>OX382374.1:12500-653057 GCA_947508005.1 Amphipoea lucens | reverse complement strand
TTTCGTTTAAGCGTTGTTTTATAGCGTACCTACAGAAATCATCATCATCATCTTTTCTCTTCACCTTGGTAGGCAAAGCATGTAATATATTATGGACTCCCAATTTCTTGTATGATAATTAGTAGACATCCTAATATCAATATCTGAATTCGGTGTAATTTTCAGGCAGAATTTCTTGACAACGATATTTTCTAAGAAGCCTTTGGAAGTTTTTACTATCACCTCATATTAAGCGAGGTGTACCAACAGCTTAACCGCCATTATCAGATCTTACATTTAGGCGGTCACAAAAAACCTAACGATTGTGTTAGCGTCACTATCGCACCGCCATCGCTCCCGCATCGCATCGCATCGTCAGCAAGGTGTTGTTAGCCGCACTATCTTTTGTTTTACTGTCTTTTTGTTACAAAATTATACGTTGAATTATTTATGTAGTAGGAAAGATTTGAGTTTGATATTTTCTGTTAACAGTTGCTCTTGAATGTTACTTATACGTGTCTAATATAACCAATGTTGTTATGATAACTAACTTCCTGTGCAAACCTCGAATGTATAATTGACTATTTGAAGGCAAAATCTTTGGCATTACTACCACAAAACCAAATTCATTTGTTGTTTCGCCTTACAGAGTCAATGTTATGTCCCAGCACTGGGAAAGTTGTAGTTGATTATGCGTATGCTAGGCTAAACAACTGGCAAACATTTTATAATGTACTAGCTGCTGCCCGCGACGTCGTCTGCGTGAAGGCTCTACAGCACCAAAAATACCTAAGATGCCAGTGTCGCTATAGCATTATAAGTAAACAACTTTTAAAATAGCATTAAAATATAAGTTTTTTTTTTGCAAGCGAAGCAAGTGAAGAGAGTTATATGGGAATCCTGCCGAGTTCAGTCATAAGATGTGACTGAAGGATATAGAGAAAATAATGCAGGAATACAGTCCAGGACACAAAAGAGTAAAAATACGTACAAAGGTATCATATCTTAAAACACTTCCCTATAAACAACGTTGGTAGTTATGCTGCCAGGAGCCAAAATGTAAAGAGAGTCAGGACTGGTGACGCGGGAGCAAGCGACGTATAGTTGCCCGTGTGAGAAGCAACTCGTCCTAAGGTCGACACCCGCTGCCCTCAGTGTCTGGGCACTGTACGCGCTTGAACTGGAACGGGAAGTCATGAGGTATGAGGGGAATGCGTGGTATAAATACTGCGTCGCCGACGCCACAACCCGTAAGAATTTCCGCCTCAATGGTGTGTCTGTGGAGCGAGATGACTTTAAAGCGGGTCCCGTTATACAACTTCGGAGGAGATAGGTTCCGAAGAAGCATAATCGGGACACCGACCTTCAGCTTGATGGTATGCGCTGGAAGTCCACTTGCTGACAGGGAGTTCAGAAATTCCACGGGATAATGTGTGGCGTCATCTTGCTCGACAACAGTGTTTATCGAGGTGTAGACCACTTCATTCCCCTCAATTTCCGAGAGAATGCATTCATTAATTGCTGCAGCCTGATCATTTTTGGGCGTCAAAGTGACCCGCTCATACACCCAAGAATTCTGCTGGTGCGGTACGACTATACGACTGATGTCCCCGTACACACAGCGAATGAGTTCTTCTAAGCTGGATACCACTCTACCGAGAGACTCTGGAAGCAGCACCTGTCCACTTCTCTCTTCTGGTAGAGTGCCTTCGCCAAGACTTAGAAGGGCATCGGAGAATTCTTGAGCACGTGCATTGCCGCCGAGCCGAGCTCTCATATTAATGGTCAAGCGCAGCGTACGAACTCGTGACCACAACGAAGATCGTTTCAACGAATCATTCACCTCGTCAGCCCTCGATCCCCGTGTTACCACGGAAAGCGTTTGCCGGAAATCGCCACTGAACAGAACTGTGACACCACCCATCAAATGTTCGTTCCTGCGGATGTCCTGCAGGGTTCTGTCCACGGCCTCAACTGCCTTCCTATTGGCCATCGTACACTCATCCCATACGATTAGAGAGCAATCCTTGAGCACGTGTCTCTTATCGCTGTTACGTGACACACCACAAACAGGCGTTTCGGCGCTCTCTAAATCGATGGGAATTTTAAACATGGCATGTGCTGTCTTGCCACCCGGAAGCAGTGTGGCAGCGATTCCCGACGACGCTACAGCAATAGCAATTTTGCCTTGCCTCCTGACCTCTGCAAGTATGCCAGCGGTAACAAATGTTTTTTCTTTTCCACCAGGAGCATCCAAGAAAAACATTTTACCCTGGTTATTCCCAACGCTTTCAAGGACGGTGTCATAAATTTATTTTTGCTCTGAAGAGAACAAAGCGACATGGTCATTTCGTATGGTGGTCATTTCGCCCGGATCGTAATTTGTCTCAGCGTTATACTCCCGATTTCCACGGTCTTGATGCGGTGATGATTGGGGAGCTGGTAACCCATATTCGATCAGTGGATTGCCGCCGATAGAAATGACCACATCTTGAAGTGAACTGAGACAGGTGTTCAGCACGCGTTCATCAGTTACTTCGAGTTCGTCTCCAGTAGGAACATAACTTTTTTGTAATACTTAACACCGCATTTTTTATTAATTGTCTTCCTCAACTCCGCTCAAGATTTTGAGGGTTTTGTTGGAACTTGAATTTATCAAAACGAACTATACGATACAACTTTTATGAAGAAAATGCACATTACCATCTATGAATTTTAAGAACAACTAACTACTAACCTCGCCAACATGATCAAATTTAAATTATTAATTTCCAAAAAGTGTCAACATGTAACTTGATTTGATTTTTATGAAATCTCATAGATGGCGCTGCTTCAAAATTTTCTTAATACTACTAATATTCATTAAACTATGTTTCTCTGCCCAAGTTACTTAAATGGCGTAGTTTTTATAGTGTAAAGCTAGATAATAGCATGGCTTACTGAAAAACAACATTTAAATATATGCGTCGTTAGATTACACGCTGTCACAGAATGCGTAAGAAAAATAAAGATTCACAGCTCCTCCCCCGTAGGTGATAGCGTGATAATATGTAGCCTATATGTTGACCCGACCTCTTAGTAATATTCATGCAAAAGGAGACTGTTAAAATTTGTATGGGAAGTGGTCTATGATCCAATAGCGATACTGTAGTAGTATTTCTGTGGGAATACCTCAACTATACCCTTGTGCAAAGGGGCATCAAAATCTAACCCGGCAGTTTTGAGAAAAAATAATATTTTAAAATTCACCTTATTTGCTACATTTTTATATTTTGAAAACGTTTTAACGGGTATTTCTGACTTTATACTACTCAATTAATGTGGTTTTCTGCTAAACAAAGACACTTACCACCTCGACAGTGCTGAATTTCAGGTTTTTTTTTTCGAAAAAAATAGCACAGAATGGTTGCAGATCAAACAAATCACATCACCTCTGGGTCAACACGTGATTTAATCATTCAATATTTTTTCATTTTATTTTGACGATTTATTTATAGCATAAATTGCTTAGCAACCATATCGAATCGCAACCCGTGAAATACTTATTAATGAGTTGTTCCGGTGGTAATCTGAGGTCTTCATCATTAGTATCACTTCACCAAATGGTGCTTTCCGAGAGCAAATTCACGAGTTACTTTATAGAATACCCAAATCACCAGATCCTGACCTGGTGACAATGGGAACATATAGGAAGTATACCCTTTCAACCAAAAAAAATGTTTTTTAAACCGGTCTAGCCGTCTTCGTGTAATAGGTGAACATAAAAATATTTAAAAAATGTAATTCCTACGAACTGAGAACCTCCTCCTTTTTCGAAGTCGGTTAAAATCAAAACAAATGCTAAAATCTAGGAAAGAAACACAATTAAGTATTATAAAGTCAGAAATACCCTTTAAAACGTTTTTAAAATAAAAATGTTATCATGAAATTATTTATTCTAAAATATTATATTTCTCAAAACTGCCGAATCAGATTTTGATGCCACTTTGCACAAGGGTATAGTTGAGGTATCCCCACAGAAATATCGTAACAGTACCGCTATTGGTTCATAGACCACTTTTTAATGTTATCATGAAATTATTTATTCTAAAATATTATATTTCTCAAAACTGCCGGGTCAGATTTTGATGCCACTTTGCACATTGGTATAGTTGAGGTATCCCCACAGAAATATCGTAACAGTATCGCTATTGGTTCATAGACCACTTTTTAATGTTATCATGAAATTATTTATTCAAAATATTATATTTCTCAAAACTGCCGGGTCAGATTTTGATGCCACTTTGCACAAGGGTATAGTTGAGGTATCCCCACAGAAATATCGTAGCAGTATCGCTATTGGTTCATAGACCACTTTTTAATGTTATCATGAAATTATTTATTCTAAAATATTATATTTCTCAAAACTGCCGGGTCAGATTTTGATGCCACTTTGCACAAGGGTATAGTTGAGGTATCCCCACAGAAATATCGTAACAGTATCGCTATTGGTTCATAGACCACTTTTTAACAGTCTCCTTTGAAGTAAATCCATGCAGTACTTTTTGAGTTTAGCCCGGACATACATACAGACAAACAGATAAACAGACAAACAGACAAAAATTCTAAAAACTATATTTTTGGCTTCGCTATCGATTATAGGTCACGCCCCAAGTATTCTTTTAAAAAAATATTCAATGTACAGTTTTGACTTTCCTACGATTTTATTATATGTATAGATGGAGTTTGACGTAAGACTGACATTGGACACGTGTTGAACAAGTTTACAATTTTGTGATAGTTTATCAATTATCATACTAAGAATAACCGTTATCTCAAAGCTTGGTAAAATTGACCCACGATCTAGGCTCTAGCTCGTTTCGAAATAGCTTACAAAAACCTAAAACCAAGCTAAAATTATAGATTATATTCCCAAAAACAATAAAACAAATAGAACTTTCCTTCAATACCCCGAAACTTTAAGGACCCACATCTCTTTCCCTACCTAAAAGCAACTCTTCAATACCTACACCACAACCTACCTAGGTATAGGTTACCTACACGGGTTCGCACTTACAGCCCCCGACGAACAGTGTCACCTGTAACCTATTTACTGGTGATCGATTGGGCGCAAGTTTTGAGGTAAACCTAACTTCGTTCAGGTTCCTAGGTAGATGTAGGATACCTGTATCGAAATGGTGCTAATTAAAATTGAACAACTGGCTGTATTATCTCTTGAATTTATGTTCCTGTCTCCTGAGATACAGACTGACAACCTAGTTCAGGAGGCAGTGCGCTTATGTAACTGTGTACTTATCTTGTTTTCAATAAAGCATTGTTATTATTATTATTATGTTTATTTAAGGGATTTTTAATTAAGTTATAGTTTACTCGATTTTTAACTTGACTGGGAAATAATTTTTATCAAGTAATATAGGTTTATAGTTGTTTGTGGCTGAATGAATAAAACACCATTACAGGATGCAAGTTTCTAGTCTGTGGCATACAATAAAATTGATGCAACAAAGAACTTACATCGTCTAAACTAATTATTGCTTTAACTTATTTTATGCCAACGGCAATTTAATTCATCATCATCCTACAGCAGTGCACTACTGAACATAGGCCTCTCCTATTGCACGCCCGGCAACTCTCATCCAGCTGCTACCAGCCACCCTGCGAAGACCGTTGCTCCACCTAGCCTGAGGGCGTCCTACCTCACTATTGCCGATTCGCGATCTCCTCTCAAGAACACGTCTCCAACAGTCATCGGTTCTACGATTATGTCCAAGTTACAAAGAAACTAGCTGGGGGGCGTAGTGTGGGACGCCCCTCAGCTAGATGGACGGACGACCTAAAGAAGGTGGCTGGGGTAGACTGGATGCGGAAGGCGGAGGACAGGGTGCTGTGGCGCAGTCTGGGAGAGGCCTATGTCCAGCAGTGGACTGCGATAGGCTGAGTTGTTGATGACAAAAAAACGTCCTGATCTCGAATTGCTGACACTACTCGTATTATATTATACTATCTTTAACGAATTTGGTCTTTCAGTGACTTGTAAAATTATTATCACGACGACGACGGTTGTAACTAGATACCAGATTACATTAACCTAGGTACCTCTCAACGGAACTTTCCTCTCCAAACCCTAATTATGCACAGATTAAGTAACAGATATGCAAATGCCCTCATTCGGTGGAAGGGTGGGCAGAGAGGCGGCTCATCAATCAATTAGAGCAAGTAGCGTTTTATTACAAGTCTGTCGCTGACGGGTGTGACGAATGGGACGCGATGTGACGGAATAGGAGATGAAGGGTTTGTGTGTGGGGGCAAGCAGAGATATAAGTAGCATAAGTACATAGAAAACCGACTACTGACTTGTTTGATGGTACAGTCACGAGCACTAATATGTCAACACTTGGCAACTTTCAATTGCGATTTTTTCGTGACGCAACGAACGCAACGTTGAAGTACGACACTTTACATAAGCCTATAGGTTCGAAAATACTATGTTCGCAATAACATAAAATTTCATTCAAAAATAAAGGAGAAAATCGCCTTTGAATAAAGCCAAGTGTATACATATTTATGCTCGTGACTGTACACCAACACGGTAACTGCATGCAAAACCATTTAAGTAAATGCTTTAGAAAAGGTATAGAAAACAACAAAATATAAGAGTTGGTATGTATGCCCTTTACAGGTACCTATTCGAAGCATCATGATGGTAGGTGTACAAGTAGTAAGTCTGATAAAAATATCCTTTTAAATAGTTTTAAGGGCTCTGATAGTCGTGTCACTATCTAAAAGTTAATTCTTTAAACACTTTCCTGAATTTAATGTTGATTTTATTTTGTTTCAGGTATGATTGTGAAATGATTCAAGTCTATCTTCATATGTAAGTTACTTTTAAGCTCAAAATAGTCACAGGATGATGTCCATCCATAGTATTATAGTTTCCAAGCAATTACTAGGATTGGTCAGTGGGTATGTAGATTATACACATTAACAATAGAGTAGCTTGTAAGAATGGAACTCACGACCTCTCGCTCGCCAGTCTACTCGTACACCATTTGGCTATTTCCCGCCAATTACCTAAACAGCCGTGAGACGGTCAGTAACATTAAGGCGTTGCTGGCCTTCCTTGAGGAGCTGGGGTGGATCTAATAATCGATTTTCCCACTCGTACGCAAAATACGCGCATTGACGTGGAGTTGCGGACACCAGCCCGTATTACCTATTACCTACCTACCTAAACAGCCGATCTATTCTATGAAAGTCTCACCATGAAAACCTAGGTGAAGTGAGCTTGAAGTGTGCTGTCGTTCCACCTGATGCTAGGAGTTGGCAGTATTGACAACTCACTTCACGCTCACTTCACCTATTTCACGGTTAGTTTTATACAGAATAACACTACTGCTATCCAGTAACAAAGAAGCTCATTTCCCTTCAAAACACCTTATAACATCCAACTTAATTTTAATACGACTAATAACCTCCTGACATCACAGACCTAATATCTGGCGGGTCATAAATTCGGTTCATAATAAACTTAATTATGAGCGATAACGTCAGTATGAGACATCTTTACTGGCCTCCTTGTAATAAAATATTAATTAATCTTCGATGGACGATAAACTGGGAGGAACATCATAATATGGGGTCAGGGAAGTACTTGTTTTAGATAAAAGCAAAGTTCAAAGTAATAATCTTTTCTCAAATAACAATGAACAAAAGTAATCAATGGTACAATAGCAGTGATTGGTTTTCCAGTTTTTGTATCGCGGGTGCGATTCTCGTATGGGACAAAAATATTTATAACCTAACCTACTGACTATTGCTAAGGTCGTGGATATTTCACTAGAAGAAAAAGATTAGGAGCAGTGGCGGCCCAGTAGAAACGGCCGTGACTAATGAGTTGTAGGTCGTAGGTTCCAACCCTGACAGGGGCTTTACTTTGCGTAAATTATTTCACCACTACTCTCAAAACGGTGAAGGAAAACATCGTGAAGAAACTGTGCATGTCCTAGAACTAAAAATTCGAAGACATGGGGCATCTACCAACCCGCACTGGGCCCGCGTGGTGGATTACGTTTCACTCACTCTAACAAAGTCAAAGTCAAAGCATTTATTTCAAATAGGCACATAAAAGGCACTTTTGAACGTCAAAAATTGAATTGATTCTAGTCGCCCATTCCAAAAGGTAGTTTTCGTATGGAGAAGAATGGGCAACAGAGTCCCCGCAGTGGAAACATCATAATTATACTGATTATGCTATAAACCAAAGATTGCAAAATTGCAGAATAGGATAAATTAAACAGAGGTCGGTAAATATGGAAGGGGCAGCTCGACAGTAATTTCTAAAACAAGTTTGTTAATTTCTGTATATCATATTTTTTTTAATCAAGAAAAGGTATCACGTTTTGGGGATTATCACGTCAGACTCAATCGCACCATTGTCTAATCAGCCACTTTAATGACTCACTTTAACCAGATTGCATTTAAGTTGAAATAATCAATGTTTATGAGAAACTTTGGCTCCCGAGCTACAAGTATCTTGTTATTTAGTTCAGGAGTCAGATGTTCAAGCTGCTTTTGACCACCACTTTTATAATCATGTTTAGTATATGACTAACTTTACGTATGTGTTTCTCTCTGTACAAATAACTTATCAATACTATCCATACATACTAATATTATAAATTCGAAAGTAACTCTGTCTGTCTGTCGATCTGTCTGTCTGTTACCTTTTTACGCCTAAATCGCTGAATCGATTTAGATGAAATTTGGTATAGAGATAGTTTGAGTCCCGGGAAAGGACATAGGATACTTTTTATCCCGATATAGAGGTGTGAGGAACAGGGTGTAAAGTTCACTCATACTCTATAGAAAAGGGAGGATCCTCCGACCACACGGGTGTTGTGTCTGGTGGGCAACTGCCCAATGAGTCATGTCGGGCTGTTGTATATATGCTAGTTGCGTGGTAAACTCTGCTTGCGCGATGCAGGATTTGCGTGACGTCAGTATGACGCGTTGTTCGCCAAAAGACCGATATACTCTTACCAATTCTTTCGCTCTGCCCCCCAGAAACGGCACAGAACTATGTTAATAACCCATCCGTCTAGAAACAGCACAGGCCAGCTAAGTCAAGTACAAGCGTGCGTTACCGAGTGTGTTCCCGTAACAACTGTAGTGACGTAAACGAGCTAAGTTCCACTGTTGGCTTACTACAACTTGCATACATGAAATTGCCCAGCTTACAGTTTGGCTTTGAGGAAACATAAGGTGTTTTATAAGGGACGTGTTAAATTATTTTTCTTAGTTTTTAAAAGAATGCTGTTCCATACATTTTGACCGCGTAGGTATTGCACTTTTTATAAAACAGTTGTTTTTTTTTTTTTTTGATAAACTACGAAAATTTCTATCCATGGGGGTTCAGAATCGTGTGCTGAATCCATGGTAACAGGTGCGTGTCGATGTCCCTGTCACTTTGTACATATACTTATCGAGGAATTTCTGATTACCAAAACACCCCACAATTTGTGAGCATTCCAACTTGATTAACAGTCTAACAGGCTTTAAAGGGTCTCTGGCCACATTGGTCACGAGAACCTAGAAAAATGAAATATGGGGGATGATTTACAAACGTACATTCTTGTTTACAGACTTTCGACACGTTGGTGGCTATTGAGCACTAATACTAAAATAACCATAATTATAAATGGTCCTTTGTGTTTCTTTTCTGGTACAGTCAAACACACATTGACAGCACCTTTATGTGGTAGTAGTAGTAAGAGCGGTTTTCGTTGTGCAATTGCTGCACTGATGTATATGCGGTTGACTGTACCTTAACTTTGTTATCCACAGTACAGGTAATAACATCCCCGCCCCACGTCTCGTCACCCGTATGTTTCCAGCACACGACATGCCTATATTGACGTACGTTAACTAGCGGGTTCTCGTGTGTTTTCAAGAAAATTAACAAACTTTCGCCACTTCCCCTGTCGCTTCGAGTTTTTTAAACATATTAAAGTTCTTTTAAACTGTTTGATATGTGGTGTGCTGAGGTTCGTAGTATATTAAAATGGAAGTTTATAAACTTGGTGGTTTTGAAAAAAACTTAAATATTGACTGATATCTTGGTTTGCTTTATTCAAAGGGGTTTTTATTATTAAATATACCTAGTTTGGTAGATATTTTATATATTTAGTGGTTATTATTAACCTACCTATTCAAATTAAAATAAAATCTAGTACACAGTCATCACGCTATCAACATTCCAAGCATCGCATTTCTCGATCTTGTTTTTTAAAAAAACAAAACAAAACATGAACGTGTAAGGGGTGTCTTGAAAGATCTACTTACAGAAATAAACATCATTTTATTATTATAAAATTTCATCATTGTAAGTGTGAGTTTAAAAGTCTGAATTTAAAAACGGACCCAGTTTTTTTTTCAATCATCCATCCGCGTTTATTTTAGAACTACAGATAACATTACAACCTCCAACAAACGCAAATCAAAATTACCGCCCATTCATTAATGCAAAAGTTAAAAATTTATCCAAAGATCAATAAATCCAATTACACCAATTCGACTATCAATGAACACGACGTCCTACAACCAATTAGAAGTAGAAGTGCATATCCGACACTTATCCGACACTTATGTCGGTAGTTCTGCAAGTGCCGACTCAGATCGCGGTCAGACTAACGAGCGTCTAAAGTTCAGACAGCGAACTGTAACTGAGAATGTATGGATGACGTAGTTGTGTGTGTGTGTGTGTGTGGATGTTATTTCAGTGTCTTGTTCTTGATGTCAGGGTGTTTAATGTGAGTTAAATGGTTAGGAATGTAAGGGTACTCCAGTAAGGCTGGCCCTAGACGATCAATAAAATTATATTGCACAAAATCACGAATTGCGCAATGTTTTTAACCGACGAAAAAACGGAGGAGGTTATCAATTCGACGCGTATATTTTTTTTTTTTTTTTTTTTTTTTTTTTTTTTTATGTATGATCACGCATAACTTTTTACAGAGCAGTTCGATTTTGATAATTCTTTTTTTATTGGAAAGGGTATATCCCGAAATTGGTCCCATATAAATTTGAAAACCAAATTCCAACCCTCAGGGTAGAAAAAAAGGGATGATTGATTGTTGACTCACTGGTTGTAATGTATGACCACGCATAACTTTTTACAAATTAGTCCGATTTTGATAATTCTTTTTTTACTGAATAGGACATACCTCGAAGTTGGTCCCATATAAATTTGGGAAAAATAATCCTACCCTAAGGGTGGGAAAATAGGGGTGATTTATTGTTCATTCACAGATTACAGCAAATAATAGTTAAAGTAGGATTATATAACAATTAATAGCTAAAGTAAGGTAGGTAGCTATTTTAAAAGTAATCAAAAATTAAGCATGCAGTAATAAGTAAATTATAGCCTCAAAAAATTTTAAAATAAAAACTTTTTAACAAAAAAATTAAACCTCCGAAAAAACTGAAAAGCAAAAAATAATTAATAAACCTTTTTTATTTACACTTAATAAATAAGTTCTTAAATTAATGTAAGTATACCTAAGTAATTTTGAGTCGGCGCCAAACAATCAATGAACAAAGATCACTAAATTACCTTAACTTTAAAGAAAATAACCAAATTAAATTAACAATGCAACGTGAAATCTCCAGCGATAAACATAACATTCCAAACAAAAAATGCTTTCTCCGCACGGCTACGATATTAATTTGGTTGTTTGGCGCCGACTCAAAGTTACTTAGGTATACTTACATTAATTTAAGAACTTATTTATTAAGTGTAAATAAAAAAGGTTTATTAATTATTTTTTGCTTTTCAGTTTTTTCGGAGGTTTAATTTTTTTGTTAAAAAGTTTTTTCGTCTAGGGTTAATCTATAGTAATAATAAAGCTGATGAGTTTGTTTGTTTGAACGCGCTAATCTCTGGAACTAACAGTTTGATTTGAAATATTTCTTTTTGCATTTGCTAGCCCAATTCTTGAGGATATCGGCTACTTAACATAACGCTAGGACCCTTAGGAGCCCAGCAAAAACAAAAGAAGTTAGAAAGTACGCTGAGCGAAAACGGAGTAGAAGCGCGGACAGGCGATGCGCTGCGATGGGGTTGGTCGGGGGAACAAGAAATTTTACGCGGACGAAGTCGCGGCCAGAAGCTAGTATTGAATATTGCGCATATTATGTTTTCATTGTACCGTGTAGGATCAGTATTGTGCAATATTTTTAAGCCTGTTATGGTCACGGAACACTTGACAAGTCCTCCTCACGCGAAACATGACGCTTATGGACCGTTAAAGTTGTTGCGTCACTATTATAGATCGTTTGAGTGAACGGGGTGATTCAATATTATTGCACAATAAAAGTATTGTACAATGTTGCTGTTGTAGGTATTGGGCCCGCCTAATAGCACATTGGAGTGAATGAAAAGGTGAGACTAGGTACTGAAAAAGAGGACGTAAATAAACATGTTGCACCAACTACCTTCAAGTAATACAGAATCCGGGTGGACCCCATATAGAGCCGGTTCTTATAACCAGATTATCAGAAAATTAGCACTGAAAAATAAAATTACAAACAATTGTGAGCCTAGCCCTGCTGAAAGATTGAAAAACTACCAAGCGACTTATTGACATGAGATCGTGAAACGTAGTATTGCGTCTTCCCTCAGCAAAAAGACAGCTATCTATATAGGTATGTAAAATTATGTACTGTCAAATATATTAGAGTAATTACACACCCAAGAAAGAAAACGTCACAAATCAAAAGAACCAATTCATGTTAACAAACATCTGAACTAAATCTCATTAAACTGACATTATTCGTTGAGTCGCAAATCCTCCAAGTTTCGCCACGCCTGGAAAGCGTCTGCCCACTAAATCTTAGTTCGGATACTCTCGGATACTTTCGGACATCTTCGGATACTCGGATCAAGAAGTTCGGTGACGTCAACTTTATAAGTCGACATTGGAATTTTGATGATGTGTTTTATCTGGTTCTTGAACAGATAAGAAGAATAGTTCTTGAACTAGTTTAGGAGATAAATCTGCTAAACTAGCCCTATCGTTATCTATCGTTATCCTAGCGTTATCTAGATAAGTGTTAGTCACTAGATAAGTGTTACTCAGAGAATTCCCCCTGAACTTGTTTGGAATTATCTGAAGATAAGTTAAAAGAAACCAATCCATAGATGGCAAAATAGGCGACACATCTCAGTATTTTCGAGTTTATAATATGGTCTTTTAAGTGCTTGTGGTATCTCAGTTTTTCCCACAAGTAAAATGTACCTATATATTTTAGTTCCGAAACCGTAACTAAGATTACCTACGATAAGACCTCATAAATCCTAACATTAAATCTCAAACAATCTCGGACAAGTCTGTGCCATTATAATAATTTTCAAACAGAAAAAATACTGACACAATTCCCAATCAATTGCGCAATCTTCGCAAACGAACAAGAAAAAGCCTTCAACTAACACTTTCAGACTTTTACAAAACACTTTTTTTCATATTCTGAACTAGAACGAGTTTCCCAATCGTTATCAACTGCGTCTGTCCCCAATCGGCACCAACTCGACTTGTCCCAGTCGATTGGGACGAGAAATATTTTAAAAGGCGCTTTAAATCTAACTGTAGAAGCGTCCGGGACACTCGAGCGCTCGAAGTTTACTCTTAGATACGTCGAGTGGTTCTTTTCGTATTAATTATATAAGAAGGAGGCTTGAGATATTATTGTTATAGATGCTCAGGGACGTGTAAACGGCTGGAGATAGGCTAAAGTGGGGTTTTGGGACGAAATTATTTTATTTTTGTAAGGATTAATGAGGGCGTATAAAGATGACTGTGATTTCGTTGGCAATCTGGGTTAGTATGACGTGTGTCAATGAGCGTGTTTCAATATGTCAACTTAATTAATTAACTACTGGCACTATATAGGAATAAAGTCACTTAGGTATTCCAACAGGAATTGCTGTTGATACTTTCACTTCAACTATTCTGCTGACGATACAAGTAGAACTTGATCATCTACGAAGAGAAGGAATTCGACAGGCAACTCATTCCTCATCAGTCTATGTACACTCACCCACTTTCAAATCTGTCAGACGACTATCCATAGACAAGACATGTTGAACAGCCACGGTGACGCTACACAACCCTGTCTAACACCCCTTGAGATGCAGAACCAGTTTATGTATGCCCCATTAACCCTTGTATAAAGATTCTTAGAACGGGGAAAGATCGCGTAACATCACGAGGAAGCCGGCATGATTGTGCTAGAACCAAAAATTCGCAGCAGTTGGAACGTTAAAGGCTGATTATGTATGTCGAAATTTTAACTAAGTTATTAAACTGAGCTCCAATATCAAAACTTTTCCAACAGTGTGCTGTTACCTGAGAGTCCCCTTACACCTAGGTAACAAAATGACTAGCCGCACTATTAGAAATTGGCTGCTGAAACTGAAACTCCGCTAACAAGCGTCTTTTTGCTGGCGACAGGCGCGACGTCGCAAAGAAGCTGCGACTTTATTGTGGAGACAAGCACACCTGGACCACTACTATGAGTTTAAAATATTTCTACGGAGTGAAATCTGGCCTCACATGTAGTGACAAGTTGTATTGAACGTGGACAGTCATTCATTTAAGAAAATAATATTTATTAGATAAAGTCAATATTGGGGAGCAGTGGTGGCCCAGTGATAAAGGACTTACGAATTATAGGTCATGGATTTAAGCCCAGGCAGACGCTTTACTTTGTGTAAATAACTTCTTCACGGTTTTGAGAGCACCACTGCTCTCAAAACGGTGAAGGAAGACATGGTGAGGAAATCGCCATGTCCTAGAACCAAACATTCGAAGACATGTGACATGTACCAACCTGAATTGAGTCCGCATGGTAGATTACAGCCCACTCTCTCTCGAAGAGAGGAGGCCTGTGTCCCAGCAGTTTGAAAATTATAAGCTGATTATATTTTTTCCTGTTAATTTTGACGTTCGTGCCTCTCATATATTTGAAATAAATGATTTGAATTTGACTTTAAATGCATCTGCTAAGATCCAATCTTGAGTTTTGGAATATTCAAATCAAACTTACCATTTTTAAGATAACCAAGGATTCCTAGTCTTACAAAGGAATATCATGTATCTAGGTGGTGGAGGTAAGATAAAAAGTTGCTGGTATTCAGTTGCATCCAGTTTGACTGGAATCCGACCTTAACATAGTTGGGAAAGGGCTAGTTGGATTATGATGATGAACCAAAGATTTCGGAAACAATTTTCTTAACTTACAACACAAAATTCAGTATTATCTTTCTATTGACGTGAAAAAACACTTCAACCATTGTAAATAGAACCATTCAAGTGAGTGAAAAGGACTAATGCAAATAGTTTTACGGGTTGTTTCCTTGGGAGACTTAACTTCTTGCCGGCGTTTTGAGCACTTGTGTTCACGGTCGCGGAGGATTTCAACTATTGTGTGAAAGGGTTATCGGCGCAAACTTTGAGACTTACAAACAATTTAGGGAACAATTGTGTTCTTTCAAAATATGTAAAGGTTTCACGGGGATTTAAGCCTGTAAATAACGTAGTGTTTATTTTTGAAACTCAATAAATAAGGCTCAAACTCGCGAACGAAAGTTTGTATGTCACCTTATTACCCGACAACGCGGAAGAAAAAAAAATCAACTAGAGAGTAATGAACGAAAATCTAGATTTATGTTCGACGCTGTCTTTAAAATATAACGTTTTATATCGACTTTATTGACACAACAATTTTTAATTTCGTTAAAAAAATGGATGTAGAAAACCCATTAAAAATGTTATCACACAAACTGCTCCAAGAAATAAACAAAAGCACAATAAACTTAAGAACACAGTAACTACCAATTTATTAAACTGTAACACATGGACCAGTGGTAGCAGTAATAAGGACATATAAAACTTAGCGATACCACAAACTGGCGCAAACTTGTGCATTGTACGCAGTACTGTGTGTTTAACTGCACTGTTCTTTAATGCACTTACTTGTTCTTACGTAACAAGCATGTGGCTTTGGAAGATGCATAATATATTAAAGTTTTGTCATTTTCATTTTACTTCATTAAATCTCTTTTATAATGCCGGCTAATATAAATAACGCCGTGTTGAAAAGAGCAAGTCATTAATTTTGACAGACTGACACTGACGTCACACGATGAGGCATTCATTGAATGTTTAGCCCATCAATGCACAATCAGCAAAACTTTTACAACAACTTCATAAATAAAATTAACCACAAAATAAATTACACCGAACTAAATAATTCTCATGACATTGAGCGACGATGCATACTACCATAGCCACTTGAGCTTCCCCTTAAGTGAAGCACCGTGAAATAGCAGCACATTCCCCAGCCGCTCGTAATATAAAATATATTTTTACCAAAATATCAGTTCTGAAACCGAATAAAGGATATGCAAATAAGCAGATGCGCTATGCTAATCTGACTAGCGGGGTATGAATGGGGTGCAGTTCAAAAGAAGCACTCCATGCCTTTTTAGCTGTGCCTGCTTTGATGGGGGTATGTATGTTTGTAGAGTAGGGGTACGTCTTTGAGAATGTCTTCGGTTGGCTTGAGTGGTCCGTAGCAGTATGATATCAGCAGTAAAGAAATTATGTATTGTTGTTTTCAATTTAAATGTAAGAATTATTTATTTAATGATAAAAGATAGTTTCAGTTAGGTTAGGATATTGTATTTTTATTTGATTAAGTAATTAGGTATAAGCTTTTATGCATTTCATTTTAATTCTGAATAAATAAATAGTAAGTACTTACATGATAACAGATTCATCTTGTTGTCATCGTGTGATTGATTTTCTGCAAATACAGATTTCACCAAACTCTTGAGGGGAAGTCAGTTATTAGCGAAACCTAATATGACAAAACATAACATTAAATATTCTAAGGACACAAATAAGTAAGTAGGTAGGCGGGTAAGTAGTCGAAGATAAAGATGATAATTTAATTAAAGCAAAGTAAAATCGTTTATTTCATAATTCAAACTAGGTACAGCCTGTGTCTTGGGCACCATTACATAGGTACAACATTTTGATAATTTTGATTTATTTTAGACAAAATAAGTATAGTTCAAGTTGAGATTGGCTACAGTTAAGCTAGTTAGCCTCAATTATGATTTATGACGTCATGATAAATATTTTTTATCACTCGCGTTACTCCCGTCCACATCCAAAAATTTTCCAAATCACTTGTCAGGACTATAGATGCTGGCGGGAAAAATTCCGAATCATTCCCGTCGAATACTTCGGAAGTATTCCGAAATATTCTGAAACTTTGGGAATATTTCAATTGTCAAAAAAAAAACCGGGAAAATTGTATTAACCTATTAAAAGTCACTGAACTCGATTGAGTACAGCGTAACAAAGTAAAATAATAAGGTGTATCACTTAAAATTTACAAGATCTGTAATTTACACTTCGGGATAAGGCTGTACTCAATTGAGTACAGTTACCTCTGATGGGTTAAGATCAAAAATATACACACCTACATACGGTTCAAACTCATAACCTCCTTTTTTTTGAAGTCAGTTAATATATATATCAAAACCTACTCCTAAGTATAGCAAATAGGTACTTTTCTAAAAACCGCATCAAAACGTGTTTGCTTGCAAGGTTTGCCTTTATTTGTTTTTATTGACTTGTAGATAACCTATCTATGTGACTCGCGAATACTCGGGATGCGAACAGAAGAGCTATGTACAAACTAATCAAAAACATAGGTAATCCTTTTTCAAAAAACAAATCAAATATGCTCGGTGGTTTTTTATTCCACAACCAAGTACAGTCACATCTAAAAATATGTATACACTTGGCAATTTTCAATTGCGATTTTTTCGTGAAACAACGAATACAACGTTGAAATACGACACTTAACATAAACCTATGGGTTCGAAAATACTATTTTCGTAATAACATAAAATTTCATTCAAAAATAAAGGAGAAAATTGCCTTTGAATAAAGCCAAGTGTATACATACTTTTAGACGTGACTGTACCTAACATTTAGAAAAATAGCATTTGCAAAAATAGCACAAAGAAATAAAAATCCTGTTAATCGCAGGATAACATAATATTTACCTATAAAAATATCAACATAATAATATTATACTTAATCAATCATATTTATAATAAAATAAACATTTATATTTTACTTACTTATGTGCCACTGAAAAATAAATTCACCCACCACACAACAAATAAACACGTTTATTCCTGAATAATTCGGGCGAAATATTCCGCGGAAACATTCGATTGCGGGGTATGAATCTTTCACCGCGGGTGAAAACTTCACCGGGGAGCATCTCCCCTCTTACCGCACCCCGCACCGCCATCGCCTGCATCACCGCTAACAAAGAGTTTCAAATAAATGTCACTAGATGGCACGACATTTATTGATTAATGGTTGAAGTGTAATTTTCAAGTTTTTATTGACTTTTATAAGGTTTATTCATACATAATCAACTCTTATACACACCAAATGATGTAACAATAAGCTTTTATTTCAAATTTCAAAGATGATTAGAATGCACAATTAATATTTATACCAGTAGATGGCGCTGTATTAAATTTCAAAGGTTAACATCTCGATTTTTTAAATTTTGTTTAATAATATCACTGATAATAAGAGTACGTAGCAGCAGCACAAAAGTACAGTGTGCTTTTAACGTCATCTATTCGGAATAAAAGTATAATGTAACCCTTCTTGCAAAGTCGCACTAACACCATCTATTGGGAACGAACGCGATTGATGTACAAAAATAGCTAGAATAATTGCCAGATGAAATCTGCTCTTTACGTCGGGACATTTCTTTGTATGGGATGAGGCATTTGTATGCTAGTATCGATGCAAAATACGATATTTCAGCAAAAAAAAATAAAAATTTCAATAAAATTCATTTTGAATAATTCTGATTTAAAGAAACTTTCCCAGAAGTATTCCGGAATTATTCAGAATTTTTCAGAAGTTTTGCAACTATAGTCAGGACTACCCACAATTTAAAAAGCACATCGTCAAATCCGAACAGAATGGCCTCCAATACGTTGAACATGCAAATACATGCAGTACACATTTGCATGTGAATCCTGCACTTTTCGCTCGCCGCCACCGCCACCAAACCACGCCTCATTGGACAGACAGCCCGTTGTGGGGATCGAGATGGGATGGATGGTACATTGTGGTATCTAAGTGGTGATGTTAGTGGTATAAGAGTGTGAAAGTGGGGCTGGAGAAATATGTTTTGTTTGAAGCAAAGTTTTGTTAATACGATAGCTATGACATAGTATGATAACATTGCGCAGTTGTCAAACCAATCAATATGCTATGTAATGTAACTAAACTTTTTAGAAATTATAAAATAAATAAGGTAAAACTTGAAAGTATACTTCTTTCAGTATTTTTATTAGCTTTTCCAACTATGCTAATATTATTGTGGTTGTACAGTAACCGAATATCTTGAGTATCATGTTTCCTAGAAAAAGCGGAGACCGCCCCCATAGCGTTCGTAATTTACCGGTGAATGACGTCACTGAAACGTTTATAAAAGTAAGTTGGTGTATTTTCTTCGAGAGCGTTTTTGACACCGTATTTCACCGTTCCGTTCCGTTCCTTTTCCGTTTTTCTTCTTTGTACTTCTTCCTTTCTTCTCTTTCGCGTGACTTCCACGCGAAAAAGTGTCCATACTGAGAAGGGTGAGCTCACACATCATTATAATTATATAGCGTTTCCATGAAAATCACGTCAAGTCACTGCGCCATTGTGTGTCAGAGGTGTCAAAACGAAACGGTTACCGCTTTTCTAAGAAACCGCCGAACTAAACGTTTTATAAGTTTTCTACACCGTAGGAAAAGCTTACCAAAACAAATATGGCCACTCTTCCCCACATAACAGTCACCGGTTCCATATTCAAATACAATTACTTTTCATCGCACAGTACACAGTGCCAATCTGAAACGAGCAAAGTTAACAATTTCTAGCAAAATCTATCTATCGGTCGCAAACTGCACTAACTGCATACAAAACCTGGAAAAACCAATTTGTCGCTCACAAAGACCCGGTTTGTGTGTAGGGAGGATTTTGCGAAATATTTGTGAAATACTGTGAACCACGTAACTATTGAGGACGGTACTGCGAGCAAGTTGTTCGGACTTGAGACCGCTTTTTAAGATACGTTTGTGTTAGCCTAGAAGTTGTTCTTGATGGTTTCTTGCATCGGTGTAAGATTTGAAAGGACAATTGCTATAGTCATTTTCATATCTTTAATTGCATTCCTTAATGTTATCATTACGTAGTGTAAGATGGCCCCCTAGCTACATGGACCGACTACCTCAAAATGTGGCTGGGATCGACGGGATGCGGCAGGCGCGGGACGAGATGTTGTGGAGCAGCATGGGAGAGGCCTATGTCCAGCAGTGGACTATGATAGGCTGAGTTGAGAATGTGTTAAGATCTTACAATCGCTTAAAGATAAGGTACAATTACGGACCCTGTACGCTCAGTCAAAAGTATGAAATTCATTTTGAAAATAAAAAAAAACAGTGGCACTCCGGGAGTGCCGACAGAAGTGGAAACAAAACAAAAACACATACACTTTACCATCACTCAATGACATATCGGATATACTTTAAAACCGAGTACATCCCGAGGACAGCCGAACACATCCGTAGCGGTGTCGATTACGGTAACAGTGGCGCGAGTTCAATAGTTTTTCCCATCTCGAAAAATATAATCTATCGTTGTGTAAAGCGTAGCACTAATAAAAATAATAATTTTTGAAGTGAAAACTTCTTTAGCGGCGTTGAACACTTTTTGTAATGGGTAAAAAATGTTAAACTCGCGTCAGGGCATCGCGTCAGGACACGTGACCGTCAGGAGAGATTTCCCCCCCCCCCCCCATCTCTTTCTACGGCGGCGCCAACCGAAGTGAACCAAGTGAGACACGACAAAGATGGCCGAAGAAAATGACATTTGACGTACAAATGTTTGAAAAGTCAGTTTCGTAAACAATAGTACTTCGAGGAGCCGCAGTTGTATTTAATTTATTTTGAACTTCTGTTTAACCAATTTAGTTTATTATTATATACCTACCTACAATACAAAATAGAAGCGACGAAAAATATAACGAAGCACATTATAGCAACAAGAAATAGTGTGGGACATTGCTGCTTTTGTGTGAAAACAATGCTTCCGTGTCGACCACGGAAGTTTACACCCTGCAGGGAGATGCTCCAGTAGGGTGTGGCTGTGAAGCTATGTTGCAAAACATGCTCCACTTCCTATCCTGCCTTATTTGTCCTACCCAAAACATGCAGTCAAAGTGACCTCTGCGCTGCCACCGACGACAACGTGGAAGTGGCAATATTTTGAGCCAACAAAATCTAAAGTAAAAGAGAAGAAATTTAGGGAGTAGTTCATTAATAAAAAGCTTGTATACAAATATCAGTTTATTTTTATAATACTTGTACGCACCGGGGCTTACAGCTTAGTACGGCTGTTATTCCAAATGCATACAGTGTGGCTAAGTTTGTAACAATTGAGCCTGGTATCTATGGTTACCTCACCCTACTGATTATAAACCTACAGCAACTACTTAACACCCTAGTTATCCTAACACCCTAACCTATCATACAAGCCTACGGGAGACCTACAAGCCTACAGACAGAATTTGGGTAGGAATAGGGGTTTGTGTACGTCGTGCAATGTGTACACAGCAAATAGTTTTGTCATTGCCGGTCCCGCAGACTCATAGAACTGGTGATGGCTAAAGGTGTCTTGGCCATAGTGAGAGGAATTATGGAAGATGAATCAAACTCTACTCCAGCTTGATGACTAATTTATTCATTTACTAATTACTAATTTATGTGGAACGAATGTATGTCGCTCTTGATGCTGACGCTGGCGTATATAACTCTTGCCTGTTCACGGCTGAACAATACTCTAAACTCTAATTTGGCTTCTAAAACTTGTGCAAGCAGAACAACATTTTTAAAATGTTTGCTTTTCATTTGCCATCTGTGCCATCTCTTCTGTAGGCCGTTTCATTTTCTGCTATTCGTAGTGAAGCACCATCCTTACTAGTCCTATTGACCTGAAATACAAAACTAATGTTATAAATTCTTTCTCTTCATTATCTTATTTATACTGATTTAATTAATCAGTAGCGGCATCAAAATAACGGTCATTATTATTCTTATGGCGGGTTTTTTTTTTGTTACAATGAGTTTTGTACAGGCAAACGAAGTTCTTCGTAAAATTGTAAATTGGATAGGCACCTAATTCGTAAATCATGCCAGGCTGCCCCTGTTTAGCGTTAGTGCTTATGTCAGTGTTTTTATTTTCTATTATGGAGACCTCTCCCTGACCAATTCTTCCAAAAAATCTAAGGATTAGAAGCAAAAGCAAGCATAAGTATAAGAAATTGAGAATGTTTACAAAACATAACTTACTTTGAACACATTTTAGCTGTAACAGTAGGTACACACCTTATCCTCCTCCAACCAATATTCAATTCTTTGCCCTTTATTGCAACTAGTCTCCGGTCTTAATTTCATTTATTTTAAATACAAAAAAAAATATTCAAAAGTTTTTTAGTTTGACACATACAATATCAAATTCATTCATTGACATATTCATATTGTTTCCATGACGACCATGACGTTGTCGCGTCAAAACTGTTGAAACTGTAGACAATAAATTAGTTTTTCATACGTAATAATGTCTATGGACACAAATATTCGATTCGTAGACAGATATTCTCGTATGCCGATTTAATGTGTTGGCCAATTTGTTGGATGACTTCATTATAATGGCAACATTTAAAAGTTGTAGGACATTCTAGTTATAGAACGTTTATGAAGCGTTTATGAATACAAAATTTTATCGAATGTTTTAAAGGCCTATTGAGCATTTAAACTAATGAATGGTTTAAACCTTCAATAGGCTTTTTTTATGAATAAGACCGAAAGTGTTTAAAATATGGAAATTGAACAAAGTGCATCTATTAATGAAAAAAGTGACGCAGAAATATTGAAAAAAAAAATGAGTAATATTAATTAAATTAATAATTGATTTATTTCAACGTTAATATTCAAGTTTTCACTTCTGCCGGCACTCCCGGAGTGCAACCCGTCTTTTTTTCGTCATCATTTGGTAAGTACAAAGAGCCCAGAACACAACGCGTACAATAGGAACACTAAACTGGATTTTGCCAAGCCAGGAAACGTTAATCTATTTAATATTTACCCAGAGAGCGTCCCACGTTCAACCCATTGCCCCATTACCTTGCTAACTCTCTAAACTGTATCAGTATTTCCGCCTATTTACCGAAAATAACAGCAAGACAAAACATTTGATTAAACCTCTCATTGTACTAAACAACAGATCAAATAGTAATTAGCATGAAAATCACGTGCCGTGTGTCCAGTGTGTCCAGTGCACGCAAAAATATGCGCACATTGTGAATGTTACATCCCTGATATCTGAGTTTGTGATCTCTGACCGATGATTAGGGTTGCGATCGAATTTTGGCTAAATAGGCACGTTTGGAAATTAAATTGTTGTTGTAATTTTAGTAAAATATTGCATGCACTGGAAGTATTGGGAAGAGGTGTTTGCCCAGCAGTGGGATGATACAGGCTAACAGTAATTTTAATAAAATGTCGTTGTTAAATAAGTTGGAGCACTATTATTCGTCAATGATAACGTTATTCTCGATCCGATCAACAAAAACAGTTCGCTATCACGACCGAATCTCAACCCTGCTACGACCGCGTAGCACTTGCTACGCCGTAGCAATTGTGTAGCTGCGTGTCTTTAAAAAACCAATAAAAGTATCATAATTATGATTTATATTATATTTATAGATTTAAATTACTGCAGATATAAACCTTATATAGTAAATACTTCTAAACCTCGCATCCTTCCGCTCCTTTCATCTAAAAACTCGACTCCTTTTATTAAACGCCATTATCATGTCACGTAGGAACTATACGTTAAGCGCCCTCTGCCGGCCAGCTTTATAAATAAGGGTGACCAGAGGAAAATTATATGGTGGGCGTGCTGCCTGGCTCTTTGTCCCGTGAATATTAATATTAGAGCTATGTGGGTAGGAATAAAACTGTTTTATTGTCTCTGGGAGTGCAGCTGAAGGAAAATTGAAATTAATCTTTGGTCAGAAGTCTAAGGCTGAGATCTATAAACGTTACTTAGCACGTGCTAAGTACTTTGACTAAGCGTTACTTCTGTTGCTGCCCCACAACTGCCAAACTACACGTACAAGATACAGATGAAGCATGTCTAAGTCAAAGCATGTGCTTATTTTCATTTATGGATCTCATCGTGAGACACATTATGAAATAAATAAAGAAAACTGAAGAGATACAAGGTCTAATAAATATTTAAAATGATTCTATTAAACTACCGGAAGAAGTGAAGTGGAGATAGCTGATATAACTCTAAAAGCACAAGTTGAAGTCGCATAGCCTCAAGAAATTAAGTTTCACAGACCGTTAGCCACCTTTCAGTTTGAGCTATATCTAGCAGATAGTAGCGACTGAAGAAGGAATTTAATTTAACTGTAATAATTTAACTTATTGTCATTATTGTCCAACATGTTCTGAAAAACACGTATAATTCAACGTATCTTTTCTACTTGAGTCTATGTTCCAAGGTAATCTATACGGTCACGGAAATTAACTGTTTATCAAATATTAAAACCGTATACACAGTTGTTTGCTATCTAAGTTGGTAGTCAATTTGATAAACAATTAAATTCCATGAAAAAATTAAAAAATTTTAACTATAAACCAGGTACTAAATAAATATTATAATTAAACCAAAAAATCCTGTCTCAATTCGAACCTAGCACAAAACTTCTAAAACACCTCTTAAAGTTGAACACGCCAGCTGAATTCCGAGCCCTGAACTTACATAATTATTATAATTCAAAGCCCGCGCATTAAATTAGGCATTTTAATGAATTCCCTGGATGTGGCAGTAAGGTGCACTTGTACATTAAATATAATAGGATGCAAAGTATAGGAAGCAAGGATTATGGTAATGGCTTCTATTTTTTGGTTTTTGGTTTAGTTAAGATGGGTTGGCAAGTGATGGGTATTGCTTTTGATAGTATTCTTGTTGGTGATTTCTGTCTCGAGTTTTACGAAACAATATCTTAAATGGATTAACATTAACCGTTCAAGCGGCGTGCGTCGCCGATCGGCGACGAAACAATAGAAAATCAATTGTGTCTCATTAGCGGAGCTTGACAGATTAATTTAAGAAATTGTCATGTTTGACATATGTTTTGACATGTTAAATGATAAGAACTAAGATATTACCTACTAATAAGTTACATTAAGAGGGACATCAGATGTAGCCTTATAGCGAATTATTCCCCAACTATAATTTTATTCCTACCTGCAACGCATATTTCAATTAGTTTTACTAACAAACTAGAAAATGTTGCTCACAATCTAGCGGTCATGCGAGCACGTTGATTTCCTCCAATTGACTCACGACATAATAGTACTCCAGACCGAACTTCGGTCATGGCGGCCAATCTCAGTGGAGACTAACCATCTGAGATATTATAGTGCACAAGATACACTCACTCTTCCCTCACTCTCATAGTCCGACAGGACGGCAATCAGACACGACCGGAGAGAGATCAGGGCAGGACCAACGACACATATTCATGC
Organism: Amphipoea lucens; assembly: GCA_947508005.1. Taxonomy (NCBI): domain Eukaryota; kingdom Metazoa; phylum Arthropoda; class Insecta; order Lepidoptera; family Noctuidae; genus Amphipoea; species Amphipoea lucens. The sequence goes on along the minus strand of OX382374.1, from coordinate 627,322 downwards.
CCCACATTATTATTAATTTTCCAAAGTTCAACCAAACGCAAACAACTAAAATATTTCTTAAATAAATCATCATGAGCTTGCAATAACACAATAAACTTGCAGAGCAAACTTCCTACGCGGCGAACAAATTACATCGTGCAAGTACTAGGAGCTTTTACAAGTTACATACGTTGTACCTGCGTGTGAACCGTGGTATTATACCTGGAACTAATATCATAAACAGGAAAGTTTGGATGTGCCTGAAAAATGGCCCGAGTAAAAGCGAAGCGCGTGTCCGGAAAAAAACATAGTACTCGTAGATAGGTATTTCTGCACTTAGCAGCATTGCGATGTTCAAGTTTAAAAAGTATGGTCCTTCTTAAATTATGGCCACATGAGACACTTTAACTTCGTCTAAAATGGCACTCAATTCCAGAGATGGCAGTTATAATTAAAAATATCAAAACATAAACATGACGTAACGTTGGAAGGCCCACAAGGTGGACCGAGGACTTGGTGAAGGTCGGCTGGAAATCGCTGGATGCGAGAAACACAGAACCGATCGAAGAGGCGTGCTTGGGGGAGGCCGATGTTCAGCAGTGGACGTCTTTTGGTAGAATTGGTGGATGCCAAGCTTCACAGCTTGGCTCATCGCCGCAAGGTTGCCTGCCTGTCGGTCTTCTACAGACTGTACTTCGGTGAGTGTGCCCAAGAACTCCACGACCTCATTCCACCGGCCCCCTTCTACCTTCGGACATCCAGGCGCACTGCAAGTTACCATCCCTACCTGGTTGCTGTTCCACCAATTCGCACTAAGCGTATGCAAATGTCGTTTATAATGCGCACAGCAAAAGAGTGGAACTCTCTACCTGCGTCTGTTTTTCCGAGCGCATACAACCCGAATCTCTTTAAAGTGAGAGTGAACAGGCTTCTTCTGGGTAAGCTCGCTCCATCGTCGACTTTGTCTCTGTCACCTTTGACCTAGGCTAGAGTCAAGAGCAAGCCCATTTCAAAAAAAAAAAAAAAAAAAAAAAAAGAATTAATAATGATGATGAAACGTGAAACAAGCAGCCTTAAACAATCTAAGAATATAATTTACCTTACTTAACCTTTTAACCGCCGGACTTTATATCAGTTGTCGGGGCCCCAGCTCCGGACAAAAAAAAAAAAACGAAAAATTAATACCGATGAAACGAGCTGTGATGATGTAATAATAATACAGATTAAACGAGCTGTGTTATTTGGTCGTATATATACGACTCTGGCGGAATGGACACGAAAATATATGTCGGATTAATCCGACGTAAGCGGTTAAAAGGTTAAAATGTTAGAAATGTAATAATAAGAAATCTCTACAGAGAAAGATAAGCTACCTTCATTACAGAGGATGCTTCTTCCACGCCGTATAACGTTATGTAGGTATCTGTTCCGAGTGCTATACGGAACTGTTGATTCTGCCGCTCGCAACTTTGACACTACACTACACTTACACTTATGGAATAAATCACCTCTCGTTCCGGGAAATTGCTGACTTGTGCTCGAACGATACGCCGTAGGGATGGGAACTGTCGATAGTTTGTCGATAGTTCAAGTTGTCTTCGTTGGTTGAGTTTTTTTTTTTGTTTGATAAGTGGTCTGGGTTTTCTTTTTATAAGTTTTATTTAGTTCTTATGTTAAAATGATTGTTCTGTTAACACTTTTAATCCAAGAAAAGATCAATGAAAAGACAAAAGTAAATGATTTAATGACAAGTAGATGTAAATGGATTAAAAGATGAAAATGATTTAGGATAAATCCTTTTAATCAAGACAAAACTTTGTACGAACTGTAATGATATTTTCATTTTGGTCTTAGAAAGGACAAAAATATTTAATAGCTCTGATTTTACGCATAAAAATAAAAGTAAAACACAAAAATACTGTTTGATTAAAATGAGCAAAACAAGGTTGAGGGCTTACAAGCGGAGATACTCAGTAATTCTAGAAAATGATTGATGATAATTAACCAACTTTTTTTTATCCTTCTCATTTTACCTATACTCTTTAATTAACATTCTATCGATAGATCTAGTTTATGGCTTTTTTGTTAATATTGATGTACAAAAAACAATTATTTCAATGAACAATTTCAAACAATTCCAGATCAACAAAACATAATTATTATTCACCTGTCTTTACAATTGTATCGATACTGTCCCATCACTACGACACTCCCGCTGCGTCATGTAATTTCCGCGGCGCGCCGTACGAAGGCGGACGAATGCGTTGTCAAACTCGCTACGCTAACTGGAGATTAGGACAAAACTGCACTGTGCAACCGAACTGTGATGAATGTTATGAGTGAGATAACTTGTTTGTGACGTTGTTGCGTTTTGTTGTCAGCTCGATTTATTTATAGGATTTAATAGACGTATTGTTAAATATTTGTACTAAATAAATAGACCGCTTAAGAGGAAATGCGGGTGGTCATTTCTCCATAGAAACGCTCTCGCCTGTTTTCTTTCTGGTTAATGACCATAAAGCAATGATTTTTTTACAGAATAATAAATATTAACTACTTGTGTGTCCCTATGATTTTCTTTTTGATGGTAAATTATTTTTATAAGCGTTTGAACCCTCAAAAAATCCGATTTGAACCGTTGTCAGCAGAGGCCTAGTGTACAAATTTGACGACTATTAATAAAAAAATAAAAACATAGGGACACAGTATATATTCTGCTTATTCAGTTTGTGAAATATCTTATAAATTGGTCCAATATTGGAGGAGGACATAGGCGAGAGCCAAACCTCGAATTATGACTATTTACTTAGGATTTTTCAAAAGTCTCTCCGACCGCATTTCCTATTAAGTGGAATTTATTTTGAGGAAAAAGTATTATGGGTATTCTAATCTTTACCCAAGAAGCTATGATCTACAAAGGATTCGACTTGTCTCGCTCACAGTGTACTAGCAAGCTGGTCAGTACATAAGGTTGCAAATTGTACGAAAGTAACATTCCAGGGTTTTAACCCGCAGCCTGTGCTTGAGAAACATTTGGGCTTTTCCAACATTGTTTTAAATTGATAGCCACAATACTCCCAACAATTCTCTGTTATTTTATACTGTAACAATGTAAAATCTCTCGCAGTGTCATCTAATTTCCGTGTCGCGACGTATTCGTAGTTAAACTCTGACTGTAGATTAGAACACAAACTGAGCGCGGTGCAATCGGCCATCAGTGTTGCGGCCTCGTGTAATACGATCGCTTGTCGTTGTTATGATGAGTTGGGCCTACAGATTTCACATCAAATCGGGCGAGTATCATCATATTGGTTTGTAAATGTCCATGGCTAGATATAGGTTTCCTGATAAGCATATCTAGTTAGGAATTAAGTTCCAATCTTCTAGTATTTTGATCTGTAGCACCCATCTGCTACACATACTATAAAGTAACGTTGACTAATATTAATCACAAGGAATCAAAGTAATCATCACCATTATCTTACATTTATTCCAATTAATTTGTGGTCGGCGCAACATAAAATATGTAGGTATATTCTTCTTGGAAGCAATTAAAGTATTGATGTCAACAAATTTTGTGAGATCTGCTACGCCGTAGCAGACCTGTGGGTTTGCTACGTCGTAGCAACACTATGGTTGCTGGTGACATTGTTACCGCTACGTCGGATAGGACCCATTTTTTTGTTTTACTATAACAGTTATTGCTTCTTTTATTTATACTATTTGTTTAATTTGAAGTGAATGTCATTTAGAAGTATTTCGATAAATTGTAGCCTTTAGTTTTATTATTATTATGTGTGATCAGTCACTTATTCCTGAGATTACTAGTAAACCTATAATTGGTGACTGTGTAAGACAGAGGCTATTGTGATCTATAGTACTTAAGATGTATTATACACAGCAGCTGTTGGTGTACCTTCATAAATAAATAAAAATAAATAAAGCACAACACCGTGAGGAAACCGACATGTCCCAGAAACGAAAATTCGAAGACATGGGACATCCACCAACCTGAAATAAGCCCGCGTTTCCCACTCCCTCCCTCAGAAAGAGAATGCCTATGTCCCAGCAGTGTGAACATTATAGACAGATTATCATACGATATCCCCTGGTAATAATGAAAGCAAACAGGTACCTACTATAGTCAAAATCATACTCTCGTGAGTTAGTTTGTGTACACTGTCTGCTGTACTATTGTTAATCCTACCAACTCAGGACAAATTCCCTTACAAAGAGCGAGTATGGTGCGAGTGCGAACATTTCACAGTAATCACACGCCGCGAAGTACAAGTTGAGGCAACTTTGTGATGTCATGCGCACCAAATTTAGTTCGGGGTTGTATTAATATGATAACAGCAGAATTTTGTTGTATATTGTGCTAATTGGAAAACTGTTTGAGCTAAAATATTATGATTTCAGGACACGTGTGATAAGATTACAAAAGGTAGGCTAACGCTTTCAGATTTATTAAGTATTTTACTGAAGGTAATATTAGATTTAAGTCACTTACTTCAAAAATCTAAATGTAAAATGAAACACCGTTTAAAAGTCATCTTTTTAGGGTTCCGTAGTCAACTAGGAACCCTTATAGTTTCGCCATGTCTGTCTGTCCGTCCGTCCGTCCGTCTGTCCGTCCTCGCTTAATCTCCGTGACCGTTAGCTCTAGAAAGCTGAAATTTGGTACCAATATGATTGTATATCAATCACGCCGACAAAGTGGTAAAATAAAAATTGGAAAAAAATGTTTTATTAGAGTAGCCCCCCTATATGTAAAGTGGGAATTGATTTTTTTTTAAATTTCAACCCTAACGTGTGGTATATTGTTGGAAAGGTATTTAAAAATGAATAGGGGTTTACTAAAATCATTTTTTGATAATGTCAATAATTTCGGAAAGAATCGCTCCAAAAGTAAAAAACAATGTGTCCCCCCCCCTCTAACTTTTGAACCATAAGTTTAGAAAATATGAAAAAAATCTGAAAAGTAGAACTTTATAAGGACTTTCTAGGAAAATTATTTTGAACTTGATAGAAACAACAGTTTTTGTACAAAAAAGACAAAAAGTTGTACAAAATCATTTCTGGACTAAGTTCGTAGTATAATCGTATATGCAAGCATTTTTTTTAACTTCGTTTACATATTTTATTATCCTGAACGTATCTTTTTTCAAACAAAAAAAGAATTATTAAAATCGGTTCTCGCAATCCAAAATTACCACCGAAAACTTCTGGCACGTCTATGTATTAATTAGTAACCCAATTCCCCGAGAGATGGCGCTGTAGGTACTTATTACATTGGGTCGGGTATTATCGAATTGTACGTGGGAACACTTATTGTGACGGACGGGAAACTACGGAACCCTACACTGAGCGTGGCCCGACACGCTCTTGGCCGGTTTTTTTATTTTCTTTGCTTACATAAATTACATGATCTAAATGTAAATTCCCGTAATTAAATAGGTTCCAAATCTAGACGCAATCTCATCTCAGCGACAATCAATGTCAAAAACTTGTCAAAATTGTAGTGAAATTAGAGGTATTTCTAACAGACTGAGGTACTGTGAACGTTCTTAAAATTACGAGAATAGCCCCTCTGGTCTTCCTAAATCTATTCAAATCTATATAAGTCAAACCCCCTTAATCATAATCCTATTTTATCTCTATTTTAGCTAAAATAGGTTTATAGAACGTTTGTCTTTATCTGTCACGTTGACATTTCTGTGTGTAAGAAAGAGACAAACCCCATTTTAACTAAAATAGGTTTGATAAGTTTTATGAATAAGGGGCTATCACACTTCACACTAATATTATAAAGGCGAAAGTTTGTGAGTGTGTGTGTTTATATGTTTGTTACTTCTTCACGCCTAAACCACTGAACCGATTTAGATGAAATTTGGTACAGAGATAGTTTGAGTCCCGGAAAAGGACATAGGATAGTTTTTATCCCGATATTCCCACGGGATCGAAACTTATGCGGGTGAAACCGCGGGGCGCAGCTAGTTCTGCATAAGTCCTAAGTAGACCATAATCATTATAGCGCCACCTGTTCCTACCTAGGAAATCTGAATACAATACAATACAGCAGGACTATAAATTGTTCTGTAAAGTTACAAGCTAAGATATACTTCGACATTTCAAGGATTTATCGCCTATTAGACTAAGTTAGAGTACACAGTTCTACTTAGCTAAAAGCAGTGGGTTTTATTAGAATTAGAAAACTTTTGGAATATTTTATGAAAGTTAGGAATGTACGAAAGAGTTTGGAAAGTAATAAAAGGTTGCGCCATACCATTTGATGGAAAGTTTTATAGGTCATCATCTGCATAGCCTTTTTCCCAACTATGTTGGGGTCGGCTTCCAGTTTAACCGGATGCAGCTAAATACCAGTATTTTACATGGAACGACTGCCTACCTGACCTCCACAACCCAGTTACTGGGTACCACAATACCCTTTGGTAAGACAGGTTGCCAGACTTTCGGGCTTCTGAATACTCGTAACAACTGTCAAAGATCTACGAATGACAGCCGGGACCAACGACTTAACGTACTTTCCGAGGCACGGAGGGGTCTCCACCCACCACCCATCCACAGACCAACCACGGCAAACGTAGCTTAACCTGATCGATCGACCTGTGCGGCTGTTATTATTTAGCCACAGGCCCCTCGGGTATTGTTATAGGTACCTATATAAATTATTGTGATTCATATTTTGACTTTTTTCGTAAAACTATGCCGTCTAGTGCAGTCTTGATTATGAATGCGAATAAAGGCCAAAGAGAACATATATATGGCAGATCATAGAATTACGCTATAGTAAATCTTAATGTTACTTTGTTTAAATCTTCAATCTTTGTTTCAATACATCTCAAACGAGACTAAATTCAAGAGAATTGTCTGTAAGCATACTGTAAGTAAGCCATAAAATCAGCTTAAGCGTTTAACGATACTCCATCTCGGGAATCATCCCTAAACCCATTTGATAACGTTATTTAAACAAACATTACATGGCCGTAAAACTTTATGACGTACTCCAAAAATACTTAAAATAACAATAAAACAAATATACTTTGGAACGCTGTCCATTGCGTGCTAGATAGGACAGACTCATTAAATATAGGGAACATAGCAAGCCATTAATGCTTCTGTAAACGATAAGTTCGCTTTAAAATTCCCTTCAATGCTTCGTGGTTGAAAGGCTCTGTGGCTACCTGCTAAGGTGGCCATAACAATAAAACACCGGGGACTGTCCTGATAACTGGCGTGGAAGAGATATATTATGTCTATTGTGACCAAGCAATCACTTTTGCCAGGATAATACTTTGAATCTCGATTTTAGTTTGAATTAGGGCTTTATTTGATTAATGTCTGTGTGAATGTGTTGATTGATTATAATTATGATAAAGTACTTTTTTCAATCAGGCTTTAATAATGAATTTTTTGTAACACCTTTTGTTGTAACTAATCTATTCACAAAACTTCGTTACGTTCACAAATTAATACATTTTATCAGTCATTCTCGCATTTTAAAATAAGTAATATCTTTCTAAATGAAATCAAAAGAAAGTCAGAGCCTTGTATTTTTTTCTTACAACTTTTCAGTTTTACTTCACCATACATTGCTATACACATACAACAACCACAGCGCATTTTAAAATCAAAAGTAAAACGTACGTTACAAACCAGCCTGCCCAACAAAATGTCTGAAAGACGCGCGGATCACGGCCGAATGCCTTTTGTACACATTTACTTGCATTTAAAAGCACATCTGAATCGTATCCGAATTAACATAAAACCCAGAGGGCGATAAAAGTACACAGTACACTTCGCTACAACCTGCAGTATATTAAATAGGGCTGGCAATATTATTATTAAGATTTCTTTTACAGTAAAAATCATCCACCTCATTAATCTGTTCTGGAAAACACGCTTTGTAAATTTGAATGAAACAACGATCATATTGCTTTATGGAACAGTTTATGAATTCTTATCGATATCAAACATTTGTATGATACCCAGAATCAAATAAAATAAATAACTTTCGTGTCACCCCGCAACGTCTCACGAGTTATGACAAGGGATAGGCCTGTGCGGAATATGCACAATATTGCAGAACGCTTAATCGAATGTCTGTCAGTCTGGTTAAAGTTTGAAGCTTGATGTAGTACGCGTCAGTTCAGTCTTGATACGACAGGTGGCGCGACTGTTCTCGTAGGATTTGATATGATGCACTTTGAATAGTTTGAATTGCTTTAGATTTAAAAAAAATCTCCTTGAATGGCTCTCCTTCCATCTATAGGTTTTAATACTAATGAACACAGCATTCACATGGAAATGCGCAACAGTAATAAAGTAATTACCCTACTCACACAGGTCAAAATTAAGCCGTACTGCAAAGATACTAGCCGAATTTAAACAGGTACCTACCAGAATGAATTTGCAAAACAAACAAAAAACAACATTTTAAAAGTTACGAATGCCAGCCCTGTCCATTTTTACGGCTGCAATATCGTTTATATACAGGATGATGAGCGAGGCTTGCAACTCAATTAGCTAATGAAAACGTGCTGTTTTGATCAACTTAAACGTAGTCAAGACTAGCGACGCTTTTTGGTGTATTTTTATATTTTACTTACTTCTTCATAACTTGGTTTTAGCATCAGAATATTTAAGAATTGTGTACGATGTGAACTCTCTCTAGGGGAGGTCGGGAGGTCGACACGGCTTTTCTTGTAATTTCTTGAGGAAGGACTGAGGGATTCAGTTATAAGATGGGTTAGTAGCAAGCGTAACATTACTCCTTTATAAATATTATTTTGAAGAATTAAAATTAAACTAGTAGTGTTTATAGTAGGCTTGAAAAAAGGTGTCTATCACTGAGTCACGCTGTAGTAACTACAGTTTACAATACAAACAAAATATGCGGTAGTAAAATGCTAGCATGCGTCACAGGAATTCATGAATAAGTTTGATGTGAACCATAAAACTAATTGAGCCAGGTAAACAAAAGAAAAATCGGTGTAGAAGAAGAAAAAAAAATAGAGTGTGCTTATGACCACACGACTGCAGTGAAACTTCGCTATGAGAGGAAGAGAGAAAGAAAATGTGGGCGCGCACTGCTTTCTCTTGTTCATATCCCCCACTCAACTCCCGTTCGCTTCGCCCGATCACAATTTTCGTAACCCTTACGACACGCGTTCGCCAGCTTACTCCCCAAGTCAAGCGTGCGTAAAGAAGTTTCACTTCAAAGAGAAGCGAACCTATTACAAAATCTGACTACACTTAATTAAGTTATGTACAAAATGTTTTTATTTTGTAGTTTAAAACTTCTATCCGTTCTAAAAAAAAATCGTGGAAAGAAAATACAATTTCCTTCGAGCAAAACTACGTACTACTCACAAGTAAAGCAATTTGCAACACTTACATACAAACCGATCGTCTTCAGACTCGGTGGCTGATTGGATGGCTAATCAGCCACCAGTCTCACAGGATCTGCCCGAGAAATGCTTGCTTCCTTTGTTCCAGTTCTTTTCTTTCTAATCCATTAGTTAAGGTTGTTTTGTAGGAAACAAGCTCAAATGTAAGTGGTGTTGAAGGTCGAAAGAGTGGAGTTCGTAAAGGCCTTTTTTGAAAGGATTAAGGCAGTACCAGTGTGGAAAATTCCTGTTTTTTGTACAACAAAAAGGTATTTTCTTTATTTTCGTAATTTGCACTTTTTTGGTTGTTTAAGTAGGTAATGCACTTACCATTAAATCATCTGTAGTAATTATTTCAAGATGTTGAAGAAGTCGCGGGTAATTTCGGCCTCCAACCCACCGCGATCCTATCGCCCGTCCACGCTATTCCCACTTTTTTGCTGGGCGTTCTTCTTGACTTTTTTCTTTTTGCGCGACTCCTCAGGGTCCTAGCGATGTTAAATGCCTTTAGCATTTCTCGAGAATTGGGCTATCAAATACTAAATGGTAGTTCCAGAGATGAGCGCGTACAAACAAACAAAAAACAAACAAACCCTTCAGCTTTTAGATTATAAGTTATGGTCCCACATAGAGTGACAACGATTTTATAAGTACATAGTTCTTGAACAAAATGCTCGAAGAAAAATATTATTATTTGATAGAAAACCTTCGGTGGATGGTGGGTACGCACCTATGTTTTCGATATGTTTAAAAGTGCAGACTTATTATCAGAGAATTGGGTGTTAGTGTATCTATTATGAAATCAACTAAAATTAATTGCGTCATTATGTACATTAAATTAGCAACAAACCAATAAACACACACGTATCACTCAATAAACTTTTTGCAAATAATTGATAATCCCTCAAAACAAGGATTAATTTCACACCCAATTTACACAGTGAAATACCTACTGTTTGTTATTAATTAACGATGGTTTATAATAAACTACAAAAACCTATCAAATCAAATGTTAATAGCTGTTGGTCTCATTATAATAATTATATTCTGTTATATTTCGGAGTTTGAATTTTGTTTCGAAGTTGTTTTATTGGAGACAGAATTTCGTTGTTTTAACTTATTTCGGTTGCTCAACTGAAGCTAAGTTCAGGAATTTAAATAATTTCCGCATTTAAGATTGATTTAATAAAGAGCTAAAATATAGAAACGATATAAAATAAATGCTGCTTATGAATATTCGCGTTGTTAAAGGGTTCGGATTTAATTCAAAGTTGTTTGACAGTCGTTACGGATAGTCAGAAGCTCGAAAGTCTGACGATCAGTCTTACCGAGTGGTATCGTGTTACCCAGTAAATGGGTTGTAGAGGTAGGTTGTAGGATAGATAGTCGCTTCATTTAAAATATTGGTTTAGACTTAGAAGCCGACCTCAACATAGTTGGGAAAAGGTAGACAGATGATGCAGATGATGATGTTGTTAGAGTTCGTTCGTGGTCGTTGAAATGCTAATTGCTACCAGAACTGCTTTATTCTGTTTTAAATGATATGATGTGCAGCATCGCGTGGCTTGGCCAGATCAGAATAATAATCATAAGAAAACAATACCCACTGCACAGTATTCTTCTTAACCAAAACCCGTAGACAAAACAACAGAAATTCATTTCCTCTAAAATTGCTTTTAAATCGCATTCGCAACACACACTGTTTTAAGTCCTTATCTCCCAAAAAAAAAAATATCGAATAAATTTTTCATCGGCTCACCGATATACTCGTATAAGGACGCCCTTGTTACCGGCAGGTTGCCGGGTTGCCGGGTTGCCGCTCCCCCGACGGATTTGCATATCCTTTCTTTTTGCGAAAGCACTGAAATCGCGAATACCTTTTGGGATTAGGGATTTTGTATCGATAAATGGAAGTTGAAAATGATATTCGATGAAATTGTGTATGATTATATTTTGTGTATTGATTTATGTTGGAAAGACGAGGGTCGGGTTAGAAAATTATAAGTAGATATGTGTTTGCGCTGCTGTCTGTGATCCCGGTCAGATGATATTCATGTATATAGATATCAATATATGTTTTTGAATGTTGCGTTGTTTTTTTGTTATTCAGTATGTTGTTGGGCAGGCCGTAAGTATATAATATCGAATGTCGTTCAAACCTCTCCTAGCAAAATTGTAAAGACCAAAATTCAATCGTAATGGCATCTCACAAAATAAAACTATTTTCACAAGAGCTGTTTTTATGGTAATAAGCAGGAATTGTTAACGATTTATTTTTACCCGACTACGGCGAAGCAAAAAGGAGGGTTATGATTTTGACAGATATGTATGTATTTATGTTCATCTGTTCCCTCATAACTTCTAAACTACTTGTCATAATTGGACAAATGAGGTATCCTTAGAAGCGTCTTGATCATCCGCAGGTTAAAGGCTATGTGACGTCTCATTAAATTGAACATGGCGCCCTCTAAAGTCATGATCTAAAAAAAGATTTTTTTTTTTAATCGTGCCGTGTTTTCTATCAAATGAAAGGGCTTAATTAGCACATTTCAAAAATATAAATATTACTGAAATAAGCCCCAAAATAATTTAAAAAAAAAACAAGTTTCAACCCGACTACCTACTACTGAAAAGGATGAAACAAGAAAGTACCTTCCCGTGGTCGCATGCTACCATAGCTTATAATATATTAGTACAGCGGCATGCGACCACAGGAAGGTACTTTCTTGTTTCATCCTTTTCAGTAGTCGGGTTTTAGTTTTTAAACTTATTTTTTTATAAAAGGATCTACCGTTCCATACATGTTATAAAGCCATTATTTTAATTCCTGATTATGACATCATGTGACTAGCAAAACATCTTCCTTGTCCCGTATTAAGAAGAAAATGGAACCACTATGTCAAACCCGATAGAGATGACTTTCACATAATACACTCAAGTCACCATTATTCTGCATGAGCATGCCATCGCAAGGCTAATCTGAGCACAAAGCCTCCTTCCACCAATAAGAATGACTGATCACATGCTTAAAGGGGTTGGAAGACATTTACACCATGCGAGTCTCTTTAAAAGATGCGAAATAGAAAATAGAAAAATATTTATTGTCCAGGTAATACACAGTAAGCAGGATTCACTTGTTAACATTAAGTTCGGACGACATGAGTAGCTTAAATACAATATATTATTATTAACTAGTGAGCCCCAAACTAGACAGTTAGTCTGTATCTTGGGGCTCGGAGTACGAATTCCAAAGTGGAGACTAGAAAGGTGAATTCAGGTATGGTATGGTACTTACGTGTGTATGTGTGATGTTTGTGTGGTGTATGTGTGTGTGATGTGTGAGTGTTGTGTGAGCGTCTGGTTCGTTTGTGTAAGTGTGCGTGTTTGTTCCATTGTGCTTCATTTGATTTGGTGTCAGGTCAGGGTCTTTATACTAATAGTAAATACCTGCTTGACTCTTTGGAAATTAGTTTAGAAAAATTAAAACTTTTGAATTACTCTCTTGTTTTTAATGAAGACTGTTAATAATGACACTGGCTACTAATACACGTGTCTAATATGAGTTTCTTTTGTTTTCAGGTGAGTCTACTCTTTCCGTTTATTTCCTGGCGGCAAGCTACGTGCAACGACTTGTTCATCGGCGGTGTGTATGGCAAGCTAACAGTTACTAATCTAATAAGTTTTATTTAGTTATGTGTATCTTACTCGTATAATGGAGATAACGCAGTTTTACAGTAATAAAGGTTAGTTCCTAAGCACAGTTTTAAAACGTTTTTTTAGGGCAAAATGTTTTTTTTTTACGAAACAAGATGTTAAGGTTGAATTCACTATTGCAGTTAGCATTTAAACTTAGGAGTCAAACCCATAGGGTTATTTTCTTTTTACAGAATTAGCATAATCGTATCGTAGCCGTATCGCCCACATTAAAAGCACAATCCACATTGTCACCGTCTTAGGGCAGTAGTAAGTGAGTTTCTATGTAATGACCAGCCATAGGCTTTTTATAGCCAGCTGGACAATAACGGAATTATAGAAAGTAAGAAAGGGTTGCCTTGGGTGCTAATGTTGCTGGTAGGTCGAAGTGCCCTTTAATATTTTTTAAGTGCTTATGTAACAATAGGTCTATGGAAGCATTACAACATCACACATCATGATCTCTCCACAGCTTGATCTGGACGCATACAGTATCCTCTGGAGGAAGTTAGGAAGCTGAAGTTCCTCCAGAGTTGATAAACACTTTTAAATATTTATACGGATGCCAGATCAATTAGGTACGCTGGACCGGGGCTTTGTCAGAGCCGTATAGAGATTCTCATTAACTATATGGCAGTGTTTTAGGTTAAGTTTATTAACGTACTTGTTAAGAAATATTGTTATTAACATTTTTGAGCCCACTGTTACTTGTTAATTAAATATAAATAAATAAATTACAAGAGTGGTAAGCCTAAGTTACAGTTTCAGCAGCCCGGATGTGTACCCGCCTGATGGCAATAGGCTTGCGGCCATTGTTAGGAACTTAAAATTAACTGGTGACATGTGGGTATACTGTAGGTAGGTATATTACAGTCAGCGACATTAACAATTTATTTCGCCGACTGTCCTAAATTGACACAACATTACGTCAATTTACCGTGTTTTTACCCCCTTACAAATAAACGTATTGTTACGAGCTTGGGGTTCGTGAAAATAAAAACTGCCGATTTAATAACCAAAAATAGACACTTTATTTAAAAACACTAATTACAACTGTAAACACACTAATTACAAAACACAATCGCACTACAGATCGCACTTGAAGATCGCTTCGATGTTATCGCTTGTATCGCTTATCCAATACTGATTGCCGGCTCGCAGGCACACCGGCCTTATATAGGCCTCGGATAGTTCCAGAACCTTCTACCGTAGAAACATCTAGAATGTTCGAGTACATACCGAACCCGACGGACCAGACGTCGATAGTACTGGAAAGTTCTATCATCGAAGTTTCTAGAAGGGACCCGAATAATTATAAGTTCTGCTACTCGATACTAGATGGCGCTAGTGGTAGCTAATGTCGCCATCAATTGTGGCGCGCAACACTGCCCCCTCCTAAGACATGCTCGTCCCGAGCATTATTGGCCCCATAATAACGCGCCAGTCGATCCACATGGACGATCTTAGGAGTACCTCTTGCACCTTTCTGTATCCGGTAGGTTACGTCATTGATCTTTGTCACAATCCGGTACGGTCCGTCCCATTTAGCTTGAAGCTTAGGAGATTTCCCTTTGCTGCGGACTGGATTGTGCAACCATACTAGTGAACCTTGGTCGAACCCTTTATTGTTCATTTTGCGGTCATAACGGGTTTTCATCTTCTCAGACATTTGCTGGCCCGATTGTCTGACGTGCTCATAGATGTCATTCATTTTGTTCCGCAAGTCATTCGCATAATCGGTTATACTGCGTGGGGCATCAGGTGGTATTCCAGTGATCAGGTCTGCAGGCAACCGTAATTCTCTTCCAAAGTTTGCGAAAGCTGGTGTCACCGATGTACTTTCGTGAACAGCACTTCGATATGACAACAAAAACGGTTGTATGTGCTTGTCCCAATCTCGTTGCCGATTTTCCACAACTTTCGCCAGGTATCTCTCCAATGTCTGATTAAATCGTTCCACCATTCCATCCGATTGTGGGTGGTAAGAAGTTGTTCTCGTTTTATGAGTACCCATAACTCGACAAGTTTCCTGGAATATTTGGGACTCAAAATTCCTTCCTTGATCACTGTGAATCTCTAAAGGTACTCCAAAACGACAGAAGACTTCATGGACTAATTTATCTGCAACTGTCGAAGCTTCTTGATTTGGTATGGCGAAGACTTCCGGCCACTTAGTGAAGTAATCCATTACAACCATGAAATACTTGTTACCACTTTCACTTTCCGGAAACGGTCCCGCAACATCTAGGGCTATCCTCTCCCATGGTGCACCAACATTGTACAATTTCAATGCACCTCTACTACGAGTCTGAGGTCCCTTTACAGCCGCACAACTTGTACATTTGCGACACCAGTCCTCGACATCGTCACGACAGTGGACCCAGTAAAACCGTTCTCGTATCTTCAGTAGGGTCCGTTTAACTCCCAAATGGCCTCCTGAACAACCATTATGGTACAGCTGTAGAACATCAGGTACTTTAGCTTTAGGGACAACCATTTGAAAATGACAGCTGTCTCCTCGAGCATTTTCCCATTTACGGCACAGGACTCCTTCCTGAATCACCAAGCTGTCCCATTGGGCCCAATAGCTTTTTGTGATCGAACTCATCGCTGAGACGTCGCTCCACGTGGGCTTAGGTGCACCGGCCTTTATCCACTCGAGAATCGGCTTGAGGTCTGAATCTTCCTGTTGTGCACGTTGTAGGCTTTCCTTCCACTCGTTGCTGAGGTCTGTCTTGAGCATCCTCACAGGTACGACTTCTTTACTTTCTTGCCTAGTACAATGCTTGCAGTCTTCAGGACAAGGTCTTCTAGACGATGCATCTGCGTTGCCATGAGATTTCCCGTCATAGGTTTGTGTGATCGAAATCCTCGGGGCTCTTTGAACATCAGACAGCACCTGCCCCGCAGTCCTGGCTATTACTCGTTTTCCCTGCTGCTGCTGGGCGGTGCTGTTAGCCGCACTACCCTCTGGAGACCAGCCATCTTCCCTTTCTGCAGTTCGCTTCGGGCAACTGGATCGAAGGTGGCCCCTTTCCCCACAGCCGTAGCACCTAGGGCTGTATCTTCTATTGCGGTCGCGAACTGTAGCCACTGCAAACTCTCTGACGCGATGGGAACGATGATCCTGCCGCACAGCTTCCACCTCCAGTGCATGGGCCAAGGCGTCCTTAAGCGTCCCGTGATGACCGAGCCTTACAGCAGCTCTGACTTCAAGGTCGCGGATGCCGTCGATAAATACCTGCACCAGGTTCCCATCAATAAGCGCTGGTACAGACTGGTATGCTTTCCGAACCAGCTTCTCCACTTCAAGGGCCCACTGCTGCAGGTTTTCGTTATTTCGTTGCACGCGATCCTTGAGCTGCGCACGAAACACGTGTTCCAGGTGAGCGTCGCCATACCGAGCCTCCAATGCCTCAAGGAGCTGCTCGTAAGTCACTTCTTTGCTGAGAGCTTCCAGCACAGTTAAGGCCTGATCGCGCAGGCCTAGGGTGAGGGCAGTCATGGCCTGACTCTTATTCCACCCGTTCGCCTTCATAACAGCCTCAAACTGAATTTTGTAGGCCGACCAGGAAGAAGTTCCGTCGAACGGTGGCACTTTGAATCCCCGTAGCGAAGGTGTTGTAGCTACGGGGGCTGCGATTCCATCCTCAAGTTTAAGGTAATCCAGCGTTTTCTTTACGTCAGCCATTACGGTTTTCTTCACGTCAGCCATCACGGTGTCAACCCGATTATTTACTTGGTCGATTCGGGTTTCAGCTTCCAACAGGCGGTTGTCGTGTTGAGCAACCTTATCCTTTATCTCCTTCATGTCATTCCCGAAGGTAGCGTGAAGTTCCTTCATAAGGAGCATCTGCTCTTCCTGGCGGCGCGCCTGCTCCTCCTTATCCCGCTGGAGCTGTTCTTCCAACCGACGAGCCTGTTCCTCCTGACGGTGGGCCTGTTCCTCCTGACGGCGGGCCTGTTCCTCCTTGTCCCGCTGGAGCTGTTCCTCCAACCGACGAGCCTGTTCCTCCTGTCGGCGGGCCTGTTCCTCCTGTCGGCGGGCCTGTTCCTCCTGACGGCGAGACTGTTCCTGCAGCATCATCATTAGAGCAGCAAAATCTGGTGCTGATGATGCTGGAGCAGCTGTGGACGGTCCGGCTTCCGTGATCGGTAGTTGGCCCTCCGACGTCTGTGGCGTTGCTCCACCGAATCGCCTCTGGTCCGTCTCTTGCTGGCGTTGACTCCGGGTACGGATACCCTCCGTGTCGTCCTTCGGTAGAATCGGCATGATTTTAATCCTTGCTTCTGACACCAATTGTTACGAGCTTGGGGTTCGTGACAATAAAAACTGCCGATTTAATAACCAAAAATAGACACTTTATTTAAAAACACTAATTACAACTGTAAACACACTAATTACAAAACACAATCGCACTACAGATCGCACTTGAAGATCGCTTCGATGTTATCGCTTGTATCGCTTATCCAATACTGATTGCCGGCTCGCAGGCACACCGGCCTTATATAGGCCTCGGATAGTTCCAGAACCTTCTACCGTAGAAACATCTAGAATGTTCGAGTATATACCGAACCCGACGGACCAGACGTCGATAGTTCTGGAAAGTTCTATCATCGAAGTTTCTAGAAGGGACCCGAATAATTATAAGTTCTGCTACTCGATACTAGATGGCGCTAGTGGTAGCTAATGTCGCCATCAATTGTGGCGCGCAACAGTATTATATCAGATGAATAGTTACACACCGATTTCTGTCTTGCAGTCGTCAGTAATTTGACTTTTGAAAGAAGAAGACAAAGCGTTGTGTAACTGTACAGACGCTATACAACTTTTATTAGTAAGGGGGATAGTGTTTATAGTAATTTCATATAACTCTCAATTTAAGGTTAGGTTAGTCAATTTTCTAAACAATGAATTTCCCAGACTTTACACAAAATTGCATTTCGCCAGTCAACTGCGTAGGATAAGTATGTAGCTTACGTTTTCGTTGAATTCAGGCGGTGTTATCGGCTAGTTCTGGACAATTTAATCCACTTCTAACTTTGCACACGGACTTCTCACTAGCTTGATTGTTCTCGTGCCAAAACAAATGAAGAGGAAGATCAAGTTTTGTCAAGTTATTAAACAAGATGCATTGTCATGTCTGGACTATTACAGTAAGCTGACTTGAGTAAACCTTTATGTTATCTTCATGTAGCAAAACGCATACTTTTGACACCTGGTCTTGGGGATTAGGATGAAGTAATAGTTAACGGGTAACTAAAGGTAGGCTCTGGGTAGATTTTCGTTATTTATCATCATTCATCACACAAATTTTTTTTTGGTCCTTCGGTCCTGAGTGCGTAGATTGTTATAATGTATTCACTTACATTGAAAATATAGTATATTGGTATTCGTTTGTTATTTCGTTTGACACAATATATGTTGGGATGTGACACGTGCCGCGGTTGTGGTGCGGTGCCGTATTATAAATAATATAATATTAATAACACCTGTAAATGATGATAAATAACGAAAATCTACCCCTCTAACGATAGTGTGTGTTAAATAATTCGAATTCAAACATGGGTAGGTACCGGGTTCTTACTTGTGCATAAACAAGTTTCCACTTTATTTTCCTTAAGCAAGTCAAGATATTTTTATTTTTATATACTTTTATCACATTGAGAACAGACTTCGATCTACCAGTAGCTTCGAAATGTCACCGAGCGGATCACATTCAGGAGTTATGACTTACGATGCGAAACGTAACCCTGCCACACAATACTCTTCTTTATTTTTGTCTCGATATAGTTCAAAATCATTTACCGTCAATCCAAATTATTATCAACCCGATATTTGACACAGTAACTCAATTTTACGGGGTTCTCGACCTTAAATCGGGGTCAATTGAGTGGAAAATCCTTTGTTGGTTTTGGTCTACTTCAATATATGGACAGTATAGGGACGTTTTACAGTTGAAAGTTAATCTTATATGTCTGTTTGTGTTACGAATGGGTGTTTAGCGGATTACAGGCACATGTTTTATTAAGGGTTCAATCTATGTTCGATGTACTTGAATTTACATTGTTTTGTGACGAAGCATTGTAAAAATACCATTGTTCGGGATATTATCTAGGATTATCCTTTTGACTGTGTTTTTAGAATGTAAGTGAATGTGATGGCTGGTGGTATTTTTTTGGGCATTTAAACCGTTGTACAAACCAATGATCACGAGTGACAAGACTTTCCTTACCTTGTCTATAAAGTTTTAATTACATTTATATTAGTGCATAGGATGTTAGCGAAGGTTAATAGACCACTGGCTAAACTGCACCATAAAGCTGCTTCTTAAGGGCGAACTCCTTAGTTCTGAGTCGACTCCCTAGGTCCGAGTGTTGGTGTAGTCAACCTTGTGTATGATATCCCTCCTGCTTGGATGTCTCACGCCTCACTTCGATCCTAAGCTAAATAATCTCTCGTTCTTGCTTTTTTGCTGTTTACTGGTTGAGGCACTCGAGTACAGCACAGCATCCTAATTGTGTAGCATAAACACACAATCTGAATCATGTTGGAGGATATTGCTAATCCATTGCTTCATATGTTCGAAAAATTTGTCTGCTCGACAACGTAAATAACGCAATGGATGTTGTTGAACTGTCAAAATAAAAGCCATTGCAACTGGTAATGTGTTACGCAATTACCCCGCTGTTCTTTGCAACCCACATCTGACAGATTGTCACCAGCCTACCTGAGTGATTGCCAGCCACACTCTGCGGGTTTCAGCCACCTCAGACGTTGATTTTTACATCTCTCATACAAATTCTTACTTTTTTAAGATCCTTACAATATTCCCTTGTGATAAACTCCGGGGTGTACGTAGCGTGTTGCGTCAAAATGAGCGTGCTATTGTGATTTTACGGTCGAGAGCTGTCCTGAATGAAGGTCTTACGGACGGTTGACTCGGTCCTCGTGGATCCTCCGGGTAGACATCGCGGGTAAGGGATAAACATATTTGGAATTTTAAAATTAATTTCCTCATTAACAATTAAGTTTTTTTTTAGCCTATTTTGTGTCTCTCTCCAGCAGTGCAAGTGGGACAGAAAAAAAGGCATAGGCCTCCCCTTTTCCTTGCATACCTCTCTTTTTTGTGCGATCTCTGGCCACGTTGACCCCGCAAACATGATTAGATCGACACAACATCATCATCATCATCATCTGCCTAGCCTTTTCCCAAATATGTTGGGGTCGGCTTCCAGTCTATTCGGATGCAGTTGAATACCAGTATTTTACATGGAGCGACTGCCTATCTGACCTCCACAGCCCAGTTACTGGGTAATACGATACCCCTTGGTAAGATTGTCACAAAATAAGTACTAGAAAAATATTTTATGTGCTAAGATAGGGTATCCATCTTAAACGCAACTAAAGCCTTACAAACAATATCAATCACAGGTATCAAAAACCGATATTGTTTCCAAACAAGTTATCGAACTGAAATAAAATCTAAAGAAGCTGTTCACTGCTCATATATTCAGGAGCAGCGCCATCTGTTGAGATTTATGGTGATCTGTACGGAGCGCTTACTCGCAAACTACATGCATAGACGAGGATGGACGAGTTTAGTTCGATCAAGTGTTTTGTTTGATTCTGAATATTTACTATCGCAATTGTATGAAAAAATTTAGTACCTATTATTGTTCTAGATCTCTTGGGTTACAAGCATTTATTATTTCTGGTTATTTCTAAAACTAACTATATTTTAATTTATTTAAAAGAGCGGAGTGGATTCGAGTTTCTTGATTCTCCATAGAAACCTAAGCTTTGGGATAGGCAGCTTCATCATTCTGATCTATAGACCAACTCCGTGACAGTTCAAAAGTGCTTGTAATTGGTTTAATTTAACGCTTTGAGTTTGTGTTTAGTAATAAATAAGAACGAAATCGGAACTAAAAGACGAAGGAACGAACTTTCAGGTTTTAAATTTTCTGATGTTCTGATTCATGTATCCTATGCTATTCTAGACATCCACGTACGCGAAGCTTTTTCATCAGTAGGTTCCTGGAAAGGTAGCTTGTTAGGGAGGAGGTCAAATAGTAGGTCAGAGGTATTTGTTTATTAGACGTTAAAAACAGACAGACAATCTTATAAAAGCTAGTATTACTTTGTTTGTAACCCTTTCTCAATCATTCTTAAATTCGTTCCAACTCCCCCTAACTTCATACAATTTCCCCCTTAATAACATGTTAGCTACAAACTAGGAGCTTCAAGTATCCAGTTGGCTAAGCAGCTGATCGAAGCTGCTGTGCGTGATAGCTCGCGTCCCGCCTGATAAACTTGATGCCACACTTTTATAAAGGAGAACTATGCGCACCATATTGTAGGTATGTATTTACGATATACTCTCTAACAGTTTGACTAAGCCAAAATCTTTAGTTTTTCAGAAACTCCAAACCGAAAATTAGCCAATAAAGTAATAGCATAATCAGCCTCTAACGTTCCCACTGCTGGGCTGTAATCCACCACGCGGGCCCAGTGCGGATTGGTAGATGTCACATGTCTTCGAATTTTTGTTTCTAGGAGATGCCAGTTTCCTCACGATGTTTTCCTTTACCGTTTTGGGAGCCATGGTGATGAAATAAATTACACAAAGTAAAGCACATACCTGGATTCCGACTTATGACCTACAACTCGTAAGAATAGAAGGGTAACCGCTGGGCCACCACTGGGTAATTATACTTTTTATCCTAATAAACTACTTACCATTTTTATCCCTAAATCAAAACCTAATCTCAAACCTAATTGAATAGACTTTTCAACTATTGTAAGTTAATTGTCTTGTATTTTAATTACCAACTACCTATAATCCTTTACTTAAGTAATAATCAGCGCCAAAACAACAGAATTATAAGTATTAAAAACTCGTTCAGAAAGTAGGTCCAACAAAGATTAAGTATATCTTAACTCCTCGTCAAGAGTTTACAAAACTTTAGTTTTACGCCAAAGCGGATACAACAAAAATTAAGCTTGGAGAAGCTCTTATCTCTTAGATACTTTTAAACTCTAAAAAACTTGAGACAACCTTCCTACAATTGACAACATTTCAAACCTGACACGACCTTAAAACAAAAATACTATTTCTTTATTTTCGTATCCTGAGTTCAAATATATTTTTATTTTATTTTTTTATTTCTAAATTTCTGAGAAAAAAAATAAAAATTGAAAAACATGCGATGACGTCACATAAACGGCGGAATGAGGTAGTTACCTTTGCGCATTCCAATGTCTTTGATTGAAAACATTATATCAAACAAGACATGTCAATGTCACCTAAGAAGTGTAACTAGAAAACAACTAAAAAACTGAATTGAATTCAACAATATTTTTTCCTATCAACTCGACACGCTGCTTACTGTTAATATTATCAATTTTTGATTGATATTTCGCCAATAAAATGGATCCCAATGAAAAATATACGCCAATGACGGAACCAAAACAACGACTGAGACAAGTGACATCTAACAGTTTTTTTGACGGGTCACAATAAAGCAAAGGTAATATCGCCATTCTACCGTCATCTGGCACTTACGTCTTTTTAGAATACACCGAATTTCAAAGTTAAAATTATGAATGAAAAGTGCATAATTTCGAAAAACGAAAAAATATGGGTGCCCTAGATTTGAATTTACTTTTATATAACGTAATAATACATGCAGGTTAAAAATATGAAATGTTGTCAATTATGTTCTGCCTCATAGGTCTAGTGGTCACAAGTGCGACTGCTGAACGTGGGGTTTCGGGTTCGATTCCCAGGTCGAACAAAGTGACATTAGGTTTTTATGACGTGAATTTTTCAATAATACTCGAGAAGTTTGGATGTGTGACCGGTTATTAGCAATAAGCTTGCTTCGATTCTTTTAAATATAACTAACGAAATATACAGGGTGAAATTGAACACATGCGACAAATCGAAATGGGAGATTGTACTCGTCATTATGAACAACTTTTACTATGGGACCAAACCTGAAATCACGAAAAAAAAAATCAGCTGTTCCCTACATTTATGTTCGCATAACTCGCCAAAATGTAGGGAACAGCTGATTTTTTTTTCGCGATTTCAGGTTTGGTCCCATAGTAAAAGTTGTTCATAATGATGAGTATAATCTCCCATTTCGATTTGTCGCATGTGTTCAATTTCACCCTGTAGTTTATATATTTCTGCCTATCCAAAGGAGAATAAAAGCATGATGTTTATGTACTGGGTATTTGGAGGTCCCAAAAAAAGGTAAAGATTGAGCGGACAGATTGAATCCCTGTGAAGGTCAGAGCGACTTACTTTGATCGTTTGCTGACGACGCACAAAGTTACTAATGGATTGTCGAAGGGATTTGTATTGGCTTCGGGTTTTTTAGCTGTTTTAATATGAGGTGAGCAGAACGAGAGAGTTAACGTATTTGGATGTAACTTTATCCGTCTCTATAAAATCCCAATTCTACCATGTATCACATGTATGAACTCAGCACGAAGGATGTGGGTTTTCGATTTATCTAAACAGAATCAGCACAATCAAAAGAAGCGTGGTACGTACAATTGAACTCACCAGTTTCCACACTAAGGAATCATTTTCATTGTCATCTGGCTTCTTAAAAGTTACTAGGTCTCAACC
Organism: Amphipoea lucens; assembly: GCA_947508005.1. Lineage (NCBI taxonomy): Eukaryota > Metazoa > Arthropoda > Insecta > Lepidoptera > Noctuidae > Amphipoea > Amphipoea lucens. Next base: position 603,594 of record OX382374.1, on the reverse strand, counting down.
CTGTGGTTGATGCCAGCGCGTTTGACATAATGTTTTAGTTGCATCTTTGCCCAAATAGGAAAAATAAGGATAACAGATAAATAGCTGTCCATGCGTATGAACGTAAACCAGTCGACCAGTAGTAACTAGTGGTCTGATAACCAGTCTTATCAAGGGATATCGTATTACCCAGTAACTGGGTTGTAGAGATCAGATAGGCAGTCGCTCTATGTAAAATACTGGTATTCAGCTGCATACGGTTAGACTGGAAGCTGACCCCAACATAGTTGGGAAAAGGTTAGGCAGATAATGATGATGCGTGACCTACCCCCGTGAGAAAAGGCGTGAGTAAAAGAGTTATGTATGAAATAGCTCAATTGAAAAAACAACCATGTCAAGATTCGAAAAGTCAAACACTGATCACTTGTCAAAAAACCTAAACCCTGTTTACTTTCCAGTCAGTCCAAACGCAATCCTACTAACTCCTAGAAAATATCCTTCGTACGAGTTGAACCCGTATTGAATGTTTGCGGAAGAGGTCAATAAGACACCGGCTTAGCCCCGCGCGCGCTGACTCTGCACGGACCAGCTAATGGAGTGTCACAAGATCGCAGCTCTATTTCTGGAACAAATCTATTAAAGGATTGAATTGTGGCTGTATTTGTAAAAAAACTATGGTTTTACAAAAGATAACTGGAGATTGTTTCATAGTTGTTAAGTGAGTGTATCTTTTTGAATAAAAATCGAACACTTGTTCATTTGTGGATTAGTAGCCCATTTGAATGACAGACATCTCTAATTCTGTCACGTTCGCTTTGCGGAGAAAAAAACACCCTAGTTTCACTGCAAACCATTTCCTTTAAACCGTAACAAAACAATGCTGTTGATGATAGGATTAGGAAAAGAATGAAGTCAAGCATATCATTCTAAAGACAACAGGTCACTCGAAGTGCCAAAACAGAACTGCAAGAAACTCCATTAAATTTCAAAAGTTCAGCATAAGCCCCATGTTTTATTCAGTAGCTGACCTTCTATCGTTCTTACACGTCCGCACCATGTTCTCCCACATTCCCAGACATGTAAACCGTCTTTCAAAACCAGCTATAATGCTTTCTCAAACATTTTGAAGACGATAACCTCGGAAAAGTATGTAAATGTGTCCCGAGAAGGGTCTCGTCCAAAGAGTATGTTACAAATGGAGCGCTCATACGATCCTCCCCTGAATACACTAGTTGCGAGATATTATAAAATCAAAGCATTTTTGGTTCTAAGATATGCCGGTTTCCTCACGATGTTTTCCTTCACCGCTTTGAGAGTAGTGGTGACGAAATTATTTACACAAAGTAAACAAATCACGACCTAAAATTCATAAGTCGTGCCGTTATCACTGGGCTACCCTTGTCCTCTAGCAAAGCAATGTATGTTTGTGTCAAAGTCCACTTGTGAACTTTTCCAGCATCTAAACACTCCATGTACCTATTCCTACTCTATGGTTCCAAGGTATAGAGAATTTCATAGTCCCATCGTCTGCCATATTGTAATGCGGATTAAGGCCTCTTGTTGAAAAGAATTTGTTTAGGCGTCATGATCGCAGATTACGATAGGAATTCTTAAAATATGTTTTTCTTGAATTGGGGCGCTGTAGGTGCTGACGTATTTTATTTGGGGGTTAGGCTTAGCTTTTGCGAAAGTTTTCATAGAATCATATTAATTAAATAAATTCAATATGATTACCAATAAATAAAGCGGTCATAAAATCAACTCAAGAACTTAAGATTTAAAGAAAAACCTTTTAATGACAACTCAAAATTCTTTATAGAAAAAGGGCACAAAAATAGATGCGAAAAATTCGAGCTAAAAAATATATCACCAAAAAGGTCCCGTTGACACAAACTCCATGACACTAAATCACCTAAAATGCTTCGAAACCGGGATTAATCCCCGAAATTGAATTGAAATACATAAAGCATAGCATGTTACGGGCGTCGGCATAAATTATGACAAAATTAAAACATTTCATTGTGGCGTACCGCGCCGTGTGGGACAAACAAATGGCGCCGAGCTCTCCAAGTTATGTGCTGCGCTTTTTGGTTCCTATTGTTAGCATATTGCATTTTGCAATGAGATTTTAGTTTCGGATTTGATAAGATAAGGTTTGTTTTAAAATGAGATTTCTGTTTTGTCCATAGAGTGCTGTTTAATGACCTACGAGTATATTGTCGGACGTGTATCGGTTGGAGTGCGGGGTGAGGCAAGGGGGGATCAGCTCACCCCGGCTCTTCAACCTATACATGAACCAGCTGATCCTTGAGCTCAGCAGCACCAATATTGGATGTCATATTGACGGGGTGTGCATAACAATATTAGCTATGCGGACGACATGGTGTTGCTGAGCCCATCAATCGGTGCTTTGAGGCGACTGATCGCTATTTGCGAAAACTATGCGGTGAATCATGGGCTCAAATATAACGTAACTAAGAGCGAACTAATGGTTTTTAAAGCTCGCAATCTGACATATCCATGTATCCCAGACGTAGCACTTTGTGGAAAACCACTGCGAAGGGTGGACAAATTTAAATATCTAGGCCACTGGGTCACTGAAGACCTTAAAGATAATTGTGACATTGTAAGGGAACGTAGGTCGCTGGCTGTCCGTTGTAACATGCTGGCCCGCAGGTTTGCACGTTGTACGAAACCAGTTAAAGTAACGCTTTTCAAAGCTTACTGTCAGTCTTTCTACACGTGCAGCCTGTGGGTCGACTTCACTCAGCGGGCATACAGCGACCTACGCGTTCAATATAATAATGCACTGAGAGTGCTGCTGCGGCTGCCGTGGCGATGTAGTGCGTCAGGGATGTTTGCAGATAATAATATTGATGGTTTTGCCGCTATTATTAGGAACAGATGTGCATCCCTGATGTCTCGTGTTCGCGGCAGCACCAACAGTATTCTCAGTGTATTCGTAGATCGGTGGGATTCCCCGATGTTGCGGAGGTGGATGCGGCTCCATGCCGAAATTTAATTGTATATTTTTATGTGTCTGTAACCTACTAACACTAGAATTTAAGTTAAAATTGTTACTAACCCTATGGACTCCGGTCTGAAATAAAAATATTCTATTCTATTCTATTGTCACCAGCAAACAAGTCCCCGTAATTAAAAACGTTTAAAATATAGTCACAATCTCATTTTAGTGACAATCAATGACAAAAACTCGTCAAAAATGTAGGGAAATTAGAGGTATCTTTGACAGATTAGAATACGAACGTTCTTATACGGGAATGACCCTGTGGTTAACATTTACTTAAAAATGGAGGTGATTTTTGCTGTAGGTAACCAGACCCAGGTGTAATTTGTACCTACATATTATCATAATTTTACATAAAGCCACTGCTGCCAATTCTAGTATGAGATATCTGATTCCCCGTGACGGATGTTGTACTTCCACTGACATTTTTAATTGTATAATTATTATCTTCCTACTATAATTTCCGATCGTGTGGTGATTTCGAAATAATTTGTTTCAGGTTTTGTTTTAACAAGACAATTTATTTACAATTATACAATTAACGGATAATGTAGTTTAAATATAAATATAGGTAATATACAGGGTAGATACCTGAGACGAGCAGCAGGGCAGGTACCTTAGGCCCGGTTCAGATGTAACACCCGTCGACACACGTCAAAAGCAATTTACACAAAATTTTGACGTGCGTTAACGCGCACTCATGTGACCGGTTGTACGTGAATACCATGATGTCTAGGCGCACGATTCGAAAACGCGCGTCAATATTTAGCCATCTGATCCGGGCCTTAACCGTCGTAGCTATTTACAGGAAAACGTTCTGTCCCGAACTTTTTAAGTTCTACTAACTGCATTCACAGATTTTGGAAAAATGGTACAGTCAGCTAGAAATATGACAAGCCTCACGTTTAAAATGATGCAAGTCAATGCAGTTTGAATAAGAATCGAAATAATACTACAGACCAACTGAGGTTATACTGTACTAGACAAGAAACAAACCAAAAAAAAAAAACATTCTCCATATTTTTCTTAGAGATCAGCAACCCTGTATGGTTCATTTTTATCCCACAGCACCGTTCCGTACTGAGTACAAGAACTGCATAAATTCTCGTAACGTCAATGAAAAATCCCGGCCTTCGTGAACAATGCTTGACATGCGAAAGTTCCTGCTTCCATATAAGTTAAAACGTGGCAAACTACTGCAACGCCTAGTTCCGCGAGTTTGATGGACTAGTTACTGTTTATTAGTTGGATATTTTTCAAGTTCTTTTTTCTAACGGAATGAAGGTAATGGAGATTTTTGCTGAAACTTTTCAGATATGCTAAGGTTTAAACAATCCCTATAATTAATGCAAAAGTAACTCTCGTCTGTCTGGCAGACGGTCCTGTCTGTCTGTCTGTCTATTACCTTGTCACACCTAACGGCTGAACGGATTTCGATGAAATTTGTCACACAGGTAGACTGTGACCTGGGTTCGGACATAGGATACTTTTTATCCCGGTCGTACGTTTCCATGGGTTAATTTCCGAGGCGGCCAAGGTCGCGGGAGAAGCTAGTGGAAAATTAAATAATAATTTAATTGTTTTGGGTTCTTGCCTAGCATAACCTTGCATAGTTTTTAATTTTATCTTTCAACACACAATCTGAATATTTAAATAAATCCCCAAAAACAAAATAACGTAATAAAAATGTTATACAAGGATAGTAAACCTATTGTGCGAAGTCCAGTCTCTCGCTGAATGAGAATGGAACGAATGGACTGAATGGAGCGAATGGGTGAATGATATAATAAATCATTCCGCTATACGTCTATTGTTGTTTGAAATATGACGTTTGGCTGAGGTTTTTCGCTTTACTACTTTAAAAGACCGACTTCTGGCTTTTTGGAAGAAGGTCCGGCAAAGAAGAATAGGACTGGTTGAGTTTATTTTTCTTGTTATATCGTATTAGACGTTGACTAGATTCAAGATATCTAGGTTTACTTAATTATTATAAAATGCAAGGTATACTGACAATATGTATACCTATGCGGAATTCCTACTTATTTAGGTACCAATTATTTCCTATTAGTTAATGATTTCTGTCAATATAATGTAACGCTTTCCCGATAGTACCTACAGCGTAGTTATCATTAGCTTAGCATAGAAAGATGAAAGGGAAGATTCTTAAATGCTACGCCTCCGAGTAATTTGTAACTACCGACATTCTCTGCAAATAAATACTTAAATATTTTTTTATATTCTAATGTATACCAACGTTCTAAAGTAAGTTCTTTTAGAAGCACTTAAGAGAACTATAGAACATTTGATTTCATTTTGAGTTTCAAAGTATCGATTATAAGTCATCGTTTTGGTGTGGTGCAGTGGTGGCCCAGTGGTAAAGACCGCGACTTACGAGTTGTAGGTCGTGGGTTCGAACCCAGGCAGGCGCTTTACTTTGTGTCAATAATATCATCACCACTGCTCTCAAAACGGTGAAGGACTACATCATGAGGAAACCAAAAATTCGAAGACATGTGACATCTACCAACCCGCACTGGGCCCGCGATTTAGATTATAGCCCACTCCCTCTCAGAGAGAGGAGGCCTGTGTCCCAGCAGTGGGAACAATACAGCCTGATTATGCTTTGGGAATACTTTCTTTTTTTTTCATATGTCCTCTTGTATAGTCGAAGTTATTAAAAATATTAGGGTGAACGGATCACGCATTTAACAAAGTAGTTTATGCAAAAAAGTAGCCATTCAACCTCGATAACAATGTTTAATAAAATAACTCACAAAATAAACGTTTCTCCGAAACTGGAATATCGAATGAAATCAATTTTCATTATAATAGGTGTTGGAACGCACGCTCGGCCGAGCACGAGCAGTGACGGACTTTACCGAACGATGAAACGAATTTAATCACAGGCAGCAGCTATGAGATTTTTTTTCCAGTTTTAATTGCTTTTTATTGATTACCTACTTTAATTTAAACACTTTAAAACAAAACAAACAAATATGGCGCTTTTATTAAAACCAATCGATCAGTTTCACTGTCCTTGCTGGTTAGTAGACCCACCAAATTATCCTTCTATTTTGAAGCAAAATTCTGCTATAGAATTTTTATCTAACGAAGCGACGCGTGCTTTACATGTGGTAACCAAATATACACACACGATGTGAATGTGTGCGTGAAGACGAGTAGTATCAGCACGTAACACACACACACACAGTTCCAACTTCGCTATTATCTCGGGCGGTACCCCGAGACAATGGCAAAGTGTAGAGCGGCTACGCTTATACACACATTTACAGTGTGTTTGTACACTTGGTAATCACAAGTAAGCGCGCGTCGCTTTTTCGAGATAAAAATACTCTACAAAGAAACTGATTCAGTGTACCGCTACAGTGATGATTAATTCCACAACCTTTAGGGAAAACTTTTTATTACTCTACGAAAAGCGTTCCAGTTAACTTTGTTAACATTACACAATACTTAAAAATTCTAAAATGCAAGGCACTAGAAGACCTGCACAGTTTTCTAAGCAAACTACGTTGTTCCGTCATTTGCACAGAATAGGTCCCGCGAGTGCTATAACTCACCTACAAGTAAAGCAATGTCCTGCTGCCCTGATTGCTCTGCTTTTGTTTAGACACTTTAATTTAGAAACTCTTTATATTTACCTGGATTTTGTCCTGCTTTTGTTTCGAAAGCTGGCTGGGTAGTTAACATTAAAAAAAAAGAATACAAAAAGGGGGCCTGTTTGTATTAATTTGTTTTTGCGGTTCAAAAAAAGAACTTGACGATTAAGTTGACCGTTCTGTTGAAAGCGCTCTTGACCTAGCTCAAACTAATTTATTTCAATGACACCATTTACGGGCACTTTTGAATGTTCAAAGAGTCGGTCAGAAGAAAGAATAAAATGATGCTGCGTGATGCAAAAATGTGTGCTGCACAAGTTGACTTACAATGTGTCCTGTCTTGAATAGCGCCAGGCTGAATAGTTGTTTGGGATATTTCAGCGATACAGCAATATTATGTTATTGCATATTATCATTACAGAAACTTAATATCTAATTATTATCTAAAATATGGCTTGTCAGTTTCACGTGCTTATGGCTTCCGTTGACGTCATTGCACATCCATAGTTGCAAATATATTGAATTCCTTTATTCGCAGAATTTCAAACTAATTACCAAATAGCGTAGAAGTTTATTTAGAAAGGCATCACGAACAGGAGGTTAAATGTTAATAATAATTTAATATGACTTCTGAGTTAGTTCCGGCCTTTCTCCTCAGAGTAGTCAGATAGGAAACGCCGACCTCATCTAGTTTTAAAAAATATGATTGACGTGTAAAAGTGTTTGTGCAAACCTACTTACAAAAATAAAATCATTTATCATTTATGAGGCAGCAATTTGTTTATCTTCCAATAATGCCTGAGACAGTGAGGCGATTTCGCGGCAAACCACGTAGGGGATGGCGGGTATAGATTCCGTCAAAACTGGAAAGAAGACGCGCGGGTTCTCGAAAGGTGGAAGGATTGGAGGCCTTTGCCTAGGAGAGAGTAGGCAAATAAAAAAAAATACAATGCCTAAATAACCAGGCATGGTTCATTTCATGTGTGGTTATTTAGGCATTTTTTATACGTAATCGCAGATTAGATTTTTTCTGTTGACCAAATTTCATCAGACACAACGCTTTATTTTCCTTATTCCCAGATCAAACAATCTTGCAAATATCCACTGGACTAACCCTCCAACGTCGAGCTGATAAACATTTAAAAGAGTAATCCGGCGCATATGAATGGCCACATCATGCTACGTAAAAGAGATATGAAATACCAATCACGTGACAGCACGGCAGCGGCATACTAATGAGTGGTGGGGATAGGCCGCGATTTTTGATAGCAAAGCGATGTGACACAATTTTATGGATGGATGGGTTTATTCGCGTTTGGAGAGTTGTGGAGGGTTAAATGTGTTTGTGTTTTGTAAAATGGAACAGATGTACGTTTTGTTTACTGTCTCCATGCAATAACACGAGTACCTAGAAGAAGAGTACGTTTAGTTAAGCTTGGGTTTCATAAGAAAGCGTTTTGTGCTCTCATGTAACGTAGGTGGCCGTAAAATTACGGCCGTTATAAAAATATGTTCGGTCAGTATTTTGCGGCCGACGCATTCTCAAAAAGCTTTCGTTTTTAAAACTAACAAACACCTGACCACTATTTTTAAATTTAAAATACCATTAAATACTAATTTAAAAGTTTTTCAATTATCATAAGTTTTATACGCTTCACAAAACCAAGTTTTAATGGAAATAAAAATTCAACCAGCATAACTCCCCGATTACCATACAAATAGCATCCAGAATCTAATTCCAACCACAAACAGTGATCTCATACAAAATTAATCGGACTCCCAAGTGTTGCCATTGAATAAAAAGCATTCCTCCCCGGTCGTCAGTAAGAAGGGTGGTAGTTGGTAGTTAAAAGCTGGCAAACTCGCCACCTGGTTAGCGTCAAGACAACGATTATGTTGGTAGACGTTGTGACGGAGCGCTCATGGGAAAAGTTGTCCCTACGAGTATAATGAGAAGAGGTAGCGGATTTTGCTGGTTAAATCTGGCATTATTAAGCTTTTAATAAAACCTATTTAGGTATACAAACCTCTTTGGCTGCAAGAGCTCGTGGCTAAGTAATAACAGCCGCACGGGTCGATCGATCAGGTTAAGCTACGCTTGCCGCGGTTGCTCCGTGGATGGGTGACCATCTTTACATACCAATACCCCTCCGTGTCTCGGAAAGTATGTAAAGCCGTTGGTCCCGGCTGTCATTCGTGAAACTTTGACAGTCGTTACGGGTCGTCAGATGCCCGAAAGTCTGACAACCAGTGTAACCAAGGGGTATCCTACCTATATTACCCAGTAACTGGGTTGTGGAGGTCAGATAGGCAGTTGCTCCATGTAAAATACTGGTATTCATTTGCATCCAGTTAGACTAGAAGCCGACCTCAACATAGTTGGGAAAAGGCTAGGAAGATAATGAAAACTCTTTAGCTAGTCTTGATAGGCGCAGTGACTGAGTTGAGGGCTGCGCCGCGACACACACATTAAAGATTCATGTGTGAATATAAGGCCATCAAAACATTACACTTTTTGCTGCAGTCGAATTCAGTCGAAGCTTTTAGCCTGACGCATTTAAAATTGTAATGAAACGATCAAGCTTTTACAACTGACTGTAATGAATTCATCTTGCTGTCATAATTCAATATTGTCCATTACCTTTTACTAAAGTGTATTAACATAAAATGGGTAATTACATCTCTTATTTCTCTATACGATAGGTTGTGATACATAATATGTTGGTATATCATTGATTTGCTGAATCTGACGGAGATATTTTTTATTTTTACTGAATTGGCGTGCTCTTGACCTTGATCACGCCTGATGGAAGGCGATGGATGAGGTCTATGATGGAACGAACATGCCCAGAAGATGCCTAAGGCACTGGAACTCCCACGCATCGACGAAACACAGCAGGCTGCTTGACGCCAGACTCCGGTGGAAGGGTGATTTGTTCAGGGTTCTGTTTTACGGGGGAATGACTAAGTTATCCATTCCGCTATTGCTTCACCAATATGCTCTCTACCTTACGCCAACACAAAATGATAATAACTTTTCCGAATAATTCCATAGGCAACAATCGCTAATGCCCTAACTTCGGTCAAACGTTGGCCTAATTTATGCGTTTTATCTTTCCCTGCCGCTCGCTCACGCGCTAACTTTCTCTATAAATGTTAACTTTTATGTAACAAGATTATGAGCTAACAGTTAATTTTACTGGTTTTTTTACCGTTAATAATGCATACTTATTTCGGATGTCAGTTAATTTTTATGGTGTAAAAGGTGGAGTTTCGGTTGTTTAACGACTTGTTAAGAAGAAACAGTTTATGTTTTAAAAGGGATCCCGATGGTCTGTGCAGGCAGGTCACAGGCAATGATTTTTGAACAGTCTAATAGGCAGATAGAATACAAGGCAGTAATGATGTATAATCATGGTATCACTTATGCATAAAAAAATATGATTATATGCAATCAAATTTATAGACTACTACTCAACATTTTGAAACCTAAAAATTCCTGAAAGAAATACCTCCAAAAACAAAACATAATTTGTTTCTTGTAAAACCAGAGGTGGCACAAACCAATATATATTTACATAAACATATACGTGTGAGGGCACAGGTGACGATGAGAAAGGGATGCGAATCCAAAAAAAGTAATTCGCGCATCCCCCAAGGCCATTTTTCAAGGCCCACAACCGAGTGAGATTGGACCCGGGTTTAGGACTACAATCCACTGGAAGATATTTGTCATTGTGTTTCTTTGTCCGAGTTCTCATGGTTTGTGCAACGAAATCGACAGTGATGCCGAGGAAATTTTCGTCGCCGTGTTTTAGTTTAGTAATAGTTTTAGTTAGGTTATTATATTTTAATTTTAATTGTTTGTTAGATAATATTGTCTAAGGAGTTTATCCTGTGTATATATTTTTATTCTCTTTAATAAATATTGTGGCTTTGTTTCTTTATTTGATGTTGAATTTTGGTCATCATCTGACCGGAGTATATGTATAGACCTACATACGCGTTTAAATAATCCTTTTACAGATTATTTTATGAGGAAAACAATAGATTTAGATTAGGCTCGCTGTTTGTAACACCCATATTGCGGAATGGGATTATCATTCATATTTCTTATATTATTACTAAATCTATTAAGAGTTCTCAATTTTAAAGTTCAATTTCTGTTCAAGTACTATTTTAATTTAATTTTTGATGTTCTAAAGTGCCTTTTATGTGCCTATTTGAAATAAATGCTTTGACTTCGACTTTAAAAAAAAAATGAACCTTTACTTAATTATATTTCCATTAAAAAAAATACAATAGTTTGCCTTTTTAATTGAAATTCTTTCCTAACAGTAAAATAGCTAAGTTCAACATAGCTTGTATGTAGCTCTCAGTGGGTAAAATGTTTAATTTTATTTTATGCTACAAAGCGACGTCTCCGCCTTGTGAGGACTTGTCCCATGTTTTGCCAAGTTTTATTTTTGGCTTATCTCAACACTGTTTGTATAAGAAAAAATGTTAAAGGTAATCTTCAAAAGTGTTGTTTTTCCTTATGACTTGAACAGGTTCCAAATATTTCCTACTGGTGGACTTTCCTTTTATTTTTCTTTTGACATATAGAGGCTATGTAATCCTAATCATATCCTCTTGTAATAGCTACCGTTTTTAGGATCGCCTTGACCTTCACAGGTAAACGATACCCAAAAATAAATGTCCCTGTTTATCAGTTTTATGATTTGATATGAAAATATTATTTAATAAATATAAGTTATTATTATCCTTATAATTTAATTCATTTCACGGCGCAATGCCGGAACTGTTTCTTTTCAGGGAAAAATATTGTAGTGGCAACAAGATATTGAAATATTGTTTCAAAAGTAATCCTAGTCTGTATTGCCAATTTTAACGTAGGTGCACTTTTATATTAGAAAGACGTAATAATTAGAAAACTTACATTAGGAAATTACTAAATAATGTAAGTTATTATGTTTTCCAGCCTTGTCTCAATTATTCTCAAACAATCAAATAAATCCAGCCTGAAACTTAAGAAGTAATTGTTAGAACTCATCTCTGTGACAACAAGCGTGTGGAAACAATTCCACCTAAGCCTTACTGCTTCATTAGAGAGATATTAATGAACGAATTCCTCGCAGGACTCGTTAGGGAGTTATTAAGATACTCGTTTGCTCGTTTCTTAGAACTGAGATCTTAGAAATAAGGGAGATATGTTACGACTTGGAAGTTGAAAGGGCTTAATGTTATTAGTAGTTTTAGGTGCTTTGAAGTCCTCGGTTTTACTTCTCATGTTACGGCTTTAAGCCACATTGACTTCTCTAATGATAAAAACACTGTATTGTCAACAACAAGACCAAGCAACTTGGTGCAGAAAGGTGAGGCCCGACCCCAAATAAAGGGGTCTGGGAAGAAATAAACAGAAAACATCGTATTGTCGGATAACTGTATTCGAAATCACTATGTTCTGCAATAGTGATGATAATTCTAATTTACCCTAGGTATTTAGCCCCGCTACCAACCTAACTAACTCAGTACTGTCTTCATCACTTTCCACTTCACACACTTTTTTCTTTCATTCCCCTAGTTGTATTTATTTATGTCCGTGGCATCACAGCGGGCGGTATCAGAATACCAGCGCTGCGGTATTTATTTTTTATATGTCGCAGTATTGGGTATGCTAAGATTCTTCTTGGCCTGGACCAGATTTTTTTTTTGTTTTTATGATTTTGTACGTTTGTGTTCTTTTTTTATTGTTTGTAATGTATGTGCGTGGCCAAAATAAAATATTTCTTCTTTCTTTCATCCCCCACTACATTCCTACCTACCTACATATTTTTTAAAGAAAGTTCTACTGTGTAATCTGAAATTACATTCTCATTCTCCGCTTTAGATAAATAAAGTCCTCCAGACCGTATTTCGGCCACGGTGACCAATCCCAACGGTGACTAGCCTTCGGCGCAGGAGATATAATAGTGTACAAGTGTGCGCGCAGACACAGGTGCACTCCCTCTTCCCTCACTCTCATAGTCCGATGGGACGACAATCTGACACGACCGGAGAGAGATCAGGCGCAGAACCAACGGCTTAACGTACTTTCCGAGGCACGGGGTACTTCCAAACTCCGGGTTGTTACTAAGAAACTCCTAATGGAAAAACTCAATAACACTTTGCTCGACCCGGGAATCGAACCCAGGACCCCACGCTCAGCGATCGCACTTGCGCCCACGAGACCAACGAGGCAGCGGGGGCTTTTCATAATCACAGTATTTGTTCATTCAATTTAAATCGTGTTAATTTTCCTCTATAGACCCGCATTGCGTTTTTATTTCTCGACCAAAAGTTCCGACCACTGTGGTTGGAATACGAACGATTTTTATTAGATTTAGTTTGCTGCATGTTTGGTGAAAGTTTCTGAGTACGGTGCACTGAATGGGTTAAAATATTTAAGGTTTTGCCGATGTTGAGTGAACAGGTTTTAGTTTTTGTGGTGAAAATGTCCAGTTATTTTCGGGCACTGCTATATGTCGTGTAGGTATTTACCTTTTCAACTAAATGTCACGAACAAAATAATTCCTTACCTACTTTGCCAGTGGCTTAGCTCCTATGGCATCTGTAAGTCGCTATGCAACTTGAGGTAACCTGTAATAAAAGGACAGCGATATTACCTTCTAAAAACTATCCACCAACTTGCGGGGTAATTTTTTGATGGTGGAACAACATCCATTGCGTTATTTACGTTGTTGAGCAGACAAATTATATAATTAATGTACCCATGCAAAATATTGTACCTAAAACATTTTAAAAGAGTAACGGTGGAGTTTCTTGCCCATTCTTCTCCATACGAAAACTACCTTTTGGAATGGGCGACTAGAATCAATTCTATTTTAACATAATTTTTGACGTTCAAAAGTGCCTTTTATGTGCCTATTTGAAATAAATGCTTTGACTTTGACTTTGAAATTGCTCGATCATAATTATGAAGCATTGGACTTGCAATGTCCTTCAAAATGATTCCGATTGTGATTGATAGTATGTTATGCATCTAGCATGCTGATCGCAAAAGTTTCAAACTATATTTGAATTCATAAATGCTGCATACTTTATTAATTATTAATTAAATATTATAAAGCGGTAAAATTTGTTTGTATGTCGGGGGTGATCTCTGGAACTACCAGTCGGATTTGAAAAAGACTTTTTGCATTTAATAGCCCAACTCATGAAAAAGGCTATAGGCTATTTAACATCACGCTATGACCCTTAGGAGCCGAGCAAATAGAAAAAAGTCAGAAAGAACGCTAAGTGATAGCGCGGGCAGGTGATGCGTTGCGACGGGGTGGGTAGGGGGAACAAGAAGTTTCACGCGAACGAAGTCGCGGGCTGAAGCTAGTACTTTATTTAAAACATTTCAACTCACTTAATCGATTTGATTGCAAGCATCCTTTCAGTTTCAGATGACAGCTCTACAAAAGGCTTGTATTGGATTCTCAATAAAGTATGCGCCGGCTGACACAAAGACGTCGATATTGGAACACAGGGCGCCTCAATACCGGCCGGTAGGAATGCTGCTCTTATTTTATTACTACAAGAGTTTAATTTACTTGAGGCACGTGTCCCGTCTTGGAACACTGCATACGGCAACGACACGTGCAAACGTCTTTTTTCGAATGATAGGAAATTGCAGTTATCTATCTATCTATGTATGTGTAGCGGATGTTTGAACGAGTGCTAGGTTATTTAAATTGCAAAAGACCTTCAGACACAATGTTGATTAGAAATCTTTGCAATATCAAATTGTATAAATAAGGGTTGAATTGTTCAAATGTGACGTAGTCCATAACAATGTTTATCCACATGTTCTTGGTTGAAGAGCTCCTTCATATTTCTCGAATCTTTTTAATCTTAGAAAGTAGTAACGTTTTCTTAGTTCTTGACCGCAACTAAAAGTAAACAGTCAGACATAACATATTCTAATCGATTCAAATCATAAAATTCATCATTTAGTTAGACATCACTGTCTTTGTTACCCCCACCACTCCTCTAATTATAAGTTCCAAACTCCGAAGTTCCCTTATTACAACAACATACTCGTATAAATATGATTGTGAGAACAAAAGGCAAGCGTACAGTTGCGGCCATTGATTTTGCGAATCAACGCATTCCACCGACACTAACTTCGGTCCGGCTCGTAAACTTTCTCGACGTATCGTATGTACAGATATGTGCTAAAGTGTAGGGGAAATATTTATTTTAGTTTAAATAGATTTACGTTTTGGAGCTAATACTCTGATAGAAAATTTTCTTCCGTAACGGTGTTTGCTGAACAAAAGCCTGAGTGTCTTAATTATACTTAGACTAGCTGCGCCCCGCGGATTCACCCGCGTAAATGTCGATCCCGTGGGAATATCAGGATAAAAAGTAGCCTATGTTAATCCAGGGTGTCAGCTACCTCCATACAAAATTTTATCAAAATTGGTCCCGCCGTTTGAGCGTGAAGAAGTAAAAAACATATAAACACACACGCACACAAACTTTCGCCTTTATAATATTAGTGTGATGTCGGTGGGTTTGTTTAAAAATAAGTAAATAACACAGAGACGTACCATGTAAAAATATGAAGGGCCGGGAGGAAGATGAAGGGCGAAGGACTATCACCACGACTATTTGTCCCGTAACATTATCGTGCTATTTGTGAGATGGTACCCATAAAACAACAGGGTTCATCTTAAATGCACGAGGAGTAGACTACGAATTACAGTTACAAACAGGTTCAGTTGAAAAAGGCAGAGATTACCTCTTAAAATGAGGTAAGCAAATTCCATTAAATTGCTAAAACTATCTTTTTCTATCTCTACAAGTTAGTCTGCCACTGTACCCACACACGAATGCCACGCGTGAGCTAATATTTACGTGTTCCGAGTTACCGCACTAGCGTGAGATACCAAGTGGATGTGCACCAGTATCGAGTGCGGCTGCTCATAACATACTACACATTACAGCTGGACGATCTGATTGTTGTTGTGTACTCGTACTTAGCTTTAGTGTGATTGACCACGCCCGTAGTCACTGTTAGGCATTTTAAATGGAGTTGTTTTGGAAGTAAAACTTCTTTATGCACGCTTGACTTGGGAAGTAAACTGGCGAACGCGTGACGCAAGCGTTACGAAATGTGTGATCGGGCGAGGCGAACGGGAGTTGAGTGGGGGATATAAGCAAGAGAAAGCAGTGCGCGCGCACATTTTCTTTCTCTCTTCCTCTCATAGCCAAATACGTTTGAAGTTTCACTTCAGTCGTGTGGTGATAAGCACACTCACTTGTTTTTTTAAAGACTGTTATAGAAAGTTGTTACTTGTTAGTAATCTTCATTCATTCATTCAACAATATTGTTAGATTCAAAGACTGATTGTAAAGCAATTAAATGCAATTTTTTTTTGTGATAATATTACTATATAGTGTTGCACCGTTTTTTTTCGCGATTTCAGGTTTGGTCCCATAGTAAAAGTTGTTCATAATGATGAGTTTAAGTTTGTCGCATGTTTTCAATTTCACCCTGTATACTGGATGGCAGGACATCGACGTGTAATCTGTTACCATGGATTCAATACATTCTTCCAGCGCTCAATTTATTCGAATATTAAAAAAAAAGAAGTTAGCTGTTCCATTTGTTTTACGTATTACACTTTTCTACGGAACACCTGATTTTTTTTTATCATAGCCGACGAAGAATTTCTACGCTAGGGGGTCTAGAATCATGTGCTAGGTTCATGGTTACAGTATGCGTATCGATGTCCCTGCCACCCTGTATTGTACTGTCATAACAAGGCCAGATCTATCCTTCGATTCAATCTTTGAAACGAGCCAAGCGTTATGTGCCATTGTGCACCTGATCCCAGCAAACATACCGGTTGAACAGATGTAATAATTAATGGATGTACGTACACACGGGTACATATCAAGCTATACATAACCAGTTTAAGCTCACTTTTGATTGTATGAAAAACCTACACAGTGCGAGGTCAGCTAAAACTTGAAATGTATGGCTTGATGTGTATGAATATGTACAGAGACAGTTGAGAAAGGCCGGACAGATTTAGGAATTAAAAAAAAAGAATCTTTGTGAACATGCGAATTAGGTTTTGAGGGAAAGAAAAATTGAAGAGTTGTCCAGAAAAATGAAAAATTCGGAATAACTGAGAGTGCTTTTTTATGGGATTTTTGTATTTATTGGGACAGGACAATGTCAATCGGCTTAGTTGTTAATAAATAGTTCTATCTCCCTTTCTTAGTCTCAACAGCCATAGCAATAACTAAATACATTTATTATGAACAAAACAATCACCATCTGTCTCTTATAGACAGGAGTGCAAAAATGGCGGATCGTCGTCTTGCCAGGTTTCTCTCGCACAGGAAATTAACTTGTGAGACGTCGTCGGTTCGGCGAGCTGGCGGTGCTGACGGAGATGTATAGATAATGTAGTCCTCTTAAATAGGCAAATGTTAGGAATATTAAGTATATTTTCAGATTTTAATATATTTAATCCGTCGAGGCCAGCGTGCTTAGGAATTCGTAAGCGCTAAACACACGAGTATTTAAAACATTATTGCATCATAGATAACGATGATATTTGAGCCTCGTATTAACCTAACTTAATATTTTCTGTTTCGATGATTTTGATGCTCGACGTTTGTCAGTTGTTATTCCAAAACTAAAACCCGACTATTGAAAATTCACGCTCTAAAAAGTATGAAACAAGAAAATATTCTCATCTGGAATGGTTTTGTACCTATTATGTAAACTATTCAATATTTATCGTCTATTAAAATAAACAACTTACACGTAATATATTATAAATTATTTAAAACACAATTTATTGTGATGTTCAGCAGGTAGCCGCGGTCATAACTTTCGTCCAGTTTGAGGGCTTTTTCATGATATTACTTCAGTCTCACTATCCATAAAATATCTCTTTCACGTTTGCATTTGCATGTTTTGAAGTATCTACTAAGATACTTGAAAACTTAATCATCTCATAGCCAACATTTATAATCTTCCCTATAAGTTGCTCATGCAATATGAAAGCACATTGTATTAGAAGCTAATGCAGTGTACGTAACATCTAAGTGCGTATCCGGAGCTGGCGAGGAGCGAGTGCATTCGGTCGCGCTGTGCGGGCGTGCGGTGCGGGTAGGGCTGCCAGGAACGAAGAGAAAAAAAAAAAGAATATTATGTTTATTTTATTTTAATGAGGAATTTAACGAGGCCTGCCCTCTATTATATAGGACCCTAACATAGCTGGCGACATGTTGGTGTAGAATAGTACACTTCTACCTAACTCTTCGTGGAAAGTCAGGTGGGATATTATGTGACGTTTTATTATTTAATGAGGTTTTATCTAAATATTGTATAAATACTTCTTAAGGTCTTACAGACACTCGTTTTTGTTTTGCTACAGATACAGTTTCCGAAAAAATGCAACTTATAACAACTCATATATTTTGAAGTATTATATTTTGGGCTATTGAAATAATAATAATAATAATTTGAAATGTATGTATAAAGTGATAATTGATCAGCATTAACATGGCATTTTTATCAAATTATTGATAAAAAAAACTGCGTGAAGATAACCACTTTAACTACACACAGTAAGACTCAATTTTCAATCCCAAATATTTTTTACTTTTTATTAACTAATCTTTTTCAAAACCGAATACTTAGGAACAGACGAGGTATAGCAAACTTAGAAGTGATATTGTAGGATCTACATTACTTACAATGTAGGTATTACAATATTGACAATTATATTAAATTGATATATTTTAATCTTGTGTGATCGCAACCCTTCTGCCACCCCTGTTCGCGCCCGGCGCATCCGGCCCAGACGGGGTGCCAATTGCGAACGTTTTTATTTACCGCCGCGATTGTGAGCCAAAGTGCCTTCAATAGGGATATGAAATTATCTTCCTTTTTGTTGCTGCATACAAATCCAGAGGGGGGGGGGCTTTTTATAGTTTTATTACGTGACTAAGAGACCGGGATTTTGAGGAATCGACTGAATAGTAAGCACTGTTTTCAGTTCTGCCAAAAACTGATGGTTGCAAGATACATGACGAGTTTTGAGTTTTTTTAACTCCCCGTATTAAGTACATGACTGCTTGTACGTATGAATATGGGTTATTGATCATCTGCTTAGAGAAATAAGATTATTTTCAAATAGAAAATAAATATTCGTAGGTAAAAATTCTGCAGCCTTAAAATTAACTATTAATTTAGCTACATCAAGACAGTTGATATAAACGCAGCACTTGTCAGTTAATATAACCAGTAAGATCATCAATAGCCGAGACACAAACACGTGTTCAATGATTTAATGAACCCATATTGCAAGTTGTAGCTACGCTCAATATGTGGCAAGCGGCTGCTGCAATTTGTGCTTAATTTAACAGGCCATAATGTGCAGCAATAAAGTAAATTCCTACAACAATGTAATTCGTTCTCACATGTATAATTTTTAACATGAATGATGTAACCAAGACTTTGTAACCATATTATTTTGATTTAAAAGGGTGCCCATGGAGTTTCTTGCCCGTTCGTCTCCATAGGTACCTACGCTTTGGAATGGGCAACTAGCTTCATCTTTCTGACTGACCGACCCCTTGACAATTCAGAAGTGCCTGTAATTGGTTTAATTGAAAGAAATGCTTTGAGTTTGAATTATTATCATACCAACTGCTGATGATTTATTCCAGATATAAATAAGATATTTAGTAGATAACTAGTGTAAATATAATTATACAACGATGTATAATTATAGACTATTGAATGTAACAAATAAAATTACCTAACAAAATATGTAAAGCACTGTTTTTGGCAAGTAAATATTATCAACGTTAACATTACATAACATCACACCGTGTTCCCTGAAGCGTCAGGCAGGGGTGTATCTATAGTACGCTCACATTTCGCCAGTTATGTTAAGTCCTATATAACAGGGCGCGAGGCTATTGCCATCAACCGGGCACAACTCCCAGCTCCGGGCTGCTACTGAGAAAATCCAGATAGAAAAATCCTAGAAAAACACTTTGTAAACGTTAAATAGGGGCAAATTTGGTAGCCTTCACTTGGCTGTATGTACCTACTGTGCTAAGACCTTCAGTGCATGTCCCGTTTAAAGACATAATTTACTTCACAGTAGCACATGTGTTCAGGAACGTCGCCTGTAAGAACACGTAAATTAGAACGAACCTGTTCGCTTTTGCAACACAATTCTAGAGTGAGAAACAGAACCGAATTTTGCACAAATAATATCAAATTTGCTTCCAATTCATACACTGTTTCAAATATTCAACCAATCTCGGAACGATCTAGATTGGGTCTCATTACCATATTCGTGGATGTTGGTTTTATTAAAGTTTATAAGTTATTCGGTATGAACATTGAACATTGATCGGACGTTAGAACGTGACCCGCGCGTGCAGACCGACGGATGGATAGATAGGACAGGAATTATTTTGGTTGGGTGATGAAATGAATGTGAGATGTAAGGAGGTAGGTTGCTGTATGTGGGCAACTATAATTGCAATAAATTGGTACCTTTAAAGTCTTGGCGACCAGAAGGCCAATTCCCGCAATTAAAAACGTTCAAAATCTAGTCGTAATCTCATATCAGCGACAATCAAAGTTAAAAACTTTTCAAAATTTAGGGAAATCCAGACTGTAAATGTTCTTAAAATTACTGATTTCAATGGCAAAGAATTTGCTTAGAAAATATTACTGTTTCCGTAGTTTCGCACTGTTGAAAATGAACTTGGCACATAATACTCATTTTTATTAGATACTAGTAAATAATAATAATAAACATTTAATTCAGACCAGGTCCATATTTTGTTAGTAACAATGTAAGTACTTAAAACTAATGTTAGTATTGGCAACAAAATTAAATAACGACATGAAGTCGCACCCACCTTTGCAGCATGGGGAACTCTCACCAATCAGTAAAAACACCCAGTATAGTGTTGGGTAAAACAAACATTATAATCTTTGTTTTCTGAATTTTATAGTTTTAAGGTGTATTTTTTTTGCAGTAATGCCAATAAACGTATTTTTCTTTCTTTTTTTTTCTAAATTATCGTTCGAATTTACGCTAGGTTCACTCCGAGCGTTCGTGCTAGGCCCATAGAATTATAGCGTTTTCGCTCAATTTACAGTATTCCAAAGCTGCTAGAATGAACATAAATTCAATATTGATCTACCTGCCTACCCTCAAAACCCCTTGACGACGTAATTCAGCGTACACCATCTAACACTCAAACTCAAAGGCTCGCGAGTTCTAAGCCATTATTGACTCTATCCAAATATTCGCTGGTAAAATGGCTAAACAGCCACCCCTTGTATTTGCACCCATTTGAATATCATCTTATAAATATGTATGTACAATTTCCTTTATTTCCTATGTTTTTAGATGAAGCTACCGTTTCTTGGGGTATTCTTGAGATTTGATATTATTGTTTTTATTAGATTTAAAATGTCTTGGAATAATAATACAAATGATTTTCGAGGTTGTTATGGAGTTAATGTAGTGTTTTTTTTATCTTTAAAGGTAGATTATCTGTTAGGTCACAAAAGGAGAAATTAATCATCATCATCAACTATTAAGGTAAGGTAGGATGTCTTCAGGATAGGTGGAGCGACGATCTTCACAGAATGACTGGTAGCAGCTGGATGAGAGTTGCCGAAAATCGAGTAGTATGGCGTGCAATAGAAGAGGCCTATGTCCAGCAGTGGATTGCTATGGGCTAATGATGTTGATTACGATGAACCTAACTATTGAAACAAAGCGTACTCACAGCATTAACTTGAATATGTTTTTATCAAAATTCGCAAACATTGAAATACAGATAAAACACGTAGTCCTGCACAGGGACTTGCTGTCAGACATAGAAATGGTTTACAAATCCGACAACGATGAAGAAGTTAAAACAAACTTATCTAAACCGCCGCAAAACGTTACAAATCTGTTCTAAAGTCTGAACTATAACAGAATTAACAAACGCGACACCGGTACATTCCCTAAAGATTCATAAATGACGAATACACAGTTCCCAGGTAAGTTCGCGCTCAACTCGCATTTCTCAAAACTGAGCATTTGAGTGCTCAAATGGGATTGCGGTGTCTCAAACGCAAACACTATTAGGGCGCAAACAAACAGGACAAATGGATTTAGACTCTCAACAATTTAATTGTTCGCTTTGTTAATTGATCGAGACGGAGATTTTCGGATAAATGGTTACTATTGTGTTCCGTGACGACAATTTTGCTGTTTGTGAGGAATTTTTGGAGTTTATTACAGAAAAGTGATATTCTTTTGACAAATGATGTTACAGAGAGGTTTTTTAAAATAGGAAGATAGGTACTTGTAAAAAGCCTGAGTGCTTTTAAAATGTTTTACTGATTAAAATATACGTGTAGAAAAACTTTTGAAGCAATAAACACACACCTATTATACTCGTCAGGAATTTTTGAATCGACTCCCATAATTATTATAAAAATAAATAAAACAACATCGTGAAAGATTTTCCTTTTTACTGAAAATCATTACTGTTTGAGTATTCAGAGAAATTAGTTCAAATTATTATGTCATATTGTAGTAATTTCAGTTATTATTTGCTTGTCACTCTACAAATAGATTAGGATTTGGTAATGGCTGTTATCGCTTAGCATCACTGTTAGCATTCATCATTATCTGCGGAGCCTTTTCCCAACATGTTGGGGTCAGCTTCCATTGTAGCCGGATGTAGCTCTGAATACCAGTATTCTATATGGCACGACTGCCTATCTGACCTCTACAACCTCCCCCCCCCTCTACTGGGTAAGACTGGTTATCACACTTTTGGGCTTCTGACAACTCCTAGTGACTGCCAAAGATCTGCGAATGACAACCAGGACCAACGGCTTAACGTGCTTTCGCAGCATCACTGTTACCAATACCTACAGTAAGCAAGACTCCAACACACCAGCACACATAAGGAGGCCACAAACACTACTCGCACTAAGCACCCTAAACCTTCACAAACAAAGGTTCCAGGTACCTGTGGTACTCGTACATTGTCGCCGAGGCCACCCAATCGAATCAGGCTATAATAGCGTAACGGCAACTTGGAGTCGAGTGACAAAGTGCTGCTCGCAAGCGATGGAGGGTTGAGAGATTGACTTTTGAGGTGTACTTTGTTATTTTTGTTTATAACCTTCCTACTGCTGTGACAAACTTCTCTGTCAGAGACATAAGCATAATCGAATAATTATAATTTACCCACTGCTGGAACACAGACTTCTTTGTGAGAGGGACTGGGCCATACTGCACTACGCGGGCCCAGTGCGGGTGGATGTCAGATGTCTTCGAATTTATGGCTTCACAGTTTCGAGAGCAGTGGTGATGAAATAATTTAGTCAAAGTAAAGTGCCTGGCTGGGGTCGGACCAGTGGCCCAAAATTTTTAAGCTATGTATACAAACTTCATCTATCAACAATCAAAATCATCATCGCTAACGCATCTCATTAGCACCACACCAAATTACCGGAGGTTCTCATTACTGAGAGCGACACAGGCACAGGTGGTTCAGTAGCCGCCGTCGGCACTCGATGCTCGGCTTTCGGCTCTCGGCCCTCGGCCCATGGCGTCGGTTACTGTAATCACTAGCTTGCACCGTTGCTTTCATTCAGATGAGCAGAATTGCCGATACAAGGCCTATGTATTACATAGTACGGTACACACAGTACTTATCAGGTAACGCTACACTTCCTTCAGTTTTGTACGTCACCCGTTCGCTAAGTTTGGGTCAGATCTCCATCTCAATGGACCAATAAAGTAACCGTTGTCTTCGGGACAAGAAAAGGTCTTGATGTGTGAAGAATAGTCAATTGCGTAAAACTTTACTGGACCTGTCTAGTTATGCAGTCAAGTAATCTTCTGTGAGACGCACCGTACACAAAAACACGCATTTACTCCAAAACATACACACTTTATATCAAATCCAAACAACCAAAATCTTCCCCCAAACAGACCGACAAAACGCCGCTAAACTATAAAAAAGCAGTTGAAAGGGAATTACCATCGGAAAGCCATGTATCTGCGATGTATTGGATGCGCATCGCGTGCTCGCGGAAAAAACATAGGATTATGAGTCGGATGGTAATCGTGAACGGCATGTGGAATGTACTGTTACTGATAACTGTTACGACTGGAGTCGTACTGGTAGGGACTATTGGTGGAAAAACAGAAATTATGAGAATGTTTTGAAATATAAACAAAACAAAATATCCGGCCCGCATTCTTCTAAGAAATACGGTTTTCGTGTCTTTAATTATTTATTTACGATTGTTCTTCTCGAACTTTTTTTATAATAATATTATTTTGATGTATGAAGATTATACCTAAATAATATTACATACTTATGAATGGCATTGTATGAATCACCTGTAATTTTGATACTTGTTAATAAACAAACTTCAATAAACCAAATTAATAGGCAGGAGCCTTCTGAAAATCATAATTCTCCTCTCTTCTGGAAAGAACGGACACAAATCCGAGCTCGAGCTACTACTGAGAGTTTTGTAACGGTAAGCCTTGTATAAACTATAGTGCATTGTAAAGCAGCGATTGCCCTGAATATCTGTTACAGGCACTGTTATCATAAGATACCTACATACAGTGGCGTTCATAAGTCGATTACCGATCTCACAAAGCAATAGATTGACGGTTCGGTTTGACTTACGACCTTATTCTATAAGTTGTTTCTATACTATAGACACGCACACACACTCACTTTATCTGGAACTGATACTAGTTCATAATTTCAACTGTCTTACTATGTGTTATCCTAGCGTAATGGTTAACGCGCTGACTTGTGCAATTTTATCTCGAGCGGAGGGTTCGAATCTCACATTTGGTTTTTATTAGATACTATAAATAATAATTAGGTAATAACTATAATATAATTTGTTACTTTTTAATAATTACTATTTATTTATTTTGTTATTTTTTCTAGTAGTAGTTCGATAATTACATAGATGTGATAAATTTTTATAATTACTAGTAGTAGGTAGTTTGATAAATAATCATAATTTTTTTGTCTCGTTCGTCTTGTTCACACAAATAATGAAGTTAGTAGGTAACCACAGAAAACCAACTAATTTATTTCGATTTCTGTGAGGTAGGCAGATTAATGCTCTTCGTTACGAGCGACTCATCACCTAGAACGTTGTTGGTTCGTGGATATTGTTGGTTAGTGACAAGGTGTTTCTATTAGCGGTGTTTAAGTAGTTATTATATTCAAAATGCAGTCTAATATAAATATTGAAGCGAGGGCAGATATAATTGCGCTGCATAAAATTGGATATAACAAAACCCAAATAGCGAATGAAACCGGACTAAGTGTGAGTGTATCATTTAAATATTTCCTAGTTTACTAAACATAAATCTACTTAAATCTAAAGCATTGTTAATCGTTTTACTCAGAAGATGCCTTATTAAATATAGTTTTAAATTCATTATGAGGTTTAAATAAAAGAAAAAAAAATATAAATCATTTTAAAGATAATTTATTTAGATTATCAATTCACAGGGCGAGCACTGTGCGTGAGTGGTTTACCAGACACCCGGAGATAGCAGTCGTTCCATGGCCAGCGCGATCTCCTGACCTCAACCCCATAGAAAATCTATGGGGTTTGATGGTGCAAAAGTGGGAAGCCCGGAATGAGAGATGTCTTGAGCAGTTGAAGTCGCATTGTATGGAGAAATGGGAAAATAGAAGGGGAACAGAAATATGTTCTAATCTAGTAGGCTCCATGCGTCAACGTCTACTTGACTGTATCGAGAATAACGGCGGTTATACAAAATATTAGGTAACCGTAATAAACAACAGATTCGTTGTTGCACGAATTTTTCGTTATGTATTTTTTAAGCACGTATTCAACATGGTGTTCGTCTCTTTTCTTTTAGATAGACCGAAAATGTTTACATTACTTTAGTAGGTAATATTATTCTACTCATCCTCTATATTATGCCTTAATTTGAGGTTTAGTTTCAATCTTCTTTTCGTAAAGAAAATGAATACTTAAGCTATAACCTCAATAACTTATTTATGTTTAATAAAGCCAAATAAAATGTGAAATACTTAATGAACTGCCCATAGTTAACCTTAAAATATCTCATTTTGTAAGTAGGTAGTAGAATCTAATTTAATATTCTTATTTATAGCTTACTTCGATCATGGACGAAGCTTAATGTTTATGGTGAAATAAATCCATTTAAATTTAAAACATTTCATATGTCAAAATAATACAAATTGCTTATAAGTTTCTTAAGATTGATTTCACATCTAGTTACAATAAATAAATGTAGCGGTTTGTTAACTTTATGAAATAAATCGAATAAATATATTTTTTTAATTTTTGTTATGACTTAACACGCATTTTTTTTCTAAACCCTTTATTACAATAACAACATTAGTAAAAAAGGCAGCAATTTTGTGAATATTATCAATATTGCAAACAAAAATAAATATTGCCAAAAAACCACACTGCGCTTCGTGAGATTCGAACCTAAGGCAGTTGCATCAAAATCCAACGCTCAACGATTACTGCTACGAACTCATATTATAATAGTTTGAATTTTAGCACCGCTATGCGTTTTACCGTGTCTAAGAAAAGGAACGGAAATATATTTTTTTTCGTTTCTTGTGATGCGACGAGTACACGACGATATGAGTGTGTAAAGTAAGTAGGTGGTGTGTGTTACCGTGTTGTTTACACATACAGATATACGCTGTACCGCGTCGCGCGTGTCACAGCAATACGACTCGTAAGGTGTGAATGCAGTTTTGAACCCTTACTACATATCATATGTACATATCGCTTACAAGCAGTGTAATCTTAAGGTTACTATCGAAATCCTCTAGTAATTGGGTTGCAAAGTTTAGATTGCAATCTCTCCTGAAACTATAGTGACGTATAGACACTTTCTGTAAGACCCTTATAAGTCCCATACACGTTGGGACAATGCAGATGCAACTTGTATGGTACTAGTGATGAGGGTGGCATCATATCATTTTGTTCTCGAGTCATAAGACTTATGGTGAAGGAAAACTTCACGAGTAAAGTCCGAACTTAATGGTTTGTGATTGCCAACACGTAGGAAGCAAACGTGTTGCTCGCTTCTTCTCCATATGAGAAGTGGTCTGTGCCCTTCGAATACACGTAGGGAACCCCTTACAATGGCGTAGTTACAGGCTGATATTACGGCTGGCAGTACGTATTAGTCTTTACTGAGTACCATTATTACCATAACAAACTTTGAAAGTACAGACGCCAGCTGCACATCAAGCTACCCGAAACTGTCAAATGCTCTCAATCAACTTTGAACCTTATGTTTTAGCGATAAAGTTGAAAATCTATTAAAGAAATTTGGCAGATTTTAGTAGCTTGATGTGCTGGCGTCTGTTCCACCACTACATGTAGGCATCATAGCGTAATATGTTGAAAAAATACATTAAAAGTTTTTTCTTAAAGCACATTACAGCGTATCAGAATATTTGCAGTATACGATATAGGATTTATTTTTATACTTTATTTTTAAACCAGTATTATTGATCTCATTCTTAATTTTATTTTGTTTAGCTTTTTTTCTTCTGTACTTTGCATGCTGAAAGGTAAAATATGGTGATACCAACACATGATATAATATTATTACACTAGCTGCGCCCCGCGGTTTATCCCGCATAAGTTTCGATTCCGTGGGAATATCGGGATATAAACTATCCTATGTTCTTTCCCGGGACTCAAACTATTTCTATACCAAATTTCATCTAAATCGGTTCAGTGGTTTAGGCGTGAAAAGGTAACATGCAGACAGACAGACAGAGTTACTTTCGAATTTATAATATTAGGATGGAAGGATGGATGAATGTACGAGCAGAATATCTGCATATTGTTTACCCATATTTGCAAATAAATGATTTTGAATTTGAATTAGTTATAACTTAGTCGTTATTTTCTGAAAGCTTTAAATCATCATATATCGTAGTACACATACACATATACCTATAGGATATCCCATAACTCTTGTATACCTACAGTAACTGTGCTATCTTAAAACATAACGACTTATCCAACACCCTGCTTTCCAAAATGTCTCCCTTCGTTGAAAGTAACACACTCAGTGTGATAACTAAGATTAAACTCTGTTCAAAAACGTTACTAACCGCGATCTACTCGCGCACTATATCAATTTAGTTAAACTGCTTCATAAAACACGACTCAATATGTTTGTGGCTTCTTTAAAAATGTGGTGTTTGTTATAAAATAAGGGAGGTACATGGAACTATTTTACGCTGTATGAATTATCTGTTGTGCTAGGTTCCATAAATAATAATCTATACTAATATTATAAAGAGGTAAAATTTGTTTGTAAGTTTGTATGTAGGGGGTAATCTCTGGAACTACTAGTCGGATTTGAAAAATTCTTCTTGCATTTGATAGCCCAATTCTTGAGGAAGGCTATAGGTTATGACCCTTAGGAGCCAAGCAAAAGCGCTATGGGGAAACGAAGTGATAGAGCAGGAGACGCGGGCAAGTGATGCAATACGACGTGATGGGTCGAGGGAATAAGAAATTTCACGCGAACGAAGTCGCGGGCAGAAGCTAGTAAATAGTAACTTAAAAAAAAAACACATGTTGGCGATTTGATTGCCCTATCTGCAGCATTTAAAAAATAACAAATCTCACAGGCATCTCAGAATCGTGTTATGACGTCGAGAAAATATTTTAATTTAGGCATCATAAAACCTACTATGCTCCAAATATCGTTTACAATTCGACGGGTCCATAAAAAATATGAATACTTACTTGAATTTATTCATACAAAAGTACTAAAAAACTCCAATTCATTACTAGAATATTACAGCAATGATCACTTTGGATACGAGTGTCGTAAATAAGGCGTAGTGCCGTAGCGGCGTAGCGCTGTAACCGGCGCACGTAGTACCTTGCTACGCCGTAGCCTGAATTAACAACTCGATAAGGAAAGATTAGACGGGATACTTTTAGGTAATTTTTGACGTAAAAAATGTGGGTCAGTGAAAGTGAAACCAGTGACCAAAAACCACTCCGAAAGCTGTCGTATATTAGTGGCCGCACATTAGTGGTAATACTTTGACCTTCATCTGGCCTACGTAGTACTGAATCTCAATAGAATAAGTGGCCATCTTTTACTGAGTTTTTTTGTAACCAACGATGTGCAACCTACCGTACACAAAACTAATAATAGAAAACCACACAAACAGAGCTAAAATCACAACTGATTGATTAGTATTTGCTTTTTAACTAGGTACCAAGTTTACTTCCTTGTTCAACCAAGTAATTGAAAAGACTTTAGCATTACTTACCTATTTCAGAAAAAACAGAATCAACAAAAAAGTTGCTCAAGAGTTGCTGATCTGCTCCAACATTGACTATAGACAGTCCCAAAACGAGCGGTAAATGGGGTCTTCGCGTGTTACAACGCGATTCCGAGTTTATCCCATATGGGAAGTGGATAGAAGTACCTCGGAAAAACAATGTTCAAATTGCATCACAAATGTAAGACCAAATATGTATAATACGGAGTGGGGATATGGAGCAGGTATTGAAGAAACTTGTAAACAGTTATGGTTTACACAAGTTTTTGTGTCATTGGGACAGGCATTTTCAACAATGGCTTTTTTATACATGCAATGTTTTAGTTTTGGATACTTTTCAGCGTTTATGTAACATTGGATTTATGTCAAGCCAAGTGGGATGTTTCATATCAAAATACCATTCGATTGACTACCTAGACTACGTATCGCTGATGTTAAAGTGAAATTAAATGGAAGCATTTTTTACTTACTTTTCTCCTAGAAAGATGAGCGCTTGTTTTTGTTAGCTTTTAATTTAATTAATTTTTCACTCCTACCAAACAGCTATACATCATCCATTCCTGAACACCTTAAATTTATAACCCTATCCCTCTTACGATCCGTCAAACGTTTGTAAAACCGAGTCACAATAACGTTTGTCGATTGAGCACACAGCACGCGCCACTGACCGTGTTCCGACAAAACAAATCGTCGCGCGACAAACGTTTGTCGCGTCAAATGTTGCGTTCAACGTCGCTCTGTTGCCTCCCATTGTTTGCTTTTTATGAAGATATTTTTGTGCACAATTTATCGTGGGTGCGACTAGAGGAAAGTAAACGCGTTGTTTTGATTCATAGGACAGGCGGTGAAATGTGTTTCTAAATAAAACAATGCGATGTATTTTTAACCGACTTCTAAAAAGGGGGTTCTGTATTCGACCCGTATGTATGTATGTTTGTATGTCCGCGATTTTCTCAAAAACTAATGAACCGATTTTGATAATTCTTTCATGAATATGATCATGATTTTTCTAGTCGGTGTCTTCAATTCTTTAATGCACTAGTGTTAATTTAATTTGTGTGGGGTAGGTACAACTAAAAAGTTCAAAATAAAAACATTTTTACAAAAAAAAAACAACCGGCTTCAAACAAAAAAACACTACAAAGTGAAAAATAACTTTAATTTCGGAAGTCGGTGTCAAAAAACGAAAATGCGGAATCAACGAGACCGACTTCCGAAATTAAAGTTATTTTTCACTTTGTAGTGTTTTTTTTTGCTATAGATAGACTGCTTATCTGCTTACAAAGCTTCTCCGAGATATTTGTGATCAGTGTAGGCACTCGTTTTTGTACAGTGACCAACATCACGTAAACTTAAGAATTATCGATTGCAAATTATGTTTAGACAATTAACTCATTTGTGCACGTGTCTATGGAAATGCTAACACTGGACAGTAAAATCTTCATTCCTTTAGCAATTATGTCGGCCTCTAACGACTTCAGTCAATGCAAAACTTATTAGTAGATTACATGGTTTACTTTTCAAGATCGCTAAATCCTGAAAAAAGGGCAAACATTCATTACAGCCACAATGTTTTTTCATATCATTATATTATGACAACAGCAGATAACTCCCGACAACACCAATATCGCAAACAAATGCCAAACCAAACACAATAAATCAAAATTAGACAGCTAAACATCATTTTCAAACACCAAAAACGTATTGACAAAGTTTAGTTCATTACGCGGGCACGTCAAGGGGTAGACAGAGAATTAATGTAGTTTCGAACAACAACAGTGCCGTAATGAAATTAATGGCCGACGAGACGATGCGCGCACAACATCGGCACGACACGACTACTATACGGTAACGATGGCGTAAAGCGGCTGATAAGTAAGTCGGCTGACTTTTACTTGAGGGTGAATACGTTCATTTAGTATGTTTAATATTGGTTTGATGGGTTACAGTATAAGCTAGTGCCGACGGTTGATTAACCACATGAGTGGATGGATTATTGCATTAGTTCGAAAGGTTAAAGCCGCGTTTTAGACGTGGAAGTCGGTAAACGTAATTTTGACATGTAGTGGTTATGTCAACAACCTACACAACCTGTTACGGGGCAGCATCACGTCCTAACCATAAAAATACGGCAGCTAAAAGGAAGCTTCTGCATTGATTATTTATTCAAGTCTTGTAGGTAATAAGGCTTAATTTTATGAAGTTTATTTTGAAAACTAAATGAAATACTAATATAAGCCTGTTACAAAATAGCCGCAAAGAAAATAGCTTATACAGTGAAAGTACTTTGGAAACACATTTGGCGTATTGTACAGAATTTGTGCTCAGTAGTTCCACAAAACCATTGGTTGTGAGTTGTGTTAACATGGGCCATAGTGTAGACTGTATAGAGCCATTAGAAGCAAGAATCTGACACTTACAATAATTCACGAAACAAGAGTTGTATACTCTCATCATTCTCCAAATCAAGAAAAGAGATAAAAATCACGTACGTAACTCTCAAACATCGTAGCGCAGATAATAACGTCAAAAGATAGCAAACATCACGACGAATACTCAAGAGGATGAGTGAGATGACGTGTCCCGATACACGCACGTATCTTCAAGCTTCAGTGGACGTTTGACAGGTGGGTAGGGGAAATTGTGAGCCCTTACAATCTCGCCCTTATAATTGAGAGACCAACACCAAAGGAAAATCAACACATCATCTAGGTACACAAGGCTGCATTCAGCGTGCGCGTTTCACCAGCTTGAAGTGTATCGGAATTCGCCGGTTGAAAGGAGTTCTTGCGTTTGAAGTTTTGGTTTTGTTTACTAATGTGCTTTTGTGTGGACGATCATTGTGTTGTGTTCAAGATGTTTTTCCTAAAATAACAGGTATTTGGTCGAAATTTCAGAGATGTTCCAATTCTGGCTCCTTTCAAACATTTGCTAAATCGGAGTGTTTGTAGATGGAATAGGGTTTGTCTATCGGCTTGAAATGGATTACTGGATAAACTCGCCTACGTTTAGGTATTTACAGTCGTTTACACATTTATCATCTTTGTTATTGTGTAGATTAGTAACATGGTTATTTAAGCTATTCACGCTGTAAATCCAAACGATATCTAAGTAATTCTTGTAGATTTGTTTATCTACATTTGAACCTCCCGTCCAACAACAATAATGTCATTAACCTGCAAAGGTTAATTACATGATCCTCATTCCACAAATACCATAGTGTTTCTGTCTCATTACGCCAAATGTCAGCCGCTTGACATTCTGCCACACTTAGTATAATGGACGTTACAGTATTAATAACATGAACGTTCGGCGGAACAGAGTTTAAACCGTCTACAATGGAAGCGAAAATAATGATGAGAAATATTTGAACGTTTATTTTTTGTTGTTGTTCAGTCAATTACTAGATAATAATATAGCTGTTGGTGCTTAGACTTGCATCTTATTTTTTTCGTTTCATGTTCCTAAGAGAAGAAATCCACTATTAGATATTGGATTAACCTTGTTATACAACTTCAATCCACTTCTTCTATATTACCAGCGCCAAAATTCATCCCCATATCTAAAGTATTTCTAATTCCCAGGCCGGCCTGAAAATAAATGTCTACCTGGGGTCCTTTTCCAAATAATTTCGCTAACAGCTTTTGCCCAAAGAACTGGAGGCAAATAATTCAGGACTGTAGATACTGACGGGAAAGTTTCCAATATTTTTGAACTCCGCCATCTGCACGATGAACGATTTAATTTAGTTAAGTGAGGCACAAGATAGCTTATAAATTATGCAGAAGTTTGTTATATAATCGTTGGCCAATGACTTTTTGGCTGATTGGAAGCGAGGATAATCTAATTAAGAGCTGAATATTTTTTTGCATATTTTAGTAGATGAAGAGGTTTCGTGCCAGAAAAGTTGTAGGATTAATTAAATAGAACGGAGTTGGGAGATTAGTAGGGATTCAGGGACACATTATTAGAATAAATTAGCGTGCAATTTTTTCGTGCGGAAAATATCGTTCTTTGTTAACAAAATGGTTATGTTGAGATCTAATTAAAGGTTTAGAAATTAGAGTGCTGCCCTAAAAACAAAAATAACATCCTGGTAACTACCCACTAAGAACTTTGCTTTTAGTAAAATTCAGAGAAAACCTATTCTGGCATTCTGAAAGCTTTGGAAACTCAGATAACATGCAGTTCCCAGGTAACGCCGAGTATAATACCATAATATTAAGTTGGGAAGCTAACAATACTGGCATACTAATGCTACACACAGAAAAAGGATTTTCGTTCTCATCCAAGAACAATACACATAAAAACATTTCTCTGACGAAGGTAGCCGTAATCTCGTTTGTAATGGCAATTTTCTGTTTCTGTTTCTACGAGTATCTCCCAAGTTTTTGAATTTGTTCGACTCGTTTCTCATTGTGTCTTTTATGGGTTTTCTTTCTGTCTATCGGTAGGATCGGCGCCGTTCGTGACTATCATTTTTGATGATATTTCAACTCATTCCCTCACTATACAGGAAGATTTTTTTATCACCATCCAAATTTTTACAGGGTGTTCTACCCATGAATATGAACAACTTTCACTATGGGACCAACTCTGAAGTCACGAAAAAAAAAATCAGCTGTTTCATACAAAAGTTCAATACCTACTTGACCAAAATGTATGAAACAGCTGACTTTTTTTCGTGATTTCAGAGTTGGTCCCATAGTGAAAATTGTTCATATTTAAAATTTGGATGGTGATAAAAAAAAATTTCCTGTATACCACTAAATATTTTTATGTGTTCACCATACTTAGTTATTGATTTTCTTTAAAAGGCACCTCATCTTCTCACCTCCTTTAATAATAGCACTGCCAATTTTTCTGAAAAATAATAGTTAAAATTAGCTAACGAAACTTTTTCTCACACAATTAAAGTTAATTTCTTTGATAATACTGTTCCTAGGCTACTAGGTCCCATAAAAGGTTAACGAAGTAAAGTGAACCCAGCACCGCAATCACACCGCCATCCCTCAACTGTCCTCCTTTATATGTTGCTGCCTGGACATCCTACGGGAAAGTCTACATTAAGAAAGAAGAAGGGTCATCGCCAGTGCGTATTAATGATGAGTCTGAGTTAAACAAACTCATTTTGTGACTGGTAA
This sequence comes from Amphipoea lucens, assembly GCA_947508005.1. Lineage (NCBI taxonomy): Eukaryota > Metazoa > Arthropoda > Insecta > Lepidoptera > Noctuidae > Amphipoea > Amphipoea lucens. Next base: position 569,374 of record OX382374.1, on the reverse strand, counting down.
ATGTATTTAATATAAATAGCCTTGCATTGTCATTATCTGTAATTTGGATTATGTCGTTCGTTAAATTTACTTACACTTATTTGTTACCTTATCTTAAACCTAATCGCAGTCTCACATTACGTACACAACCTTCTGTTACACGCACTTTACATACACCTAACACACACGCATTTTACACAACGCACAATTTTAATCAAGAGTTAGTAAATCGAGCTGTTATCATCATTAGTAACTGTCTGTTAAAACGTCATCCGATTCCACTTATCATTTCACAACATAACATTATAATGACAATAGCCGCCGACATACCAGACCTGAGTGACAACCAACTTCATAACATACATAACAGGTCACGTTATAAAAGTGACCTGCATTTTTCAATAATAATAGTTTTCACTTGATGCAAAATATTGAAGTTATTCACTCGGACCTGGATTCCTTGTCGGTGGCTCAAGTTATTAAGTGTGATATAGATGATATAAACACCCATGTAAATCATAGTAATCGCCATCTCAACATTCTCTCTCAAAATATACGTAGTATTTCATGCAATATGCCAAACTTCACTACACTTCTGCATAGGTCTAATATAGCATGGGACGTGTTGGTGCTATCGGAATGCTGGCTACGGTCAGCCAAGGACATACCCATCCTTGACAATTATAACTATGCATCAACCACCTTGCATAAGACACAAAATGAAGGAGTCGTTATTTTTTACAAAAAACAACTCAAAGTGTCAGTTGAAGAACCACCAATTAGTGACGCAAACTGTCTATTACTCAAATTAAATTCAGATACTTGTATTCTTGGAATCTATCGCCCTCCCGGCCAACAAAACACTAGCAATTTTACTAACGCCCTGGATGTACTCTTCACTTCATTAAGCAACTACAAAAACATAATACTTTGCGGTGACATAAACATAGATATAGTGATGAACAGCCCAGATAAACGCTCTCACGAATACCTTAATGTCCTGGCTAGTCACTGCATGCTGCCAGGTCATGTACTACCAACCCATGGTAAAACGTGTCTGGATCACATCATGGTTAAGACTAGATTAAAAGCTACCTGCCTTGTGGTCGAATCATCAATTACGGATCACGAGAGTGTGGCCATTAGCCTTGACCTTGCTCACAAGTCTCAGCTAGAGTATTCAAATAAAATATGTCACCGTATTGATTATGATAACCTAGACTCAGCTCTACGTAAGACAGATTTTCAAACTATCCTAAATTGCGGCGATGTAAATAAAGCAACTGACTTGCTAGTAAGTTGTCTGTCAAAGGCTATAAAAGATAACTCCAAAGTAGTAGAAATACCTAGAAGAAAACTAGTCAGTAAGCCGTGGATTACAAAAGGGCTGTTAAAATGCATGCGCAACAGGGATAATCTTTATAAAAAGTTGAAAAGGGACCCAAATAATGAAATACTTCTCACAACATACAAGCGTTATAGAAACTTCTGCACTTCACTTCTGAAGAAAGCTAAAAGAAACTATGAAAAACAAGAGATTGAAAACGCAAGTGGCAACAAAAAGAAGCTATGGGATGTTATAAAACAGATTAGCGGCTCCAAAAGGGTAACAGATCACTCCTCCAGTCTTGTCTCTAGCGTCAACCCGGAAAAGAGTATCAGCGAGGTCAATAGTTTCTTTGCAAACGTTGGACGCAATTTAGCTGAGCAAATCACTTCTCATTCATTCCCCCCCAAAAACAAAGCTGATAATCTCGCGGAAACCGCTCCTCTTCATTCCTTGGTCATGCTCCCTACGGACGAATTTGAAATCCTGCAACTCGTTCAAGGATTAAGGGATAATTGTGCTGTCGGATGTGACCAGATTCCTGGCCGGTTACTGAAAAGATATGCTTACTTGCTGTCCCCCGCTATTACCCACATCTGCAACCTCGCCATATCTACAGGGACATTTCCGCAGGCGTTTAAGTCAGCAATTATAAAACCCATACACAAAGGTGGCGACAGGAACTGTGTCAACAACTTCAGACCTATCTCTATTCTTCCAACGCTCTCAAAAGTTCTGGAGCGCCTAATGAACGACCGGCTAATTAAGTTCCTCGAGGTTAACAACCTCCTTTCATCTTCCCAGTTTGGGTTCCGACGCGGTAAATCTACCAATGACGCGGTACATGAATTGGTTAGCTCGGTTATAACGAACTTGGATAAGAAGAGAAATTGCCTGACGGTGTTTCTAGACTTGGCAAAAGCCTTCGACACAGTTTCTGTTCCACACTTATTGCACAAAATGGAAAATATGGGAGTAAGGGGTCTTCCCCTAAAATTATTTCAGGACTATCTTTCTAACCGGAAACAGCAAGTTAGAATTGAAGGTATGGTAAGTAGCGAAGAGCCAGTCATCTTTGGAGTGCCTCAGGGCAGTATACTCGGACCGACTCTCTTCTTGATTTACATCAACGACCTGTGCCAGCTTCACCTTAGTAATGGTCAAATTTTTACATTCGCCGATGACACTGCTCTCTTCTTTAGTGGTGAAAGCTGGGAAGGGGTCTTTGGTGTGGCTCAGGAGGGGCTTAATGGGGTTGTTACTTGGTTACGGAACAATGTGCTGACTCTCAATGTCACGAAAACCAAATACGTGGCATTTGCACAACGATCGGACGTCCTACCTCCACGTTCACTGACAATAACGGCTCACACGTGTTGGTCAACCTGCCAGCCTTGCGTATGTCCTACTCTTCAGAGGACAGATAAAATTAAATACCTTGGAGTGACATTAGACCAATTCCTCAGCTTCAAACCACATATAGACGTCCTGGTAACGAGATTGCGCAAACTCATTTATATATTTAAGTGTCTAAAACATGTAGCCGACCTTCGGACCATCAAGATGGTCTACTATGCCTTGTGTCAGTCGCTTATTGACTACTGCATCATCTCCTGGGGAGGTGCTGCTAAAACGCACTTGATAGAGGCGGAAAGAGCTCAACGTGCCATACTTAAGGTTGCTGCGGGTCTTCCCTTCCGATTTCCTACAGTCGACTTATACAAAAAGTGGGATGTACTGTCTATAAGACAAAGTTTCGTTCTGCATACAGTCCTCAAAAAGCACTCGCAGCTAGTTTATGATTCGGATCTAATGAAAGATAAACGACGAAAGGGTACTGTATGCAATACGGCATTTTTCCGTTTACGTCGGTCCCACAGGTTTTATTGTTACCTAGGGGATTATCTGTATAATGTTATTAACAAGGGTCAAAATATCTATTCACTACACAAACCCAGTTGTAAGCAAAAAGTAACTGACTTCTTGAAAACTCTTTCCTATGAGGACACAGAGAAACTGCTCCACTCGATTGAATAATACTTGTATCCAAATAATTACTTACAAATTCACCACCATTCACATACACCAGCCACCACCATTCACCTACACATTAATTACCATTCATCACCATTCACCTACACATTCACCACACACCCTTCGACTGCTTTTGTTGTTATTTAATTTCTTTGTTTTTTATTTTATTTTTATTTTATTTTTTTTGTTTTATTTGTTTAGTGGAATTACATGTTATGCCTCCTTAATTGTATGATGCCACTATGTGGGGCCTGGTGACCTGTAATACAGGTTTTTTCTAAAACCTACTTCAGGCACCAGCTCTCACAATGTGAAATTATATAGTTTAAAAACTGTAAAGTGCCACGAAAACATTGTGAGAGAAATAAATAAATTATTATTATTATTATTATTATTATTAATATCTGAGCGCGTTTTAAACGAATGTCACCATAATAAATAGTCTGCTCATCGAATCATCACAAATGCGATGTAAAATGCATGCGACGATGTTCCAGCCTTTACACAACCAACTTAACAATATACCTGAGACATTCAATAATGACTTTAAAGTCAAGGGATTAAGGTTTGTTAGGATAGAAGAGATATGTTTGCATTATGCTATGATGTCCTGCGAAAAGGGTCTAGACTTTGCGACGCCGTATTTCAGTATTGGCTGATGTATGGGATAAATTTGTGGCCATTTATAGAATAGGAGCTCATGGTTGCGGACGAAGTGATGTCAGTACGGTTGGAAAAGTTTTCTTAGCGAAAGGTGCTCTGAGTTATGAAAAGACTGGACTTGGAAAAGTTATGAATTTTTCAATTCAACAAATTCTAACTACGGAAGAAGGTATACGTTGGTACTTCGGTAATTTACTTTTTCTTTTTGACGTATGCTGTGGAAAGTACTGTCAGTGGGAAATTAATTACGTTATGTTCTGCAAAGTTTGTCGTTTTCTTTTCATCTTTTTTTGCATGCTTTCAATCACGTGATTTTGAAATAAATTGTATGAATAGATTTTGTTTCTTTTCTTTCATGTTTCTCCGTAAGCTGCTTCAGAGACTTGTCGCATGTAGTATCGATAATAAGTTTAAGTTTGAATTTATTTAAAATAAACAATAATAAATACAATATTTCAGCAAATCCCGATGTACCTACTTATTTTCTTCCTGATTTTTTCGACCACCAGGCAACCAAACCCTGAACTGCCAAACAACAGCAATACGGAAAAAACGTTCCCTAAATGTCTTCAAAACTAAATAAACATTTCCCATAACGTTACTCATAATAGTTTTTCTCCGCCGCTGGCCATGGCTTTTAAAGCGGGTTGATATAGTTAACATTACAGTCAGTATGCAAGGCGCCATCTTGGCGAGACTCGATTGTCTCAGCGGGACCCCATCACGTTTTACTGCTCATACTTGCATGCACTGCGAGAAATGTCCTGTCTGTCTGTGGATCAAGTCTGAAGTAATTTAATTAGATTTACTTACGCAATTATTATTGCAAAACCGATCATGATGAGCCATATAATTTCTTCAAAATATTTTGACATTAGAGCAAACAAAAATTTAAAACATTGATATCAGAGTCTGGTACGAGTAATATTAATTAACGAAAGTAAAAAAAAAAACATTCCATTCGGCGGTTCGTTATGTAATTCGATTTAAATCGCTTGAGATTTCGCTCAATCAAGAAGTAAGCTCAAAGAAAATTCCAATCCGTCCTCTTGCTAAAAATAGTTCTAATCACTTCTTCACTTACACATAAAATCCAATTTACTAAAGAGAGTTCCTTCAAAGAGGTTTTTTTTATTCGCCATACAACGGACACTTCCCCGCTGAAATTAGTTTGAAACTACAACGAAGTCACGTAAAATATTACTCAAATAAAAGGAGACTGTAATTCTCTCTCTAGAGAAACACGTCAAAGTCAATTATAGGATCGAACGCCTACTTAACATCTAAGTTTTGATGGAATTTGAACCAAGGTTGAGGTCACACGGCCGCCGAATATTTAGCGCGAGTATTCGGACCGAGACGTGCCTATTTAGGTATTAAGGGTTCTGGTACACTCTCAATCAGGATAATAATATCGTTCTTTCTGTGAAATAACTAGGCGTGCGGAATTTCGACTAAAACGGGATTTTTTCGGATAAAGTGCCTTAGTGCCTTTCCAGCTATAATAAACCAGATTGAATAGACTTACGTGAAACATTCTGAATTAACAACATTTCATATTTTTAACCTGCATGTATTATTACGTTATATAAAAGTAAATTCAAATCTAGGGCACCCATATTTTTTCGTTTTTCGAAATTATGTACTTTTCATTCATAATTTTAACTTTGAAATTCGGTGTATTCTAAAAAGACGTAAGTGCCAGATGACGGTAGAATGGCGATATTACCTTTGCTTTATTGTGACCCGTCAAAAAAACTGTTAGATGTCACTTGTCTCAGTCGTTGTTTTGGTTCCGTCATTGGCATATATTTTTCATTGGGATCCATTTTATTGGCGAAGTATCAATCAAAAATTGATAATATTAACAGTAAGCAGCGTGTCAAGTTGATAGGAAAAAATATTGTTGAATTCAATTCAGTTTTTTAGTTGTTTTCTAGTTACACTTCTTAGGTGACATTGACATGTCTTGTTTGATATAATGTTTTCAATCAAAGACATTGGAATGCGCAAAGGTAACTACCTCATTCCGCCGTTTATGTGACGTCATCACATGTTTTTTGATTTTAATTTTTTTTCTCAGAAATTTAGAAATAAAAAAATAAATTAAATATATAAGTATTTGAACTCAGGATACGAAAATAAAGAAATAGTATTTTTGTTTTAAGGTCGTGTCAGGTTTGAAATGTTGTCAATTAGGACATTAGCATTGAAAAGAAAAAGAGAGGCCATCTATTCATCCTCTATCCCTCAAAAGAGTACTCATGGACGGCTATGGAACGGAAAAATACACTAATCTGTTTCATCATTAAAATAACTGATGTCACTCGGTAAGCGGCCTCGCTTAGGTGGAATTGAGCCTGGACACATCTTCCAAATATGTAACTCGTAACGCATATAAACGACATCGCGGCAGGCCCAGACGGAGATGGCGGGATGAGCTGGACTTTTTTAATAAAGATTGGTCCTTGGCAGCCCTGGACAGAGTGGGGTAGAAAGAGAGTAGGGATGACTTTGCCCAGCAGTAGGAAATTGATGGCTAGTAATAAAATGTAGTTTTTCAGTAAAACCTCTGTTCACAAAACTTGTTTTTTCCACGTATCAATCCTACACCTACTTATGTTAGTAAAGCTATTCCTCAGTGAACGCCGAGTGGAACCGTGTGCGCGATAACTAATGGGCTAACAGCCGTCACTAGTTAGCTACAATTTGTAATCTTTAAGCCCATATATTACGAGATGAGCAGGATACAAAGCGGTGGTGATAATTATGATCAATACGCTAAACTTGTACTGATATAACTATTCCTATTTTGGGATAATATGAGCTATGCTTTTCACACCAAAAATAGACAAAGACCTACTGGCTGATGCGCCTGCATCAGCCAGTAGGTCTAGGTAGGTCTAGGTAGGTTCTATAAACTTCATTTATCAGATTGCCTAATCTGATTGTCAAATGAAGTTTATAGAATGCTAGGAGATAAGTCTTTAAAATGTAGCTTATGTTAGGTTACAAATAATTACTAAGTAATATGAAATTCTTGGCTCAATACCACAAACAATATCTATACTTATAATAGATCTGTAGAAGTGAAAATTCTGTACATTGAAAATATCAAAAAAATAAATGGCAGGGGGTGTTACTAGACCGACACCGAACCCAAAAATGTGATTTAAAAATTTTTTGTCTGTCTGTCTGTTTGTTCAGGCATCACGCAAAAACTACCGGTTCGATTACGATGAAACTTAGTATAATTACTCTTTAATATCCTGGGCACCACACTGGGTACTTTTTATCCCGGAAAAGTATCTATGTATATAAATATATAAATAAAAACAAAAGGCCTGACTGACTGACTGACTCATCAACGCCCAGCCCAAACCCTTGGACCTAGAAAGCTGAAATTTTACACAATGGTTCCCTATGATGTAGACAAGGAATAAGGAAGGATTTTTTGAAATTCAACCCCTAAGGGAGTTAAATAGGGGATGAAAGTTTGTATGAAAGTCCATCAGTTTTAAAGTTAGGATCTTCAAATTTTGTGATCAGGCTGACGACTAAAAATTAATTTATACGTGTCTCAGCGTTTTTGATAATTCCACCTCCAAAGGGTTAAAAAGGGGGATGAAGTTGTGTATGAAAGTCCGTCAGTTTAAAAGTTAGGATCTTCAAATTTTGTATTTAGGCTAACGATTGAAAATTAGTTTATACGTGTCTCAGCGTTTTTGATAATGTCTCTTCCAAAGGGGGATGACCGACCTGACTGAAATATCAAAGCACAGTTTAAACCGCTGGTCCTAGGGGCATGAATTTTGGAGGGTGTGTTTTTTGTGAAGAGTAGGTATCGAATAAGAAGGGGTTTTTGGAAATTCAGCCTTTAAGGGGGTGAAAAGGGGGATTTTGTTTGTATGAAAAATCTTATTTCTTGAGTTGAAACTTGGCACGAATACTTATCTAAGTAAATTATGAAGTTTGGAATTTTTCGTTTTTCTAAAATACCCCCTAAAGAGGTATTGGGGGGTGTCAAAATTTGTATAGAAGAATTTTAACGCCCTGTCCGATTAACTTGAAACTCAGTATTTATACTAAGGACTAAAAATAATTAATAACGTGTATCAGGGTTTTTTGAAAATCTACCCCTAACTGTGTGAAAAGAGGTAGTTAATTTTAAAGGGGAGGATTTTACTGCGTGGCTTGATTAGCTCGAAAATTGGTATAAATAAACTTTGATTCAAGTTATGAACACATCTTAAACGATGTTCAAAATTCCACCCCTATGGGGGTGAAAAGCGGGGATACAGTTTATTTGAAAAATCTGATTCCTTTGTTCTATAAACTTAAAAATTGGCCCGAATACTTATTTATCTAAATTAATTATAAAGATCATACCAACATACATTTTCGAAACTTTTAGAGAAAAGTACGAATTTCGCGCGGACGAAGTCGCAGGCAGAAGCTAGTATTAAAATATATTATATTCACTGCAATGTTCTAAGAGAAGTGTATAAATAAAAAATCGAAAGTAATTAGTTCGTCAAGCTTTATTCACCCTCAAAGAAGTTTCAACGTCTAATATTGACCGAAGCAACTTTGCACACGCGTGCTGCAAATAAACCTAAAGAAACACTAACATACCGACGAAGAGAGTTTAATGTATCAAATCCCATGTCGAACAGTGGTCTGTCAGCTTACGCCCAATAGTCTTCAACAAAGTTTTCCTCAAATACTCATTAATGCCACTCTGAGCCAAAGTGTAGCGTTTAATATAAACTGTTTGATTGACGTAGCGAGACCGCACTCGGTGCAAGGGTTATTAGCAAGCCTCTTTCAAGTTCTGGGTGCCTGGTAGTTGTTACAACTTTTTGGGGTTCTGTTTTCGGTTGGTGGGCCTATTTGTTCAAGAATGCAAGTGGGTCTAAGTTATTTAGTTTATTTATGGGGGGGATACTATCGTAAAACTAGTAAATAACTTACCAAGGAAACTGTCTAATACATTTTGGTTCACATGGCGAAACCGCAGTCGGTGCAAGCGTTAATATTTACTCCCCCCAAAAATTTTTCTATTACATCATGTCAGTTGAATTCCAACATAATCACGGAAAACATTAATTAAAATAAGGTACTAGTACATACATAATAGTTGACGTAGTAAGACCGACAAGGGTTGATAACCCGAGCTTCTTGAGAACATAATTTACGTAATTTGGAGTAGACAGAAATTAGACTGTAATTGAAGGGACTCGCATGTATTTGGTTGGTCTTGAAAACGATTTTTTTTATTTTTATATTAAGTATCGGCTATCAGGTGTTTTTCAATATATCAACTAATTAGAAAGAAAATACGTTTATTTACGGCAAACACGACGCAGAAAAATCAATTTGGGGAAAATATGCGTCAGCCTACTGCATTACATTTTTAATCAATCCCTTGCAGAATAAATTCTTATGGGCATTCCAATCCTTAAAGAAATCGATAAACAACATAAGAATTGGAATTTTATTACTTCCAAACGTCTAATAGACGGGTTCGTCGAAACTAAATTTGAATACTTGTTTTAATCAAAGTAATAAATATTTAAATCTTCACTAGCGCACGTCCCTGCTTTGTTCGCGTGAGAGAAGCTAAAATTTTATAGCCTATTATTCTCTGAATCTGAAAGGATATGACTGGGAAAATTGCCCTGAAAACCATCCAGCTTTTGAGTTATGCATGTGAATAACAATAGCTCCTGTAATGAGGATTTTATGCTTAGCGTCTACTGCCTTCTGCACCATACATTTCTCCGAGGTTATATTAAAAATAATTCACATTCGTCAGTATTTACTTTTGTAAGTTAAATGTCTTTAAATGAGTATAATATTTACTATCCTTATATGGGTACAATAATGGCGTTAGTTTTCATTTTATGACAGTGTTATATCAGTTGTTTAAGGTCGTGTTTGTAAGGTTTTTATTCAGATTTTTACTGATTTCTTATTAAATGTGTGTCCACTTAGGGGCGACCCATTATTTACAGATCACTTGTTATTAATTTACCCTTATCATAACCTACATACAAATAATTGTTGTTCTTGGTCATAAGGAAATTAAATGTCAGTTCTTGAGTGACAGGTCTCCCCCCATTGTGCTCATCTTCTCGCCATATCTCTTACGGCCTGAGCAGGAATAAAGCCTGTAAAATAAATTATTTAAGTTGACTAAGGGTGCTTTTGAGTTCACTTATCTTTACACTTTTGGGGAAGGGGAGTATTAATTTTAAAGTCATTTTTTGGTTCGAGTCTTGTGGAACGGTGATCAATAGCTGGTAATTATTGCTTACTAAAGGGGAGCTATATAAAAATGAGTCACAAAAGGTGAAAGATTAGTAGACTTTAATTTGTGGTCTATCATTGTTACCTACTATAATATACCTGTAAAATCAAACACACAATCATGGTAACCTGCTCAGTAAGGCAATTTGTCTGGAGACAAATTAATTACATATATCTACCGTCATACCGTAAAATACAATAAACCATAACAATACACTCAATTACACCGAGAAACATCCCATAAGCCGCACAGAGCTTACAACAAGAATTTTCAATTAAATTGTGCGAAATCATCAATATTTTATTGGGAGTAGCGAAAAACGTGCGAGTGGGAACCGAGCAAGCTAAAATTGGTTTGATTAAATTCGACGGTGACACGTTCGGCGTAACGAGACCGCACCTACGGGCTAACGAGTGGCTATGAAGGGTTAAGCACGTTAGGTTTTAGGACTGAATGAGTGAATGTGTGTCGAATGAGTACACTGGGCTTGATTGGTGTCAGCTATTTGGAGGGGTTATTGGCCCTTTCACGGTAAAGTGATGAAAAACTTTTTTGATGTTTTTGAAAATAGATTTTATTACCTGTCCAAAACGTGAGGAGGTTGACCCTGAAGTCAACTCAGTACATTACATTACAGTACACAACATTATTATCAAATGAAAACGTTTTATCAAAGTTGAGGCCAGCTTATTTTCCTGCAGTTAGTTTGGGTAAAAGGGCCTTTTTTGCTAAGCCCTAATTTTTAAAAGGACTGCTATAAATAAAGTCCTAAGTACAGTTTAAATTAAAGCCACAAATCTCAAACGGCACCTCAGGTAACAAATTCACAGGAAAGAAGGGGTTGAAAAAAATAATCTCGCCGAGTAAATCACGGGGTGACGGCAGAGAAGTAGGCCAGGAGTACATCACATAAATCGCAGTATTCCGGCATTTCAAAGTTTTATTCTAAACTTAGGCCCTTCGTCAAAGTCAGTTAGGACGGTAAATAAAAATATAAAAGTTTTCCTTCAGAGAGCGTGAAGAAATACGATTTTCGGACTATTTTCTCGCGGTGTGGCAGTGACGTCAGGTTTTGATGTATTCTAATCAAACACGCAAGTTATCATGTTTTTGAATTTAATTAACTAACGCCTGTAGCAATACCTACTTGAAACTTGGATTGAAGACTAATAGTTCCGCTTCATGTCTAAAATGTATCTCACTTCCGCAAAACACAATATCGATTACATTATAACAGCACCTTGTTTTCTACATTCTGAAAAATATACATCATTAAAATGTTTGGATTGCTTCAGTCTTCTTATCAAAAAGTACTTAAAATGGTTATCAGATATGATAACAACTCGAATCTCTCATTCATTTCCCGTAATCCGAATTCTAAAATGATTCATGACGTATAATTTCCGCGGTGCAATTCACGAGATCCGACTTCGTTACCATGGAAATTCAATTTTTTATTGACAAAAATGAGGAGTTCCTCTTTTATTGGGTTGACAATTATTTTTAAATTTTTTGACACGACTTTTAACATTGACTTATAATTGAGTGACAAATAACCTATTGATTAAAGCATAAAGTTTTAGCAAGAAGCTTAGAAGAGTTTAGATAGACGTAATAACTTTTGTCTTGTGTTCTGAGTTAGAAAAAGACAGAAATATAACAACAACAGGTTTGAAAACAATAACTAATATCCACGTCAGTCAGTGTACTTCCCACTAACGTGCACTACCAATTATTCCTCCCTGGGGGATGGTAAGACACGACTTAGGGCCAAGGGGGATGGCCAGCGATCCTCCTGTATGATAATAACGTTATACTGCGATCAACTAAGTGCCAAGTGTGGCCGTATAACTGGTTGATGGGATGTTATGACACTGTGTGTAGATATCTATTTATACCTTTTACGATCAGTTTTATTATGATGATGATTAAATGCGATAAAGTATGGATTTTCTTAATCATGCTGGTAATTTATTAACCTTTAGTGCTTACGGCTTTCGATTGTAGTTCATTTTAGTTGTTTTACTTCTTCTATCTCTTCATTTTTTCTTATGTTGTTGATATTATGTTAACCGCTTTTAACAGTTTGAAGTGCTTACGTCACGGCACACAGGACAAGATGTTATCTGATAAACTAGCTACTATATTCATTACACTTTCTGTATTTACTTGTACTGTCTGAAATAACATCACCATCTAGGTCCTAGGTATATATACAAATAATACATAATATACCTACATACTTCTTCTTCTTCTTCCTGCCCTTATCCCATGTTACTATACCTACATACAAATAAATAAAAGTGAAGTAAGTGTCTATTTGTAATGTCAAAATAACAGCTGTTTACTAAATGCATATGAAAGTTTATAATATGTAAGTGTCCTGTCCGTTTGTGTCGGAAAAACCGCGCGTTCCGCGCAAAAAAATGACATGCACACGAACTCAAGTCGCGGGCACAGCTAGTCGTTACTACAAAACTGATGCATCATCTTTATTATTACCACCATTTGATACGTAGATAAATCCCACCACAAGTTTCAATCTACAAGCTTAATCAACACTACAAAAAAACAAAGTAGACACGTCTCCATAAAGTTCTTTATCCTTTTATTTTTAATCTAGAAACATGTTTTTTTTCAGGTCTTAGATCTAGGGTACATAAATTAATTCTGTCGGCTATCCCACAGGAGGAGGGTAGGGGGGTGACTATTAACCCTTTGACCTAACCGCTCCACAGAGTAGATCGACTTTGAGTGGAAACTTTAATTGCCAAGCGGTTTTTTAGTTTTTTATTTTTTTTGTGTTATAGCTAAGATAATTTTCACGCTGTTTCAGGGCGATGTTAAAGTTTCTCTTAGTAATACTGTTTCTTTACTCTGTAATTTTCGCTTAAAGTGGCAGGCTAGTCATTGAGTCTTCAACAGCTAAGGATGGTCTTGACAAATTGTGAGCATCTGGGTACCTATACCTACCAGTCTATTTGTAAAAGGTTATGGTCATGCCAACTAGCTAAACTTTATATCACTTGAGCAAATCTCATAATATCTCTTAAAACTTATCCCATGAGAGTTAAGCTGCTGACCAAAATACAACAGTTTGGGTATCTGTAATCTACAACTAAGTATTTATTATAAATCTACATTAACTTTTCCGATCCAAACCTTCCACCCAGACGCTAACTATTCGGAAAGCATTTAAGCAATCAATATTCAAGTCCACAATATCTTGAGCGAGGGGTCGGGCAATAAAACTTGCTTCAAGTTGCGTGCGATACATAAAAGACTGCCTTCCAACATTCTTAGCTTGATGCTTGGAGTTTTGAGAGCAACTCGGAGTGGGAAAGAGTTGGGATAAAGATAATTGCACAGCAGAAAATAAAATAGACGAAAATTTTATTTAAGTAAATGAGGAAGTTCTTGATTTTTTTTTTGTATGGTTTCCAATCTAATTAGTTGAAAACTGGTTAGAAATATGAAACTTATTGTAATAGCTAATTCGAAAAATATTGACTTTATTTATGCTTATGCCTGCAGAGTATAAGCATCAAAAAAGCGTTGTTCGGGTCAACCTAATCTATGTGAGGAGTAGTGGTGGTTGATGTCGTTCAAAATTAAATAGGTATATTTTAAAGTGACTGCTATGATGAAGCTGCGATATTCCAAGATATCGACATTTCACAGTTGGGTGGCAACTTTGGAGTTGTCAGACATGCTTTGTCAGATAACCAGGCTTCTGGTCTACTAGTAACAACCCCTTCCAAAGAATACAGGGTCACGTCTTTATGTAAAAAAAATGTTACCCATCCATAAACTGACCGCGATAAGCACGGCTTGAGCTCAAACGGTTGTATCCTAAAGCCCTTCTTCGTGTCGTTTAATAATAAAATTAATATCTGTTAAAAAGTTGCCATGGTTTGTACAGAGACAAGACTAAAAGAATTTATAAACACTCTTTATTTTGTGGTGTAAACAATTTGCTAATAGAATTTCTTATAAAAGCTATTTTCAGAGGCTTTTACTAAGGCTAAGTAATTATTTGACCTTCGCGAATTTTGCCTGCAATAACTTTTCGGTAATTTATCATTTTATTTTGGAGTTTTTCTTATCTCATTTGTTTTTTGGTTTAATATTTTATGAACGATATTGTTTATCAGAATTTTTTCATCGGCCATTATTATCTTGATAAGTCTTCTGCTAAGTTAAGCCCTGTTTCTATGTTATAATAAAAAGATCTCGTTTTAGGTATTGAGAAACTTGAGGGTTTAGTTACAGGGAAACACTCCGATATTATTTCAGAATATTTCAGTATGAAAACAACAGTTCCAACATTTTGCAGCAACACCTGATCATCACATTCCATTTATCCAGATTAAATACAGTCAGGGCGATTAATTGCTAAGCAAATTGAGACCTACATCCATTTATTCAACTGCCAAAGTATGACAGGTGTGATTTGAATATACTGAAAATTTAAGTTGGTAGTCAATTTGCTTAACAATTTCTTTCGTCTTTACACAGTGTAGCGAAATGAAACAGAAAGACACTTCACCGACAAACACGTTTAATTTTTGAATAAAAAAAAAATCGAAATCACAATTAGGAAAAAATATAAAAATACAAAAAAAGAAAAAAACTAAATATGAAAACTTCTCACATGGGTTAATTAGAAACTATTGCATAACATTTTACATTTAGTGGTTAATATCAAAAAAATATAAAATTTAGGTTTTCAATACAACGCGACGGGGCTTATTAAATGTTAACTATGAAATAACTTAGGAGTGTGTACCTTATAAAATAATTTTTAAAAAGGTGATAGATAATGCTACGTGACGTGTTACGAGTCGATTGCAACCAGATCCGTAAAACGAAGACGTAACTTTTGTTGAGAATAGGTACGACTAAGTGTATTCAAAGTTTTAAATAACGCGATATTTAAATATTTAAAATTAACAGATTTTAAAATAAGAAAGGCCAAATCTACTACGGGAAAAAAACTTAAAAATCTGCCATATCTTGTCCAAAACCTTCGCGGTGACGTAGAAGCTCTGCCAGTTGTTCCAATACCTCACTTGCTGACTTCTGAGATATTACATGAAGAGGATGTCCGATGAAATGCAGTGCAGCGCAGCGCAGAGCCGCAGATAAATGTTAATATGTAGGTGGGTGGATGGAGCCGAATAAATCGGCTCGCAGAAAATTCGGACTTCTATCAGTCAATAGGATTCAATCCAGTCAATAGGAATATGGGTAGTCTTCCGTCAAGGTGTGGGGAAACCCCGAATCAAATAATTAACAGCACGATGCAATAAATTAGGATTTGTTGATTTACTTAATAAATTTTGGCGTATCTTTCTCAATCAATAAAAAATTCCGGACGTCGTATGAAAGACTATATAGACAAGTGAAGTATGTCACCAGGAAAAAATCTCATGTCACGTAAAAGAAATTATTTCAAAATTATTATAAAAATAAAGGTTTTTGATAGGGCCAGTACAAAAAGAGGTTGATTATAATGTTGAAGAAGGACGAATGGCGAAAATAATCATCATGCAGTAACTACTAATGCTGCAACAGGTAGACGTACGACATACCAACAATTTTTAATCACAATTATAATATAAATTCTATTCTACTTATAAAATGACGAGCCGTTACATGTCCCGTCCTAGTTCAAATCACAGATGGCGCCACGCGTCGCGGTCCCACGCTCGCTTCAAATTATAATTAAGCGTGTCTCCTTACTGTTTTCATGTTCCACGACGCTAATTTAAATTTAATGTTCGCCAGCTTGTACCAACAATCGTTGCGTTTGTGTCTAAGTATCTACCTACTGGAGGTATCATGTATTTAATGTTAGCGGTGCATTCGTCTCTGCCTGTGTGAAAATCTTTATGTAAAAATACAACTAACAGTCAGGTTGACAACCAATTTCTAAATTACTTATCAATACAAAATAACACGTGGTGGTGGTGGTGCTAGTATTTGATTAGTTTTTTGGGTGACATCTTTGAGTGTGGAATTGGTGACTATAATTATCGTTGTATTTTAGTCCCGTCTGTAAAAACAAATTATAATTATAGTAAGTAAAAAAAAAACCAACAGACTGATGAACTAATGTTAGATGCTGTAATTGGCCTACTTAACAACCAATCAAATGATATGAATTTGGCAGTTGGTTAGATTTCCAAATTCAAACTTTTCGCATTTTTCGCATTCAAACATTGAGATAATAATTTCGTACTTATAGCAAAGTTTTGACCTTCAACGTACCTAGCCCTGAACACCCCCCCAAAATTCCCCCGAACTACAAAGCACCACGTACCAGTAGTTACATCGAAACGTTATGACACAGCCCCTGCCGGGGGTCGAGGGTTGTCCTGCATTATTTAGATGACAAGTACCGCGCGCCGCGTGTCGCCGCGATTGATTGACAATGTTCTACTGAGATACCTGTGTGTTTTCATACAGCTACATATATGTATAGGATCAGATTCGTATTGAGTGAAGTGGGATTGCAGATTGGTTCCATGATTAAGTTAATGTTAAAGCTTGTGTGATGGGATTATCTTAAGTAACTTAGTAGGCATTAGTGGTCTGGACTCCGAGGTAGAAAGGTCACTACATACAGTAGCCGATAGTGCTTTAATCACCGTTCGTTTTCCAAATTCGATAAATATTTAAAACACGTGCTACCACGCAAATTCAGATTATTAACTTTTAGGATTCCGTGCCTAAATAGTAAAAACGGGAACATGTCAATTCGCTTGGATGATACCTTACGTTTTTTTTTTTTTTTTTTAATAACTTCAGCAACTTTTACACCCTTGCACCCATGTTAGTTATATTGGTTATTGGTTAATAATAATAATAATTGGATTAATGGAAGTTTACTATGATAGTCAATTGTCTGTGTTTATTTTATGAAAAGTGTTGGGCAAATAATGTTTGGCATTGCAAATATTTTTTTATCTTTTAACGCACATCGTCTGACAGTATGTAATTAATTAATTATCATCATCAAATGAATGTCTTTGCCAAACACTTCTCATAGATTGCCGCATAGAATAAACAAAGCAATACAATTGACAAACATAGTAAACTTCCATTAATCCAATACATCTAACATATTCTCACATAGTGACAAGCTTTCGATTCAGAACTTCACTCACTATGCGTCGGTACAAAGCTACAAGTAAGGGCATACTCTCTGAATAATTTATTGCGCCCGCGCTTTAGGCGTGTTGTCGACGATTGATTGACACTGTTCTATCGAGAGCAACTCAGTACTTAGTGTTAATTCATAGTGTTGTACGATACTTGGAAGTACGGGTTGGTTGCTAGAGGATTGATTCACATGTGAAAATTTTAGTACTTCGGCAGTTCCAGTGTCGATATACATAGGATCGATTCTAGTTTGACTTACGAGTAGTTAGGTGGTCGCAACGTGCCCAAGTTTAGAAGCATTTTAAGTCAATCATTGCTAAATACAATATTTTTACTCTAGTAGCATTGGATAAAATATTATAGAAAAATACTCGTTGTAGGACCGACTAACTAACCCAATGATAAAACTGTTAAAGAGACGGAAGAAAATTATTGAGAGCTGTAAAATTAGTTTTAGTCATTCGCCGTCGGCGGCGTCTTTAATCTATTGAATGCTTCAGTTCAACTTACATAATTCGATAGTCCTAATTTTCTTAAGGCCTACTATCTTTCTTCTGTTTTGTTTGAATTCAGAAATTAATTCCTTTTATGCTTCGAGCGATAAGACCGCCGTTTGTACCGTCCTAATGTATGTTCTTCTTTTTATTACTGTACAATAAAGAATATAAATATATGCATCGATTTCTCTCTATGCATTTATATACATAGCTGACTAGCTTCTACCCGCGACTGCACCGCGTGAAATTTCTTGCTCCCCCGACCCACTCCGTCGTATCGCATCGCCTGCCTCTAGCCTTCCTCAAGAATCAGGCTACTAAATCAACTGGTACTTACTTCCGGATATTACCTTCTACATACAAACAAATTTTACCTCTTTATAATATTAGTATAGACTTCTACTTGCAGATAGCAAGTAAAAATCAGCACTATATTTGTGGAGCCTATCAGCCTATCGTGGCCTATTTCTACTAGACTCGTCACCATTACGTCACTAATCTACAAAACCATTTTACCTTGACAAGACCATCATAGCCTGCCACTCTGCTACCCCCAGCAGCGGGAGCGCAACTGCATCAAATAACTTCGATAATAAAACCCAAGTTCTGACGTCTTGATGTCTGCCAAGTTATCAAGAGAGAGTGGAACAAAGAAAGATAGGGTGGGGTGGAGGTCTTTTAAAATAAGGAAACTTTTTGTTGTCGTATATGTTTCTTTGCTAGGATGCCATGATTCAGTCATATAGTGTACCTATTTATTATAACTGAGTTACATTATACGAGCGACATCCGAGGTTGTATATAGCTGATTGATAGAGCTACTTCTATTAATTTCCGTAAAAGCGACATACCTACATTTGTACATGGTTAGTCATTATAATTATGGCATGGTCTGTACCTTTATTAAAAAATAATGCTACTAAAAACCCAATGGCGAAACAAAACATTTTTGGTAGGAAAAAAAAATACTGAGGCTTTTAAAATTTCTAGTTTCTGGCATTAAAATATGTTCCTACTAACACGATCGAACTTTCATGTAAACTTGCTATCTATAAAAAACGTAAACTGATCCAGTATCGCATGCCATATAATATTCGTATTGACGAGCCGGGGTCCCCGACGCGGCATCGAACTCCCGTCCCACGGGGCGCCGGATTGAAACACGACAACTTGACACACTTTACTGCAGATTGTGGACAGATTGGAAACTTTACTGCATTGCTTGGGAATACACTTTATTGGCTTCGAAATAAAGATTCGAGAGAAAGGTAGGTTAGTACATAATGCTCGGTTCCTATAAACAAAAACGAATCATTTTGCAATCATGGTAGCATTTTTTATTGCCAAACTAGGCTTATAAATAGATTCATAAGCTAATTTTACCTCTGTGGTAGCTACTTAGGGAGCGTCTACTTTGCAAAGTTGTGAGGTTTTTGTTTCATTATTGGTAAAGATAACAAGAGATTTTAACCAATAACGGTACGTAAATTATAGGAATCGTCCATAAAAAGCTAATAGCAATTTGAAAAACGTGTCGATGTTCTAATTGTTGGCTTTTTCGACTGAACTAAATAATGTTAGATAGATGAAAACTTATGATTTCTTGCTTGCTAGTCAGATGCCCGCCATTGGATGATATAGCATAATCAGCCTATAAATATGTCCCCATTGCTGAGAGACAGGCCTCCTTTCTGTGAGAGAAAGTGGGCTATAATCTAGCACGCGGGCCCGATGCGCGCTGGTGGATGTCACGTGTCTTCGAATTTTTGGTTCTAGGATAAGCCGGCTTCCTCATGTTGTTTTCCTTCAACTTTCTGAGAATATTGGTGATGAAATTGTTTTCACAAAGTACTGTCTGGGTTCGAACCTACGACTTACAACTCGTGAGTCTTTGGTCAACAGGACTCACTCGAACTGGACCCGCGGGTCCAGTCGACCAAATCAAATTTTGAATTGGAGTCGGGTCCGGTACCACTGGGCCACCACTGACTGCCATGTGATATAGTTAGGTAAAACTAAAGATTTAAGATGTCAACAATTAATTTTGACAGAAACTGTGTCCACAGTAGATAGGTGCTCGTAACTTCTGTCAAATACCGCAGTAGGTATCTTTGACTGCCAAAACCATGGCCGACACGTGAGGCGAAAAGATGATCTCTTAAATATGAACCTACTTTGCTCTTTGGTCAGTAACGTGTGTTGGTACGGTCGGCAACGTTTGATGGTACTGTTAGCAACAAAACTCAATTAACACTCAGTTTTAAGAAACACAATTTTTTACACAATATAAAAAAAAAATAAACAGATGTTAAATTCAACAAACTCTGAGCTCAATAGATAAGGGTTTGTATAGCCTGAACTAAAAAAAGTAAAGTAAAAGTGACAGTGTATCTACTTCTGTCGCTGACCATACCAGCCTCGATTATGAGTCAACTTTCTCATAAAAATCCCATATAATTTATCCCAAATCTTCGTAATAAAGGTATTCTCAATACCAAAATAGATTTTCTTGAATGAAGACATTATTATTTCCTGCCCATATTTTACTCCCGATCCCTTTACCTTCGCCTGACAAATGATGATATACCGAATCTACTTTTTATATTAGAATATTCAGTTTTATTCAGGACCTTGACATTTGACGCGAATCTGAAAGAAATATTATCAAGTCAGAATTCTTTGATTAATGATGCTTCCAGATTTAAACATGAAGACATGAAAAGATAATAATACTATTAGATGTTTCTTTTATTACAGTAAGTAACAAGAATATCCATACTACGTGCCTGACTGACTTAGATTGATGAGGACTTGAAAGATCGAGCGATTTTTTTAGACTGGTCTTTATAAACATATGTTTTGATCAAAATAACTATGAAGCGTAATCAGTCTATAACATTCCTGCTGTTGGGACACAGGCCTCCTCTCTGTGAGAGGGATTGGGCCGTAATCCACCACGCGGACGCAGTTCAGGTTGGTAGATGTCCCGTCTTCGAATTTCTGCTCTGGGACACACCGGTTTCCTCATGATGTTTTCCCTCACCGTTTTGAGAGTAGTAGTGATGAAATAATCTTATTTTCTTTCTTGTGTTGCGACTTACGATTTGTACAACCGACTCTACTACTACTACTGTTTGTAGTGGGCCACAACTGTCTTTTCTCAATTATATTATGACTGTGTTAAATTACAGTACAAACATTACATTACAGTATAGTACAAAAAACAAAGTATAGGTATACGGCTCTTGAATACCTCTCACCGTCCGACAAGGCAACGCTGATACGCTGAAGTACCTATTGTGCTACGACTCAAACTGAAACATTACTGAAAAGTGCTATTGCTAGAAATTGGCCTGTTGATATGATCACATTGTTTTTAATTAATTACCATTGAATATTTCAGAATAATAGATTTTCTAATACAAAGTTTTTTTTTGAATATTGGAATGCACTTGCATATAAAAAACTTGGGAACAAGCATGGATTTATTGGAAAATCGTTATTCCCAATATATATAGTATCGGTTGATGCAGACAAAGCAATTCAAGAAAACAATCCCCATCTCGACCACATCTTTAATTTAAAGTCTCACCAGACAATTGCCCCGGCATCGGGACTTGGGAGCCACTCTCAAGAGCGGGTGAAGTCGCGGGGCGAAAGAAAGAAACCGTTTTATTTATGAGCGTCTGCAGCTACGTCGCGACGTCGCGGGATAGACTCCCAATGTAGACCTTTTTATACTGAACACTTTCATTACGTGAATTGTTAGGGAGCTTGAAAACTGATGATAAAGGGAATTAGAAAAGTGTCAAGATATTTTCCTTGACATTTTTTTAACTAATAATCTGTTAATTTGTTCGATGAACGAATAGAATGACAAATTTTAAATTAGTAAATAAAACATTGAAGTTTGTTGCGCGACTTCTTTCCAGCTTTAGCACTAGGAAGTGGTGTAGAGTGGGCGTTTTTAGGGACACTCTTATGTAATTTTTGACATTCAAAACGTGCTGATTCTCAGCTTAATTTGACTATAATTATGACTTTTTAATTTGATTGGTTTATTTCAATTTCAAAGTTGCTGGTCTTTAGACTTTTACAACTTTGCCTTTGGAAAGGACATGTCCCAGATGACCAAATGGCATAAGGCAATGTTAAGAAAGGTGTCAGTTAAGATTATCTCTTAGTAATACAAAGCGAAATAATAATAAAGAAAAACAAGAAAATTCTCACTTACAGAAACACATTTTCCTCCCTCCAGAATCGATTCCCGTGAATTGTTCGCTCCCTCTTCAAGTGACAGCGAATATTTTCGTCATAACGAAGGATGAATGTTCGGGGTTAGTTGGACGAAGTTCGAAAGAGTTTGTCAAGTACAAAAAATGTTTGGAAGGTATTCTAAGTTTTCTGATTTGCACGCTGATTTGGAGATGGGAGAAAATATGGAGTGGAACGGTTGTTTGGCAAATTGTCATGTCATGTTGGGAAGGGTTGAATTTATTGGCGAATATTTCTTTGTAAAAGTAGTAACTAGTTTAAAAGCCTGGATTTATGAAGATTATTTATCTTTTATGAAAAAATCTTATTTCTTATTTGATTGGAACTACATTTTTTTTTCTTTATTTACAGGTAAGATCGAAGTTATACAAAGTAGCCAGAAGATAAACGATGAGCTGACGCTCATCATCATCAGATGTTCATGTTAATCAGGTATCGCGATATAAATAGAACCTGCAAACAACGAACTATTTCAAAAAGAACTCATACTACCGTTGAAATATCTCGTTATTATTATTTGGGAGGAGCTAGTAGACCATCTACAATGTACATATATCTAAAAATATCATCAAATTGTGATCGTTTGCGAAACTCGACAGTTTCATTTTATTGCGTTAACAATGGCGGGTGCGTCAAAAAAATTGACGCGCGCCTCTCACCCTGGAAAATGTACTGGCGTTTTTAAGGATGACAGCTTTCATGGAAAAATTGCCAGAATTGCTGCAAAAATATTTATTCGATAGCAATAATAAAATTGGCGAGATTTTTAGATCGGCGCTTTCCTTGTTATGTTGGTCCAAGAGTGTCATTGAAACTGAGCTCATTAGAAAATTCCTAGTTTTTTCAGCTTTAATATGAGTAAGTACCTATCTGACGAAAGAAATCTGAATGTGATTTTATCATCATTAAGTTTGCTACTCTAAAACAACATTGTGTCACAAGCCGAGATTTTTTTGTTTGTAAGTTTGTATGTAGGGTAATCTCCGGAACTACCAAACGGATTTAATTTTTTTTTGCATTTTATAGCCCAATTCTTGAGAAAGGTATTCTATTTGACATCACGCTGCGACCATTAGGAGCCAAGCAAAAAAAAAGTCAGAAATAACGCTAAGCGAAAACAAAGTAAGGAGTAGCACGAGCGAGTGATTGGATGCGACACGCTGGGGCGAGGACCCAAATTTCGCGCGGATGAAGTCGCAGGCAGAAGCTAGTAACTTATAAAGTTACAAAATCTTACCAAGCCGCAATTCTATACACTTTTGGCGATCGCACAGAAGCACATTTTTACGCCAAACACACGTCATCGCAGCCCTACTAAAGCTCCTATAAAAGTGCTGTATGCTACATTTGTAGGTACACTTAGTGCTGCACTTGAGCACTAGTCAGACGCGCCTCATTATGCGACACTCGGCGTGATCCTCGCCGATACACTCTGCTGCATGAATAGCAAGACACAGTTTCTTCGGCGATCGTGTTAGGTACTTGATTATTGACTGAATGCGAAAGAAATCAGATAGTTAAAACCATGTTACAACGCAAACAGTCTACCCATTTGCCTACTAGTTGAATAAAACCATCTCCAAGTGCATTATGTAAGTAACATCAGCTTTAATCACGGTGTTTCTGTATGAGTCTCTCAGAAACATTTGATTTTAGAGTTAAAAGTACCTACAACAAAATAATAAAAAAAAACTAAATAATGAAAGCAATTATTCATGTAGGAAAAAACGGGTAAAGTTGCTACTTTACCCGTTTTTTCCTTTGCCGCTAGATGGCAGAAATATAAAGCCGCATCAAGAAATTAATTAATTAATTTCTTGTTGTCAATCTGCTGATTGACAACAAGAAATTAATTCAATATACTAGCGTAAAACGTTAAACATTTTTGATTTTCTAATAGGTAGAGCAAAATCTAATTTTACGTAGACCGCAGTAACAGCAGTAAAATTTTATGAAACAAACTGAATTATTAAAAATAAATGTATGTAGATACTCACCGAACTTTATTTCACTAAAAGGCTGTCAATCAACCCTTTACGAGTTGGCGAGTTTCTCTCGTTAGTGAAAATGTTGTTACTAGCGCCATCTAGCGAAAGTTGAGGAAACTAAGAAGAAGCGCCCTCTGTAAAAGCGTGTTGAATGAAGTTACTTTGGAACAGGTTGTTGGAAACATAAAAATTCACTATGCTGCCGCTAGATGGCAGAAATATAAAGCCGCATCAAGACTTTATTGCAGTGATGAAATTAATTGCATAAGTCTAGTGTTCATAATTCCAAATGTGTTTTATTGGATTAATGGCTTATAGTTTCAACAATTCTTGTAGTATATAGTTGATAAAAACAAAATAAAACAAAAATTCAAAAACTTAAGCTAATCTGCATTTAACCAGGCATAAAATACTTTCTTATTTAAGTCAATTCCCAAGATACGTTCAGTTTCAAAAGTTAAACTTGAGAATTTCTCAACGAATTTAATTAAAATGATCCCAGTTGTAGCCAAAGAAGTATACGAAGTTATTTCTCAGTAGATACCAATTGTGGCAACTTTGCCTTGCCTTGCTCGTCCACTTGCGAAGTTAGACATCCGTAATTATTACTTTGTACTCACTTACAACTATCTACTTTTAATGGCGGATTTTCGAGAAGGCTAACTTTATCCAGTTTAGAGCTAAGTTTTAGAGTTCATTTGGAATACCTAATTGCTTTGCAGTTCGTGGTACCTAGTTATCAATAAGACTAGCTAGCTCAATTTAGATTTCAGTATCTAACAGCCGCAGTTAACTGTCTTGTTTGAAATTCGAAAAGGGGTAGGTACCTAACTAGTTACCTACCCCTTTTTTAATTGTTGCTTTGATACATACCTATTTGATTTGTTGCTGCTAAGTACTTAGCAGTCTTTCTAACCACGTCAGTTAAATAAGCTTTTTCCAACGATTGAGTAGGTGCCTACCTATATAAAAATATACATACTAATACCTATCGTTAATTGATATCCACTTTTTTTTTAAAGAAAATCGTGCCAATACTGTAAGTATTCTATTCAACCATGGTTGTTTATTATCGATTCGTTCCTCTTGGAAGTAAAAGGTTTGCTACAGCGCCATCTAGCGGTATCATGCTGAACTAGGAACGTCGCACACACCCCGGCCCAAAGTCGGTGCGAACCTCGCCAAGGCAACCTCAACTATTTTTTTACCAGCACACCGCTAGATGGCGACAGCTTACTACTTTAAACAAATTTTCAATAGGTGACGCTACGTGTCATGTATGAAACATGGTTTTACTTATTGATATTTGTTTAATTTTAACGGACATTATTTTAGAGATATAATTATTTTGCCGTTTTCTTGAAGTAATATTTGTTAAGAAGTAAATTAATAACTTTTTCCATTTTTAATTTTTTTCTGTTGAACTATGTTGAAAAATTAATAACTTTAATAAAATTCGTTAATCACAATTAATCATTCTCGAAGGAGTGAAATTAATAATTGCGGCCGACGAATATTGTGGAGCAACAAAAGCAAATGGCTGGCAGCTGTCATTTCGCTAAAATAAATTTGTGCTGATTTGAATAAAGTTCCTATTTGTCGTCAACCAGGGTGATTACCCAGGGCCGTTGTTCTTGTTGGATTGTACTACTGGTACTCGAAACATTCTCGAAAGTTCCTTGTGAAGGTAAAGTTTTCTTGTTTTTCAGGGGTTACCTGAATACTATACGCTAGTCTGACTCCAAATGTAATTTTTTTATTTTCTCGTTCTTTATCATGGCTTGTTATAGTGAAGTATTTCAGGGGTGAAATCGTGGAAATTACTGATGTTGCCAAGGTGTTATGAAACCAATTCATACATTTTGTTTTTATAATTTAATGTAGTTTGTGATTATTGTCATGTTACTTAGGAACAGGTGGAATGTAATTCTGGTTATAATTTGTTCTACTAGAAAATGGGAAAGTTCTAGTTGACGCCAGTTGCACATTAAACTCACGTTAAACATCCTTTCGACTTGAAACAATGGTATCACCCTCGACCCGGTAATTCCTTCGCTATTTCTTTTCCCGGGAAGTCGTCGTTTGGAAATAAGCGATATATTGCAGGAAACACCGTTGTCTCGGCGGCGGGTGATGCGAATTTAATGATTGCTCACTGCGGCCCTTCCTGTGTAGCCTGTCGCGAAACTGACGCGATTTATAGTTCCATCCAGGAAGAAATGAGGAAATTGGAGTAGGAAAGTATGTAGTAAATGTACTGATAACTTTATTATTATTGTTTGAGGATATGTTGCCTATTTTTTGTTACTTTTAGATTTCTGCTGCACCTTCTCAGTGTGAATGCTCTCTCGGAACAGAAGTTTTGCAGCTGTATTCTCATTTTGCCAATGGATAGGTGCGAGTAACTCCATTTCGGGGATGTTCTGGGCTAATGGGAAAACCAACGCTTCATAATTATTACCTACGAATGATGAAAGATATCAATTAACAGAATAGAGATGAAATACAGATTTTTGCAAAAGTTAAACAGATTTCCAGATTTATATTTGAACACAGCTTCAAATAAAAAGCTTATTTGCTAGAACAGTACTGCTTTAGATAAAGTAATATTTATCCAGCCTCAGGGAAAATTAAAATCAAACCAATATAAATATTATTCGGTGGAAAAGCGAGTTTAGGAATCTGGGCTAAATTAACATTGAAAGTAATGTACGTGGCATGTTCCATAAAAATATATCTGACTTTGTTCATGTTAGATACGTCATTGTACGTAGGTACTTAAAGTGGAATTTGGTTATAAAAAAGTTATAACCGACTTCAAAAAGAATAGAAAATTGTTAAAGGTAAAATAATAATAGTAATCTCTTGATTGTACCTACCTTAGAATACGATGTTATAAAGTTTTAGTTACCGTCGACCTTTTCGCAACAAAGCTACCTAATAGCGACAGACGATAATTATAGAAGATTTAACCAATTAAAATCCTACAATTAAATCTTACTACAAAGAGTTTGGTCAGCTAAAGTTGAAATTAGGTCAATTAACGAATTTACCTCACGATTTCCCCAATCTAGGGTACAAAAGCTGCTGATGCGACGCCGCGCAGCTCCCGGGTAGGTAATTACCATAATCTCCGTTAACTTTGCCCAGCCTACTGTTACTTTACTTTTAATCCTTTTACTCATGCACAGATTATTTTCTTAAGATTGAGATAATCGAATAAGATGTGTATTGTCAGCGAGTTAATTTGAATTGCCTTAACTTGCCTGATTGTTTTTGAGCTGGTTCGTTGGCAAAGGCAAAGTTGGATGATTACCTTCGAAGTCAAACTGATTAACATTTATTTGTTTTGTACTGAATATAAACTTATTATTTCCAAATGAATCAGAAGTTAGCGGTTTTTGTTTGTAAAGAAGTCTTCCACATTAATACAGGAGCTGCAGGGATGTCCACTTGCACAAAAATAAGGAGAATTAGTAAAAGTAATCAACTCACTTCATCCCAATCTTTGCAAAAACACATCGAGACCTAAGCCTTATCTGCCAACTGAACCGCTATACTTTAAACCCTAGTGCCGACATCCCTATTTACAAAACAGGTCCTCGGTCCTCGTACAAGCTACGCAAAAATCTACATTTACAAGTCTTTTTCTGAACTGAAGTGCATTGTGTACATTTTCGACAGTTGTGCACTAGGTTCAGTTCTGTAGGGCTACCAACGAAGAGGCCCAAGTGGAATTTCAAAAATTCAACGCCTCGATGGCTTGGCTAGAGGCGGATTAGATGTTGTAGGGCTGGCGAGAGCGAGATATTTTTTCTACTTCATTTTTTAATTATTTTCGAGGAGGATAAGGATGTTGATTAAAAGTAGCGATATAATTAGAAGTCTATTATTATCTTTAAGAAAATTGTAATAAAATGGTAAGAAAGAGAGTTAATGAATACCGTCTTTTATTTTAAAACTTGTACGATTGTTACTGGATAGATTTAGAAACTATCGTAATCTAAGCAAAATAAATCGGCACTGGTAAGTGTTTCAGTTTCCATTGGCCCCTTTTCCGTTTCGAAAATGTTATTATACCGGTCAAGCGGCGCGTGTCGCCGATCGGCGACGAAACAATAGAAAATCAATTGTGTCTCATTAGCGGAGCTTGACAGATTAAGTATGCCTGTTACTGCAAATTAGATATAAACTTTATATGAAACGACCCCTCCATTCAACTTTTATATGTCATAACTTGTCTGAGACGAATCTCAGCTGATATAAATGAATGTACCTATATTCTTCGTTTTCCTTAATTCGGTTGAACATAAAAACGGCATGACATTTTACATATTTATGACCAGCTTCAACAATTCCAATTCAACAAAAATCGTAGTAAAATTTTATTTGGTACTTAGAATAAAACGTTACAAGTTCAATCTATGACGGAGGCTGCCAGTAACTCTTTATTGTTATTGTCAATATTCTTATTTCAGTGAAATAATAATACGCAAGCAATGGATTACTTGTAATGAAAAGATTTTCTCATTTAGGAGATGTTGTCTTTGAGAGTTATAGGGACAAACACAATTTGCGTTTCGTATAGTTTACCAGAATTTCATGCTTTACTATCTCAAGCGGGCTGAAGGTCCGAAACTAGTTATATTCTATCCGGCAAGTGTATTTAAGTAAAGCAATGAGCTCTTTGATAATTTATACAATTACCTATATAAATAAAAATGCAATGCTATTCGTTGGTAAGCGCATCACTTAAGAACGGTTGGACCGCTTTGGCTTTTTTTGTTTTAAAATGTGTGTGTGCGAATTAGGTTTTTATGGAAAGAAATATTGGAAAAGTTTGCCAGAAAATATTCAAATTCGGGACAAACGTCCTTTTTTGCTATATTAGTCGTAGATCCGACGACCGTTGGTTCGACCTGTTCTTGAGTGGAGTAGGACGATAGGACGCCCTCAGGCTAGGTGGAGCAACAATCTTCGCAGGGTGGCTGTTAGCAGCTGGATGAGAGTTGCCGGGCGTGCAATAGGAGAGGCATGTCCAGCAGTGCACTGCTGTAGGATGATGATGATGTCCTGTCTTGTGTGGTGTTTTCGTATGAATTACTGACTAGGCAACGTCTGTCGAGTCAGCTAGCAGAAAATAAATGTTAAAAAAGTAAGACCTAGCACAGCTCTGCACTAAAATGTAAAAGCGTGTACACACGATAGGCTCCGACTGCCTCGATGTTGCCTCCAATATTCAGACACCGGCTTTACAATGCTGACAAAACAAACTTGTATTTGCACATACTGCCACACCAATTTTAACCTTGTATATCAGCAATAAAGGTGTTTCAATTACGTGTGAGGAGCGCAGTACAAAATAATTATTATATTTACAGTCAAGTGCCCTGCAATGTTCAAGTTAACGTACCTAGTCTAGTTCGGAGTTTGTTTATACAAAGTTTTCAACGAGGTCTATAAGTTTTTGAGTGATTCTGACGAGAATATTTAAGTATCCTCTTTTTACATACCTTGTTCTCTTCACTCGATAGTTTTGGGTTAAACGGTGGTTGCATTTGTAGGTATAACCCCGTCCGTACTTCAGTAACGGCCGAACCCAATAACCTATTTTCAGTTAAAGACAGATCGCTACTGGTGGTAGCCAGTATAATCATAACTGCCAGAATAATATACAACTAGAAATAGATAGGTTTTTTTACTTCCAATATGCCAAAACTGGTGATAGATAGGTAATTGGGTTCGGTCGTAAGACATCAGTCATGGTTGTCTTACTGATGAAAATGTTTCACATACATACCTACACTTAATTTAACCCATCGGCTATTCAGCCTTTAAAAAAATGTATTATTAGGCTGAATAGTCGATAATTTCAGCATATCGGCGTAGATTTTTCTAGGTCAGATAACGAGGGCTCGAAATGTGTCTAAAATATTGTCATTTAGTTTAATTCTGCTTCAAAGTAAATCCCATGGATATAGAAAGAAGTCAATCAATTCTATTTTATTGTCATTTTTGACGTTTAAAAGTGCCTATTTGAAATAAATGCTTTGACTTTGAATCCCATCGTTGGCAAAAGACAAAATATGTCAAAGTCAAACCATTTATTAAGGTAGGTAATTTAAAGACAACTATGAACGTCAAAAAACAACAGATTTTATTCTAGTTGCCCCTTCCAAAAGGTAGTTTCGTATGGACAAGAATGGGCGGAAAACTCCATAGTTAATGTATTTAAATGTTTTACAAAATTTGGTAAGCTTATAATAAGATGTGAAGACGATATTCCTGGAATAAAATTACTATACTAAAATAGGTAGTACAGCTATTCCTACGTAACTTACATATGCCGAAATGTTGTAGTTCCCCCATAAATAAATAAGTAGGATGTTTTGTTTTCCGCCATATGACAAGCAGACAGCGTCTCAATTCCCCGTCCAAAACAATATGCATCTCATTTCTAGTTTCGCTCATATGACGGAAAATGTTCCAAAAATTGCATTTTTCCAGCGAAAGTAGCTATTTCGTAGCCAATTTAGCGCTTCTTGCAATTTTCACTGTTTGAAGAGAAAACTCGTGACAATGTATTCACTTCTACCAAATTGTTTTCGTGTTGTCCATTTTGGAACATACACGAAATGGCTTTAATAATGCAATTTCTGAATTATAAACCTACCTCTGATTTTCTTTTGCTTTAGTGTTTAATCTTCTACCGTGTCATTGACCTTTTATAATTCTGCCAAGAACCTAATGTCTGTTAAATTCAGTCTCGTATTACAAATTCTATAGGTATGTACTAAAATAACTAGTCGGCAAGTTAACTAGTCACTTAACACCAGGTAATGTTCAGCCGAACTCCTGCAGTAGCCAGTCAAGAAACTTGGCCTCCTAAAGTGCCTGCTAATTACTCAGGGACGGACTTAGGGTGATGGGTCAATACACCCATTATTGTCACTGTTGCGACAATGAGCATCTGAGAAGGAAAAATGATTCAACTTTAAACGTCATATTAAGATCGGTAACATGTTCTTACTTGTCTAAGCCATGATTGATAATTATAAACTGTTTAATACACCCTAAATATAAACACAAGTGATTATAAACAGTCGCCAAACTTACCTCATAAGTTTGAAGAGAAAATTAATTTGGTTGATTGATTGATTAATCTTGGAACAATGAATGATCCCCCACTACCTCCACAAATTCTCTGTTGGTACCAAAATTTCAAGGATCACTGGAACCCTCATGTTCAGTTAATTATTTAATTTAAATAAACCAAAGTTTACCTCTGACTAAACAAATATCTTGCCCACAAGACTTTTATTTGGGTCTCAACATGTCACAAGTTTGCCCACAACTTCTTCCAAGTTTGCCCAGAACCGAACACCTGTCCCTTTCGACCGCTAACAGTTTCTAACTATAACAAACAGACCAACCGTGAAATTTGAATACGGAAATGTGCCAGGAGTGCTTCGGGTGTTAATTTAGGCTTTCTAGTGTTGTAATATAATAATCATATATCATTCGTCAGTTTTGGAAAGATTTCTTTTTGACTCAAGGTCAAAAGACATCCTGGCAATTTGGGAAAAACTAAAACATTGAGGAAACTCTTTATGTACTTATACAGAGTTTGCTTTGGTTTATGGTTTTGTACTTAATTTAAAACAAAGTCAAATTAAATAAATGTTAAGTTAAGCTTGCTACTATTGATCTCTTATACTTATCTTCTATACTTATAATAAATCTGTAGAGAGGTCAATTCTGTACATGAAATATATTTTCAAAATAACTATCAGGGGGTGATTAGTGATCGATACTGATGCCAAAAATGCAATCAGTAAAATTTTTGTCTGTCTGTCTGTCTGTCTGTCTGTCTGTCTGTCTGTCTGTCTGTATGTTCCTTATAGAAACAAAAACTACTCGACGGATTTTAACGAAACTTGGTACAATTATTCTTCATACTCCTGGGCAGGTTATAGTATACTTTTCATCACGCTACAATCAATAGGAGCAGAGTAGTGAAGGGAAATGTTGGGAAAACGGGAGAAGTTACTCCATTTTTTAAGCTTCCGTCGCGTGTGCAGCCTTAATGGTTAAAGTTACATACAAATCATGTATGACGGAAATATTCTACATAAAATTGTCTAAAAAATATCCTTCAACAGCATATGTCTATCTTTTATGGTTGACTCACAATAACACGTGTAACTCCTGATAGCTTAGCAGTTCGGAGCATTCTGATTATATTTGTTTACTCTTACGTTTATAATACTCTCACTCATCCCTAATTTAAAAAAATTAACATTATTACCTATTCAATAAAAAAAGAATCATAGAAATCGGTATAGAAACACCAAACTTATACATGAAATAAGCCATCGCGCCGTCGCACGTCTGAATCATGCTATAAGGATTATTTTTATGTAACGGTTGTCAGAGCGTTCGACCTTATTGACAGACAATAATTGATATTGAGAAACCGTGCTTATCAGCGCGACTTTTAGTCTTTAAATAGTTTATTTGAATTTCTTTTGTTGTTATTTTGTAAAATAGGTATGAGTTGTTTTGGTAGTGCTTAAATATTCGTTCAAAATAAAAATTATTAAACGTAGGTACTTTTATTAATTAAAGTAGTTATAAGTATTTATTTTTAAGTGAAGTAGGTATAGGTAGATAGTATTGCACAGGCGTTTCAGCTTTATTTTCATTTCTTTTTTGTTGTGTAGACAAGGAATAAGGAAGGATTTCACTGGTTAACAAAATTTTAACTTTTTTTTGTCACATGAAAACTTACATCAAATTTTGAATGTACTAGGGCCACCAAACAATAATATGTGATTGGAAAAAAATTGACACGTCAGGTTAAAATAATCATGATCCTTTGGTTCGGTCCAAATCATTGGTATAGCAAATGGCATATGTCTGGGTTCTTGTTTAGCCCAACCTAATAGCAGTCTCACATACGTTACACAACATTTATGTGGAACCCAGGATTTATCTTGATTCCTCACAGGAAATCTAAAATAGTCTAAATAGCACTGTTCAATTATTGATGCGAAATTTCGACGCTGAGATGTAAAAGTTAATTCTCCACACACATAACAAAAACTGTCGGGGTTGTTAGAACACTTTCGTGGCATGTTTACGATGTAACAAACGTATATAAGATGTAAGTTGAATGCAATAGTTATACAGTCGTCTAAATAAAAAAAAGACACTTATATGAGGTCAGAAATGAATATGTAGCTGTCACAAAAAAACTGGACGTGATTGAAAAAAAATTATTATATATTGTTAATGAGGGTACACTAACATGAACAAAAATCATCACAAAGTTCGTGTGACAAAAACAGTGTTTACCAAATTTTTTGAAATTCAACCCCTAAGGGAGTTAAATAGGGGATGAAAGTTTGTATGAAAGTCCGTCAGTTTTAAAGTTAGGATCTTCAAATTTTGTGTTCAGGCTGACGACTAAAAATTAATTTATACGTGTCTCAGCGTTTTTGATAATTCTACCCCCAAAGGGTTAAAAGGGGGGATGAAGTTGTGTATGAAAGTCCGTCAGTTTAAAAGTTAGGATCTTTAAATTTTGTATTTAGGCTAACGATTGAAAATTAATTTATACGTGTCTCAGCGTTTTTGATAATTTCTCCCCCAAAAGGGGGATGAACGACCTGACTGAAATATCAACGCACAGTCTAAATCGCTGGTCCTTCCTAGGGACATGAATTTTGGAGGGTGTGTTCTTTGTGAAGAGTAGGTATCCAATAAGAAGGGGTTTTTGGAAATTAAACCTTTAAGGGGGTGAAAAGGGGGGGATTTTGTTGGTATGAAAAATCTTATTTCTTGAGTTAATAGCCTTGAAACTTGGCACGAATACTTATCTAAGTAAATTATGAAGTTTGGAATTTTTCGTTTTTCTAAAATACCCCCTAAAGAGGTATTGGGGGGTGTCAAAATTTGTATGGAAGAATTTTAACGCCCTGTCCGATTAACTTGAAACTCAGTATTTATACTAAGGACTAAAAATAATTAATAAAATGTATTCGGGATTTTCGAAAATCTACCCCTAACTGTGTGAAAGGGAGGATTTTACCGCGTGGCTTGATTAGCTCGAAAATTGGTATAAATAAACTGAGTCAAGTTATAAACTTCCACCCCTGTGGGGGTGAAAAGCGGGGATACAGTTTATTTGAAAAATCTGATTCCTTTGTTCTATAAACTTAAAAATTGGCCCGAATACTTATTTATCTAAATTAATTATAAAGATCATACCAACATACATTTTCGAAACTTTTAGAGGAAAGTACGAATTTCACGCGGACGAAGTCGCGGGCAGAAGCTAGTTTATAAATACTAAAAAAAAACACCAATGATTGATACATACTCGTACACAATTTCCGCCTTTATCTCATGGGGGTAAGTAAAAATACAGAACGCCACCCGCTACGATCCTTACATACTCCTTTAGCTTCGTTTCAACAATGATTTCAATACAAAAATACCACGACTTTATCAAAACAAATCAGTAACGCCTTTCTATTTACCACCACACAATCAAACCATTTCAAAACAAATCCGCATCAGTTTCCACCCCTAATCACACTTCACACATAGCACTCCAAAAGAACTCGTCACCTAATTACCACCATCAAGGTTCAATACCCACAGGGGCCCTACAAGCCTCCTGGCCCCTCCAAACCCCTCCATAATGTTTGCACCCCAGTCCGCCTCTGTGTGGCGAGCTCTCAGCACACAAATAATGACCACCTCTAACGATATTTGACAAGCAACTTAAACACCACGTGAGTGGGGATGGAAGGGCGATATTGAAACGGTAGGTAAGTGATAGCTTGATGGATTCCTTTACGTTATGAATTAAAATTTATTTTTTTTTGAAAACTTTACCAACAAAACGAATTCTTATTTATCACAACAATAGCGGCCTGCCCCAGCTTCACACGGATGCAATTTTTTTTCGAATTTCCGAAATTTTCTTTCATACAAACCTTGTCCTGGAAATACCGAACACAACAAAAAAGAATTATCCAATTTGGTGCAGTCGTTCTGAAATTATGCGCGTAGATACATTTCGGCCATTCATTTTTATTTACATAGATAGATAAGACCAAAACCAATAAGAACTGTAATACCACAACTTTTTGATGATTATAAAAATTTCAGGACGAGGAAAACGAAAAATCGGGTGATGTAGCGTAATTTAATGTAGGCCTATGTGTTGCATTAGAGTACCTACTTAATATGCTGATTTAAACAGGTAATTAGTAACAATATATTCCGTCAATAGTATAAAGTAAAATGTATTCATGGCATTCGATACGGTTTTCACCATAATTTAAGTAAAGAATTAATTCCGGATGGTTCGTATGTGTATTAAAAACTTAATAAAGCACAGAAGTCTCGACCATCTGACAACATGTCACCACATGAGTAGATAGCACCAGAGTGAAGCAAGGACAGGTCACTAGTCGATAATAAATCCAATAATGTAGGTAGGTACCTAGTTCGTTAGCCTAAATATGCGCATTCAATTCCACCTGTAAAGTGCGATCGACTGCCGGCGGCGAGTGAACCCTTCCCTAGAGGACACTTCGAGCTGCTGCACTTTGAAACTGGGTGTCAGCCGGTAGGATAAAGTAAACTACCCGAAGCTTATTTCACTGTTTAATAGTGTAGTTTTGTCGCTACGGGATTTGAATACAGATACCTGATTTTTGACCCCCCTAGCAAACCCCCCAGCGTAGAAATGATTCCTTGGTTATCAAAAACAAAATCTGCTGTTTTATAGAAAAATGCAATATCTACGCGATTAAGATGTATGGAACAGCAGATTTTTTTTTGATCCACATGGTGAAAGGTCGCGCGCTGATGTACCCGCCACCCTATTTTTATGTTTGTATTTATTTATTCTATAACTATTGAACATATATCGTATTTTACTAAAATATTCGTACGTATAATGGTTGCTTGAAAAAAATATTAACCACACATTTCTGAACTCCTTTCTGAAATGTTACCTTATCGCCGTAAATAGAATAGAACATTCTTTATTATGTACACCATATAAATATAAACATCAATCATCATAAATTATAAACATCAATAGGATAGAAATTTTACAAAGGATGTTACAATGGGCGGTCATATCGCGAAGAGCGATCTTTTAAAGACAACCTTCGGATGGAAATACATCATCACTGTCATCATCAGCCTGCTGCAGTCTACTGCCGGACATAGGCATCCAATGGCACGCTAATTAATCACACCATGCAAGTGATTAATACAGTTCATTACGAAGACAAGCAAAAGTCAACACAGAGCTTAAAACAAATAAGTACAAACACTACCGATGCAGTAAATATATCCGAAAATTGAATGATGATAAAATGTTAAAATGAGCGAAGTACCCACGCACCGCAGACGCCACGCAGCAGCCACGCAGCGCGACCGCAGCGGCCACGCACGTAACCCTCTCTCATTACTCGCCACTATATTTGCATTACATTACATCATGTTGCCACTTTAAATAATGATATTGTATTACATAAAGACAAATTGAATAAACTACAATGAACTAGTACCTAGTTAGTATTTCATGTTATTGTGGGCGGACTCGGCACTGAAAATGGTAATTGATGATCCATTTTGTATTGTATTACGGCGTTGATGTGCGTACTGCGTAGGTCGGAGCGTATAATATGTTTGCCTAATTTTAGGATCCAATGTGACCGTTCTCGTAAAATCGAACAGTAATATTCGGCGAAATTGTATTGTGTTTTCAGTTTAGGCGTGTTTTCGGTTAATAGAAGACTGCATTATCGATGCGTTTGTGAGAATAATGTTGGCTTTATATTTAACACTGTATTCAACCTTGGTTAGTCTAAAAGCTGCTTCAACTAATCCATATTACCCCGAATATAACCACACCACAGTCTATTATTAAAATCACAGTCACAGAATCAAAACAGGCAGCGTACCAATCTGTACAACAGCCATTTAAATATCGACATTTTTTTATCTCTAATTAAAATGTACGCGCCGCAAGTTGCATCGCGACTGCATAATGAGCCCGTACATCCATCGATGCGTGAACTCCGAACGCACGAGGTACGCCCCATTGTAAGCCAGCGATGTGTAAATAAGTGTTGTTTGTTTTTAACTGGCGGAGTAATTGCGTAGTAATTGGACGTGGTTGTGGATGTGTGAGTGATTTGATAAATGTACTAGTATGAAATGTCAGGTAAACCCTAACACCAATCAAATGCCCGTCTGCACGAAACATTGACAACGTCTAACTTTACACCTAGGACGTACTAAGCCATGAAAATGCGTTCCACAACCTCAATATCTCTGCACCTACGACGACCGCCAACCGCAGGATTCACTACTTAAAGAAGATACTTAGTGAAAACATAACTTAGTCTCATCGTTTAGTGGTACCCATATCGTTCTTTATCGAATAGTCCAACTTTAAACTCTACAGCAGAAATATTCAAAACGTCCATTCGTACCAACAAACGGACAGATCTGTGAATAGTTGATCTGAGTTTAAACGAGCGGTCTGCTCAGTTCCGAATAGCCGGGGGTTCTTAAGAAGTTTGCAGACTGCGGCGAGAGATGCAAGCGACTGAAAAGTATTGAAAACATTTGGAGATTAATACCTACATTATTATGTAGTATAATTTCACTACGTTCCTTATTTTAAGGTGGTATTATGAATTATCCCCTCCCCTTATTAATCCCCTCTCACAGAGAGGAGGCCTGTGTCCCAGGAGTGGGAACATTATAGGCTGATTATGTATGAATTATAGGTACTAAGGACTGACGTATATGGTGCGTTTTAAACGCCTGTGGCATACCATAATGTTGAAGCAACAATAGAAGTCGCACAGACTAAACAGTGTTTAGAGTTAGACGATGCTAGTAGAGGCAAATAACTCGATCGTGTATATGGGGTCAACAACAGATCAATTACGCCAATTCGACTAAAAGGATTTGGATGTTTGGTGCAAAAATGTTCCAATGCTTATTAATTGTTATTATAGTACATAGTTCTTTGAAGAACTACTTTAGGATACGACTAAAACTGCGGGCAATATCAATTTCCCGCAGTTTAAACTAGGAGGAATGTTTGTGTCAGCTACAAAAATGCAGTGTTTTCTGCAGTGATATTAGGAGAGCATTTTGTGTTGAAAATGCACCAATTTTTAACCGACTTTTAATAGTAAGTTTCAAGTTTATAAGCTAATACGTAAATAGTTAAAAAAAAAATATTAGCAAGCGTATGTATTTTATGATTTCGTTTATCAACTCTTTTTCAGTATCTACATATTTCTTCTTTCCATCCAGATTTTATTATACTGTTTAAACTAGGTAAATACAACGCTACATACCACCGGTCTACACCGGTTGTATGTAGCGTTGTATTTACCTAGTTTAAA
Source organism: Amphipoea lucens (assembly GCA_947508005.1). Classification (NCBI taxonomy): domain Eukaryota; kingdom Metazoa; phylum Arthropoda; class Insecta; order Lepidoptera; family Noctuidae; genus Amphipoea; species Amphipoea lucens. The sequence continues at coordinate 530,672 of OX382374.1, read as the reverse complement.
TTTTACCAGTTGTACGATAGCATGAAGATTAGTTTTTTATGGCTTAGTGATCATTTTGTAAATACAAAACTGTCTTTCATTTACAGATATGTAATAGTGAAAGCAATAATCACAAGACCTGCCTTTTGATTCATTCTATTGCGCTGCACAAAAGCGCAGCCTACAGTCATAACTCTCTAACAAGCCTCAATATGGCTAGAATAAATAAATTCGGTTTGCGAATTTCAATAACCCTGCCAGTGCGGGATGCGCTTGATATGTTAGTGGGCTAACATTATCTAGGGATCCTATATTCGGTCGGGTTCTCGATAAAGTTGATTGAAGTATATTGCTGCTTTATTAGGTTTTATTGAAGACTCTTTGTTGCTTTGATTTTATGTAAGTAATTCTTTTATTATTATGGAAAGATAAAATGCGATGTTTGTTTTGCTTTGTAGCATATTTTATAGCTGTGGGATACGTCTTTAATTTTATAAGAGTGATGAAAGTATTTTTCTTGCAAAAAAATATATAATTCATAATCAACTTGCTGAACATAACTTTTAACAACGACTAGATTTGCAGCTTCGTCTGGAATCTATCCTGAATATTTGGCTGTTTAAAATGTAGTTGGTTATTGTTTAGTTTTCACGGGAATAATATTTTGTGTCATGCTTATGTACCTATGGATATTTATAAACAGAACAGCATATTATTAAATCACCCCCATCCTCAATATTGAGCTCTCTGCTCACCCCCTAACGGAAATAGTGTGTGTGTGTATATGTCACTGCTCAGTATGTATACGAACGTAGTTATCATCAGCAGCACCATCTGTACGTAATATAAAGAGAAGTTAATTAATACATCTGTCGGAGGAGGCTGTCTGGTTAATTTCCGTTTTCGACTTATGGAGATATTTTTGAGCCAGCTTTTATGGCATTATTAATTTCATAGAATATAAGATACTTAGAGATTTGTCATGTAGGGAGCAATAAAACTAAGCCGTCATTGTATCTCTTCATGTATAAGTGAAGGAATTATTTTAAAGGAAAAGATAACCGTTGTAAGGTGCATTTCTTCCTCACCCACCAGTTTCCAATATCTACCCTTTTTCTTGCTCAGGAGTTATCGTGTTCATTTTAGCTGCTATCATTGGTTGAAAATTAAGCTGACAGCCATTTGAATAACTTGGCATGAGATTGACAACCATTGGTTGGTTGTCTTTGAGACGAACCATTCTCTGCATAATCATATAATGTCATCAGCCTATAATGTCCCCGCTGCTGGGACATAGGCCTCCGAGAGTGAGAGAGAGTAGGCCGTAATCCACGACGCGGTCCCAGTGCGGGTTGGTAAGTAGATGTCAGATGTCTTCGATTTTTTTTTTTGGTCCTAGGATTTCCTCACATTGTTTTTCTTCACCGTTTTGAGAGCAGTTATTCTCTGAACCAATACAAAGTAATATCTAATCTTATTTATTACAAGCATTTAAATGCACACATTACTGGGTGTCTGTAAATCTGCGGTATGCGAGCAATGGAGGGGGGGGGAGGGTTGTGGAACTCATTTCCGGAACAACGCGCGCATGCGTCTGTCTTCACTCGCTCCAAATAGTTCGAGGAAGTTGAGGGTTTTGGCAAAAAAGGCTTTTAGAACACACTGTTGCACTGGTATAAGACTTGCCTGACCCGCACCCTAATTGCGTAACACACCATCAATCGGAATCAGAATCATTTTGAAGGTAATTGCTAATACATTGCTTTATAACTTCGAAAAATTTGTCTGCTCAACACGTAAGTAACGCGATTAATGTTATTGAACTGTCAAAATGAAACTGATTCCGATTGAATAATTATATGTTTGTGATATATCACTGTGCAGACGTGAAAATAAAACTAAATAGATATACGTCATAATTTTGCTGAGAAATAAACTCGAAATTCAGTTCTTTCTGTATGAGCGTACTTTGTAACACTAAAAGTTAAATTAACTGTCTAATGTCAGTACATTGTGTCCTTAATCACGTACTAAAACTCTCTTTTAAAAGGCACGCTATTCAAATAAACAAACGAAACAAGTCATGAAAAACCTCAACAACACCAAATGCATAACGTTATGACTATGAGCATGACTTTATGAGAAATAACTGTTACAAATAACGATGTGCCCTCACGTGTAACGCTGATATAAGGTAAACGTTATTTATAGCTGTAACCGTTATTTTAACGATGTCACTTTACACGCGTAGGCTGAAAGTTGTAGGTTTTTTTTGGTATGATGATGAATGGTGACAAACTGTTTCAGTTTTTATTATATCAGTTTTTGTGGCAGAGTATAATAAAACAAAAGAGTAGGCAGTATTGGTTTCTGGATTGGGAATACCTGATACCAAGAGCGCGGGACGTAAATGTACCTACATAACGTGAATTCGAACGATTTATGAACTACCTATGTACATTATTATTATTGCATTTTGGTTGTAATTTGTGCGACAAGCACAATAATTAGTATCACTCATAGACATGAATAAAGTCTTAAAACTAAGTAAAATATAATGAGCAAAATGAGTACTTTTGATTTTAAAATCGTTCGAATTTATGTTACGTCAGTACTATTAGTTATTCTGTGGTTACGTTTACTCTGCACGTTCGTGCTAGGCCCACGGTGCAGTGATGTAAGCTCCGCCGTTTTGATATGGATTTCCGCCATTACTAATTTGAAAATCGAAACGAATTTATTAACAACAACTTTACCAAATGAATAAAGCAGCACTGGTAGAATATTATAAACATTTAACTCGCAATAACAAACTTATATTTAAAAAACAAAATTAACCTTTCATAAAAATCCGCTTCAAAATCTCTTGTACGTATATAACTCGATTTCAATTTTTAAATCAAATCGAATAGAGTATGGAAAGGCCGGGAATATCCCGGGATTGAGTTAATTGATCGGACACAGTTCGCTATGTGAAGGGTACTCGGCAAACGATGAATTGGCTGTATCGAGTCAAAAACGCCGGTTCGATGCCGAGTCACCCACTATCAGTTGTTTTTATGTGGTATAAAAAATTGAGTATTGAAATTTAATTTATTTGTCTGGCTGAGTTTTTGTCGTTGGCAAGTGCATTCGCTGCGCTCAATGATGTGTGCAAGAGCCATTTATTTGTTTTTGTTTAAAAATAATATTTCTAGTTGCATAATATAGATATTCTTTAGAACTAAAACTCCCTGGACCTACCAGGGAGTTTTAGTTCTAAAGAATATCTATATTATGCAACTATAAATATTAAAAAAAATAAACATTTTGAGATTATTTTGTCTGGTTGTTTGCGCTTAGTGTTACTTATCTTATTTTAGTTTTGCAGGAAATTATAATTTACCTTTTCAAAAATATTTCATTTTCAATGTAATATTTTTTTTTAATCTGCATTTGAAAATAATAATGAAAAAGAAGATAATGGTTAATAGATAATGTAATATACATACAAAACGTTGAAGAAGAAGTTAAGTTTTTCACTTCCAGCGGGAAACAAAAATACCAAATCATTGAACCACAAATCTTCATTTCTATTCCAGCACATTCGCACAAACTTTTTAATTTAAAGTAAGCGCAAATCTTTGTAAAATCGATGCTTTTAATAACGTCAAAGAGTTTGCGAACGCGGCGCGCGGCCCGGGATTTTTAATAAATCCCGTAGCGTAGCGGTTATTAAATCAAAGATCCCCGTGTTCCGGCGCGCCGTCCCGGGCTTGCATAAGGAAAATTTAATCCTTTGCTTGTAAGATACCAGAGATGTGCACTCAGATATGAATGCAGGTGGTTTCATTTTGGATTACAAAGGTATACTGTTATTAAACCGAGCTTTAGTTGTAGTTGGTAGGTTGAAGATGTCTGTCATTATGTCTGTAGATTGTCTTCGTCATATTTATGAATATAATGTCTAGTCAAAATGATCTTAGTTTTTTTTTAACTTTCTTGCTAAGACTGTGAGATCAAATTCAATCTAATCTCCCAAGCAAACCCTAAAAGTTTAGATCTTACAAAATCTTTTCAAACAAAATCTCTTACTAAATTATAATTCCCATCAACGCAAGCAAATCCCGGGTCGAAGACGCGTCCCTAATAAACCCACCGGTTCCTTTCGCACTTTACTGCCCATTCCATTTAACTACAGGCCCATCAACTCTTTTACTATGTGACGTATACATCGTAAAAGAAAAGAGCATAAAAATAAGAACAAAATTCCCAGACAGGGCTGCAACTTTAATAAAACTACTGATGGGGAAGTTGATAACATTCTTGAGTTTGTTAGAATAACGTTTAACATGTCATTTTGTAGACAGTTATGACATGAATATCTATCTATCCCGCATTATATTTCCCTTCACTATTCATGAACGAGTAATTTGTTAGGAATTTTGTTTTAAAATTGAGTTAGTGAAGTATCTGTAATATCTTCTGCTGAGCATGCCACGTAGCTTAGCAATACCAAATTCACTTTGAAATTTCTAAAAGTGAAACCCCAATTTATTTCCATCGTGGAATTCAAACCAAACTTCTCCGGAAGTATTTCCCAGCTATTCTAAAGCTAAGACCTGAATTCCTCGACTGACCACATCGAACACAATCTAAACTTCAATAAGAACTACTCACAGACAAAAATAAACCACATTCTTCAGCTCCACGATAAATCTTAGCTTTTTACGTCAGTCCACAACAATCGGTGCTATTCAGCGCCTAGAGTGTTCGATCTCTCGAGACATCGGTGCAGATCGATTACAGCATCGAATAGAATCGGATAGAGCATTGTGCTCCGAATAATTGCTTCTGTATTGATACGCGCTTTGTGGTGCGGACAATCGGTATCTTGAATGCCTTGCGATTTCGATTGATTATTCTGGCGCTGAGTGTTGACTGATGATGACATAATGCTGGGACGTTCAGTTAATCGCCATAATCATCGACCCGCAAACGTCTGTGTTTGAAAGTCTGCCTAATGATTGCAAAAGTTTATGATCTGAGATATCAATTATAATCATTAAAGATGGAAAATGGATTTGTTATTGCAGATATTCATGAATAAGTGGAGTTTGACAGATAAAAAACGATGGTATCCATTGTTCGCCTAGTAAAACCACCATGAAAAGAATGAATTTGGTCTTCTTCGGTACATATTATACCTAAGTGACATCAATAGAGTCGCATTTCGCCGAAACAAGCCGTCATGTAAAGCATGAATTTCAGTGATTCAAGGTATGTCTTTTTCTAAGAGCGTCGTAACCACATAAGTAATTAATTAGTCCAAAATAGCGGCACCAATATATAAAGGCCCAATATATATATTGCTTTCAGCAAGTCTGCGGCTTTCGGGTCCTTCTTTCAGTAACAAACATTAAATAGAACGTCTAAAATTACCAAAAGTACCTGAATATCGCCGTCTTTTGAGAATGAGTAGATACTGAATATCTAAATGTGAAGTCTTTGACACAAATCTCTACGTATCACTTTACAAGGCGCTTTATGAAATACCTTACTTCGCTTTTCTTGAAAGCAATCAATTCTGAGAGCCTGAGATAATTCAATCCACAAAGAAAATACACACACTAACATACACAAAGGTACGTAGAAATTATCAGTGCTTCACTTACATTCTAAGGTAGATTTCAGACTCATTAAGATTTTGCCTCGACAAATTGGCTCTCCAAGTATTTAGGTCTGTATTTGACAGCTACCTCTTTGAAAACCTTTGGATAAACCTTTGGTCACTATTCTAGTGTTATTTTTATTGCAAAGTATTTCTACTAAGCGATGATGCCGACAGACTGTCATTTTTCATTGCAACGTCTGATGGATCATTGGAAGAACCAATCTGGCGGTGTCACAGCGTAATAGTAATATAGTTCAAATAGTAATAGATAGTTCATTTATTTGTCAGAATATTGTAACAGAGTCGATAAGCAGTCGCTCCATGTAAAATACTGGTATTCAGCTGCATTCGGTTAGACTGGGACCCGACGCCAACATATGTAGTTGGAAAAAATCCAGACAGATTGATTGTTACAGTTGTTACATAGTCATAAAAGTTCAAAATATGTATTCTGCCGTTTTCGGCGTAGTAGTAGATTGTAAGGCCCTTTGTACAGTCAGTTATAGCAATTAGCTGACCCACCTTTGCATAAATGGTTGAGATTTTTTTGGAATACGAATCGATAGAATTTTATAATTCTTAAATATATTTTTTACTACCTGCACCCCGTGGTTTCACCCGCGTTAATGTCGATCCTGTGGGAACATCGGGATAAAAAGTTGCTTATTTATGTTAATACATGGTGTCAGCTATATCCATACAAAGTTTTATCAAAATTGGTCCAGCCGTTTGAGCGTTAAGAAGTAACAAACACACACACACACACACACCCCCACACACACACCCCCCCACACACACACACACGCTATCAAACTTTCGCCTTTATAATATTAGTGTGATTTAATTTGCTCAAATAAATAAAATTAAAAGAATTATAAAATTTTATCGATTCTTACTTACTTACATTCTTCTTCTGGTACTAGTTTCGAACCCAGACAGGCGCTTTATTTTGTGTAAATTATTTCATCACCACTGCTCTCAAAATGGTGAAGGAAAACATCGTGAGGAAACCGGCATGCCCTAGAACTAAAAATTCGAAGACATGTGACATCTACCAACCCCCACTGGCCTCGCGTCGTGGATTACGGCCCACTCCCTCTTACAGAGAGTAGGCCTGTGTCCCAGCAGTGGGAACATTATAGGCTGATTATGATGATGGCGATCGATTCTTATTCTAAAAAATTTCACCCATTTATGCAAAGGTGGGTCAGCTAACCTTTATAGAAGACTCGTAAGACTTAGCAATTATTTCCAAAGACATTATCATGTTAATTGCTTCGGGCGTCAGGCTCCCGTCGGCTGTAAATTAATCTTACTTTAGAATTATAGACTGGAATACCGAACCGCGCGTATATCACCACAGAGTGGGTGTACTGAATACTAAATTAAATTATTAAGACATCTTACTTAGCTTGGGTTTTACTTTAGGTTTGTACGATTTTGTTAACTTATATAATTGAGATTATTTTTTTACCGAGTCAAGTTTTTAAGTGTTACATAAATCTAATCTGCCTATCCTATTCCCAACTAAGTTAGGGTCGGCTTCTAGTCTAATCGGATGCAGCTTAAAACAAGTATTTTACATGGAGCGACTGCCTATCTGACCTCCAGAACCCAGTCACTGGGTAACGCGGTATCCCTTGGCAAGGGTGGTTTTGAGGCATTTCGGGTTTCTTACTACCCGTAAAGACTATCAGACATCTTCGTATGACGGCCGGGAGCAACGCCTTAACGTGCTTTCCGAGTCATGGAGTTAAGTGTTACAGAAATATCCCCCATAAAATAGATTTTTATTTTGTTACTTACGGATAACCCCACCACTTAGACTTGTTTCTTCGTTAAAATTGATGTATAACCTTTGTAATTTAAGTAGGTACAGTCAGCGACAAAAGCCGAATGAGTAACACTAGTTTTTTTTATAACTTATTGTAACTATTGAGCAAAATATTGAATTGAAATCCTAAAATCGGAACAAAACTAAAATTAAAAGAATATTAACTCGTAACTATTATAATGAAATGCTGAAATATAACGTATCGAATAATTTTATGTCAATTTAGATAATGTGTAAAAGTTGCATTGGTAACTTTGTGGCTGACTGTACTTATATACCTGTCTTGATATCATTAGCATATTTTTTTTTTTTTATTACTAAAGCTGCAGATACGACAGCAAAAAATACAAAAAAAAAAACGCAAAAATACTTTATCGTTTAATTAGTAAAGGTGTCTTACAGGAGACACATTCTTAAGATTGTAATTTTCTTTTATAATTTTCGCTCAAGATACTACAAATTTTCTTAAAAAGCTTTAACATCATCATTTAAACGAGCGTTCATTAAATTAATTAACACTAGATAAATACCTTACCTTCATAAGTTCATAATGTGCTCAGACTATTACAAACAGTTAATTTAGTTAATTAGTTATCAGCAAAACCTTTGCTTGAGATGTTAACTTGAGCCGATTGAAGATAATTTAATTTTACTTGATATTACGTGTGTAGGTCACAAGATAACTTCAGCATACATTTGTAATTACTTCTCAGAAATCACAGAACCCGCTTATGGCTTATAATCACTCATGCGTCATTCAGTTATGAAGTCTAGATCAAGTAGGTAGGTATCTATCTTATCATCTGTGGGGTGTTCATTAAAGATAGCATAACATCACGCGTGTATCCCCAAAGGAGTAGACAGAGGTGCATAGTAGAACCTCATGTTGCCAGTTACGTGTAAGTCCCATGTAACAGAAGGCGAGCCCAATGCCATCCAATGAGATACAGTCAACAGCAAAAATGGATGATGAAAATCAGAAATTCAATACTAATGAACGGAGTTCGCGTCAGAACTGTGTGGCATCGAAGTGATTCAAAAGTATGTGATTGTAAATTATACTAAACATTTACTACTGGTACAGTTGCCAGTACTGACGCGAACTCCGTACATTAGTATTGAATTTCTGATTTTCATCATCTACTTTGGTGTTGACTGTACATCTGAAGGCCAATTCTCGTAATTTAAAACTTTCAAAATCTAGTCGCAGTCTCATCTCGGCGACAAACAAATGTCAAAAACTTGCCAAATGTAGGGAAATTAGGGGTAATTTTGACAGATTGAGACTGAGATCTGAGGGGCAATTCTCGTAATTTTAAGAACATTCACAGTCTGATCTCAATCTCAATCTGTCAAAAATACCTCTAATTTCCCTATATTTTGACAAGTTTTTGACATTTTTTTGTCGCCGAGATGAGACTGCGACTAGATTTTGAACGTTTTAATTTACGAGAATTGGCCCTCTGAACTGCTATGGAAAAGCCTGGTCACACTTTGCCTGACCTGGGTATCGTTCACAGACCCCACGTATAACAGAGTTACCTATCATTGATTAAAGATGGCGTATTCAAAAATCTTCACAATTAACATAACTAAGTCACTTCAGTAGTCAGAGTTGTCACTATAAGGTGCAAACTTGTCCAAAAGTCGCCTGTTCGGTACACCTTCTCTTTCTTGCAGATTATGTTATTAGCCTTTGATTAAGCACCTTACATTTCCTCCATTACACCATCGAGATCTTCCCGGGATTCCCAAAGATATTTTCCGTGAATTCATTAATGTCATCTGAGGCCGGGATCCCGTTCTGAACGTTATTTTTTTTGCTCTTTTGCTCAAGACGTCGGCGACAATCTACTGAGAACGGTATGATTCAATCGTGTCTGGCTAGTGATGTGACTAGAATAGACGTCCCGGGATTTATCTGTGATAAATACATAATTATAGCCGAGAAAAGAATGGTTTTCCTTGGATTTGAAAGTAATTTCTTCAGTGATTAGTTGACTCAAAATCGACTGATGTAAAAACCTTTACTTGCTTGTACAAATATAAGTGTATCAATAAAATGTCTTATCTACGTAGATGAACAAGCAAATAATTTCATAAGGAAGTTGAAAGACCGAGAATCATTTCAAAGCATGATTTTCTAAGTAAAAAAAAGCTATTTGGACGCATAGGTGCAAAACTAACCTTTATCTATTTCTACTCAACCTTTAAACGCATAGGTACAATAATAACATCAAAAAACCCAGTTCACCCCTCAAATCCCGCATCCCGCACCACAGTCCCGTTCACCACATCCCTAAAGCACTATCCTACGAACACCGGTGCGGCTATTGTGACCTGGGACCGTCCCTCCTCCCACGCCTCCTGCCTACACCCCTTACACCCCCTATTCATACCTCTTACAAGCTGGTTGAGATTGAATTTGAATTAGCTAGTTTTTATGTGAATGTTACACGTGATATGAATGTTAAGGGGATGTTTGAATGGATGGATATGAGTTATTTATTTATTTATTTATTTATTAAAACTTTATGCACAAGTAAAAAAACTGTACAAAGGCGGACTTAATGCCTTGGGCATTTTCTACCAGTCTACCTTAGGGTGATGCAGAGACAATACACAGTAGGTGCAATAACAGAAAAAAGAAAAGAAAATATTTATAACTAAGGTATAAGAATAAATACATATATACATACATAGGTACAACAATATATATACATATATATAAAAATAAAACAAATAGTTATGAGACATAGATAAGAATCCCTACAACAACTTAATTTTGAGACGAATCTGCCAACTTCTTGTGTATGTGTTCTCGAGTTATGATGTTTGGTAGGTTGACTTCTTGGCTGGACTTCGGAATTGGAATTGGTAAATGATTGTAACTGCGCAGGGTAGCCACTGGCCACTTATAACTGGATGGGAGGGTAGGATCGAACTCAGTGACGTGTAATTTAGAAAGCTCGAAGTGAACTAATTAGGCTAATAATGAATCGGCTATAGGTATGCTTTCCCCAACAAAGCCAACATTAAAAAGAAATCTGATAATCTAAAAAATTGTCTGCGGTTGTTCGGTATTCATTTCGTTTTTGGGAAGAAATATCGAACTATGAGGAAAGTACCTGATAACCATACCAATAGGAAAAAGACCATAAACCATTTAACCTCTAACAGATAAGACCGTTATTGTTGTAATATCAGATCAAGCTTGGCAAGCTTTGTAGTTTTCAATCGTCTATTTAGATCTTAATAAACTATTTTGCATAAAATCATTTGCATTTTAAAACAAAGCCCTTTTGTAAATATTGAAAACATTCCTATATAACGGGAGATAAAAACGGTAAACTGCTAAAATTTAGTGCTGCATACAAAGTGGGGCTAGTCCTGCAACCCACAGATAACATCTATTATTTTACAAACAGCTGCTGTTTAAAAAGTTTTGAAACGATGCCATGTTTTATAAACACAATGATACGAACGTGACTAATTAAAATGTAAATGTTAATATTTTACTATCACTTATTAAAACTTTTTAAATTTTTCAGCTAACTTTTAGCATTCTAGAAACAAAATAATTACCAGCTTATATTTGAGGACAGGATGCTCTGGCGCAGCTTTGGAGAGCCTGTGATTAGCAGTGGAATATTTTATAAATATTCAAAGCCATTGCCATTTTTAGGCAGAATTTTTACTTTTCTTCCTTTGGCTAGCAACGTAACTATAATAAGAAAGTCACCTTTGAGGTTTATCGTCAGCACATCGGCAGTAACCAATTTCAATATAAATCGTTGTTTTAGTTGATACAATCTTGCCCTCAGACCTCTTCAACCTTTTCAAACAGAGCAAGACAAACGCCGTACTCAAAGATTATCTTTATGACCTCAAAACGGTAACACACGATACTTTTCCCACTCACTACAGTATTCTACAAGTGAGCCGTGATCTGATATTTCCCTTCCCTCATAATAAAGACATCTGCGTTGATGTGTAACTCTAAACCTTAGAGTCGTTGTGTCATCGGTGCTTGGTTTCGCCGTCATGCTTTGTTGCGGCCGGGTGACGAAGGGTGCCACATTATTTAGTAATGCGCACACGTTTGCGGAGGGCTAAATATAAACAGGAATGGGTAGTAACTAGCTCGGCCTTTTCAGGGAAAAAGATTTAAAACTAAATTGATCATTATCCATCTATTACTGAGTTAGTAATGCAAAGAGTATAAGTAAAACAACACAACCTTGTTTTATTCATCATACTCTTATGATTCATTTGGGAGTTAAAGAGTTCCAAGAAAATGGGTTGATACAATATTCTTATCTTTCAGTCTTTTTCCAAGATGTTTTATACAGGAACTAGACATTACTCAACTGGCTTACAGAGATCAAAAAAAGATTTGAATATCACATCGCTTTGTACAGCTTCCAAGAACACATAGGTACCTTTGTAATACATGCTCCAAACAATCATAGTTATCCCAGAAATAAGCTCGATGTAAAAAGGGAATATTTTACGTATTTTCCGAGACAAGGAAAACATAAAGATATAGTTTGTTGGTTTAAATTCCCTCTGTGTGGTGCCCGCGACGGGCGGAGAGGAAATTTGATTTGTTCCGAGTTTCGTGTCGGGCACACGGGCGCGGCGCGGCGCGACAGAGCCCGCTGCGCGGGGATATCGATGTTATGTCGTACTTTAAAAATAAGCAGTTGTGAAATAATATTCAAAGTACTTTACGAAAGGTCAGAGGATTAGTTTATAAATCGGCCACATAGTAAAATAAATATTATTTATTTTACCGGCCAAACCCGATTTCAGGACAAACTAGTTTAGCCTAGGCTAAACTAGTTCCGTCGACATAGGATGCAAGGGCGAGCGAAGGGCACCCCGAGGTTCGGTTTGGTTAGGTTACTTTAAACCCTTTACACAGAAATAGGGGCCCCGCTTCGCCCCGCGAAGCGGGGCTCCGTCGACATAAGATCCAAGGGCGAGCGAAGGGCACCCCCTATCGCGTATAGGAAGAACTAGTTTAGCCTAGGCTAAACTAGTTTGTCCTGAAATCGGGTTTGGCCGGTAACATTTATATAGTCTAAAGCCCCGTTCTCACGGTAAACCGAATCATGTTGCAACTTACGTTTCGAACAAAAATCACATGCATGCAATGTAGCAACATGACATTTGTCTTTTCGCAACACAAAAATATTGTTGCTGCAACAATGTTATGGAACTTCTGTTTTGTTGAAATGTTTTAATATTTTTTTGTTCGTCCTATACGTATTAAATGTTACGACCATAAGAATTAATTAATAAATAATGCAGAGTGCATAATGTACCTAAATGTAAATAATACAAATCCGTCCGCGGCCCCATCGGCCCAGTTCTAATATCCATAACAATAGTAATTTATTATTTATTGAACTCTAATGAAGCGTCAATTATTAATTTGCAAATTTGTTTAATTTGCATGTACTGGACAAAGGCATTATTGTATTTAACAATGGTGTTATTATAATAATTGAATAATGTAATTTTCACGATTGTATAATTATGATGATGATGTTGATTGACCGATGATTATAGTGATCGCCAACAAACCGGATCCGGCAATGCTGCAGCAGACATATTGTTACCTTGTGAGTGTTCGTTTTTGTCTGTGCTTATTATCCTTTTATTATTTTAGTACCCCGACCCACCCCGTCGCATCGCATCATCTACCCGAGCTAACACTTCGTTTTCGCTTAGCATTCTTTCTGACTTTTTTCTTTTTGATCGGCTCCTAAAGATTATAGCGTGATATTAACCTTTTGACCGCCACAGTCATGTATAGATGACAAACCAAAATGTGCCCAGCATGCCACGGTCACGACTACATGACAGACTTTTGGCGCCACGCCGAGGGCACGTTTTTGCTTTTTTGACGTGGTGGTCAAAAGATTAAATAGCCTATAAACTTTCTCAAGAATTGGGCTATCAAATGCAAAAAGAACATTCATGTAGTCTAATCCGACCGAATATTAAAATCCTACCGGTAGTTCTGGAGATTAGCGCGTAACAAACAAACTCATCAGCTTTATTGTTAGTACCTTTAGATTACTAATTATAAAAAAAAAAAAAATACCAGACACAAAAACAATTACTTTACCCTTCAAAATCAATTCACAAAAACTCTTTTCAAAAACAATTCCTAGAATAAGTCGCCCCAGCCTGGCGCGCCCGCTGTCGCCTCACCCGTCTCCCCGACACTAAGCAAATCCCTCAAAATAGCGAAAATGATGAAAATTGTTTCGAAATAATGTCTCTTATTGTTTCCGCGGATGACAAAGACTTTGAAAGTCAAAAGTTTCTTTGTATATGAGATTGAATCGCGACGACAATAATGTCGTGTTACAGCACAGTTGATATTAAAATTGACTTTTTTTATTCGCTCTTATTATTTTGTTGGAGTGGCGTTGTTAACGATGTGAGAGTTGGGAGACGAGTGATCTTTTGTTTTTGCTGTATTGTATTTACAAAGTGGTACTTATTGTTTTTTCTTTTTAATTGCAATGTTTTTCAAGCGTAATGCGCCAGTTTGAATGGTTAATAATTAATCTATACCATATGCAAATACCTAAATAAAAAAGTTTTTTTTTGTAATGTCAAAATAACAACTTTTAACTAAAGGCATATCAAAGTATATGCTAGTTATAAAAATAAACAATTTTGAAAATTTTTGTTTATCTGTCTGTCCGTTTGTTCCGGCTAATCTCCGAAACGGCTGGACTGATTTTGACGGGACTTTCACTGGCAGATAGCTGATGTTATAAAGGTAGCTGAGGCTATTTTTATTTTAGAAAAAAAAAAATTGGGTTCCGCACATAAAAAATAAAACCCATGAAATCCAATTTGTTTTCCGATATGCATGCGAAAGAAGTCGCGGGCACAGCTAGTTAAGTATATAACTCAAAGTGACTTAGTGATGGATATAATAGGTGAAGTGTCTAATGTTAACTGAACCAATATAGCTCGGCAGCAGAAATGCTGCTGCTTTCACAATAATATACCACCGAATACAATGCTGAATGTTGATGCTCCATTGAATGTTGATTTACTGGAAGACAAAAACAAACACCATTCAATGAACAATGACAAAGCCTTACCTTTCACCACGAACCCGAAATAAAATCCCAAAATTCCACGAAAAACTCAATTAGAAGCCGATCATCTGGAAACCTCGCAAAGTCTACCACGATACATCACACCACCGTGCCTAACAAAGGGTTCCGTACAATGAAGCGTGCTAGTTAGGGTTCCGTCGGCAAATTGTTAATCGCCGCGACCAATGGCGCGTGAAGATAATTACTGACGCCGCCCGCTGTAATGAGAAGTCGGACTGGCGACTGACCTGCTACTCTTTAGGCTAGGTGGGTATTAGGTAATTAGCTGAGAGGTTTTAATCTTCCTAATAAGTGGTCGGTTTTGAGCGAGTTAGTGCAACATTGCAGCCTTCGAGAACAATCACATTGTCTTCAAAATTATGATTATAAGACCGTTTAAAAACATTTTTTAGAACGTGTAAACAATTCTCATTTGCGATCTTTGATTTTTTATGGAAATAGTAACAAGAAGTGATATTTAATAAAACGAAATTACACTGTCGGCCACCAAAATAATGCCAGCAACGAGCATAACGTTTTCCATAAGCAGATTCCCGTGTTCCCTTTAACATTTTGCAGCTGTAAGGTAGTTTATGCTCGTAATCCTGCGTCCACCTGCCTCACTGTCACGCGGCAGACGGATAAATCTCTGGCCGACACCCATCGCCGAAGGATTTAAGGTGGGTCCCTTCCAATGCCGCAATGTGTACTTTTACGAATTTGTTTACGAACTGGTGAAGGGCGTTCAGTAAAACATGTAAATGTACTGGAAAATCATTGATGAAAATCTTATGCCAGTATGAGTTTGCTCTGAACTGATGTGGTTCACTCAAGGGCTTAATATGTTAAGCACCTTAAGGATAATGTTTACTAGCACTTTATTAATTTACGGATGTCATTGATAAAATTTTGAATGAAAATTACAGTTCAAGAAGGTATGTCACCTTCCTGAACCGCCCGATATGTGATACAGTAATTTGTTTGATAACTGCCGAACAATATCGCTTCTTGTTGACTGTACATGTATTTGTGTTATCTCGAGTTACTATACGAAAGTCTATAGTCAAATACAACATGAGTACGGCCAGCGGCGGTTCTAAAGCGTTCGCTAGTCTTCTCCAATATAGACGTACGGTATCCAAATTTCAGAAATCAGCAATATGTATTCTAACTTTACTACATGTTCCACGATTTTGTTTCGAACCTGCAGATTTGACCTAAATGGAACATATTTCAATAAAAGAGATACGTAACCCGCGGCATTTACATGTTTGGACATTCATTATCTATATTTAAGATGGTTAGTTAAAAATATGATTCGTGCTTTATTTATTTATTCATATAATTATACTTTATTGTACACAAAAATACGATAAATATTTTTACTATCATAAGATATTCGCACAAAAATGAGGAAGATTTTACTACTGAACACAACACAAACACACTTATTAAAGCAGTTTTAGCAAGCTCCCTGGTTAATTAATTCTTTTGTTGGCTGTACATGCAGCTTCGAATTCTGTGAATTCTAATCGACCCTGCTAATTAGGACCCATCTACGTTAAAAATATCTTCACTGGATTTATAACCCATCTAAAATGAAAAGTTAGTGAAAATCAAAATAAATAGTAACTCTTTTATAACTCATTAATTAGCCAACAAAAGCCAGAAGTATATCAATTAAATAAATCCAAATATGAAGCTACGTTGTAATTTACAAGCGTCGCGCAATTGTTGTGCAGTAATTAGGCAATTACGACTGCGAGCACGTTTTAAATTAATTACGTTGGTGTTAAATACGCACAGAATATTCGACTAACATTTGCATGCTGATGCGCTTGTGATTATCGGGATCAGTTTTATGAGTACATTGTGGTTTGTTAATACTGCTAAGCGTGTTACAATTATTTTTAAATTCACTCTTTAAATCAACTGTTATTTTCATATTGTTTGCCAATGTCAAGGCTCATTTTTTTTTTTTTTTTTTGAGTATGGCATCTCGCAGTTCAACCTATGCGGTTGTCGTCTGCTTAACCGGGCTTGCCTGTGGATGCCTCAAAATTAAGGCCTCCAGCCAGGGCTAATCAAGGCTCATTCTTCTTACTTCCTTTATATCTCTTTTAGTAGCTTATACCAATTGCAAAATGTCTTCAAAGTCCTTTGAAAGGGTATTTACATACATCAGCACCCTAATTGCGTAACACACTATCAATCGGAATCTAAATCATTTTGAAGCAAATTGCTAATTCATTGCTTCATAAGTTCGAAAAAATTGACTGTTCAACACGTAAAATAACGCAATGAATGTTGTTGAACTGTCAAAATGAAACCGATTCCCATTGATAATGTGTTACGCAATTGCCTTGCAGGTCACATTAACAAGATAATGTTTCAAAGAAAAGCAATTCATTTTACACCTTTCCATTTTTACTGCTGAAAAGCAATGCATAAGCACGAAAGACGTAAAATGATACCTTTCACTTTTCGTTGATAACTACTTACTGCAGCCGTGCAAAGGCCGCCCTTTCTTTCTAATTGAATACTCCCTTCCTTTCTAAGGACCAATACTAGTTTTAGATTACAATGTTAGTCATCTGCTTGTAAAAGGCTGATAAGTTATAAGTACTAACATAACAACAACATTGTACCCTTAGTTCGCAATAAACATTTTGACTTTGACTTCGACACCGCTTGGGTCTAGTACATACTGTACATAACATAAGAAATCATAAGAATAAGGATACGTGTTTATTTATTAGGTGTTTTATAATAAATTGAGTATATATTAAGTTTTCTCTCTCAAATCTCAAAATCTTCTCAATCTAATCCTACTTCTCATAACCCAAAATTCTTCTCTACCCTGCATCCCCCCTGGCTCGGCGAAGGCTCGCAAGAAGCGCGCCGTGAGTGTCCGTCAGCTAATCTGACACACTGCGAGCTGCAGCTGACAATTTAGCGCTGGCTTTAACTTTACATGGGCTAGTGTGTGAGCGGAGAGCGATTTCAAAATATAGACTACGTATTATGATTTTACGAATAAGTTTTGTGCTATAATATTTGTTGTGCTTATTCTTAATTGGTACCTACCTGATAAACGCAAAGCAAAGCAATACAGATTTGTAACATATTTGGCGCCATAGTGTGTTGTTCCCGAATTAAAATAAAAAAAGACTAATCTTGTTGATTTAATAAATTCTTTCTCATGGTTTGTTACTGGGTTGTGGAGGTTATGTAGCAGTAGCTCAATGTAAAATAATGGTATTCAGCAGCATCCGGTTAGACTGGAAGCAAACCCCAACACAGTTGGGAAAATGCTAGGCAGAGAATGATTATGATGGTTTGATAAATACCTTACTTAAGGTATTGAGAATTGGATAAACTGTATTTCGAGATGCAATTTTCGTCATAATTAATAATTTTAAATGCCTGTCGATTACAGAAAAGTGAAAAAAAAAAAACTCCATCAAAAAAGAGTACGCATGCAATTTTAAAAAACGCTCCAAGCTCAACACTTGCACCACACCCCTTACCTGTGCAACGAGAAGCATACACAACTTTTCCCCACACGAAATCATACTCTACCTCTTCACAATAAGATTCAAAATCCTTTCACCACACATGTGCCCAAGGTTTTCAAGGTAGATTTAGATGTCACCGAGGCAAAATCGTCGTGAAGCTAGATCCTGTGTCTCGTATAGGTACGACTAAGTTTAATAGCCTAACTTAAGGCTAGGCTAGGCTGAGGCTGGAGGCAAAAATACCCAAGTTTATCATGTTTGACAGGCGATATAAGTTCGGTACCTTTGTTATTGAGAACTGGTGAGATGGGTTTATGAAATATTTGGTGTACGCATACTGTATTTGGTGACTCCTATATGCAGCGGATAACATCAATCAAGACTTCCTCGTAGGTCTAGTGGTCGCAAGCGCTACTGCTGCATAAATAAGACCTTGGGTTCGATACCCGGGTCGGGCAAAGTGTTATTGGACTTTTCTATCTAAAAATCAGTAGCAGTTCGAAGTCTTTATTTGTGCCCGGTTGTTGGCAATAGGCTCGCCCCCTGTAACATAACATACCTGGTGAAATGTGGGTGTACTGTACGTACACCTGTGCCTTACCCTTTGGGGATTACAGCTAACATGTTATGTTGTTACGTGATGTTAATCATTTGAAAGTTTTTAAATAGGTAAATATCCATTTTGAGATAGTGTGAATCTACTTAAAGTTTCTCCAAAATCCTCTACCTGTTGTGATAACATGCAAAATTGATTAATGTTTTTTGTCTCCTCTTCCCTCTACCGATCAGCCGAAGTGAAAAGATTAGCGAGTCTCTTTTGAAGCACTTCGTTGGATAAACATTGCTTCAGCGAATGTAAAACGTTACCGCCTTGCAGCATTTAACCTACAGAACATTAATCGTTTAGTACTTGCTTAATTCATCATCTGCCTAGCCTTTTCCCAACTATGTTGGGGTCGGCTTCCAGTCTAACCGGATGCAGCTGAATACCACTAATTTACATTAAGCGACTGCCTATCTACACAACCCAGTTACTGGGTAATACGATACCCCTTGGTAAGAACCAAGGGGTATCGTATTACCCAGTAACTGTCAGATTTTCAGACCTGATTAAGTAGTTAGTTCCTATATTATTAATGATTAAAATTGACTTTCATTTAAAAATAAAATCCGGCTAAACATCACAAATACAGAATTTTCAGAACATCAACATTATTGCTAATCGCAGTTAGATACTTTCATCTTAACAAGATTAAACTGGAGTTTAGAACAACATTCTCAAGAATACTCAAGTACCTAATATTTAATTCTGCTTATTCAAAACTCTGCAACCTTCAACCTTTTCCGACGTGGATTTACTTGAACACCCTATTAACAACAACACAACCAACTCTCAATCTTACCTCTCTATCTTAAAGTCTATTTTGCTATCTACGTGATAGTTAAGGTGTAAGCTCTTCATTATCGAAGCGGTTGATTTTGAACCTTGTGAATTCCACCTTAAGGTGAGTTTTGTGAGTAAGGGTGTAGTAGATGTGTAAGCTAAATTGTTGAGCTGAGTAGTCCGTTGTTACAGGTTGAAATCGGCATATAAGTTTAACAAGACTTGACTTTGTGGAGTAATGATGTGTCTTTCACGTTCTTGTAGCAATTAGAGGGTACGTAGTTCTTCGTTTATCCTAATATAATGTTTGTCCTCTTCCACTGTCAATTTACTGGGAGAACTCTTGAACATTCTTAGCCAGAACCCTGTGTTTCTGTTATTGTATTTTTATGTTCGTGTAATGTGCATGTTTGATAAACTGTAGTCAAAAACAAGAGAGGAGGAGGAGTTTTTCTGAAAAAAAATTCATCATCAAAAAAAAAAATTCATTCATCATTAATTAGCATTATCATAGTTAATAGTATCCCATCCTTTACCAATAAGAAGAGACTTATCATACATTTTCAGAAGACAACATTCAAGTCTTCGCCTGAAACGTTCCTGAAACGAGTTCGTTCCAATGTCCTTGCACTGAACATTCCTCCCATAGAAAGGTCCTACCGTACACCCAATATTTGCGTTCTTGAAATTCAACAGTAAAATTGTAGCTGGACTGGTTTTTTAATTCTTTGTTCAGTTCTCTTGTACGAGTATGTAGGGTAGCTATGACCTACATGTTTGCAAGAAATATGACATGATTGCATTCTTACGATATAAAGCTAACTCATATCACCAGGAATTTTCAATCTCGCTTGATTGAGCATTCAAGTGCTACACACGGTAATAAAGTCCACAATACATCCGAATATTACACGCCCTCGAAACTAGAAATTACGACACGTTCGAAAAAAAAAAACTAGAAAAAAATCCGCAAAACAAAACTAGTGAAATCCGGGTCCAACTAGTAGGGAGACAACATGTGCCTACCGACGCGGACAGTGCGAAAAACAAAAATATTTCGCCGGCAAATCTAGTCGGCGTAGGCTTTTACGCTGACGCTACTGAATAAAATATATGGATAGTGCAGAGCGTGTTTTCATACTATCTATGATTTTAGTACGGAGCCATTTTTTGTACGTTGTTACGATTTTGTGCGCGGTTGAGCCCGTTGATATGCGGTGCAATTGAGGCTCTGATAGTAGGTACGTCATAAAAGTTGTTTATGGATTTATTTTGAGGTGAGCAGGTTTATCCTTATTATTGTGAGATAGGGGGAATTTTCTTGAATATTTTGTGGTGTTTTCGAAAATGGATTTTATGAGTAAGAAATGATTGGTGTACTTTCCTGATGTTATTCTCATTGTGTATGCTCGATGAATTTGTGGCGGTATATACATCGCCACATGTGGACTACGCATCATACAGACGTCACGCAAAATCCTTCATCGCGCAAACAGACTTTACCGCGCTACTAGGACATGTAAAACGTCCCGATATAAAACCTATCAGACACAACACCGACCTGGCCGGAGGATCCTCCTTTTTCTATGGAGGATGAGTAAACTGACACCCTCTAAAAAACCTCTAAAAAAGTAACGTCACGTTTTTTGTACACATTCATTTGTTATGGCAACAGTGTCACTATATCACAACTTATCAACTCAATGATTAATGCCAATGTCTATAATTTTATTTCTAAATATTGGTCACTGGTTTCTTAGAGGTCTATTTTCAACAGTATTATCTAGCAATAGGTTATTTTTTATGAACAAATACTTCCATTCCCAGCTTTATTCTTAAGAATCAGAATAACAATTTAACAAGAACAAGATTCACCAAAGTTAATAAGAAACTTTCAAAAGTCTACTTACATGAATATAATTTCTTAAATAACTTCAAGACGCTTATTAATTAATTAATTCACTAATTCAAGCTCAAGACGAAAGAGATTAGAAGTAAGACAAAGATAGATAAAAGCTGTTATAATTTTAAAGGAAGTAAAGTGCTCTATAATGTTAAGTCTATTTCTGTTTAATAAGCTTATTTCAGCTTATTTGAACCTCAACAATTTTGTCTTATTACTTAGTCCGCAATGAGCGTTTTTATTAAATATCTTTAGCTACACATATTTATATCATAATATTTATTTCAGGTTTTTACACTTAGTTCGCAATTAACATTTTGACTTTGACTTAACTGGAAATTTGTGAAATAGTATCGGTGTATTTAAAAAAATAATCGAAAATAACAATTTATATAAGAAACGAAAACAAAACAAGTTAAATACAAGCTTGTAATAAAATACCGTTTTTTAAATGAACATCTTCCTTTACCTAACAATATGCCTAACGAGGTGTGTCGGCTCGTTCTCAAAATGGCCGTCTGTCATAGCCAGAACGTTGTATTATCACATTTCTGTCTTTTTACCACTTCCCCGTCAGAATACCTGCGCCGTAACGTTTGCTACTAAACCGCTGGAATTGCTGCTATTTTCTCGTGCCCTCTCGTTACGGTAACCAGGTTTACCGTCGAGCTAGATTTTAAATTGATAATGTTATTTTGTTAGAGTTATAGGGATAAAAGGGACGTGTGTTTGTAAGATAAAGTTATTCTGTAATATTTAGGAAATAATTCACTCTTTTTTGGTACTTAGTTCTAATGAGAACCACGGACACTTTTCTTTTAAATTTTTATTGTAGGTATTTTATTTGTTTTGTTTTATCACGATGTTAATTTTGATGAAGATAATGTGAGTTTGTGAGTTATGTTGTTAATTTTTACGTGTTAGGTACCTACTTGTATTATGAATGTTATTTTATCCTATGGATGATTTCAAACACAATGTAAATTGTTTGTGAAATAAATAAATAAAATAATTTTTAAGCTAAGAGTTTTTATTTTTTATGAATAAAAAATCGATGAAGTATTAAAAAAAAATATTGCTTAATATACTATTTTAACATACTAAATTGAAATTGCACTAAATATTTGGCTGTTTAAAAATGTGCCAGAGTCAATATTTTTTTGTAGCTATCCAGATGCTTTGCCTAGCGGACATAGAAGTGAAATTGAATGTCAGTCAATATACGGATACAGGCTACGTGTGATATGCCCCATTTATCTAATAAAATGTAAAAAATATAATAATATAAATATGCCAAAGTGTACCTACGATAGTTACACGGGTTTCGATTGAGTATGTGACTAATTTATTATTACCGCTTTTATTAAAAGTGTTCATTTCCAAACCTGTGACCCATATATACCCCTATGTTTATTAAAAATAAGACAAGTCCTAAATAATTTAACTTTATTAAATTATTAATAAATGGTTACCCTACATGTAGGGCGTAAATGTAGCTCACGCGCGTAGTTTTTTCTCTTCAATCATTATACTAGTCTGCGAGCTTTTTATTCTCCCTAATAGTTTCCATTTGGGCCGAAATTCTTCTATTGTACAACTTTTTTGTAAAAGTTTACGTAGTAGAAAGGCGTCATTAGCTAAATACCTAGAAATAAAATATATTTGTCTGGAAAATTGCTGGCAATCTAGATTTACGCCTTCTTACTTTTTGATACTGAAAAATAAACTGCTACCTACATCTATAAATAAAAAATTTGCGCACAAAATCAATTTGTAGAATACGAAAAATAGACATCCAAAATTGCCTAGACAGCATTTTAACAAATCTAAAATGTAGCCCTCACAAAAAAATCCAAACCTACATTTACATAGTACTATCGAATACCGAAAAAAGTAATATTAAACATACTCGAGAGTTTCTGCAAGAGAATATTTAATAATCCGGCAAGGGTTGGCATAATATTCGCCGGCCCTTTTTAATGTGGCCTGGCTCTTTTGTGGCCCGCGGCCTGGCCCGTTATGACAAGTACGTCAGTACCTATGTTGGGGTTCAGTAGAGTTGGGTCTATAGTTGCCCTGCTAGATTATGTGGGTTAGTTTGTTGTGACGCGGAAATGGATATAGTTTGAGGGCAGAAATGTGTCTATCAAATATGTTTTTCGCCGTTTTTGTGTATATTTTTTTAGGTTTTGCATGTTGTACAGACTCAGTTATGTTCTGATCTTTAAACTTACGGACGCAAGGATCAAAGTAATAAAACTCTATAAAATAATAATATACCTACTTTTAAATGTTACTTTTTGACAATCATTCCAATAACCAGAACAATAACTACTAACTTTGGTGGCTGTTTTTCTATGTGTCTTTGTGTTATAATCAAAGAACAGAAACTACATTTATTTTCTACTAAGAATTCGTGGGATATTTAGAAAAGGTTATCATATAATAATAGGTAGGTACATCTAAACACGTCAAATAAACTCCACAATCCCCTATATACAGGTACGTACGTATCCTTTGTATTGAAGTACGGAACCACATAACGATTTCAGCAGTTATTTTTACATTTGAACAGTTTCTTCGGTCCAGCGAGTTTGTGTTAATAATAATAATAGTTTTCCTCTAGACTCGTTTTATGTTGTGTTGTGACTTATTTCAAAGAAAACTGCGGAAATTCAAGTAAATAAGTATAATATATTGTACTTATTTTGATTTTCAAAACAACCTATAATTTGAAAAGTTCGTTCTATTTTAGAGATTGACTGACAGTAAGTAAATATATCATTACTAGCTGCGCCCCGTGGTTTCACCCGCGCAAGTCTCGATCCCGTGGGAATATCGGGATAAAAAGTATCCTATGTCCTTTCCCGGGACTCAAACTATCTCTATACCAAATTTCATCTAAATCGGTTCAGCGGTTTAGGCGTGAAGAAAAGACAGACAGACAGACAGAGTTACTTTCTGGTTAAAGACATTTAATTCTCATAAAGAAATTTACATTTCACTTACATGAGAACAAATTTAAACATAAAGTAAAAACTAATCATTGTCCTTCGACACTCGGACTTACAATAGACTGACTTATATTAAATAATACAGTAATACAGTAAACTGACGCATTTGGCTAATATTAATACGTTGGTATTACAAACTATTTTAGGTTCGTGGGTACTCCAAAAAAAAAAAAAAAAACTTACTTTCGCATTTATAATATTAGGTCCTTACATATGAAATTGGCGTTTTTCGTACTGGCCACTTTAATCACGAATTTCTCCTCTTTGGTAAGGAATTCCAAATTCAAATTTGTACAGCTATTTACTCATGTATTTGTGCTTCGATGACCGTCATTCATTTGTTTTTTTTCTTCTGTTTTTTCTGTTTGCGTCACTCATTTTACAAAATGGAAAATTTAAAATATCGCATTATTTACGAGTACGAGTTCCGCCGTGGCACTAGTGCTGCGGAAACGACTCGAAGGGTGAATGATGTGTATGATGTGTAGTATAATGACCTGCAGAACAAGCCCCGTGGACGGCCTGAGACCCAAGTTGATAATGGAGAATTGAAGGCTATTGTGGAAGCGGACCCATCGCAAACCACGTCCGAGTTAGCTGCAGGCTTCGATGTTAGTGATAAAACTGTTTTAATTCACTTGAAGCAAATTGGGAAGATTAAAAAGCTTGAAAGGTGGGTACCTCACGAATTGACTGAAGCAAACCGGCAAACGCGCGTCGACTGCTGCGTTACATTACTGAACCGGCACAACAATGAAGGTATTTTAAACCGAATCATTACCTGTGATGAAAAATGGATTCTTTACGATAATCGGAAGCGCTCAGCGCAATGGTTGGATCCTGGCCAGCCAGCCAAATCCTGCCCCAAGCGAAAATTAACCCCAAAAAAGTTACTTGTAAGCGTTTGGTGGACTAGTGCCGGTATTGTTCATTACAGTTTTCTCAAATCTGGCCAGACTATTACAGCTGATGTCTATTGTCAGCAATTACAAACCATGATGGAAAAGCTAGCGGCTAAACAACCAAGGCTGGTCAATCGCTCCACGCCACTGCTGCTTCACGACAACGCCAGACCACACACTGCGCAACAGACGGCTACCAAATTAGAAGAGCTTGAATTGGAATGTCTTAGACATCCTCCGTACTCCCCGGACCTTGCTGCAACAGATTACCATTTTTTTCGCAATTTGGATAATTTTTTGCAAGGGAAAAAATTCAACTCCGATGGGGCAGTCCAAATCGCCTTCAAAGATTTTATTGATTCCCGTCCGACTGGTTTTTTTAGTAAAGGGATCAATGAACTACCTATAAGATGGCAAAAGTGCATTGAAAACAATGGTTCATACTTTGATTAATTAAATATATTATATTAAAAAATATTCGACTTTTTGTTCCTTCCATACAAAACGCCAATTTCATATGTAAGGACCTAATATTAGTTTGGATAACAAAATTATTCAGGTTGTTCCTAAAAAAATCGAGGATCCATAGTATTAATATTATACAGGGTGTCCCTGGAAGTATGGATCAAATCGAATAGGGGCGTGGGCAAGGTCATTTCCAAACTTTTTAACCCTGAGAATGTCATTGAATTTTTTTACGGTTCAAAAGTTATGACCTATTTTAATTTTTTTTTCAATCACTTCGCTTAGTGTTCAAAGAAATTAATAATAAAAAAATACTATCAAACTATCTAAAAAAAAAAATTGATAGCGCTGATAGTTTTCACGAATTCGATCTTTCTTCTCTTTTTTTTAGTATTTTTTTTTAGTTTTCTTTTTGAGTACTTTTTTACAATTTTTTTTTTTGCTAAAACGTTTGGAAATGACCTTGCCCACGTCCCTATTCGATTTGATCCATACTTTCAGGGACACCCTGTATAAAATTGGTAAGTTCAATCATTACTATTCCTGTTACTTACCTACTTTACAATACTACCCATTTGGAGAGTAAAAGAAAAATCAATCGATTCCCACCAAAATAACATGCCCATCCATCAAAATCTATCATCGTTTATTAATAATAAGGAGTTTTTAATATTCAGAAGATGAAAGATAAAACTGGCCGAATAGAAGGCCACGATTAGATGCCCTTTGATTTAATTAAAAAAATGTTAAACGAGGCAGGCTCCCTAGCAATGAAGCAAAATCAATTTGGGAACTTCGGGTCGCACAAACTTTTTTTATTTGCCTTTTTAAAGTTAACGGGACGGTTTTAAAAATGTAATTAGTTGAACGTTTCATTTAAATTACGGTATAAGATGAGAGAATACAGGTTATCTTTAGATTTTGGTTTGTATATATGAGGATTTTCTGAAGGTGTTTTATAAAGGAATTCTTTTAATTTAATGAGTGGAATTTGCCGGAATACATCTCTCTCATTAAATCTGATTCAATAAAAGGGGCTTTATGTTTAGTAATGAATGTTTTGTAATTATGTGTACGCTCTAGAATACAGAACTGTACACACATTTAAATGAAACAACATTGCTGAGTTGTTTGTGCTCATGCTCGTGAACACAAGTCTCACAACCAGCTGAATTTAGTAAGAGCACAGTTTATCCCACAAAACCCGTAGAAATTAATCGAACTTCCAATATACCTTTTTAGCTATAAATAATCCGAACCTTAGACCCAATACTTCACTCGAATAAATAATTCACTTCCAAACAATTACATTAGAAATAGAAAACAAACCACACACGATATTTCGCTCAAATCCTACAAAGGCCTTCTTTGACGGACAATCGATAAGCGAACAATGACTCGATTGTCAGAATCGAGACGAATAACCGAGTAATCGAGACGTTGGAACCCCGCCTTTGTAACGCGGGAACTCGTTAGGGCAGCCTTTATCCCGGGATTCTTATCCTTCTGTGCTTTACCGACGTGTGTATGGCTAAGTCTGTTTTTGATTGACACTAAACCCTCCAAATAATGGGCGTATCGATCCGCTTTAAAAGGGCTGATTACGGGAGATTTTTCATCGGATGCTTCAATATTTTTTTTTTGGGTTTACGGCTCCTTTTACGATGGTATGGAAATTGTAACTGTGTGGGTTAAGAGTTTCGTTTTTTATGTGTGAGCTGCACCTACTTACAAGTAAGCTGAGGCATTTTGTACAGACAGAAAACTTCGCATTTACATAGGTAGGTAATGGAACTGTTTTCACGATTTTGCTCTTTTACTTTCCATTAGATTGTCTCTTAACATTAAGATTTCACTCACGTTCTCGTTTGAAAACGTTGTGTTGTGCATTACCGGGCAAATGAGCTCCCTTTTGTGAGCTGATAACATTATTTAATCACCTAACACAAAGACAGTGTTTTATCTAAATTTTCCTTCCTTTAGCGTGAGTATTCAGGCAACAAATTCACTCCGTGTTTTGTAATTGTCAGCTTAGCAACAAAATTGTAAGATCCCGACTTACGGGATTAACTGACAGCGCGGGCGAAGTGCGGGGAGCACGTTAACATACATCACTGTTCCCTGCACGTTGGTACATTAGGGTGACATGTAGCCTTGTGACAAATTGAAGCGGTGAGTGAATATTTTACGTATAATTCTGAAAAGTGTTGACTGAGGAATCGGTAAATACAGACATTCAGATATAGGTACAGCAAACATACAAAATCTCGTAATTTTTCAAATAATTTGCTTAGCGAGTAAATCAAATCAACAATCGTATCGTATTAACCTATTGCATACTGCTTTTCGTTGGCTGCGCTTTTTAATATTAACGTACCAATAATATTGTATCTCGCGGAATATAACTTTAATAAAACTTCACAAGTAAATACCGACTCGCCAGCCTCGTTTGATCCATTAAACGCCAGTCGCATACGACCCCTACCCACACACAAACTTACCATCCAATCAACTTACCATCTTTAAAGTAAATACCGCAACTTCATTTTTATCTTTACATCCTGCCAGTCGCATTCCGAATGAATTACAACAAAAATTCTCCGCTCAAAGGCTGCACCACAAAGGGAGAGGAGACTGATCTTCAAAGAGATCGCTCCGAATATCATCGATCTACGTAACAAATGCGATGTAAGCGACGCCGGATATTACCATATGTATCGCTGCTACTCGCGATCGATTGAGATCGAGCTGCAGAAATGTTGCGGAAGGATTGCAATTGAGTGCAGTACATAATGTATATAGTACATAAGACACAAAAAGAAAAGTTTGAATGTCTTTGAGATTGGAGTTGAATTGGGACTAACTGAAAGAAAGGCTGTGTTTTCATAAAGATTGGAACGTAACACCCACTCCATGAAACGAGAAATCAACATCAAAACAAAGTCAATACACAATAGCGAGAACTCACTTAATAGTTAGAATCTCTGGAACTTTAAAGCCTTCAAACTAATGGCTGATTAGGTAAGTTAGTTACGTACACGATACAGGCGCAGGTACCTACTCTTTAAATTATTTAGCGCAGATGAGAGGTTGGGAGCACTTTGGTGCCATAAGTTTTTTGTTAGTTTATGCACTCTGCGCGTAGAACTTTTAGTTAATTAAGATATTGCAACGATTTAGTAAGACGGATAAGATGGTGCAAAAAAAAATGTGTTAAGTTTTTAGTTACGGTTTAATAGTAAAACCTCATTTACATAAAGGAATGTATTTTGAACCTGTTAATGGTGTGTATCCGTATTCTTGGTTTCATTAAGTTAATAAACAATAAGACCCTTTTTACACACAGGTTTTTCTTGCCGTGAAAAAACTACAGTTTAATCGCCGTGTGTAGGCACGATCGTCAGTATTGTATGGATCACTACGGAAGCTTGTTGAAAGACACGTTTTTTCGGCCCTTACTGTAATGAAACCGTGGCGTGTACAAAGAGCCTAAATACTTGTAGGATGCCTCTCCACACACGACGCTATTTAATTCATAGACGTCAGATCCGCGTCCACTGTGTTACAAAAACTCAGCACCACATCATATTGCAACAGGTTTTCCATCTGTTGAAGCTCCATATTTCCATCCTGCCACAAAAACCCCCATCGAAAAACAAGCAGGGAGGCAAAATCTGACAAACCATAACAAAACACACAAAACAAGCGCCTAGTTTAATCCGCATTGTGTTTGGAGACAATCGAATTGAGATTGAATCCGGACTGTGACAAGTACCGACACAAAAATATACATCCTGTATACAGGGTGACTGGAAATTAGTGGCGGAGCCGTTAAGGGGAGGTAGTCTAGGGTTTTTCCGACAGATATCACTATGAGACCTACCGTCCTTACTTAACCCTTTCCAAGATATTCCTACTTAAAGAGATAGTAATAAATCCTAAAAAAAAGTGATTTTGGCCTACTTTTTTTTGTTTTGCAACAAAGATATTCTAAATAAGTAATATTAATTGTAAAATTTCCGCTACTGTCATTATTTTATGCAAAAACTGCTAAACAAAAAGTAGGAATATCTTGGAAAGGGTTAAGTAAGGACGGTAGGTCTCATAGTGATATCTGTCGGAATAACCCTAGACTACCTCCCCTTAACGGCTCCGCCACTAATTTCCAGTCACCCTGTATATACTTGTATACAGTGTGACGGTCGACGGATTAGGAACGCCTTTTGTTTTGACGGTAAAATGGAAGAATTGTATTTTTAAATCGGAAGTTTGTCAATAAATAAAATGTTCCGGTTTTAGAACTGATGGTGGATTTATGTTTCGAAGCTTGTTTTTATAAAATTTATAACTTACGCAAGCTAGGTGTCAAACTTGGTGTGACTTTTCTTTGTGATCATTTTAATAAAGATTTGCCTAAAACTACGTTTTTTATGCAAAGAAGATGTAAAAATAGTGTTAACTACAAAACCCTCTATTGATTTTACAGAAGCTTCCTTAAATTTTACCAAAATGTTTTAATCCAACATCTAAAATACTCAACTAGGTGTCTATAGGTTGTCAAAGTGGTTTAAAACGAAGATAATGTAGTGGAGACACTCCTTTGTTCCGCTAACTGAGGTAATTAGTGGCGCTACAGTCTGTCCACTCGCTGTCGACGCTCCCATCTTAACGGGCGTTTAGCTTTTGTTACCAATTTCTTGGTGAATTTAGCTTGATGAACGCTGGGAGAACGATAATATTTGTAAGACTTGCAACGTGCCTATATGTAGATTTAATTTAAGTACTAAAGGTTTCAGTGTTTTTTTTAAACAACTAAATGTTTTTGAACGTTTTGAAATACTAGTAAGTGAGCAAAACGAGCTTTTTGGGTTAAATAAAATTGAAATATTTATGCAAAGTACTTTGATATTTTTTTTTAATTCTATTTTTATTTTTGCTTTTTGTTAACATTCGTATGCAAAGAGACAGCGTATTCACGGAAAGTATAAAATAAATTCAAATATAATAATTTGTATAAAACTGTGATTTTAACAGACCATTAAAAGTTTGAATCGTTAAAGCTAACAATGTGGAGAGGTTTACCGTTCTCTATTTTTAGCAATAACAAACACAGAGCGCGATTGTTTTGTAACGATCAACTTCTGAAATATTAAAGAGTGAAATGGATTTATAAAGAATTTTGTTTTGATAAAAACGTTAGAATGGAAGCCGATTTTATTTATAAATACAAAGGTATTTCGAAAACAGTTACTAAATACACTGGATATCAAGATAAAAATAAAAATGGAATCCTATCTATGTTGCCATATGATTACAATTAAAACATATACACAGAATAGGATTTATACACACGGTGAAAATATATAACTAACACTAATTATCTTTAAAACAATTTAACCGCAGATTAAGTAAACGTCAAGTGCTACCGGTGCAATCGACCGGTTCGTAATAGTGAAGTGCAAGTTATACAGCGGATAGTTAGTGCGGATATCAATTTAATAAAGCTTCATTTGGTTCATTACGCCCTCCGCTGAGGAGGGAAATTGAGTGCGATTATGCATTGAGATGAGCAAAGGGATTTGGATATTACGTAGTTATACATTCTGTACTAGTTGAATGATTAAGTAATAGCCACTTCATAACGTATGTACGTATATGTACGTTTGATGCTTGCTTTAATTATAAATCTGGTTATCATTAAATGGCATATTAAAATCTGTATAATTATTACTCATGAATAAAAAAAACTTGCAGCTTTTCACAATATCATGTAAATTGTCTTGTTACTTTGAAATCATAAAAATAAACAATTACATACGGGATAATCCTAATTGCCATTTCAACAAAGCCTATATTAGATATTCAAATATCAATTCATAAAAAAAAAACCTTTGAACCTATAAATACATCACAGGATTAATAAAATGTGTCGCACGGATTTATACCCACCCCCTACAGTCCATTTAAATATTTGGAAAAATTTGCATTTCAATATGGCGCCGCCCCAACCCAGGGTTAGGTATAGAATACTGATTCGCGGGATTAAAAGCCGTTTAGTTAAAGGGATATTGGGAAATAAAGAAGTCGTCGACTTTTTCCCATCGGGCGGCGCGGCGTTGTGATTGGGAATGCCGCTTTATTCCCATTTGCTGGAGTCAATGGGAAAAGAATGGAATTTTGATGTGTTATTAAAGAAATAGGGCGGTGAATAATAAGAGGGAAAATTAATTCTTTGTGTTTCTTGGTTTTTATTGGAACGATGGATTGTGTGTTTTGTCGCTTTATTTTTGTCAGAATGTCATGCAAACGAGTATCATTTTATAGCACAGCAACACTTTTGTTACCTACTTCACTCAGCAATTAAAACAAAAAATATCAATCAGTATTTGACACTCTACATTCCCGTTCATTCAACATAATCCATCAAATTGCTCCAGTATATTATGAACTCGAATACATCCAAAATTACCCTGTAACGGCAACAGCAAAATTTTAATTCCAGCCTTACATTACCTCCGAGAATTTACCTTCCGAAGTAAAATATTCATAGAGCAGAACTGTTGGGTGTATATCTTTAGACTAGTTGGCTGTTGGCAACTGAGGCGGAGTCAGGCAAGCGTTAATTTACACGACTATAGTTAGACTCGGGGAGTCGTGGCGTGTTACCTTCTTGTTTTCGTGCTGAAGTTGGCAACGTAATTTCTAATGACAGCGTTAATTTTAGGTGCCTTGCAATTAGGAGGGAAGTTGTGTTGGCATTTGTTTTGGTGAGTCATCTTCAGGCTAGCCTTAGCTTCGTAAATGTTGGCTGTGTCTTCAATGACTGCTGCGGTGAAGGGTATAACTTGCGGTAATTACCTCGCCTGGCAGGTCACGCTGAATTCGTGAAAGCACACTCCCAAAATTGACAAAATCCCTGACCGTGCTACAAAGTGATCATTCAAAACGCCTCGCTATCCGAAACAGTCACAAAACATCCGTAGTAATGATACTGTCAATATATTTTTATTTTTCTTTTTAATTGATGGATGCTTTAATCTCAACTGAGCATTCAACCTTTAAATAACACTAGCTTTTCGGATCGGACGTGAATATGTTGCAAATTGTATTGTTTCACTTCAATTTTATCGAAATACTTTTGACGTTATGACCGATGTTTTAATGTTAACTTTGGTTTTTTTTTTTTGCAAATACCGAAGCGTAGATTACTTTGTTTTTTTTAT
This sequence comes from Amphipoea lucens, assembly GCA_947508005.1. Lineage (NCBI taxonomy): Eukaryota > Metazoa > Arthropoda > Insecta > Lepidoptera > Noctuidae > Amphipoea > Amphipoea lucens. Next base: position 497,664 of record OX382374.1, on the reverse strand, counting down.
TTTTTTAGATTTAATATCATTATCTAGTATAGCGATTAGGATAAGCAACAATCCGTCTTTATTTAAAATTCAAGCATTTAATTCCGACAAAGTTAAAACTCCCTTGCACAAAAAGGAGGCCTGTGTCCCAGCAGTGGGACCGTTGTAAGTTAAAAGTTACTTCTGTAAGTCTTATCTCAACAACAATAAAAATAACTACTCTGCCTACCTTTTATCTTTCACAAGACATAAAAATAAGAGTACTTTCGAATCAGAATACCTCCGGGAGTCGTCAGCACCGACCGAGTGATTACGAGGCAACACCCTCTGAGGGATACAACAACCAGTGATGCCGGCTACCTGCCTGTTACTGGAGCTAACTTGTACGATTTCCGCTGAACTGTCGTGTCTAAGTGATATCTAAGTTAGCTTAATATGTCAAGTGATAGATAAGCAATATAAAAGACACGTGCAAGTGTATATGTTACAGCCAAAGTAATAAATCCGGATATTATATATATTATCTAGCCATTATTTTTAATGTCTACTCAATTTAGATAAAGTGATAATTGACACAGAATTAATCACATTAACTAGCACTTTTATATAATATCTTCGAAGACTTGGATAATGTAATAAAACAAGTAGGTATAGGTAAAGATTATAAAATTATATTTCAATTTTCCTTAAGCATACCTAACTATATGTGTAGCAATATTATACTGTTATTTGAAAAGTAATAATTATAATGTTTATTTTAAGAATTAAAATAACATTGTCATAGATAATAATTCTACGTTAATTAACATTGTTATGAAGTTATTTGACTTTAATTTATAAAGTAAATTTAAAGCTCACTAGCCATAAAATAAAATTTATTGAAGAGCGGGAGGGGTAACAAGTCAGACCGTATTTATTACTTTGGCTAACTTTGACCTGCTATTATGAATATTATCCGGATAAAGTGATTAATTTATCACATTATCTAGTCAATTTTGCTATTATATATAATGACCAGTCATTATGTATAATAGCTATTTAATCACTATGACTGTAACATATACACCTGTAACCATGAAAGTAAAAAAAATATTAGGTATTGTACAAGGTATTGGGTCTGTTCGGAAAATAGCATCCGAAATTTCTTATTAGACCGAAACAAAGAATAGAGTGTTGGTAATCCAGGCAATTCAACGTAAGGTCATATTTGAAGCAGAGTATGCAAAACACTTTTTAATCAGGTCACAAAATAATTATTTTTTTAAAACCTATGTTATCCTATTGCTGAACAAAGGTTTCCCCTTAGTTGTACAATAATTTATAATAATTTTTTCCTAGTTATGGTGGTAAAAGCAAAGGGCATAAGTCACACGACAATATGTCACAGAAGACATAGTATTTGAAACATTTATTCTCATTTATTTATAAATATACCAACTATTAATTTTAAAACAGCCAATTAGGAGCGAATGTTTCAACTGTTAGTTTAAATAACGTTTCATCGCTTCAAAACATTTCGGACTAAAATATATTTGGAACCAATACAAAGGGTAATATTTCAGTAAATAGACACACAAACCTACGATACAGAGGTACAATTTCAGCGAAAACTGTGCGATGCTCATGATTTGTTTGAAGATGTGAACGGTGCGTGAGTGTAATTAGTGGACGGCTCCACCTGATGGGATAAATCTCGTGTCGACGGACGTATTCCCACGGTAGAAGGCGTTAGTCACAAGCGGAGGAGGGGACAGAATATTGAGTACGTTTCAGTATGAAAAATATTATTTTTGGTTTTAACGTTTCAAAACCAATGTAATGTAGGTGCAGGTATGGTCAGTTATGTACGTAAGAGGTCTTAAAAAGGCTTCGTCAATTGCCATTATTTGTTCTTCGTTTGAATCCTTCACCATTATTAATAAACCCGAATTAAGTTACACCAGTATGAACTCCAATTTTAGCATAAATATTTCGTGAAACCAGAGTTTATCCTCAACTTTAAATTTAGGATTTAAAGTTGAGGGTAAACTCTTGTTTTATTAATAAGGCGGTAAAATGTACCTAAGTTAGCGAATTACGAATGACTAATTTAATAGCGTAGAGCTACTACGTCAAAATAATTTATCTTTTATTTACCAGGCTTCTAGTTCCGAAAACTTGTGGCTTCAACGCCTAACTTAACGCTTAACTTAAATCTATGAATAAATTAGCAACCAAATTTCTGAGACGATGAGCTACGTGCGGATGAATGTTATTATACATTATTTTGTTAAATAGTAATTACCTAAAGAAGCTCAGAATATTATATTTTAACCATACTTGTGACGGTGAAAGTTGATTTTACTTCCAACATTCTTATTTCATGCACATTATTAACCCTATTTAAACTTAATATTATTTTTTTCTTCAGATATTGATTCTAACATTACCTTTACCAAATAACAGTTTTCACGTGTTCTACACGGCTACAAGGATCATTTGGCGCTCGCGTGATGGTGACAGGGGGCGCAGTTGGTAAACATTTTTAAAACGTATTGAAAGAACGAGATGGCGTCATTAGTTCCGATTTTGGCGCACGCCAAAAAACTTTGTAGCGCTATTCTCTTAAGGGCTTGTAATAGTTCAGCTCAAATTCAGATTTTGCCCCCACTTCCCCGCGCTATGTATCATTCTATCCCAGTCGCACTGACATACTGATTCAGTTAGGGTGAACCGAACTATTGTTGGAAGGATGTCAAGAAATAAAATGATTAAACTTAATATTAATTTATTACATTCTCATAAAAAATAACTTTCACATTGTACCTATGTGCAGTATATATAAAATCCTTTTAAATGGAGAGGTAAATAATAATATAATAACAAAAAAAAACATGGGACGCTCAATCTTCGCATAGCAAATACAAAGCAAAGACAAAATTATTTATCCTACATAATATTTGAGTAGCGACGTCTACAAACGAACTACACCAATCTTTTGTTTGACATCACAATCCTACATCACGCAAGCAAAGTTTACCGCGAAATCCGCAATATACCTACTGTATTAGTGTTCTATGACCGACCAAAGATCATTGCTCTACCGCCATATATTTGTCACCATAAGACAGCGACAGCCAAATACGAGCCGGCACTCACTGACCGCGTGGCATGGCAGGTTGTGCTGCGGCATCCCGCGGCGTTCCGTGGCATCCTGCTGAAAGCCCGCTCTGACTGGACTGCGCCCCATTAACCGAAATGACCGATGCACAAGTTTCAACCTTATTTCAACCAGCTTAGCAATCATAATTCCTCGACACAAAGTGACCCACACGTCCCGCGGGATGCAATGGCGCGCCGCGGCATTACGTGGAATGAAACGGCATAACACGTCATGCCGCAGCATCAACTACAACCAACAACCAACTATAACCTTTTCTATGTGCCGGGATCCAAAACAAACCTCGGACACTTCGCCGTTTTGCCAAGGCTCTATAGGCAGTATAACGAGGTATCGAAGCGTAACGAATTGGATATTACATGTAAACTATCAAAGTTCAAAAAAGACCTAAAAGTCCTAGTATCCAAGTAAACATATTTTTTAAACATATTTTTTTTTCTGTTGATCTAGTGTCATTCTTTCATTTTCGTTTATTTTATTTGAACTTGTTTATAATTAGTTTGTATTATTTTATTTTGTAGGTGTACTATTTTGCTTTAACTTTTAATTTTGTTTTTTTTTTCTATAATTTTCGTGTATTGTATTGTGATTTATTTTAATGTGTTCGTCCTTGTCAAACTTATACCTAGATATTAAGTGAAAGATGTGGTCGCCTATAATTGGAGGCGCACACTTTTATTTGTCCCTCTTCATGTTGCTATGAATGTGACTGTGTAGCCTCTGTTGGCGATCCAAATAAATAATTAAAATAAATAAATAAATCCCTCGGCGCGTCGCGTCATGCCGCAGCGTCCCGCGGCACGTAGCGTCATTTCCCGGCATCGTGGTATCGAAATAAAGTAACATGAATTCTAAACTCATTGAAATAAGATTTAAAATAACTTGATTAGTAATAAAATCCTTTGCCATGACACGCCGTGTCATGCCGTCAGTGAGCGCCGGCCTTAAAATTACTTTCTTTTTTCTGATTCTTTGGCCAAAAAATAGGCTAGTCCTCTGGTCACGTGAAGAGTCGACCAATCGCTTGGCGATTTCTCTAAAAATTAAGTGGGCACTCGGACCCTGTGGCCCTAGTGTTTCAGCCCCAAACGGCTGGTACATATAAGTCGGCTAATTAAGATTAGAGTATCTATTTGCGCTGTTTGAGGTTTTCTGCACCCGCAGTAATCGCACTAGCACAGCCCACCGTAATAGGAAGATGCGGTGGCAAGGTAGTCGATACATGTTGCATCACACACCAAAGGCCGACCTAACTTCCAAGGCATTATGGTCAATCTGTCTGGTCTTTTCCAATCGTCGCGAGCCAAGCCATTGGGTTCTAAGACAGCTGGCAACCCATCACTGACAAGAGCACGCAATGGTTATAACGCATAATAATACGTCATCGGAATGACTGATGTCAATTATAAAGTTTCATACATTTTGGCTTTAACGATGGTTTAGAATAGAACGCAATAACCTCGAACAACTGATGGTTACCCTTACCGGCAAGGTGGATCGTAAACGACCAAGAGGTCGCAGCCCTTTGCGATGGTCTGACCAGATAAGCTCTTCTCTTGACACGAAATGTCATGACGCGCTTCACTTGGCCAAGGATAGACAGAGATGGCGAAACATCGTCAGGGAAAAGTTGTTTTCAAGGGAGGATCACGACCCTCAGTAATGAGAAGTACGACTTGAGGAGGAGGAGAATAGAACGAATTTTAAAATAAGTTATTTTTTCACTTTGTAGTTTTTTTGGAAGTCGGTTTTTTTGTCATTTTTTTTTATTTTGTATTACCATGGTTAGAGAGTACAGACACATTTCAATTTTTAGTAACGTGTCTATAAATTGTTTTCAAGCATCGTCACGAATCTTCTAGCGCGAAGAACTGTACTCTACCAAGTTTTAGCCACCGGATCAGACGGCTTTCGAGGAAGATACAGCACAATAGACCACATCCATACAGTGCCAAAAATTATACAGAAATCCGAAGAGTATAACCGGCCCCTTTGTCTTACGTTTGTGGTCTATGAACAAGCTTCTGACTCTATCGAGACCAGGTCTGTTTTGGAGTTGCAAGTGACATTAGTTATCTTTGTGATGGAACGGATGGTCGTATTCCTTATCCGATCCGTTAGTTTGATACCCAGAATACTCCGTTCCATAGCCCTCTAGCAAACCTCGAGCATGGACCTCTGCCGATTTGTCAAAGACCATGTTTGACCTCCGTATGTGAGGATGGGAAGTATGCACACGTCAATGAGTCTTCTCTTAAGGGACAAAGGAAGATCACCCTTCATTAGATCTTTCATAGCCCATTAGCTCATCCAGGCATTTTCGGTGCCTCTTGCAAATTCTTTGTTTTGTCTTGCCTGGAAAGAGACTATTTGCCCGAGATAGAGATACTCATCAACGTATTCGACCTCCACACCCGTCACAGTGATCCTGCGATGCGCACTATTCGTCATCAACTTGGTCTTTGACATATTCATCTGAAGTCCAACCTCTAGGCTTGCCGTGCCAAGATCGTTTAGCATCTGCGTCAACTCGGAGGCTGAAGACGAAAAGAGGCACAACTCAGCCTCCGGGCCGAATATTGATCAAAAATGTATTAATTTTCATTGAATATTCTCCTTTTATTTTGCGGTTTAGAGGTAACTTTGAGACTTCTTTGTATCGAGAAAACTGTATGCAATCGTATTTTCGCAACCGATAACACCTCGCAGTAGTCCTCATCTTTATCGTGTATTAATTTCAAAGTGAAAACTGCAGAACTGTTGAAACTACAGCCGTTAATGCTAAGGCAATTTTCGCAATCTGAGGTAGTATCGGCCCTTAAATGCAGTGACCTAAAATGCCTTAGTAACTATACAGGGTGAAATTGAACACATGCGACAAATCGAAATGGGAGATTGTACTCGTCATTATGAACAACTTTTACTATGGAACCAAACTTGAAATCGCGAAAAAAAAATCTGCTGTTCCCTACATTTATGTTCGCATAACTCGCCAAAATGTAGGGAACAGCAGATTTTTTTTTCGCGATTTCAGGTTTGGTTCCATAGTAAAAGTTGTTCATAATGACGAGTACAATCTCCCATTTCGATTTGTCGCATGTGTTCAATTTCAACCTGTATATAAAATGTGTTTTCTCCGCTACGTCGCCTCTTTCGCACCCCACCCCATCATAGGCCGCACGCTTATTAATCACAGCGGTACACGGCTCGGTTTGTTCGCGTTCTGTGCAGGTGTGCAGCTGACTACACGCTACGTTTTCATGATAACTGTGCACTAGAACTGGCAAGATACCGTATGTTTTCATGTGACTTGAAACTTTGTGAGGTACCATATTATGTTTTCATGATACGCAGAACCCTGCACTGTGCCAAGACGCCGTATGTTTTAGATGGACTTACATTTTACGGGACTGTGGTTCACCATTACGTTTAAATAATAACATACCTTGTCTGTTGCCTTTATTGGACTTAAAATTGTGCTTTCTTATTTAAATGAGTCTTCAATTGGTTTCTAATTATAGCGGTACTCAACGAACAGTTTGTGTACCTACATTATAATTTTGTGTGTAGGTAATGCGTAGCGTAACATAAGTTTATTACGCTGGCTCTCACTACTAAAATCATAGTTCTTCAAAAAGTAATGTGGTTAAATAATAATTATGCTCCATCAGTCAGTGACGAATGTAAAGTTAAAAGATCTTCAGACAACATTTTTAACCGACGAAAAAACGGAGGAGGTTCTCAAGTCGACGCTTATATATTTTTTTTATGTATGATCAGGATCACGCATAAATTTTTACAGAGTAGTCCGATTTTGATAATTATTTTTTTTTATTGGAAAGGGTACCATATAAATTAAAAAAAGTCCCGAAGTTGGTACCATATAAATTAAAAAAAAAATCTAACCCTAAGAGTAGGAAAACAGGGGATGATTGATTGTTCACTCACTGATTGTAATGTATGACCACGCATAACTTTTTACAGAGTAGTACGATTTTGATAATTCTTTTTTTTATTGAAAAGGGTACATTTATATATCCCGAAGTTGGTCCCATATAAATTTGAAAAAAAAATCCAACCCGGAGGATGTATACTTACATAAGTTTAAGAACTTAGTTATTAAGGCTAAATAAAAAAGCTTTATTATTTTCTGCTTTTCAGTTTTTTCGGCGGTCTAATTTTTTTGTTAAAAAGTTTTTGATAAATGATTCAAGAGCATGGCAACTTTGTACTTATTAAAAAAAAAAAAACTTAAAAGCCAGAAGTGTCCATTGTAAACCTAGAATCAGGTCACTAACCTAATACGGATGAGGTTCTCAGAATTCATGAATGCCAGAGTATAAATATTATAAAAACTTTTTAAGCAAAAAAAACCGACTTTCAAAAAAACACTACATAGTGAAAAATATCTTTAATTTCGGAAGTCAGTGTCTTTGGATGTTTCTTTTAGTTTTTTGCCACCGACTTCCGAAATTAAAGATATTTTTCACTATGTAGTGTTTTTTTGAAAGTCGGTTTTTTTTGCTTAAAAAGTTTTTATTTCACGCTTTTTAGTGGGTCTGCTTATAATTTATCTAAGTTACAATAGCCTAGTGCTCATCGCCTTTTACAAACAAAATATTGCTTTTCCCGATGCAGGGAAGTTAATTGTTGAGGAGTCCTCCAAATGCCCTATCAAACATCAAAACAATTTACTAAAACAGTCCTTGCCTGTTCGAGTAACTTCTTACTGTTAAGGAGTTGTACCTTCCACCATCAGCCCAGCTGCCTGAGATGGTGACAAGCATACGCAAATACATAAGATACTTCATAAAATATGCGAAAAACAATAAGTGAGCCTATAAAATTTGAGGGTTGCCCTCGATTTCTCTAAGATCCCATCATCAGATCCTAACTTGGTGACAATGGGACCACCCCAGAACTATCTACTTTCGAACAAAAGAAGAATTTTGAAAATCCGTCGACAATTGGCGGAGTATTCGATGAACAAACATACAAAAAAAACATACAAACATCCGAACATAGTACCTCCTCCTTTTTGTGAAGTCGGTAAAAACTAGCTTAACATGGCCACAGTGAGGACATTAATCTTCTACAGTGACAGCTATGACAAATGTGGCTCACAGAATCGACCTTTTTATTGCGAGCTCTTTCCGGAGATAAGATTTTAGATTATGAAGATAAAAGTGATTTGAGATGGAAGTTTTGAAAACATGATATTTCACGGGATATGAACTCAAAGAAAAGTCAAAGAGAAACTTGATATGTACCTATGCAGTTCGCCTGGAATTTCAGAGGCTCTAGCAAGAACGCGCGAAGTATATGTAGGTACCGTGAATTCGAACGATTTTTAAATAATGTTGGTCCCTGCTGTCATTTGTAGATTTTAGCCAGTCTTAGCACGGGGTATTAGGTATTTTACCAAGTAACTGGGTTGTGTGTGGAGGCCAACTAGGCAGTCGCTTCATGTAAAGTACTGGTATTCAGCTGCATCTGTTTAGACGGGAAGCCGACCCCAACATAGTTGGGAAAAGGCTAGGTAGATTGGTAGAGATCTTAAGGCCAATTCTACTAACTAAAAAACGTTCACATTCAAGTCGCAGTGCCTCAAAAGTTCCAAAATGTCACAAAAGGTATTCTACTAAACCAAAAAAAGTAGTCAAATGTGACGTTTACTGCAATGAGATTGCGACTAGACCGAAAACAAAAAATGTACCAATAGAGTATTCTGCTAAAGTTTCGCCATGACATCATTGACATCTAAAAACATATAGAGTATTCCACTAAATATAAAAACGTTAAAACTGACGCCAGCATGAGATTATTTGTAGACCGAACTGTGACTAATAATTTTAGCTTCTGTAAAGTTTTATGTGGTTTTATGCGTATAAAATTAAATAGCATGCATACTATTTCAAACTTTATCTTGCACTGTGTTTCAGATTTGTAACTTTTTTAATAATTAAGATATAAGTAATGGTCGTAATTGCCCCGCGGCGGGGTAAACTCGCCGTTTATCGGATCCTCGAATAAAATAGCTTTTTTAATATCGTGTTCCTATTTGGTGCGACGCATATTCTGTCAGAGCGGGCCTCTATTAGCTCGTCAAGTCAATAACTACCTAATAACCTCGGGACAATTATTATTTATTATTGTTCTGAGCTAATAACAAAATAAATATTGTACACGTGGCACGTGTATCCACGCGCCCGCTTCCCGCGCGCGCCCCTCGCTGCCCACGCCCCACATGTCGCTCCCCGCATCCCTCTCCGCGCCCGTCAGTCCGGCTGAAATCACGATCGCAAACGGCTCGAGTTTTGCACTGTCTCAGTGTTTCACTCGAATTTTCTGTGTTTTATAATGTGTGAACGATTAATAGTGTATCAATATGCCGCAAAACTTTATTTCATTTGATTCACCGTACAAAGTACAACTGGCGCGGGCGCTTCAACGCGACCGATACGACGCGAACTCAAAGTACCTATTTACAAAGAAACGGATTCTTAGTGGACACTCCGAACTTTAGTGCACATCGTAACGTAAATAAATAGTGTTTCCTCGTGTTTACTTGACTATTGTGAAACAATATTGCCTCGCCGCCGCGCCGTAAAAGTAGCAGGCAACGATGACAACACCATGAGAGGCGCGCCGGCGTCTCCGACGTCCGCGCCTCTATCGGAAGGGACGCTGCGTCGTTTCTGGAAGCGGTCGCCGGTCGCCAAGGTTCAAGTGGAATCGAACCGCCAATTGGTTCAGAGCCTGTTGGCTACGTCGGCCAACAACGTCGACGTCTCATCGACGCATATGGAAACGTTGACCCGTGGATCCTTTTACAACCTAGATCTATGTTCGTTGAGAAGGCGCTAAACATAAAGGAGTCACTGTCCGAAGTGTAGAAAAGAAAACTAGAAAGACGCGCACGGCCGCGCCGCTAGCGCTGCCCCGGCCTGTGTCGCCCGCGCCGCCCGCGCGCGCTTTCGCATATCTCGGCCTCCGCGACGAGTGCGCTGGCAGACATACCTACTGCGTCGTCGAGCGCTATGAGATGTGCTTAGCCCCTGCCGACTGTGTAAACAATAGCAAAAACTCGTCTGGAAAATGGAAATGGCTATTTTGTGTAAAGTTTATTAACGTGACGTCGGACATACTCGCAACTCTTGCAAAAATATTAAAGATATAACCGATAAAAGTTCAGTGAAGTGTTATGGTTGTGGAGCTAACGTGTCATACGATCTAATTGCCCTAAATGTCCGTATATAGTGTAAATAGTACTAAGGAATCATTTTCTGTTCTCGATATTAACATGTTAGACCATGATAAGATTTTTGATAACACTGATAGCCGTAATGTTGTTTCACACAATAAATTATTGTTTTAAGTGTAACTTTATGTCAGTAGGGGCTACTTAAGCAAACAGCAACCAATCCACACACATGCCAAAATCAAGATGAGATATAGAAAGCTTTAAAAAATGTAACTTCTATCGACCCTGTAAAGATCAAAATGATCTGACAATTTTAACAGAACAAAACATTTCTATGACAATGATATCAACCCATGTAACACTGCTGTTCAATAAACTAACAAGATCCACGTCCCAGGTAACCCGACAATCTAAAAAATGTTTCATTCCACATGGTTGTTTTTAAAATATTTTTAATCAATTATGTAGAACCAGGTGGGTTGGTTCTTGTTTGCATAATATGAATAATGGCATAATCCTATATTTTTACAAAGAATTACTTGGTTCCGTGTTGATATAACTCTATTTTCAATATCTAAGAAGTCTTTGAATCTGTGTTGTTTAATAAACTTCTTAATAAAATTACTTCGACCTACTTAGGCAAATTGGAATAAACCCACACAATGATAGTTTTGAGAAAAAGCAGATTTTGTCAAAATTTTGTGTAGGTACCTACAACAATAGTTAAATTGTATTGTAATTATTTGTTATTTTGAATAAAGTTTATTTACAGTAATGTACAATATAATTTGTTCTATGTAACATACAAGTATAATATTGAAGAACATCATTAACATTTAAATTGTAATAAAAAAAGAAATGCATTAAAAAAATAAATTCAATGATGACATCTCTTAATTTTTTCATCTTGTGTACATGTATTGGTTTAGTTTATTACAAGTTTTCATAACAAGGATAAATAAGAATTTAAGATTTACTTATTTTTATTATTCAGTAAAATGTTTAACAGAAATATGAGGTTTTTTTATTTTTTCTTTAAAACTGTGACATGGCAATAAATTAAGAAGGAACCAACCCACACACTGATAAAGGTTTTCTAAAATTTTTTAGGGCTTCTCAATCATTATTATTTATTTATTTAATACTTCAAGCACATAAATGTACATAGGCGGACTTATCATTTGTATGTTGTGCTGACACCGATGCGCAGTAAATGAATAGCAAATTAGTAGTTGCATAGTATCGATTGACTCATTCGCTGCGGGTTATCCATTCATCAGTTTTTGGACATTTGTGCTTTCTTTTTACCTTTATATACACAAGTCGAACATTTATCAGTTTATTATTTAAATGTACCTTACCCATACAACATTATTTATTTATTACATAAATATTTATGTACTTAGTTGTAAGAGTAACGCGAATGTGATGCATTACCAAGTCGAGTAGGTAACTTGTCTGTCGAACTTATGTCACGGTAATAGTACCTTTCTATATAATATTACAGTGCTTATGTACCCGGTAATAGTACCTATCTATATAATATTACAGTGCTTATGTACCGATGGTGATGGTCGTCCGATACTCGATATTTAGACAGGCCTCTGTCACTCGCCTATACCTACCGCGATAAGCAAAATGAAGGACTGGATGGATGAAATACATGCATCCCATAAAAATATTCTAGCAGCCAGTGTGCGTGTATGACTGTATGAACGTGGCCGAAGCAAAAAGTGTGTGCAAAGATCTGTCTTTAGTTTCTGCTTACCCCATGGGAAAATGGCGTGAGTTTATGTATGTTTTCTTTGATTACCAACTATGTTGAGGTTGGCGTCCAGTTGGATTCAGCTAAGTGCCAGCAGTTGGATTCAGATGATACTTATCCACGGACCGACTGCGCGTGACATGCGTAACTTTGATCGATGGACCCATGTGGCTGTTACTTAGCCTCGAACCCCTTATAGGTATTGTTCAATAAATAAGATTGAGTATAATTTAATATTGTTTATTAAGTAAGTAACTTAAAAAGGTAATAAACACAATGGCCCGTGGCGCATCGCTTGCGTGGAGCACGGCGCGGCAGCGTCAACAAAGCCCTAAAAGAAAACACTATTTAATTTTTCATTTTGCACATATTATTATTAAATAAGATTTTGTTTTATACTCAGCGTTTTATTTACAAAACAACAAATGTCTCCAAAGCCTTTTGGACAGGGCATTGCCCTCCCTGCCTCTCACCTTGCCCAACGCCAATGACTGGTGCTCCTTCAGAAAATCTAGGAGGAGCTCCAATTGGCGAGGCGTTATTTGGCGGGCCATAATAGAAAAGGTTCTAAATCTAGTTTTAGTCTTTCTCATTCCTTAACGTTCGATATAAACTCACTCAAATGTAAAATATAATGACGTCTCTTTTTGACATCTTTAATCATTTGCGTCGCGCTTGCGCGTAGCGTTTACGAATACGTTCCATGTTAACTTTCTAGCCGATTATTTATTTTAATGATTTTGTATTTTCAAAGATATATAATAACAAACAAGAAATGAAAATACTATGAGTATGCACTTAATCAAGCAAACTAATAAATACATAAAAAAAATCAGATAATAAGGCTGCTAAAAATTAAAGTATCACAATAACGTCTGCGTACATTGAACCAACATGAAAATATGTTTAATTTTGTAAACGAGAACAAAGTTGACTGCTATGAGACTAGACTGCGATGATATTGCGACCGGAATGTGAACAAACCGAATTTTAAGGTTAGCAGAATGCCATTTTTTGATCTATTCACAGTGTCATCGCATTCCAGTCTCGTGTTTTTCACATTGCACATTAATTAGTAGAATTGGCCTTCTTATCTTTCCATTAATTTCGATTACAAATTAACTTTGTGTAAAACGAAGGTAGGTTGACAGTGCCACTGCTGTTCACAATAAGCCTGTATAATTAATTATGTCATTGTTGTTGCGATGCTGCGAGTGGATACACGCGATATCGGGACACAACGGTTTAATGTTTCACATACACGTCTGTGATTTCATGTTCGGAAATATTTCGCATCAGATTGTAAACGCGTACTCATGAGCATGGCTCACGTCGTTAACCTGTGATATTTAAACATAACGATAATCCCCGAAGGGTTAGGAAGAGGTGTACCTACTATTATACAGGGTGAAATTGAATTCATGGGCATCCTTTTAAGGGGTCATTGTACTCATCATTATGAACAACTTTTACTATGGGACCAAACCTGAAATCGCGAAAAAAAATCTACTCTTCACTACATTTTGACGAGTTATGTGAACATAAATGCAAGGAACAGCAGATTTTTTTTCGCGATTTTATATTTAGTCCCACAGTAAAAGTTATTCATAATGATGAGTACAATGACCCCTTAAAAGGATGCCCATGAATTTAATTTCACCCTGTATAGTACACCCACATTTTGCCAGTCGTAATTAAGTCTCATAATTATATTATTGGAAGAACTCAATAACAATTTGCACGAGCACGACTTGGGGATAGAATCCTTGACCTTATACTCAGCAGTCGACCTTGCGTTCCCTAGACTAATGAGCTAGTTAATTGAATCTGTAGCATACAAATGAAAATTGCAACACCTAACTACTTAGTTTACAGTCCACAGGAATCGTACGACCGCAAATTGAACAGTGGTGTTACAATTAATTGTACAGGGTGTGCACGAGTAGAGTAATCAGTATAACAATATCAAGCCTTCAGCTGCTAAAAGCCTATTCGAGCCGCATGTGAAAAAAACGCGCTCTCAAAGGGAGTGCAATTAATAAATAAAACCCTTTGAATGAACAGCGCATTTGAATATCAAACAATAATAGGAGAAACGTGGGATCCCGGGGTTGCCATTTTTCAGCATTCTCTGCTGTTTTGGTAGATTTATGGCATACATTTTTTGGATTGTAATTCCTATTATTTTTTTGTTGTGCCATTTTATTACGGTTGACATAAAACGGACAATGTGTGGGCATTACTTTTGTTTTTAATAGGTGTATAAATATTTTACATACTTTTTAATTATGAGAGAGAGCTTTGACAACTCGTTTAAAGAGTAATTTAGCACAATTTTATTCGGTGAAAGATAAACTCATCCTATTCTAAATAGACTGTTTTAATTTGAAATTCAAATGTAAATAACATTAGAAAAAAATGTTTTCAGAAAGTAGTTGTATCCCAAAGATGTATGGCAACACTAGATACCGCAATGGAAAGCGTACATACATCGCTCCGGCATTTATTCGGTCCGCAATTACATGGCAGGGTCAAAGAGTCGTTTTTCCATGTATCTAATGAATGAGCACAATTTATGCCCATTTGTAAGTATGGGCCTCATTCATAAGCGTATGGTATGAGAGGGAGGGACAGAGCAGCGATGTATAAAACACGTATGTACTAACATTTCTTTTGTAATATAAATGTGCTCTGCGATCAAAGGTATGCGAGAGTAAACATTACTATAGAAAGTGTTAGTCTTAGCTTAGAAAGATCTCACGTCTGACAAATCAAATCAAAATATTTTATTTCATATCAACCTACATGGGCACTTATGAAACGCTGTTCCAATTGGTCGTTTCCTAGGGAGAAGAGCCGGCAAGAAACTATGGGAGTTTAAGTAAGTACCAGGTACAAGTACTTAACAAAATACTTGACAATGGCCATCAAATCTACAGCCTACAAGACCTACAACGTTCTCATATACGCAAAATAAAAAATAATCTATATAAAAGATAAATCAAATAAAAACCTATATACCAAAAGACATGATTGCCATTACAACTGTAACAAATCTGAATGTCTTGTCAACAAAAGCCACTAATATATTATTCTTTCGTGATTTGCGGTTTGGTTTCATAGTAATAGTAGTTCATAATGATAAGTGCAATGACCCCTGAAGAGGTTATCCATTAATTACGGGACACCCTGTATAATAAGTTATTATTTGAGTGGATGCAAGGTTTGTCTATACTGATTTACATACAATATAAAATGATTATTTTCAATTTATTCAGTTGAAGCGAATATATTCGATCCCATCACTTAGTACGATAGAATGTAATTTAATACGCATAACAATTATATTTTTTTGTCAATACTGATACACGACCACGACAAAAAAAATGGTAATAGAATACATATTTATTTTACTACGCATTTTAAGGTTAAGCTGTCAAAAAACGGTTAACCTAGTGGACAGTGTAATAGAGTTGAAATTAGAATTGTAAGTATATAGGTAATGTCAAATAATGAGGAGATTATGTCAGGGAAGCATGTAAATAATATTTTAATAAAAACGTAATTTTGAAGCATTTAATAGACATTCACATAATTATGTCGTTAATGAGGTACCAGGGAAGCCACATGTGCAGAAGGAATTTTTGCCATTGACAGAAGACTAAATATACTTTTGATTGTTCCCTTCTAGAATCGTAAACTTACTATGTTACGTGCTGACAAAAACCATGCGACGTTTAACCGAATTCTTTTCTACCATTTCCCACTTTTACTGCTAACTGACAAATGGGTTATCGAAACCCCACAGCCGAACATATCACGAATAAAGCCCACGAGCCTCTCACGACAAAATACCCAGTAAATAGCGCGTGCTACTTACGAGCCAATCGTAAACCGTTCCCAACTTGGCCCACAACAAGCCCTAACAAGTTGAATTCATACGGCTAACGACATAGACGAAATGAATAGCCCATTTCCATCTGAACAGAAATTGCTCCTGATATTAAAATTGATTCCACTAGGGCTTTATTGCACAGAACTTTTCACAGTAACTGTTATTTTTTGGAACAGTAAAAAAAGTGGAGCAATTGTATCGGGAGCAATTTTGTTTTCATTGTGGACTGTTGATGGAAAGCTGTTTGGTTGTTTAGTGTTGTCGGAATATGGATTTGCGTGTGTAACTGTGAAAATTTGGTAACTGTAATTAAAATTTGTTTTAGTCATAAAGTTATGTAAAAAATTCAGGTAAAAGCGATAAAATTTATCAAACAATATTAGAGGACACACGTATTGCTATATTTTAATATGAATTTTATAAAGAAGACGGAGAATAAAAATAATATTACGATAAGTTCTACAAGAAACTATGTACATTATATACAAACTTAAAGACAATTTATATTCTTACGTCTGCGATAAGAACAGATCTTCTTAACAATAAATCAACTTTTGTACCGAACTCGTAAATAACATTATTCTTTATAGACTTCTTCTTTTTGCCTCGGAAGTCTCCAGGGAAAAACACACATAATTTATCTAAGACTACCTTCGCATATAAATCTAGTACTTACCTTTGTGACTTACTCAAAGGAAAAAAGCGAAATCACTCACTTAATCCGTGTCAAAACCGAAGATACTGAACAAATATACAAGATATTTCCATCATCCCTGGATATTGACTTGAGCATCGAGTCGTGGACTGCCGAATAAATCTAACATCAATACAGGGGTTATTTATTCGAGTATTTTTACCTTTCGTGCGCGAATCACCGACGAGGGAATACGCAGGAGCGAGCATGATAGCTGTTGTAAGAACCATTGTTTATTTTCTGTAGAGATGTTATATGAGAGTGAAATAACTTTTGCTTTCGGTTTGTATTGGCATGATTATTACAGCAAATATTTTTGGTTGTTTCAGGTAATGTTGTGCTGTTACTGAACTGATAAGGTTTGAACGACCCATATGCGAAGGGCGGAGGGTTCTATTTCCTACTATGAAGATGACAGGTAGTAGTATCATTTTCATTGCGGTGTATTCGACTTTGAATTCTTCAAGTTTCTGTTTGCAATTGCAGAATGCTGGTTTCCTAATTTCTGTCTGCCCGTATCATCCAGGCATAGTATAGAAGATTCTTTATATTTTCATTTTTCGGAAGCATTTACAAGTGAAGACTTCTGAATGATTTCGTTTTGAGTTTAGCACAAAAGTGCAGGTCAGTGGGTCGTCTTTGGGGCGGTGCAAAACAGAAAAAAATACTTCTATAAAAACCTCATGTTGCAAACTGCATCTCACATTACCGCTTATGTTCATAATAAGCCAATCAATAAAGCAAGTAATCTATCAATGGACAGTGACTTATGGCGCGCGCTGGTCAGTATGAGCGCAGTACTAGAGTTCATTAATTTACCTGCTGCAGTTATGATGAAGTATCGTACGTACTTAATCAGTTTCAAGCCCGTTACTGAATATTATAATTAATGTCATTACTTTATACCGATAACGTTTCAAAATTAAATATTTTCACTCATATTACGAAAATGAGTTTGATATGCGTAATTACCAGCCAGACGGCCAGCAAAATGTTTACGTTAAGTTATTTAATTATACTTAAATTTCAGTTTTGAAATAGGAGCTTAATATATGAAAGAAATTTAAATTGAAAGAACGTTGTCCTTACTATATTTCACATTCGATTTCGATTCGTTCAACTTTGAGAAAGAGGCCGATAAGTATCCAATTGAGTTGGGCAGCATTTGGAAAACTCCGTTAAGTCTTCTCGTCGCCTATCCCGCAGTGTTTGAAGACTAAGGTCTTCAACCAGTGCGTCCTGCCCGTCATGACATACGGTGCTGAAACGTGGACACTGACGGTCGGGCTGGTCCACAAATTCAAGGTCGCTCAGCGCGCTATGCTCGGAATCTCTTTGAAGGATAAAATCAAGAATAAAATTATCCAGAAAAGAACCGGAGTTACCGACATAGCTTGCAGAGTAAGCACACTGAAGTGACTGCCACTTCAGTTTGCTTACTCTGCAACCTATGTCGGGGCTCGCCATGTTTGTCGAAGGACCGATGGCCGGTGGAGCAGACGAGTCTGGAGTGGAGACCGCGTATCGACAAGCGTAATGTAGTACGCCCCCCAGCTAACGACAGACGACCTAAAGAAGGTAGCTGGGGTAGAATGGATGCGGAAGGCGAAGGACAGGGTGTTAGTGGCACAGTCTGGGAGAGGCCTATGTCCAGCAGTGGACTGCGATAGGCTGAGTTGATTGATACATTCGATAGTAATTATTTTTCAACGAGCACAATCAGTCATTTTCAAATATAACAACTATCAAATGAAATACAATATTACAAATTAATTTGTGACTGTTTTAATTGAATGTATAAATTAAAACAGTTAATAAAAACCTAAAAATATTTTTAATGAACAAACAACACTAAAAAGAATCACTTCCAATAACAAAGTCCCAGTTCTAAGAAAAACTCAAAAATAAAAGATTCCTCAAAGTTTCCGCGTCGACTCTAGAGCTCAAGTGTTCGCGGAAACTTCCAGAACTTCTATAATAATAGCGTTTTCTTAATAAATAGTTATGCTCTGAGATAGTTTGTGGAATATGAGTAGTGAGAAGATAGTTATGAGTTAAACTCTCGGAATGCGGAGTGTTGATGTTGTGGAGTTTACATGCAATGTAAGAGTAAGCACTAGGACGTACATTCTGGGAATGACATTAATATACCTACATAATTATACATAATCAATTAATCAGCCTATAATATTCCCACTGCTGGGACGCAGGCCTCCTCTCGGTAAGAGGGAATGGGCCGTAATCTACCACGCGGGCCCAGTGCGGATTGGTAGATGTCACATGTCTTCGAATTTTTGGTTCTAGGATATGCCGGTTTCCTCACGATGTTTTCCTTCACCGTTTTGAGAGCAGTGGTGATGAAATAATTTACACAAAGTAAAGCGCCTGTCTGGGTTCGAACCTACGACCTACAACTCGTAAGCCGCAGCCGTTATCACTGGGCCACCACTGCTCTCTCTAATATACCTAACAGCTCCATTCTAAATATAGGCGGATAGTGAGAAATGTTTTCCAAACAATCATAAGAAGCAAATTACTAGCGAATGGTAAGGGTGAACTGGTTATGTTTTATCATTGATCCTGCTTATTTAAGTACAAGTTAAATGCTAATATGATCAAAACAAAGAACAAATTCGACCAAGGAACACAATATTAGCTGTCCCGAGAAACAATTCACTTACATAATAATACCATATCCCCACATTCCTCCCGCAGTTTTACGTACCCTCTCAGAGATAAGACCGGTGAAGTAAGAGGATGTTCTTCTAAAATTAATTAATACCAGCATCCCCTTAGATAAGGGAGATCGCTGCAGGGACAGCTGAAGAATATTAAGTCGTCGTTAAGGCATATTCCGTTGTAAGTCGATGTGTGTGGGTTTGAAGATTAGGCAGACTTGTTGCTTGGTTTGAACGATGTTTTGTAGGAGTATGTGTGATTTTGTACTTACTATTACATCATTAATTCATTACTGTATTGCGATGAACCTACAAGGTACGTGGGACTATAACGTATGTTATTGAATTTGATTTTAATTTTATACATGCTGTTTGAGATTAGATAAATGTTATTATCTGATTTCTTACACTTACATTTTTATATTTTTATCGAACATGATTAAAAAGGCTTACATGACGATATAGAAGCGCCTGTCTCATATAAATTGTGGAGGAATCAGATTAGCGGCCATCAATTACCAGCAAATGAGCTCTGAAACTGTGAGGTACAGAGTGTAATCTACGCGATGAGCGGCGCGAGCGGAGCGCTGGGAGCGAGCGGTTTAATATGCAAAAGAGCAAGTGGCTGTAAATAATGAATGATGAGAGAGCGATGCACTTTTATTTGAGACAGGATTAATCATTCAAAGAATGACCTACTTGTCGATGATTCATGAAATAATACAATAGGCGAATATATTTAGGTTGGTACTTAAATATCGTGTTATTTCTCATAATAACATTTAGGCTACGCAAATGTGATGAGTACCGGCCTGTTATTAGCGGTAGACCTACTCATACACCAAAGAAAATACTTATTCAAAACTGAATTAAAGATATTCTTCTAAATTTTCATTTTAATTGATTTAAACAATTCTCCGTGGCTCGGAAAGCACGTTAAGCCGTTGGACCCGGTTGTCATTCATGGATCTTTGACAGTCGTTATGGGTCGTCAGTCTGACAACCAGTCTTACCAAGGGGTATGGGTATTACCCAGTAACTGGGTTGTGAAGGTCAGATATGCAGTCGCTCCATGTAAAATACTGGTACTCAGTTGCATCCGGTTAAACTGGAAGCTGACCCTTAGATAGCTGGGAAAAGCCTAGATAGATGATGAGGTTTAAACAATTGTTATTGTACCAACCATGAGAATCGCCAAGCAGAACATAAAACCTACCTGTCTCATGACTTAACCCACACAGTGCTATGTTCCCATACTAAAACTCGTTTATTACCGTTGGATCCCGTTTTTTGATCCCGTTTTTTAGGTATTACCGATGGATCCCGTTTGCTATTTCCGTTGAATCCCATATTATAACAACATGTGTACATTTCAGAAGAAAAGTGATTTACCTTTATCAAACACTAAAACCGGCCAAGCGCGAGTCGGACTCGCCCATGAAGGGTTCCGTAGCAGCAAGTAACATAATATAAAAGTTCTTGTAGTTCGTTGTAACTTTGTGAAAGGTAAATTGCGGTTTTCGATTTATGACGTATTAAAAAAAAACTACTTACTAGATCTCGTTCAAACCAATTTTCGCTGGTAGTTTACATGGTAATGTACATTATATATATTTTTTTAATTTTATCATTCTCTTATTTTAGAAGTTAGAGGGGGGGGGACACACATTTTACCACTTTGGAAGTGTCTCTCGCGCAAACTATTCAGTTCAGAAAAAAATGATATTAGAAACCTCAATATCATTTTTGAAGACCTATCCATAGATACCCCACACGTACAGGTTTGATGAAAAAAAATTTTTGGAGTTTCAGTTGTAAGTATGGGGAACCCCAAAATTTATTGTTTTTTTTCTATTTTTGTGTGAAAATCTTACTGCGGTTCACAGAATACATCTACTTACCAAGTTTCAACAGTATAGTTCTTATAGTTTCGGAAAAAAGTGGCTGTGACATACGGACGGACGGACAGACAGACAGACAGACAGACAGACAGACAGACATGACGAATCCATAAGGGTTCCGTTTTTTGCCATTTGGCTACGGAACCCTAAAAAGAGATTATTTTTAGTGGGTTACCCGGAACCGAACTAGTTAGATTAGGTTAATTATTAAAAAAAAAAACAATGTTAGGTTAGGTTAGGTTAAAACTGTGACCCCTACGCACGAGCCGAGCGAGCGAAGCGAGCGGTGCCGCGGCAGCGGCCGGCGAGTGCCAGAAACGACTAGATTATATAGAAAATGAGTGGTTTGTGAAATAAATAGTATACGAAACGTTGGTTGTAAACTAAAAATTTGTCAATGGAGTTTTGGTGAAACATTAGTGAACCCCTCATTTTATTATAAACAATTTTGTTGTTGAAAGTACCCGCATTCATATTTTTTTAAGCATTCGGGATCCAACGGAAATACTTTTCGGGATTCAACGACAATAAAACGTAATTATCTTGCATTTTTTAAATTCGGGATCCAACGGAAATACATAATAATGTTTTGCGGGATCCAACGCCAAAAATATTAAAATGGGATTCAAAAACGGGATCCAACGGTAATAAATCCTAAAACTGAGGGTAAAATGTGGCTAAAATAATAGGCGGGCGGCGAGTCCTTTCACTGCCGGCTGGGCGGGCGGCGCGCTAGCTATCTTTTTAATTTACTTTTTCCGTATCACGCGTTATCTAAATGTTCTACAAAGTGGACATTTTATACAAAATGTTTTAAATGCTTTCCTGGACATTTTAAACTTCGTTGACTGTATGTTAAGTGGTCATTAGCAAATGGGCAGCCATTTAATTATCATAAAAATCATTCACATTAACTAGTTTAAATCTGGATGTATCCTCATTTCAATGAAATATTGCATACAATAAAATTGACTTGATGAATTTATTAACATATTTTCTGATCATAATGTTATAGTCGTACTACGATTGTAAACTGAACTATAGATTCTGGGCATAATTATGAAAAAACAACTTATACCTAACCTTTTATTTCAAAGTTAGATCGTTATATTCTCTCACACAATACCGACCGCTCTTTAGCAAATCAAATACAAACGTAGACAATGAAGAGGGATTACCACACCTGATCGCTCACGCTGACAAACATACCTACATACAAACAAACATTTAGATATACATACAGACAGGTAGACAGGCGGCGGTGAAATGCACTGCACGCGTCACTGGGTACTTAGTATTTGAACACGCTAGAATAAGCTTCTGATAGAAAGCTAACGGTGAATGAAAAAATACGAAACTTGGAATAGATTTATAATTTCCATATTGGCAAACATTGGTTCATTTAGAAAGGAAGAACGAAAAAAAAAAAAACAATAAATATTTCATTAATGGCCTGTGAATTCTTCTGGTAGATAATTTCATACATACATGCTGTTTCATTTTATTACATACTAGCTGCGCCCCGCGGTTTCACCCGCATAAGGGTCGATCCCGTGGGAATATCGGGATAAAAACTATCCTATGTCCTTCTCCGGGACTCAAACTATCTCTATACCAAATTTCACACAAATCGGTTCAGTAGTTTAGGCGTGAAGAAAAGACAGACAGAGTTACTTTCGCATTTATAATATTAGTTTGGATTTGGTAAAACTACATGTTGTTACCAATTCAAATCCTAACTAAAAAAAACTAGAAAGCTTTTTCCAATAACATTGGTGGAATTCATAGATTATCCGCGGTATTCGGATACCAGGTTCAAAAAAAATGTTTTGTATTGTTTTAGCTTGCAAAAAGCAAACAGAAATTCAGACAGTACATACAGTAACAAAGTTACAACTACATAACAACAAATACACATTTATACAGACAGACAGACGGCTGTTAGATACACTGAACGCGTCACTGGGCACTAACTATTTGAACTCACGCGGATAATACAAATTAGACGAATATTTGTTTTGAATTAAGGGGTTCACGATTATGGACGCTAATGAACGATCTGTTTGTCTCTACGTTTGCGTGCTACGAACAGTTTGAAACGGTAGTGGAATGGGCAATTATAATTAATGCGAATTCGGTCTGTGAAACTCGTAAAGTTATTGTAATTCAAATTAAAGGACTTGTTTACTAAAGATTATTAGTAAACAAGTCAACTTTCACCAAATAATTGAATGAATCTCAATGTATATTAGAAATATGTCTTATGCTGTAAAAATTGTTTGTAAAAGACGGAAGTCTTTTTAAGAAATGTTACGTAACTTCACCATGTTATTGCCTCCTCTATAGGCATAATCGTAGTTATTTTGCACATAACAACAAATCTACGGATGTAGGTATCTAAAGAGAAGCGTTTTATTACGAGTGGCCGCACCTCGGCCGCACAGCTGAGCGCCACTTAAGAAAACCGTGCCCTCCTCTAGGGTAGCCATAAACTGAGCCATTACTTGAGGGATATTCCTGTACGAGATTTTTATAAATTAGCTGAATTATACATCCAGGACAGGGTGTTGTGGCACAGCCTCGGAGAGGTTTATGTCTGGCAGTGGACTGCGATAGGCTGAATTGATTGATATGTCATAGCTTAGTTAATTCCTATAAGGATACAATTAGACACAGAAATAGCATTCTTTAAAAAATCTTAAGGCATGATAGCATGGTGGGCACGTCAGTGGTAACTTTGACCTTGAGCTAGCTGTTTTTTTAGTTCTGACGTGCAGCCTACCGTACCGAATACAGTGTTAATTTGGATTAAACCAACATTGTAAAGCATACATGAATATACATGCTATGTATAGTGTTTATTTCTAATCAAGTTCTTTTTCCTTCCTATCCTATCTTTATTTCAATGAGTTTAGAATTCATCTTACTTTATTTTGATACAATCATACCGCGGGACGCCGCGGCATGTCGTGTCATGCCGTTTCATTCCACGGATTGCCGCGGCGTGCCACCACGTCCCGCGAGCCACGTACGTCACAGGATTATGATAGCTAAACTAATTGAAATAAGGTTTTGGCCGGGTGGACTGTTTGCGTGATGCCACGGCGTCACGCGGCATGCTCCGGCATGCTTCTGCATGCCGTGTCATACCAAAGCGTCGTTCGGGCTGCCAGCTCTTAACTAGCTATAAATTGAATGTAATAAAACTTGCTGCACTCTTACGTTTCAGCCTAGTCTGCAACTGTGTGCACATTGTGTAAATAAACAATGTAAAACTAAATTGGTGACAAGTTGAAAGAATATTGTTTCGAACGTGCATGACATCCAAAAGAAAGGCGCAATCAAAACTAAATCACTGTATGTCAATAACGATCTGAATTCTATTAGTCGAGGAATAGTTTGGATATTTGAAAAACATGAAAACATTGTATGGAACTGAATGGCACGGCGTTCAATATTTTTTCCAACAATATTTTTGGATTTGGCTTAACTTTTTCAATCAATGTAAAATAATAAAAAGGTAACTGTAAATAAAATCCTTATCTACAACATGACATTTGTTACAAATAATAGTTATCCTGATTGTACTGCGTCAAATTAAATAATAATAAAAAATAGACTGTAAAGAATTAAAAACAGGAGGACTTTATTCAAATGTAGATCCTAAGACGGAAAAATTAATTGTGTATCTGAACCAGGTTATAAGAGTTGATCGGTCAAACACAGACATTCAATTCAAATAAAAATATAATCGAAGGACTGTCCCAAATTCTTTTCCCGTCACACCGTTCCAACAGCCATATTGGATGGCGTTGCTTACAAGATATTTATGTCTCGCCCTTAGCAGCCCTTTGACGAGCTAACCGTAAAAACAGGCCATTGTCAACGACGTTATTTTCGTGAGCCGTTATTTTTATAATGCGTCTACTTACGTTTGTTATTGTTGAGCCAAATGAATCGTTACGAAAGATTCTTTAGTGAAGGGTTGCGTTTAGACGTTTTAAGAATTCACTTTAGCTTTTTATTAACCTTTTGAACGCCAGAGTATAAACGTATCGCCGTACCCCTGACGCCAGGCCACTTTAACAAAACAACACACACACACACACTTAAAACAACAAATTTCTCGATATTGGTGGTTTATTTATATTAGTTTCATGCAATAAAATATAGACGGAAGCTTAAACTTTTAAATTATATAAATAAAAACACACAAAAGTAATGATTAAATTGTTTATTTCATAATATGGTGCGACTCGTGCGATGTGTATTTTGTCATATATTTGTGACGTTGGCGTTCAGGGTAAGATTTCGTTTGTCACATACATATATGTGACAATGGCGTTCAAAAGGTTAATATATTCACAACAGACTGAACCGAAGTGTGCTTCGTTTCACACAACATCAAGCATTTTATTATTTTCCAGCTGCAAGTGGCATATCCTGAGTCCCAAATAGCCAATTAGCCATTTTAAAAATAGCATTCTTTATTAAGTAGTCGCGCCGTCATCAAGACTAAATGGACGCGGAATGCTTCCCCGGGGAGCTATCGTAGGCTCATTTCTAAAACGCGCTTAATGAATCACTGCCAGTTCCATTTTCTTTTTTATAGCGTAAAGGACCCCAAATTAGTTATCATGCGTGTCGGGCAAGCTCTTAGTGTCATTAAGTTTGGAGTTAATCATGTCGGTGTCAACTAAAGTTCTCAATTAAATTTGGATGATTCAATTTTCTTTAATGATTTGGTAGTAAAGTAATTATGCGTCGTCAGCTTTTTATCATTTCTCGCTATTAATAAATTTTCAATCAAATCAGCAATATGATTATAGCTTTAATTAAAAAAATGAAGAGCTTCAAATATCTTTCTATTATTCTTTTGAAGTATTAATACTTTTTCTACTCAAGATTTCTTCGTAGACAACTACGGGCCCAATATATGTAGATGCTCTATCTAAAAATATAGGTTCTAAACGGTGACTTTTATCTACAACATAAACGTTTCACCACTAACCGATTGATCGTAAGCAAAAGCATTGTATCACCAAGTGTCAGTTATTGTGGCAAATGCCCGACACTCGACAACGCTCGCCCAAAGATCCACACGTTTCGCTCGTATTTCACCAGCAGCCGACAGGTGGCGCCACTTACCGCCATTTTTATGACATTACACATAATTTGTCACGTGTATTCTTTTGTTGTTCGAAGCTAGTGATATATTTGTGAAGCAGGGAAAGAATACAGTTACCCTGGCGCCTTGCGATAATAGTTTTTTCTTTATTTTCAAGCACTAGACTGTAACGGGGCCACTTATCATTTTTCTTGGAATATTACACACGTTCATAATTTATGAGTTTTATTTAATTTATTTATTGAGTTTTTTACTAAATGTTTCTTCGTTGTTTACATGTTTACTAGGTATTTTAGGTCTCTCTAGTGTTCACTTTATGTGAACGATCTTCAACTTAAAATAATTATTACCTGTTTTTAAGACTGACTAGTTCCTTAATAATATATGTCACCTTTTGAATTTAATTCTTTTGGCCACTTTCAACTTCATTTTCATTTCGTATTTTGATATCTACCTACAAAACATAACATAACGCCTTGTTTTCACGGACGCTTGGGCAGGGGGTACACCCCTGCCCAAGCGTCCGTGATAGTACACCCACATTTCGCCATTTATGTACTTATTCAATACTATTAAATTCGAAGCTAAAACTCTAAGCTAATCTCGAGATACTTGAGATAATTAATTTAAAAATAATTGACTAAGAAACCGCTACTCACGCCAGTTACCCTCATTCCGTTACCCTCTCCCAAAAATCTAAACAAAAAAATCGTCCTGTGCAGAATGAACCGACAGCGGAGACTCCAGTAATTATATCGTAAGGAGAGCTCTTGAAAAAAACTTGGCAAATTATTTGTGTAGCGTCAAAAGAAAGAATGACAGCAGATGATAGTAGCATCCCTCGGGTGAGGCCATTAATAACGTTCAAAAACATTGTTTGTTGAGGATCGCCGCGATTTATCGTGGAGCCACCCTCGCGCCACCCTTCGGTAAAAAAATTTTGCAAAGTGCGACGCGGACGTTTCATCAAGTTCCGTATGAAAGTGAAAGGAGTCAACTGTCTAGATTTTGGTATAGTGGAAAATAATTTTAGCGAAATGATGATGACAGAGCAAAAATACAAAGAAAGAAATAAATTATTCATTATTTGTTTAGGTAATTGATTGATCATTCCAAAATCTACTAAATCATTTACGGTTTTGTCGAAATTCTTTCCATACGTGTGTTGTGTTGTGTACATTTTAGCAATAATCTGTTTGAATTTCATGTTTTCAACCCAATAATGATAAACTTAGTCAGAGATCTCTTAAGTCTACAGTTTAATCTATTTCTTCGAGAAACAAAAGGTCCAGAGAATTAAACTTTCGTAAAGGGATTGCTTAAACAGAAACGTTTTAGGCATCACAATAAAACCCATTAAGTACTGAAATCAGGCTCAGTCGTAAACCTAGATTTGGGAGTATTTGGGACTATTCTCAACATCTGGACCGACTAATGGGACGTCCTATTTTCGTTATTTCAGCTGAGTGATAGCTTCTTTGATGTTTATTAAGCCGAGTAGCAAGGGTTAGAAATCTTGTTCCAAGTTTAGACCAGACAAAGTGATATTATGATTTGAACAAATTCTGTAACACAAACTCTCTGACATCTGGTTTTTGAATGGTCAAACCAATCTCTGAATAGGTGTGATTGGTAGGCAAACATATCAACTGTGAATCAAATCGCTTGACATGGCATTTGATTTTCCGAAACCGAGAGGTAGTCTGTAAACTGAAACTGCTATGCCTGCTGGCACTTTCAAAAGAGAAGTTCTACCTGTCTGATCCCTTTGACGGAACTGCGATCGCCTCTTTACTATAATAGGATTAACTCTCCTATCCACAAACGGTCTATCTGGCTTGCCTATTCTGCCATAGTACTAGCAGTACACCTAATATCTTACGCGTAGATTTGTTGACGTACTTCTTTCGGGACTTCGAATATACTAAATCTATATCCTTAACCATTCAAAGGTGTTGATTGTTAAATTGAAAATAATTGCTTTGACCATCTTTAGAAACGTAATGTTTTTAAACAAAATCTTCTTAACAACTTCATCGATTTTGATATGAGTTTCACAATGATTCTGAGAATTTTTGGTAAATTTATTCGTCGAATATCTACTACATTCATGACATTTGTGCAAAGCTGAGGCATGTTGCTAGTCATGGTTCCCATCAACACGGATCTCTAAAAATGCGATGATCCATCGTAGAGAAGCTATCTCCTCCGCCATAACACAAGCGCTCGTGAAAATTATTTTTTAGCGTTTTTTCAGTCTTAATTTACCAAAGTTTTCATGAACATTTTTTTGTTATTAGAGAATAAATTAATTAATGTAAGAATATATCCTGAGGGCGGTTAGTATTCTTGAGAGCTGGCGCGTGAAATATTATGAACTCTTTAATGGATTTATTTTGTTTTAAAGTTTTTTATGAACCTGAAAATTATAAAAGAGATACTTCAGGGTAGTACCTTTATTAAAAAAAAAAAAAAAAAAATCCGAAGCCCGCCTGGAGGAACGTTCTCGACTCAAAGACGTGTGTTTTATGAGAACGCGACGTTATAAAAAAGATAGTCTTCATAAAATTTAGTCCTTATAAGTCCAAGAAAAGAAGTTTAATGTCCATGTGTAAACTTCACCTTGTATTAAGATAATGAACGACATGGCATACACTATCAATAACCCAATAATACGACCGCTATATTTAACCAAACCCTTTTTATCGCCGAAAAAACCGAAACATGCTCCAATATTATTATTATAAATAATATTTTATCTAATAATAAACGTTGGAGCAACGCAAAGAAGATCTTAATAAAATCCGTGTAATAAACGTGGAGCGACAGATTTACGGCGAACCGGTCCGGCCCGAGACCGGCGCGATCCGCTCCAATCCGGCTTAATCCGGCCGGATCCGGGCCGGCGGCGATCTGGAGCTTTACTCCTTTGGGAGAGGCTCCGTAATAGCCGTAATAGACGGCTCTTAAACGTCCAGTTACAACATGACAGGACGAGTTTTGGCTCGTAAATTATGTTGGCTAATTAGTTTTCGTGGGTATTTAATAAGATATAAATAGTAAAGCAGGTACCGTTTGTAGTTTGGTTCTGTGTCCTCGCTTTGTGTTATCGAGTTAGCCGAGTTTAGACGGCGCTCACAACTGCGCTAGCGTTGATTTTCTCTTCCTTGTAGCAATTTAATCTAGGTAACAGTTTGTTTTTGTGTCATCATAATTATAATAATCATTTATTTATCCAGATCATAGAATCAATTTTTTTAGTAATTAATAATCATAATGCTTTAGATTAGTATTTTTGTTTTTAGTTTCAGTTTTCAGTTTCATTTCCTTGATACAGCGCATTAAAAAAATAAAAATTGGTTGCATAGCTCTATTTAAAAAATCTGCCTACACCTCTCTAATCTAATCTCTCAGTTCCGAAACGTAGCTCGCTCACTTTCGTTTCGGAACTGAGACTACTCTCAAACAATTAAGTACCTTGACATAAAGTTGGGCAAATTAATTAAGCAATTGTTAAGCAAATTGAGTACCAACTTAAGTTGCCCGTATATTCAAAGTTGTATGACATGGCTATAACACTGCGATTTCCTTGACAAATATTTTCCCTGACTTTACATAAAAGAAATCATACCTAAAAGAGCCAGGTTCCTCTTACCCTCCCATCACCAGAAGTACCTTCTACCATCATCTTTACATTAGAAGCAACAATCAAACTCGATGTAATCAGGTAACTAAACTAGAGCTGCTCCACTGCTAGTGCTCGCCAATTAGATTGTACGGTAACAGACAGACGGACGACGGAATGAGAGCGCCCTAATGGAGGTACGTTACAGATATTATTATCAACCAGCATTCAGACTTCACTGTACTTCTACTGGGGAACTTCAGGCTTGGAAGGAATTTCGATTTCTATAGAATATTTTTGAGGAATGCAGGTGTTTATGTTCGCAGCGGATTGAGTTCCTGATTAACTCAGCATTAATTTATGGCAGCAAAAATAAAGAAATGCAGTCAGATTATTATCACACTATCACACATTATAAAGGCGAAAGTTTGAGAGAGTGTGTGTTTATATGTTTGTTACTTCTTCACGCTCAAACGGCTGAACGGATTTGGTATGGAGGTAGCTGACACTTTGAATTAACATATAGGCTACTTTTTATCCCCATATTCCCACGGGATCAACATTTATGCGGGTGAAACCGCGGGGCGCAACTAGTAGAATTACAAATTTGATATTAGAGGAACCTAGCGAAAGAATTGCGATTCAATTCTTCTGTTATGTACAGTTATGTACAGTCAGGAAAATGAATTCATAAGCAAATTGATACTACGTACATTTTTTTTATGTTACAGAGCTTACAACAATATAGCGACTTTCGCATCTTGCATCATACTCTGGGATTCTACTCATTAAATACCAACAAGGCAGCAGTGTATAATTTACTCGACCCTGTATTATTTCAGCCAACAATAACTTTAATAAACACGCCTAACCCTTACAAATGCAACTATTAACCCTTTCTACAAAAAACTTTTAAACAAGGCACCCCGGATATTGCAGGGTCACGGTGCCTGTAATGAAGGGCGGTGGCTAACTGGCACTAAAAGTACCGTACACGTCACATAGGGCGTAAAGGTACCATGCCGTAGTGTCGTTATGTGTAGTTTGTGTGTTATGTGGAGGGCTGGTGTTTCTAGTACAACGTGTAACGGAACGGTTAAAGTGCCAGGTGAAATATGAAATAGTTATATTGAGAGAGTATTTCAAAATTAGAGTTAGGGTTATTAGTACAGTACCATAGAGGCCAATTGTCGACCCGAAGTGATCGTAAATTAAATAATAATGGATAATGAACATTATCTGTGGCAGTCAGTTAACATTTTAGAAGAAAACGTTCAAAATCTGGTCCTAATCCCATCTTAGCGATTTGGTTAGTTAAACGTATTTTTGACAAATTGAGAGAGAGATTAACATTTTTAAGTACGGTCGCTCCGGTCTTAAAAATACGGGATTTGCCTGAGCTATGATACTAAGCTGATAAAGCTGTATATGTACATAGAGTGCCCTCCAAAAGTTAATTGATAGGTTTACTTCAGTTGTGATGTCACGTTATGATGTAAAATAAAAAAAATAATCAGGTAAACCTAAGGGATTACCCGATTATTTTGTATGATAAGATTGATAAGTCATAGGTAGTTAAATTAGTCAATAAAAAACGTTATAGTGTAAATATATATATAAATATATATACATTTGGAATTAGAATTTTAAATCATAATGTGGCATCACGGCTGAAGTAGAAAAATGTCAAGTGACTTTCGGAGGGCACTGTTCGTAAATATAAAACAATACATAACTTTTGGAACTCAATGCACTGCCGAACAATAGAATTCTGGAGAATATATATTAGATATGTACCGACAAACAAAACGTAGACGCTGCTGTCGCTAGTACTCCTGTAATTACAGACAGGTGCAAATTAATGAACTAACAACGCCAAAGTAGGCCACGAGCAGACAGACGGTGGATGTGTCTGTTTTAGTGCACCGCGGCACCGGCAGCACGCCATGCTGCAGCGAAATAGTTTATGTGGCGTCGTTTTGTACGATTTCCTCATTTAATAAGTATAATTTTTGCTAATTAAGTATTTATTATAAAAAAGTATAATCTCTTTTAAAATAATGTCTATGTGTGTTAATAATGTCTTTTAGTACCAAGACTCTGCCTAGCAACAGAAAAATAAACAGCAATTTTTTTTGTTTTTAAGAATTAGAGGTTCTTTGCCCCAAAACCTTCAGTGGAGCTAAATACTTATTACGAGTAGGTACTTAGTCAGGTCGCTTAAGTTCTGATCTTTTAATAAATAAGGAATAGAAGGCTACTACTGAATTTTTTTTTTTATTGCTGAATCACGGTCTTGACCTCGATCACGCCTGATGGAAAGCAATACATGAGGTCTATGATGGAACGAGCGTGCAGAAGATGCCTAAGGCATTGGAACTCCCACGCATCGACGAAACACAGCAGGCTGCTTGACGCCGGACTCCAGTGGAAGCGTGGTCACAAACCAGGCGGGCGTTAGCCCTACCACCGCAAGGGCAGAATTGGCCAGTCAAATAAGGTGTTGGGTGTAACTGTCCAGGATGCACCGAGCGCTCGGTTCAGTTGAGTAACTGGCGGAACAAACTGCACTACACGAGGAGGCTTCTTCATGTATCCTAAATGTACCCATTTATAAATGTTTCTCTTTGAGTAAACAATAATAAAGAGAAATTGATCGACCAACTGTAATGAGTAATGTAAGAACCCAGGATAAAAAATATATTACCTGACGTATTGATAAATTTCTTTGTGAAATTACTTTTACATAAACGATTAAACATAATCTGCAACGATATTTCACAGTACATTTACGAAATGAAACATACAAAATTTATTTTCCAATTTAGTACTACATACGAGTACATTAACAGTAATAGCTCGTAGGTCTGTTAACTGCCGATCGAAAGGTCGCGTGTTCGAGGCGACCTATTGTGTGAACCCTCCCTTATAACTAATAAGTCACATTTGAATCGGAGGGTTGACGGGATTATTAGTAATGCGTTTTGCACATTGCTGTTACTCATAGTAAAAACTTTAATAATAGGGTAAATGTAATAGAACTTCAATAAGTAAGGGTGTAGCTATAGTTTCGATTATTGGGCGTATTTTATGGTTTAGTTTGCCTGTCATTATTACAGCTTAGTAGTGGTTATTACCGACATCTTTTACTGACAGTGTACAGTCACCAAAAGAGATAAGTAACCAGTAACCGATGGATGTTGTCGAATGAAATTTAATTTGATAATGAACTGTTTGTTTTCTATTAACAAAGTTAAATTTTATTCGAAAATATTCATCGGTTCCTCACGTAACTTCAACTATATCCGACGACTCTGGTTACTTATCTCCTTTGGTGACCATACACTATCGACCAAATTAAATCGGTCATCTTTTTTTTTACACATAACAGTTGGTTTACTATTAACTCCAATAAAACAGCATATTTAATAATGTCTCAATATTCTAATGGACTCCTAAGGGAGAAAACGTTATGAAAATATGAAGATGTAGGTTAATAAAAATACTTAGAAATTAATTTAAATGTTGAAGAATATGTTCCAAATGTAATTTTACTTTCACGCAGTATCGACAGATGGTGTGGACTTAAAGAATTGTTTCCCTAACTTTATGGGAAAGAAGAAACTTTTTCCATACAGTATTTCTTTTTTAATTTCAGCCTCTTTTTTCGGATGGGGAGAATTTTTCTGTATTAGGGAAGTAAAATTATGTATACAGTTTTAAATCGCTTTTAAAATTTATGTAAAAGGCTGTTTTTAATTTTAAATTACTTGCTTTATCCTTGCCAGGTGTAGCACTCCTAGCAATTGATATAGAATTTACTTTTTAATACTTTATGGCAATAGCTGTAGCGTATTAAAAAGTAAATTCTAATCTAAATTATAACTAAAATAGAAAATGTAACAGTGCTACGAGTAAGTATTTTGATGTCTTTAAAAAGTTTTTATGCTGATGTGTTTTTTAAGACTCATCTTTCTTAAAGCATCTACTTAAAAAGCTCTAAGTATCAAGGTCGAAGTTAAAACTGTACTCCCAATTAAGTTACGCAGCAAATAGCACTCGCGCCAGTAACTCGACTCTCCCACTGAACTCTCCTCATGAATATTTACGAGCCATTACTGTTACTTCTCAGTGTCAAGTCGACAATTTTTGTAAATAAACAGAGGCTCTTGTTACAAAAGTTGTAAGTGAATTCAACAAAAAATATTGTAAAGTTACGCGCGTATTTTAACTGCGGAATATTTTAAAATAAGGTCGGTTTAACCCGAAGGCGATGGATTATTAACTCTTAACTCAGTTTGAACTTTGTGCTTTCAGTAGTATTGTTGAGCTAACTTTGAAATTGAGGAATACAAAATGTGTTAAAAATAATATTTGGGTCGTCACTCGTTGAATAGAAAATGTGGAACATTTTATAACAACCTAAATTCCGAACGGCTTTTTTACAATGCACTCCGACTCTAATTTCCACATAAAAATATTTGTACGCGATGATTTCGGGTATTTATTTGGGAGATACAGGTTTGTAAACCCACCCATGACAGCAGGGTAGCATTTTTACAAATTTTTACATCATAAAATTCCCTACTCGAAAGTTAAACGCTGCCCAAATTAGTCATGATTGCATTAGATAAGGACACTGACTTCCACTATTCCACCGTTTTTAGAATTCCAATCAAATGCAGTGAAAGACCAAACTCCGCAACCACAAACATCAGCTATCTCAAATGGACCACTACAACTTCGTTGACTCAACAACAAATGTATACAGAATCTTAAAGAACTTAACATTGTTTCCAAGACTTTGGTTTGTGGACTCTGTACTACCAATGCTATCAATTTACAAGTAGGTACCCAGACAGACACTGCACAAATAGACACAAAAACATCCTGAAGACGACCCTGTCGCATTGCAATGGAAGATTCAAACACATTTACATCTACTACTAATATCACCTTTAAAACTAAAGCTTTAAAGTTCATTTTACAGTGGCACGTTGCAGTAATAATGTTATCAAACGTACACTTGCGGTCAAACAAAACGGGTACCGACCAAATAAAAATAAATGTCGCTTCGTTAAAGCAAATTTACATTTTTCTCTGTAGCTTTTATTTCATTAATTTTCGTGTTGTGCTACTCTTTTACGACTCGTCGCGTTTCACGTTAATTACGTGCGATATTTTACAAGAAATAGGAAATAGTTTATTTCTCACTAGCATAGCAACAGGGAATCAATTCGTTAGGAATATTTGATAAAAAAATGAATTATTTAAGATATTACACATTTCTTAATTGTAAAGCGTAGCGTAGCGTTAGCGTTGTAGCGTATAAGCTATTCGAAAAGATGGTGGTTATAATAAATATGTATTTAGACGAAATTTTACCTAATATGGCTCAGTAAAGCAACTTGATAATGATAGTCTACCAGAATAATACAGTCATTAGCCTTAACACATCACTAAATGTTATAGTTGCTCAATCAAGTGCACCTACACATGTAATCTGTACACCTACTGCCGGGCACAATCAGGTGGACACTCGAGCTAATTCCACATATTAGTTCTGTCGATTATTGTCTCGCAATTACGTGTTAACGAGCTGTCACAGGTCTGTCGACCGACAATCGGCCGTTTACCGGTGTGCATAGGATTATGTCCGCCAGTGTAATCGATCGGCACGTATTACGAGTATTACCATACTATTAATTGTGCACTGATTGCTATTAACTGATATTTGGCGCCTTTGAGGACACTACATGGATCATGTGGCCGGTAAATTGGATAGAGTGTTGTTATACGAGTTTAATGGCTTCTTTGAATGGCAATTTTTGAATAAAATAAAAATAGTTATCACATATTTTGTTCATTAGGTTCAGCTAGTTTAATCTGCTATCCTTTGTGAAACGAGGAATTTTAGACTATAATAGAATACCGTTTATTGTGGCCACTATAAGAATTACAAATGTAAATTGACATTACATAGACATTTGACATAGGGTCACACAATGGGCTGTCTTATCGCTAAAATTGACAACCTTTGAATAGATATAAAAGGTGAAGGAGAAACAATACCACAGGAATTCTGAGGTATGCCATTTACATATAAATAAATTCAAACATACACATATACATAAAGCATATACAAAAATAATCGTGCAACAGGAGCAAAGGACTACAAATAATGTTAACCCTTCGTATGCTTAAACGTGGATCCACGCGAGACACAATGGCTTTTTAATTGCGTCTGTAATTACGGCATTCAACCGGTTAAAGGTTAGGGAGATGTGTTTTTTTTACCATAAATTTAAAAGTGGTCAAAGATTGCGGACGTCTTACCGACACGGGCAAAGTATTTCATACCCGTACTGCTTGAACTGACATCTTCTAAATTCGGTATCATTTGATTTAACGCGATAGTTAGACATAAGAATATTTGATGATAATATAAAGGCTGCCACACAACCGAGACCACACAGAGATTGATATGTAAAAAGATATAATTTTAACGCCACACGATCAAAGCAAAAACTAAATAACTAACTAGAACGAGATAGTAATATTAATTGACATTACAGAACTATTCGTCACCCTACATCAAAAACGGCGAGGGTCATGGAGTCCCCAACTATAACTAATCCGTCTAATCCGTCGCGGAACTAACTTCATTATCAGACAAAAGAGAGGAAATCGTTATCGGAACACAAGCTATGTTCGTCATAATGTGTGTCGATACGCTGCTTAACTTAATGGGGTGAGTAGGAAATGTGACTCATTGCTGTGGGTTGTGTAGCTACTAAAGTTATAAATGAATACAAACTATGAAATGTAATAGTAATAAATTAAAATGTAACAAGGTCTCTGTTACATTTTATCATACTATGTAACAGGGTCTCTCAATCTCCACAGATGGGGGTTCACGAACGGCACAGATCTCAAATGCGTATGCGCTATCTCCCCACAGACAATTCCCCACCTTCCATCCTGCGCTGCATGCCTGGTGACCTGTGCGTTTGATGATCTTATGACTGCGTGAGTGAGTGGAGTTCGCGCAGCTGAATTTTGGGCCAAAGATGACTTGCAATAAGGCCATACAAATATTTTCGCAGATCCTGTGATGAATTTTCTCCAAAGTGAGTACTTTTGGCTCTGTGTTCATGACATAAACAGTTAGAACTTGCTAAATCATGTCAAATTTGGTGAAAACAAGACTGTAATACTATTTTTACTTGAATGTAAGCTACGCTTGCCACAGTTGGTCCGTGGATGGGTGACCATCTTTACATACCAAGACCCCTCCATGTCTCGGAAAGCACTTTAAGCCATTGGTCCTGGCCTATCTTTCGTGAATCTTTGACAGTCATTACGGGTCGTCAGAAGCCCGAAAGTCTGACAACCAGTCTTACCAAGGGTATCGTATTACCCAGTAACTGGGTTGTGGAGGTCAGCTAGGCAGTCGCTCCGTGTATTCGGCTGCAACCGGTTAGACTGGAAGCCGACCCCAATATAGTTGGGAAAAGGATAAGCAGATGATGACATCAATGTACAACATATTGTTCACATATAACACTAATAAATGGTTTTGGATTTGGATTTGTCTTAATCCAGGTTATTCAATTATCTTGCAGACCACGAACATAATAATACAAAATAACGTTATTAGTAACTGCTAATGCACGTAATTAAATTTTATTAAAATTGCTTCGGACTCGCTACAAGGCAAGAGATTGGCGGCATTGTGGGTATATTGTGATTGTGTAGCATAAAGTATATTTAGTAAATAGAAGCGCATTAGCGTTCCTATGTAAATTCAACAATACTGACAACCTCAAGCAAAATACAGCTACTTGTACACTAATAAACATTTCGTTAAAAGACGTGATTTCCCCTAGGAGTGCGAGTCAGACGGCCCTCGTCCGTGTCCCACCGCGCTCTGCCTGGAATAGTTGGAGCTCCACTAATGACTGCACGTTCACTTCCTCTATTTGAAACGGATCTTGGCAATGAGCCAGAAACGTGAATTTTTATTTAAGGTCATACTCTTAAACATAGGAATGGAAATGATTAGCTCTTAAGTTTTGTGAAGTTTGAAAAGCTATTAGTAAAATTAACTTTTAGAATAAAGCGACGATAATTACCACATTATCACCTGAGAGTTTGCATCTTTCCTATGCTAACATAAAAGGATGCAAACTTTAACTTATGATGAAGATGTATCGAACAAAATGTCATGCTGCGCCGACCTTAACAAAACAGGATAAGCACAGAAACATTATGATTTAATTAAACGCAGGGACTGCTATAAAAATCTATTCGAAAAGCATTCATAGCATTGAGTTCTATATTATTCAAATCCGGAAACTATCCAAACACCTCCAAAACTTCCCACGAAGATTCATATAACAATTACATACTAAAATATCCTAAAACCGTGTCTAATCAAAGAGGAGACAACAAACGAGAGAGAGTCATTATTATAATAGGATTAGAGGCATATCGGCGTAGTTTATCTTAGCCAAATAATATCGGCACTGCAGGGATCCGATTACGAGCTCGGATCGCTTATGGGTGCAGAGCCGGGAGGGGGCGATGCGGTATCGGAGGAAATGTATTTGGGTAGTAGAGGTTGTAATATGGATCAAATATTGGGCTCGGATAATGTGCCTGTAGAGGTTCTAGTGCTTCTACGAATAGCTTTATTAACATGACAGGAAAACGACGCTTTAATAGTGCACTGGAACAGTTTGTCAGAACTGGCAGCCCTTGCTTGCTTTAGTAACATTTTTATAATAAATTAATACCATCTATTCTTTATAAGATTAACAGAATCTATCAATGTAAACCTACATCGGGCTGTTGTTCATAGGGCCTGTTTTTAGAAGCGATTCGAAGTAACAACTTTTAAGCAAGCCTACGCAATGGAACATAGTCGTTGTCTTTTAACAAAAAAGTGCTCCATATTTAAAAGAACGTTGGAGGAGTTTCAAACCATCTCTTACAAATTCATATTACAACTACGTAGTTCCAGAAACGTACAGAGCATATACCAGTGCTAGTTCCACTTCCACCCAATATTTCTTCCGAAAATACTGCACAAGACCCTAAAACACGTCATCGCAAATAAACAAAACCTGTACAGCCGAACACGATGTATTTATTCCTCACTCCGTGTACAGGATGTTGTTTATCTCAGCTTGGCGCGCGCCCAGCAGCGCCGATGTTACAACTATATCATACGATTTAACAACGACGTGGTACACTTGCTCCCAAATCGAATTTGAATAAGTAAGATGTAAAATATTAGCGATGTAGTAGCCAATGAAGTATCTAAACATTGGCATAGAATAAATAAACGAGCCTTAGAACTTAACTGTCTCAAGGCAAGACTTTGTATTTTGTTAAGAAGAAGGGTAGCAACGTCTGATTGCTAATACCAATATTATTTCGACCACTCAACTAAAAGTGATGCTGACTGTAGCAATTATCTTTTGGACAGATATTATCGCCGATTGAGGGACCGTTTCAGTAGCTGTGGCTTTAAAGATATAATCGCGTTGCACCCGATTTTATAATTATACTTATATTATGGTTCACAAAACTAATAAAAGAAATCGTAAGTACTACCCCTTTTAAAACTAGGTGAGCTAAATTCCCATGGAATGGGAATTTCGCTTCCTTAGTTTTAACATAACGATTTGTGTAACTTAACATCTCTTGCAGGGCGGCTAAGTTCAACCGCTTACGCTGTTTGGAAAATCCGCCAATTAACAGACGTGGATACCGCGAGACTGGTCTATTTTAGTTACTTTCATAGCATCATGTCTTACGGTATTTTGTTGTGGGGACGGGCTGCAGATATTGATTCTATCTTCATCCTGCAGAAGAGGGCTGTCAGAGCCATATACAAGCTCAGCAGGCGTGATTCTCTAAGGGAACTGTTTAAAAAAATTAACATCATGACGGTTCCTTGTCAATATATATATGAAAACATTATGTACGTTCGAAAAAATCTACATCTTTTTAGTAAGATAAGTGACAGGCATAATTTTAACACAAGAAATAGGAACAAATTAGATCAACCGCGTTTCAGATTGTTTAAAGTAAAAACTTCTTTTATGGGTTACTGTGTAAAATGTTATAATAAAATACCACTCGATTTTCTTCAACTAAATGAGAAGAAATTTAAAACATGCATTAAACGCACACTATGTAGACAAGCATATTATAAGTTGGATGATTATATCGCAGATAAAAATGCTTGGCTAAATGCTGGTCCTGCTCCACAGGAACTTGAGCTCATTAGTTAAAACAATATTTGGAAGAGGTGCTTCCCTTTTTCTTTTTTAGTGTTTCTGACATTACGATCTTAATATTTATTTTTATTTTATTCAATCATGTTTTAATTGTTTAATGCTGCAAT
This sequence comes from Amphipoea lucens, assembly GCA_947508005.1. Classification (NCBI taxonomy): domain Eukaryota; kingdom Metazoa; phylum Arthropoda; class Insecta; order Lepidoptera; family Noctuidae; genus Amphipoea; species Amphipoea lucens. The sequence goes on along the minus strand of OX382374.1, from coordinate 457,218 downwards.
ACTAAACACCTTTTCCTGTTTGGTATTAAAATTTTTATTCATCTCTTAAATAAATTGCAATCTATAATTTTGTATCATTTAGAAGCATTTTTTCAATTTTGTAAATGTAAGAACCATGGATCCGTTTTTTATGATTTTTTGATGTTGACTTGAAAGAGCATGGCAGTTGAGAATGTGTCATGCTCACGTTAATGTCTCACTGATGGTGGCGCGTGTGTTGGATCATTCGGTTCCCTACAAAATGGTTGAGCTGGATGGTGCTGATCCATGCGTCATGTTCGTGAACGGACGCCGTCGGTTGAGACTGGTCATCTCTTAACTGCCAAGGCTTATTTTTAATCTTATTTCTTGTATTGTTTCTTCATTTGTGTGTTTTTTTACATTGTTCTCACATATAGAAGCAACAAGAATAATGTTCCCAGGATTTTGTAATATCTTGATTTAAAAAGAGTGTCCATGGAGTTTCTTGCCCGTTCTTCTCCATAGAGATCTACGCTTTGGAATGGGCAACTAGCTTCAACTTTCTGACTAACTGACCGACTACTTAATTTTGACAATTCAAAAGTGCCTGTAATGGTTTAATTGAAATAAATGCTTTGAGTTTGAATTTGAGTAAAAATCTGCCAAAAAGACCAATTACGCCTTTGTACTTTATTGTGTGCGAGAAGTTCAAATGTGAGGTGATGTTTTCTTGAATTAAGTGAAGATTTGTAGACTTATTTAATCTGCAAATCTTCACTTAATTCAAGAGAACATCACCTCAATCCCTCTTAAAGTCAACATTATCCATCCAAATTACGTTAACCCGTTGGTATACTCTCCAATGCGGTGGCGTTATACCGACTAGACACGCGATTGGGCGCATTGTTGGCCCTGATTGATTGATCACCGCGCTGTATTTGTTCATTACCGGTACCAATTGATCGATGGCTCGCTTTAAAGAATATACATCATTTTTGTCACAAGATATTAGGTACTCGCGAAAAGGGTGTGAAAGCACCTTTAATGTGTCATTTCACTTTGTGACAAATAGGGACATTGCTAACGTTAGATAATGTTGACGACAAAATGGGTCTATTGTGAGGTGGTTTTTTCGGTGTTTTCGTGTGATAAATCACGTTTAAAAAGTGTGATTTATATTCCCGTATGCAAAGATGGGTGTTTTGTGTGTAACTAAGTAGGTTCTTACTCAAAGTCAAAGTCAAAGCATTTATTTCAAATAGGCACATAAAAGGCACTTTTGAACGTCAAAAATTATCTTAAAATAGAATTGATTCTAGTCGCCCATTCCAAAATGTAGTTTTCGTATGGAGAAGAATGGGCAAGAAACTCCACCGTTACTCTTTTAAAATGTTTTAGGTACAATATTTTGCATGGGTACATTAATTATAAAACCGGCCAAGTACGAGTCGGACTCGCCCATGAAGGGTTCCGGAGCAGCAAGTAACATAATATAAAAGTTCTTGTAGTTCGTTGTAACTTTGTGAAAGGTAAATTGCGGTATTCGATTTATGACGTATTAAAAAAAAACTACTTACTAGATCTCGTTCAAACCAATTTTCGGTGGAAGTTTACATGGTAATGTACATTATATATTTTTTTTTAATTTTATCATTCTCTTATTTTAGAAGTTAGAGGGGGGGACACACACATTTTACCACTTTGGAAGTGTCTCTCGCGCAAACTATTCAGTTCAGAAAAAAATGATATTAGAAACCTCAATATCATTTTTGAAGACCTATCCATAGATACCCCACACGTACAGGTTTGATGAAAAAAAATTTTTGGAGTTTCAGTTGTAAGTATGGGGAACCCCAAAATTTATTGTTTTTTTTCTATTTTTGTGTGAAAATCTTACTGCGGTTCACAGAATACATCTACTTACCAAGTTTCAACAGTATAGTTCTTATAGTTTCGGAAAAAAGTGGCTGTGACATACGGACGGACGGACAGACAGACAGACAGACAGACAGACAGACAGACATGACGAATCCATAAGGGTTCCATTTTTGCCATTTGGCTACGGAACCCTAATAATAACATGTGAGGACGATGCACCTAAAATAAAATTACTATACCACAATAGGTAAAAGAATTAAAAACGAAACCATGACATATAAATTAATTATCTGATAGATACATGGTGCTCACATATTTACAAACATGGTACAAGCAAAACTATTTTTATTAAAAAAAATAAAATACAAGTAATAAGTCTGGGTGTGAGTAATGAATGTAAAAACTAATAAAAAAAAAATTACAATTAAATTAGCAACCAGTTTGATTTTGTCTAGACTCTAGATTGTCCTATGGAGTAGGACCAGCATGTTTCCAAGCGTTCTTATCTTGGATATAATCTTCTAATTTATAGTATGCTTGTTTACAAAGTGTACGTTTAATGTGAGTTTTAAATTTTCTTTCATTTAATTGCAATATATCACTAGGTATTTTATTGTAACATTTGACACAGTACCCCATAAAAGATGTAATGTACTTTGGCTAATCTGAAAAATGGTTGATGTATTTTATCTTTATTTCTTGTGTTAAAGTTATGTCTATCGCTTATTTTATTAAAAAGATGTAGATTTTTTCTTACATACATAATTTTTTCATAAATGAATACTTCAACTAGACTGTCCCGTTCGTCTCGTGGCGCGACTGCTGAGCGTGGGGTACTGGGTTCGATTCCCGGGTCGGGCAAAGTGTTGTTGGGTTTTATTGGGAATTTCTTAATAACAGCCCGGAGTTTGGAAGTTGGTGGTGTGCCACCCCCGAGCCTTTGAAAGCACGTTAAGCCACTGGTCCTGCGCCTGATATCCTGTGTAGGAATGCCGTCCCATCGGACTATGAGAGTGAGGGAAGATAGAGTGTACCTGTGTCTCCCGCGCCGAAGGCTGGTCTCAGCGGAGATTAGTCGCCATGGCCGAAATTCAGTCTGGAGGAGTTTATTTTCACTAGGTAATTAGACGCTAAGCTATGCTTAAGCTATGTACTTAATAATTAAGTAACTCAGGAATTGGCTGTTTTACACCTATGTTGTACCGCTGAAATCAGGCAATTCTTGCCTACAACATACAAACTCAATTAGAATGCATGTTTCAATTAAAATGATCTAATTAATTATCTAAACACGAGCAGCACTAAATAATACGTATTGCTAATCGCAGCGCGATCTATTTGATGTATCGGCGATCGGCAAACACAGCCCGCGTTTTAATAATACGCCAAACAGAACTGCGCGTATTAATGATACGCCAAACAGCCGATTGTGATGTATTTGCCGATTTGTTCATATGCGTTTGCTTTTATGGTTATTGTTGGCTGTAAATGGACTGATGCAGGTACCTTTGTTTTAAATTGAAGAGGGCGATTTGTTGATTTTGTGAGATTTAATTAAAGCCTTTAAATAAATGATCCCCTTTTGTCTGGAAATAAAATTAAAGATTCGAGATATTTGTATATTCGACTTATAATTTCTTGTTTCTTCCACAACCGCTGTTTGTTTAATTTTAGTCATCAAGTTCTTCTAACTGAACAGAGAGTTGTGCTGCTTGGGAGTTTGTTGCGCCACTTCTTCCCAGCTAAAGAAGAAAAAGTGGTGAAGGACGTTTTGGGGGAATTTTGATTTGGTTTGATTTATTACGCAAAAAGCGATTTTGGTCAAAATTAGCTTCTTTGCTTATGAGTAGATCGCTGTCGTAAACAACAATGTTTAAAGTAAATATCGTTCGCCAATATTTTAATATCAACCAAATTAAAATACCTCTCACTCATATCGAACAATTTTATTATTTCACAAACAAAAATTATAAATTCAGATATATAGTAAATAAAACCACCGTCCGTGTCCGTGGCGGTAATTAATGAAAACAATCGGAACTGGCGACAATTAGTTATGTCGCGGTCGCGCGACTTTGCGACACCATGACTTGACGCGCGACTAATGATCTATCTCAGGACTGTTTCAGACTAAGTTCATCTGTTCATTATTGGGAAGCCGGGAATTCTAGAGAGCTAAATAAAGGTTATTGAACTTGAAAAGGGTTAATGGGTGGGTACTGTAACTGACTAACAAGAGTTGGCCTAGAAGTTAACTTACTAACGTAAATAAATAAGACAACACGGAATATTTGTTGTCATGCTGTCAATCAAACTACTGATCTTCAAAAGTTTTTTTCTAAAAGAATACATCAAACAGAATTTTCAAGGATTATTTCGAATGAATTAATTTTTAAATTTTAAAAGCAACACAGAATGAAAAAGTCAACCCTTTAAAGGCAGCCATCGCGTCCTAAAAGTAAAAACAACATGAAAAAATAAACTCAACTCGCAAACTACTGAATTTTTCATGACTCTGTCGAACGTCCATCTACCTGGCAACGCGACCGTTTCTTTGAGCGATTTAATTTAACTCCCGATCCACAATTACAGGGATACTGTCCCTTTCAGAGTTTGGTGTCAAAGCAACGAAAACTCGAATTACACTCGCCAATTTTCGTTTGAAAGGGTTGCGACACAGATCATCGTTTAGAATACATTGCTGTTTTCGAATAGAGAGTGTTAGAAGATCAGGATGAAAAGCAGCAATTGATGGGTTGCTTTGAAATGTGATCGAAGATTTTCGAAGTTAGGTGTGTAAGGACGTAGAGTTGAATTTATCAGAGCTGTCGTTTGGCAAAGCTAATGTATTCTCAAAGTTTGACAAAGCTGACTCACCGGGTAGTGCCGGGTAGTCTCCCAGGAAAAAGCGAGGGTGTAATGGAAACAAGTTTGGAATTCGTCAATAGATTACTTTGGTGTTTCACAAAATAGACTTTACATTGAACAGTTTCGCTATTTTGTTGTTTGTACAGATTAACACTAATGGAGGTTAATTTTAGAATAACTTGGGACTTGTTAGTTAGTAATTTTTAATTGAAGTGTTTTCGAATGATTGTACTAATTATTGCATGAAGTAAGAAAGCTGACTTTATATGAGACAAAGAGGAACAAGTATTCTTGTGGACTCACAGCTCATCAACCTGAAGTCCTTATGTAGTACCGGACAAATAATTTACCTACCATTAATTGCGACAGTTTCAAACGCCCAACTATGACTTTATGGCCTACGGAGTTAGAAAGTGATGTGAAAGTAGATTAGCCACTTCTTATTTGATAGATCGGCATGCGTAAAAAGGTGCCAGCGACCAACTAGATTTGGAAGTCGAAGAACCGAGTAATGTGGCATAATTTTGGAAAAGTACACATCCAGTTACGGGGTGCTATATACTGAGCTGATTGATAAACAAAATATTCAAACTCAAACTCAAAGCATTTCTTTCAATTAAACCAATTACAGGCACTTTTGAATTGTCAAGGGGTCGGTCAGTCAGAAAGATGAAGCTAGTTGCCCATTCCAAAGCGTAGGTACGTATGGAGAAGAACGGGCAAGAAACTCCATGGACACTCTTTTAAATCAAAATAATATGGTTACAAAGTCTTGGTTACATCATTCATGTTAAAAATTATACATATGAGAACGATGTAGAACGTTAAAAGCGTCCATAATGAAAAGATGAGAAAAAACAACAATTCAAAATATTAAATTAAAATAAAATAGGCCATGGCAGCAAAGAGATGACCAGTCCCTACTGACGGCGCCCGTTCACGAACATGATATTAGTTACCCGTTACCAACTCCCACTTCAAATCGTACCCAAATTCCAATACACTCACCAACAATACCAATACAAACCAACACTGGCAATAAATCGCACAATTAACGCGCTCTGACGTCACTGTTCAATTTGCCGCGTCATTCGCCGCTTTGTTCTCCACTCGATATGATGACGTCACTTGTTCGCCGTTTATCTTGGAGCTGGCAATGGTGGATGGGAGGTTTTCGTTGGGATATCTTTTGTATAATAGGTGCAGTCATTGCCCTAGGCTGCGGTATTCTCTTCCCCTCTTCTTCTTTGTAAGGTAGGGTAATGCAGGGCACTGACTGTACGATGGATATCCCTATTAGTTACCAGGCGTACCAGTGGGCATCGTGTTATCTAGTAACTGGTTGTAGAGATCAGAAAAGCAGTCGCTGCAAGTAAAAAAATTGTCCGGTTAGACTAGAAGCCTACCCCAACATAGCTGAGAAAAGGCTGGGCAGATAATGATGACGTGGTATCAGTTACCTCAGTACAACTCATCGCTATACGTTGGAATTGTCCAAAACCATCACTGTAACATCGATCCCTTGTCTAACACAAAGGTGGGCTAGGTAAGGGTCTCTTCTACATACTCGGGCCTACGAAGAATTTCCTAATTATTTGCCAGAATCTGTAAATAGATTACCGTGGGCGTGACACGAATACGTTTGCACACACACTGCCATAACTACACACATGCCTAAACGCTCATACACACACATACAAACTCATCAATTTGCTTTTAATTACACCGTGTTGAACATCAATGTTTAGTAATGTTTTGTACACATTTGTATGGGATTCTACGAGCAATGATTTAAATGTTTGCGTTAGAAATTAAGTTACATTTGCTAATGTAATATGGCTAACACATTTGCGAATTACATGAATTATCATTAGTTTAGTTGCAAATGCGCGTAAGCTGGGATTGTGGGTTTATTGTAGGTTGCATGTAGAGTTAGATAAGGGACTAGTCACACTTATTCAGCTCTGTTCAGCTTTTGTCCATAGAAAACGACGATTTTGTATGAGATGCGTACGCGTCCGTTCAGCCGCGGAGAGCTGAACGGACTCCATACAAAATCGTTGTTTTCTATGGACAAAAGCTGAACAGAGCTGAATAAGTGTGAGTAGTCCCTAAAACTGTAATTAGGAAACTAGTACTTATTAATTTTCAGAACAGACTTTTATTTAAATCGATTTTAATAAACGAAATGTTCCTAAGCCTGCCTGGAATAGTCAGTTGGCTATATTATTGTAGCTAAAAATGGTAGTCTAATTATCTTCAGCAAATAAGATTTTTCTTCAAGTATAAATTAACCACGACTCTTCTCTCATTAAAACCTCAGGCATGTAATTAAAATGAAATCTCTTACAAGAGTAGAAGTAAAGCAATTCAAAGTATTTGTTAGCCTGAACTTCAGTACCTTCAGTTGCAGTACTTAGAACAAGTTCGATTAATTACCGTCTGCGGCTGAAATCGACGCCTGCACTGAGCGCCGCTGAAAATATCTCGCTCTGCAGTTTTGTAAGGACTGCACAGAAAAGTTGTGTAAAAGGGAATACTATGGTTTTAGATTTTTATATTTTATTTTACATTGTTTGCATGTATGATGGCCCAATGGTTCACCTCCCAAGCACGAGGTTGTGGATTCGAATTCGGGCAAATACAAATGTGAATTTTTCGATTCATATGTACTTTCTGAGTTTATCTTGGATGTTACTGACATCGATGAAGGAAAAACATCGTGAGGAAACCTGGAATTATAGTTAATATAAGAGTGATCAATGATCTCTGTGTGAAAAGAGGCATTTGCCCAGCATTGGGACAGTAATAAGCTGGTATTATTATTATTATACATAATATAATGTTTGTATTATATGAAGGGATAGACATAGCTGACCAATATCCAGACTCAACCCAGTCCCCGGACTGCTACTGAATATTTTCTAACTATTGCACTTTTAGATTAAATATTTTAAGGGACCACCAAGGCAAATACATCACTAAGTAATTACTGAAAATTATTTGTGTGAACCAAACGTACCTAATTGTTGTATTTGGTTGCTTCGGTGAGTACCTGAACAGATTGGGCGAGAAGCCACGGCAAATTGAGACCACTGCGGAGGCAGCCTGGATTCCTCACAACACACCCACGAGGAGTGCCCGGTGTGGGCGAAACCTGTCTATGCCGGCAGTAGTGAGGGCTATGCTGACAGAGACAGAGAATTGGACGGTAGTAGCCTCCTTCTGTGAGACCGTGATGATATAAGAAGGTTCATCGATTCCCGTCCCCAGGATTTTTATAGCAGAGCCATCAACGAACTTCCATTAAAATAGCAAAAGTGCATCTTCACTAATGGCCAATAATTTGATTAATAAAATATAATAATGTTCTTTAAGAAAGATGCATGAATTTTTTTCTATGTAAAACAGCAATTTCATAGGTAAGGATGTTGCCTGCTTCCGAAATTCAAATATTATGCGTCTTTCATAAAGTTGCAGTACTTCGTGTGTTTACAAAAAAAAAACGTGTTAGCATCGATCGTTGACACACATTCAACGTTCATCTAAAAATGGACCTCTATTCATTTGAAGAAAAAAACGGATTATCACTCACGCAAATTAGTTTTAGGGTTCCGTTCCTAAAGGGTGCAAAGACGGACCCTATTACTAAGGTTCTGCTGTCCGTCCGCCCATCTGTCACAGGGCTGTATCTTTTGAACTGTAAAGTGATGGATTGGCTAAGATCAAGAATCATCTCAATAATACGTACCACTAGTAGGTGCATTCGTGGCACAAGGCATACATTTAAACCAATAGCTAAGTTATTCGGCTTCGATGATGGAGCAGCCCTACCTAGACAAGACTGATGTGGATGACGTCGATTACTCGCGATAGATAAATAAACTGGCTTTATTCATTAATTAATCAATAATTTGACAGTAGTATTGTTATAGATTATATTTTAAATATATGTATTCTTATTCATTATTAATATACGTTTTATATTATTACTGTTGCCTATATACCTATACGAGTACCTTGTTTATTATTTCTAAAGAAAGGTGTATGTCAACGAAACGTAATATCCGCTCATATTCATAAGAACGGATCCAATAAAATACTTCGTGTATCTAATGAGGTATTCTATATTCATCGTCTTAATATTCAACCTGACATGTCATATTATATATTATGTAGACATGATATTTCTAAATACCAGGCCAACATTCATTTTCTCTGGGCCTGCTCAGTAGGAATGGGGAATATTTACAGTCCTTATCTTGATCAGAACGACACGACCCTGTTGCTAAGGCGACGGTATGGGTAAGTAATTGGTTCTAAAGCCTTTATATTTTTTTTTTGCAAATGATTATTTTATTTGGTTCCTTATATTGCTAACTACGACTAGCAAGTAAAACAAATTAGTTAGGTAAATAAAAATGGCCTAATCCAAAGACATCAAATACAGTAACGTACGATTTATTTCAGATAACATCTAAATAAATATAATGACGTCACGACTTGATACTTTTCTCCTATGACATATGACCGGTACGTAACGTTAGTACTTGGTCGTTTATCATACTGGAGCATTATATCCATTGATTGTACTTACTGAAATGTGACAATCTGGGCACTTTTATTGATAGATACACATTTGATATGTCATGATATTATTATTATTGCTCTAAATGTAATAATCAGGATCAGTCTTAATAATGTTGTGCAGAAATATTAATTAAGAAAAGAAAGAAAACGTATTTATTGTAACTCGCATACAGGAAGCTCACAAAACTAAACACACACATAGAAACATAAAAATAAAACAAAAGTAAAATGAAAATTACAGAAAGTCTGAAATATAGGGTAGCCTAATACATTTGTATACATTGTTCATAGATATTTTCGACTTGAAACCGTTTCAATGCTTCAAATGAACAGTTTCATAACCAAATTACCTCATGTAACACATACATGAGTTTATTTTTTTATCGCATTCGCCTTTTGCAGTCCAAATGCATCTCCGCACAGTAAATATGTAGTTCAACGGAGAGTTTTTATAGCAGACCATAACACTGCTTTATTGCAGACATAACGTTTTTACTATTTTATACTAATGTAGTTTTCTTTTTAATGGCAAACTGTCTCTCAAATTTCCTCGTTTTTATTCCGTAATCAAAATATCTTGATGACAATTACTGGCAATGAATAATAACTGTTTTAGGAGCATTTTTGATTTTCCACATACATTTTTTTTAAATAACTCAATAAGGCTAGGTTTCACAGTCAACTGATTTTCAATGTAGGACTTCCTGAAGCTGCCCTAAGTACTTAATATTTTGTACATAAATCTCATGTAAAAGTAAATGTGTGTATTCTGCAAAAAGTGAGAGTAAAATATAGTCCTTCAGGGCTCCCCAAAGATAGACAGATTTAGTGACACTAAGGTCTGATAAGAGGGTCTCCTGTAGTTGTATACTTTACGAGCTTCGAGCCTTTTGGTGGTCGTAATGTTTTATAAAAAGTTGAGTTTTGTCACAGGTGACATCTCATGAGGAAAGTATAATATTTAAACCGTAAGTTATTACCAAGGTTTCGTTATTATTATCATCTAATTTCTTCTCAAATTGTCTTCCTAGGAAAATCCGAAGACACAGAACAATAATATCTGTTATGTTTTATATAAATCATTCCCTATACATATAGAGAATGATTTTGTTTTAAATATTATGTTGCCCAAAGTTAATCTAGCCCCGATCATAACAAGGTCACTTATAATTGTGTCTTAAACTTTAGATGGTCGGTATAAGCTTTGGGGTTCCCGAAACGGTTATGTTTAAGTTTATTTGAACCAGTAAAAGTGTTTGTTTGTCCCAGTGAGAGACATCGAATCAAAATAGAAGTAGATGCTTACAGCTAGATACACTTTTAGTTTAATGAGATTTTCCCAACGTATGTAATTTTATGTTAAAAGCAAACTGGAATGAAAACACATGCTAAACCACTATTTTTATAAAGTGCAAATTTTTCAATAGTCAGATAGCTTTTATGCGAAGATTAAATATGACAGCTTGACATATTTTCATACAAAATCTGTCAAACAGCCACATTAAAATGTACACTTCAGCTAAACATTATCTGAGTATTGAAAAATCAGCACTAAGTGTAATAAACAACGGCAATTTTTGTATTTATGGCAATTGTTACGATGTACAAGAACGTCGGATTTACTAACACAAATACCTATCATGCCAACGCTGGCTTAAATATCGCTTTGCTGGGAGTCACCTGTCCTGAGGCACACATAATATTGCATTAAATCTAAAACAGCTACACTTTGTTTTTGAGTTCAAAAAAGTACCTGAAACATCGTCACATTAAAATAACATTTTACTTGTATGTATTTTTGTCCAAATCTATAGGTTTCATTTTTTCAAGGTTTTATTGAATGTCTAAAATGAACCCACTATGACTCACCAGTTATCCCCTTTTCAGTAAAATTCAACGCACTAACTAACCCACCACTATGCTTTGTTACAGATTGCCTCCATCTCCAACTGTACCGCGACCCAAAGGACCGCTATAAGAAAGGCCAGACAAAGGCCTCTCTTTCGCTCCAACACTTCCTGGGCTTTGAGTCAGGCTTCACTCTGGACAAGGAGTCCAACACCATAGCCATAATATGCCAAGACGTCACTGTGGTCCTAGCCTTCGAGACAAGAGAGAGGCTAATAGCCTGGCAAGTGAAGGTGGGGGGACAGCTCGGTTCCTCCAAGGAGTTCCTGGTGATGATTGGCGGAGGTGGGTCGAGGAAACTTCCCGCTGGTCCTGCTAGGATGCACCTTCAAGGGAGGAGGTTCGCGCTGACGAGTGGAGTACCGCCGCGTCTGCTGGGATTGTGGGAGTTAGCGCATTTGAGGTGAGATGCAATTAATTTTTATCGGAATCTGAATAGTATGAACTATCAAAGATCGTTCTAGTTTTTTATTATTAGTCGACGTTATGACGTTTAGGTTCTTGGCTATAGATGAATGCTATTAAAAAGCCAATCAGCTAACTAAACGAATAAAATTCCTAGTGCTCGTTAGGTATGTAATACTCAAAGTTATGTTTATGATCTTGTTAAACTACCATCTGAAATGTTCTGACCTAAATATGAAAACTCATGACACGTGAAATGAATTTCTGCAAGTTTCATGAATTCGTGGATGATAGTTTTAATGCGATCCTTAAACTCAATAATGTGAGTGGAATGCGAAAACAATAGAGCCATATGAAGTCTCATAAATTGAGAGTTATTCCGAATAAAATAAAGTAATAAAGTGAACAGTAAAACAACATCCGAAGATATAATCGAGACAGTAAAGGAGGTTTATGTTATGTGCGTGTCCGTCCTAGCAGAGTGAAAAAAGCGAGGCGACGCCATGTGAAATTATTTGACACAGTGGCTGGTTTATAGGGATGAAAACTGCTATGCGTCGAACTTTGTCACTTGACTGGTATCAGCAACCTAGACCAGTCAGCAACTAAAGTCGGTTGACACCGTTATTTTTAGCAGATGATATCTAAGTTAACACAAAACATATACAAAAATAATATTTTGTATTTTTCGAAATACGTTCAGATAAAATTGAATTATTTAAATTGTAACCTGACTTCCGTTACTGGCTGTACCATCAACTGTAATTGTTATTACCAGCTATTTAATATTTTAATATCGCATCATCGCAATTCGCTCACCTAGGACGATAGATACCGAATAAAAGCGCGTGACGACTTTATGCGCTCGGGCGGCGCGCGGACGCCAACCAACGTTAATGGCCGCCGCTTCCGGCCGCCATCTTGTGGAGTGATGCGCGAACTAGGGCTGCCATGGTACGGAAATACGCTCGTTGGGAAACATTTTTAGAAGGAAATGATGTATCAAGTAGATCTTAGAGAGAGGGACGCTATTTTTAAGTTAAACCCGAAAATTGGGGGAAAATATACAAGCGGTATTTTTTACGTTAAAATATTTTTATCGTGCACAGTTGTTGTTCTTATTTTTAACTAAACATTTGAACTTTATTGCCTGCACGCATACTACATTAAAGTAAAAATAAAATAAGACAACCTTCACTTAGATAGACTGCTAACACTCACAGGCAAAATACAACTACAAAAGTTCGATCTCAAAACTGTTATGAAAAGTAATAGTCGCAAGGAAAGATAATATAACTCTCAATGTATGAAAACCAATTCATTATCTGAACGTCCATTGGTTCCCCAGCAGACAGTATGTTAGTCCACAAATGCACATGAGTTGCTTAACTGCACTTTGCGACACACTGCACCCGCGACTAAATCTGCACTTTGTCCAAGCGAGAAAGAGACAACGACACCCTACCTCCAACGATGAAAAGAGACTGCAAAGCAGTTATGTCATAAAACTCTCGACAATTCATGCCGAAGTTGCCGAAAGTAGATAATATTTTCTGAATTTTGTGAATTTGTGGTGACTCTTTATAAGCTTGTGGATCACGGACGGCTAATTTCATTTTCATTTCCCGAAAGTCGAAAGTTCGGATTCATATTATGTTATCCCGCTTCGTTACATTTCAGCCGATAAACATCGCTTGTAGGTTGAAACAATAACGTAAGCAGTTATAACGAACGGGACTTTAAAAGTTTAACATTCAGTTGCTGTTTTCAAGAATGTGATATACATATAATATGTAGATATCAGGTGTATGAAGTTTACACAAAAAAAAAATAAACTACTTTTAAAATTGATATTTCAAGTGAAGACGCTAACTGTGGTCGATGACCCCACAATAAAAATCATTAAATTAATTTCTTGTTTGTTTTATCATGTTTAGATATCGATACCTATCACGCCTGCGCAGTTTTGCTAGCTAATTCAATTTGACTCTGTATATTTGTAAGATGAGCTTGATTCGTCACCAGAGTTTCATACTGTGTGTGTAAATTTTTTTTTTCAATACAAAGCAACCGTCTTAAAAAAAAAAACACAGTCGGTGTCGTTGGTTTTGCATTTTCGTTTTTTGACACCGACTTCCGAAATTAAAGTTATCTAACACTTTCTAGTGTTTTTTTTTTAAGTCGGTTGTTTTTTTTTGTAAAAAAAGTTTTTATTTTTCACTTTTTAGTTGTACCTACCCCATACAAATTTAATTAACACTAGTGCATTGAAGAATTGAAGACACCGACTAGAAGAGTCATCAAAATTCGCATAGAAATGCCGGAGATGCAGTACATTTATACATATATCATCGTACATAAGAATAATTACCTAATGTATTACATACTAAAACCATCCTGAAAGTATAAAATAATGATCAAAATCGGTTCATTAAAAACCATGGTGAACTTGACATAGTTTTAAGAAAAACTGTATTTAACGTTAGTCCTTATATTTTTAAATAAATTTTATTATTATTATTATTAGTTTTTGAGAAAATCGCGGACATACAAACATACATACATACGGGTCAAATACAGAATCTCCTTTTTTGAAGTCGGTTAAAAATATTATCCATTTTATGTCAGATCTTATTCGTTTATGATATTTTCTAGTAACTAACTTTGGTATGTTGTACGACTTTAATTAAAACTTTAATCTGTCACATGCAGGCGCTACGGCGTAGTGGAGGGCAGATTCTGTTTCGAAGGGGGCTCCCACTGCGGCAAGGGTGAAGGCCTACACATGCTAATCACCGACCAAGCGCAGGACATCACTGATGCCTTTGACATGGCTGCCCAGGGAACGCTGCAAAGGACACCGGCAGCTTCCAGAAAAAACACAGGTAACGTCGTTTGCTCGAAGCATTAATTAAGCCCACTTTAAGATGTAGTCAAAATATATTTGTTCATGTAAAAGAAGAAATAAAAACGATTAATTTGTGATTTATACGCAGGAAACAAAACACGCCCCAGCACACGGCTATCAGACTTCAACTCTACAGAACAATCAATCCCAGATACAGCCAGTGCTTTATACGAAGAGAACTTCTTCGGAGAAGACTGCGGGGGAGTTTCACCCTACTGGCCATCCGATGAAAGGCGACTTTACGATGACGATGTAGAAATTGGTGCAAGGCCACCTTGGACGGGAGCTGATCACGTTACCTTAGAACGTTGTAATAACTGCCTCACAAAACTTGGTGCGATATCTCGTTCATCAACAGTGGCACTTACTCCTGGCAATACATTCAACCCTGCATGGACGATGGAAGCTGTTCCTGAAAGCAGTTCTGATAACTCCTCAAATTGCACAGAGTATTTAACGCCGAGAGCGATTAAGAAGAGTCTAGAAGCATGCCAGTGTAAAGAAAAACCCCCGGAGAGACCACCAAAGCCAGCTCGTCTTGATCAAAAGAAGCCACCAGCGCCGCTGCCAGTACAAGCTTGCTCGTGCTCTCTAAATGATAATAATTACCTAACAAATAACCCTAAAGTAGGACCCTACGAAAATTATGACGTTCCTAAAACAACACATACTGAAGTAAGTATTTATTAGTCTAGTTCTCACTTGATAAAATCGAAAAAATGTCTTCGTTAAAACAATTTGATAGTTTATTTTATTCTTCTAAACAAGGCATTGTTACAGATTGACCCTTCAGAACATTACGACACACCAAAAAGAATAAAAAAAGCGCTAGCAGATGACCTCTTCCAAGTAACAAACAGCTCAGCCCCCGGATCCTTAGTACTAAAGAAGAATTGTGGATGTATACTAAAGTTTGCTTCAAAAAAGAAACAAGTTATTGTAGAATGTGAAGAAAACATCCCACCTGTAGAATGTCCCTGCCAAAAGGTTACGAATTGGGCAAATAACCTAATAAGTCTTCCGTACTGCAAAAGAACTAGTGAACACGTAAACACTGAAGTTCTAACGAATCAAAAGTCAGAAGAAATGGCACTATACGCTACCATTGATGTTTCGAGAAAAACTAACAGACAAAGCGCAGTAAGTGCCGATAAAGAAAATACCAACGAATATCCTAACGAAACACAGTTCACTAATTACCAAAATATTGAACCGAAGGAAGTGGATAAATTCGAAGGACCTTACGCAAACTACGAAAATCTAGAATTCGCTTTATCGTTGGAATATTATGAAAATGCTAAAGATTTGCTGAAGAGGGCGGGAGTAACCCAGAATGAGTTAGACGCACTCAGTGCAAACATAGATCTTGCTGTTAATTCGATGCCAAAGAAACCTAAACTTTGCACTAAATGTGGACACTCACAAACTGCTCTAAACAAACAAGACTCGAAGAAGAGTCGAAATGACGAATACTTACTAATGGAACCGACCAATGAACCGAAGCACGAATACTGTACTAAAACGTTAGGGCCTAACCCAGGATATACGCCGATGTCTCCAAATCCAAACTGGTCACAGAGTTTGAAGCATCCTATGCATAAGCATAGAGTAGAGATAGAAAAATCTCTGAGCATACCAACGCTAACTGGCAATGAAAGCAGAATATCTATCTTTGGAGCAGGCAATAATAATAAAGAATCGCTACAGAAAAGATCGAGTTCAGTAGACTCCGCAAGACTTCTTGAAGACTTGAAAGAATTTGACAGCAGCATAGGAAGCCATGCAACATCATCTTCACTTGAAACGTTAAGGAATCTGGCTATAGAAAATAGAAGAACCTCGTCACCATGTGAGAACGAGACTGAATGCTACGACTGTTGCAAGTCGTCAGGATCTGAGAACAAAACTTCGGAGGAGAGCTGCTCCAAAGAGATACCTCACTTGAGGAACAAACTCATGGACAATGCACAAATTAAAAGATCTTCAAGCGTTCCTTGCAAGTCTGGTGGGAATAGGGACTCTTCAAGTTCAAATGATTCAGGAGTATCTAGTTGTTCTATGAAGCACGGTGGTCCAGACTTCAATGAATTCGAGATGCCACTGACCTCAGGACATTCACGGTACCACTACATGGTTCATAAGAGGATGAGAGGGAATCTGACTGGTTGTGTGCACTCCTCACTGCCGAGGAAGTCAAAGTCGTCCGATCCCCTCAGAGATATGTCGATGCAGCTACACAAAGCTGCTGTGCCGGCAAAATCTTCTTCGGCTGAGGCAGAAGTGCCGGTTCTACCTCCAAAGCAATTCAAAGGTATGTCAATGTAAGGAAAACTTATGCCCATTTGCACAACGCCAAGTTCATGCCTAACCCTCTAGAACGCACTTAGTCATAAAAATGCGTTGTTTCAACAGCTGCCTAAATGCTGTGAGATATATTTGGTATTTATAAGTGACTTGTTTAAGAATTTCTTAGTTAAGCTCTGTTTCAGTCGACCGTAGTGCAGACGGGAATAAGATTATTAATATGTCACTTTGTGACTCAAAAATTGCTAAATTGAATTTGAAAAAAATTGATAGACGAATATTCGATATCCTGACGTCAGGATTGTTTGCAGGTGTAATGGACACGCACAGCACGTCGAGCGGTACATCAGATATGTCGGACTACATCGAAACTCTCTCGATGTCCTCATCACATTCCTCTTCTGACACAGGAATGAGGTAAGTATTTGTAACGTATCTTTTATTTTGTTTTTTGGTTTTAGTACAAAAGTTTTATAATTGTTTTAATATTGATGTGTTTTATGTCCATAAAAGAAATATTTCAATTTAATATTATAGGTGTTAGTCATGGTATAACTCATTCTTGTTTATTATTTGTCGTGTATTCATGTACCTATAAATTACTCAATTATTACGCTGTGGAAATTAATCTGCCAACCAATCTATTTTGGCCCAGTTTCCAGCGCCGTTCAAAAGCAATATGAAACCGATCATGTATGTTCGAGTACCGATATTAAAACTATGTTTTATTTGTTATTGCTTTATTGGTATTGTGGTCAAGCGAACAAGCGAGACTGCTAAAAGTTATTGTTCATGTTCGGGCAAAGTGTTATCTCTTAAATGGCATTAGGCTGGCCCTTTTACTTGGAACTTAAACATAACTGGCGAAATGCAGATGTACAGTTACACCTCAACTTAACTTATTTGGGAAAATATACTTATTTTGATGTATTGTCATTAATAGCTGCTGTTATTTTTTTCACAGACTTAGCCGACAGCCAACGAACACGCTGCGGCCACGCTCGGGCAAGGAGTACCACAACATTGACCCCATCATCACCTCCATGTACAAGAACGGAAAGGACCTGGCCAACTACACGAATATTCCCTAAAGCATGTCTTTAAGCCCCAACGTGTTTTAAACCCGAGTTTAGATTGTTTATTTAGGTCTGAACTACACTGGTTGTTTTGGCTTTAAAAACTTTTTGTAAAGACTTTTTCAAGAGAGTCTGGTAAAAACTGATACAGAATACAACCACAAATAGTTCATATATTTAATAAAAACATTCTACAGTATATCTATCGAAAAAGAAATCGAAATATTTTATCGATGTATTCAGTTGGCATAAATAACTCCTATTCCACATATTTTGCAATGGGAACTATCAACGCTGAAACCGCCAGTCTGTGGTTTAGACTTTAGTCATATTGTTTCTAGTCACCACGATATAGCATACTGTTTTGATATTGTTATTTAGCCATTTGTTACGTATTTAGTAATACTTTACATAACAGTGCTCAAGTTATACCCTTTTGTTATCCCTATTTATTATTTATCTACGCATATAAGACTGAATGTTTAAATTATATCTTAATTTATTTAAAAAAAACGAAATTTAATCTAGTCATCATCCGAAAATGTAATATTTAATGTAAAATAAGTGTTTACGTTTAGCGTAAATGTAAAGCTGTAAAAATTTTGGATAATTTTTATTAAACAACGATTAATTTTTAAACAATTTATAGTCACTAGTTCATAACGCGCATTTTATACGAAGTTTTACTGAGAATAGATTCGTTTGTATTGTGATATGTCAAGAATGTTCAATACGAAACATTTCAAAATACGCAATCAACTCAAGTTTTAACAGTGAACCAAATTGAATTCAGATTTGTGTAGAGTTCAGTAAATAGGTACACTTAAACAATGAAATAAGCGTTTTGCATAAGAATAGTAATTCTTCGCACCATTTCCGTAATAAAACCATTTACGCGATCGTTTCAAATGGTCTCAGGTAAAGTTCGACACTTTCGTAGCACGCTACGAATTTCGTAGCACCATTCGTAGCACTCGCTACGAACATCTACGACTTTACAATTGTTCGACGTACCACAATACAAACCATATTGAACTTGTACATTTGATATAATCCTACTAATACATTCGTTGCAGCAATAAGTATAAAGTTCCCAGAGAGTAGTGTTATCGGTTAAGATGTGACTTGTTCTATTGTAAGGGTCGTGTTAAGGTTATCAAGCCATGAAACGAGCTTTTTATGTGCGCTTGCTATGTGATTGGACTATCAAACGAAGAAAATATGATTGTTTGTATTAAACGTGACTTATATAAAATCCAAAGTATTGTTCGAGAAATATTTAGAAGTTTTATTATCATTTCGTTTGAAGTTTCTTTTTTGTGTTTTTATGTTTCCAATCACATATCAAGCTCTAGGCATGGGACTCTGCGTGCAATACCACGGGATGGCGTGTTTACGATATACCTATATATCTGTAGTATTTTCGCTAGCTCATATACTACCCACATACCAGGCTGTATATCATCCTCGATCTAAATGTATACCTTATACATATGAATAAACATTATAGTAATTTGTAACGAAGTGTTTTATTGGACCTCATTCTTTTCACGACTAACAAAAATGGTTAATAAAAACTAGTAAAAATTAAATGAAAAAGAAACAGCCTGTATACGAAAATATATTATTATAGGTTGTGATTTTATATTCTTACATCTTAACAATCACATCCAGCAGCGTTCAAAAATCGCAATTCGACAAAAATGGTCCCCAATACAATCCTATTTACTGTCCACTGCTCCCAAATTGGCTCAAATTCAATTCATCCACAAATTGCGACTTTGATTCTCTGCCAAAAGAATTAACATACACACTGATTTCACAAAACTACTTTTTATTGTTACCTGGTGTTCAAGGCGGGTTGCAGGCGGCCGACAATCGCTTGTGTGCTCAGGGGCTCGAGGCGCATACATTAGTGGGATGCACATGACGCGTGACATCGCGAGCCGAAGCCGTGTAACGGTACGGCGAGTCGAGCGAGTGCAGATAGCCTGTTAGCAAGGTGACAGAGATGTAGTCATTCTTTTTTTATTTTAGTTTGGTGTTTTGAGTTGTGATGCTGTTTCCAAAATGTTGTCTATTTGGTTCACTTCGAAAGTTATGGAATAATAATTATAATTCTTGCATCGATTAGAGCTAAGGTATTGTAGCAAAACAGTATTGGTGAAGGAAATGTTAGTACAATCAAAGATCAAGTATTTTTCTCTATATCTTTACACAAACCACCACATAATTTAACGAAAACGTCTTAACGCTTCAAGAATACAATAACGCACATAATTTTGTTTTCTTTATCAATCGTAAACATCATAATTCTCAAGAATGAACAACATAAAACGTCACCATTTTAAAAGCGGAACATAAATAGAAATATTCTTCGCTTCGCTCAAACAACTGGAACGCCAAGGAAAATAAAATGTATTAAGAACGAATGCCACACAATACGTAAGCAGTAAAGTGGAGAACATAAAATAAATAAATTCTTATTTAAGTATAAAATGAACAGAGACATAAAATAATATGGCGGATACTTGGGTTAACAACTTGAGCAGGAATATGCAATCTTGTGCTCAGTGTTAGAGTGGAATGATATTATATGTTTTTTGGCTAAATAATATGAGCTCTCATAAACTGCACACAAAATCACCACGACTGGTAGTAACTGCAGGTTGTATTTAAGCAGTAATTTGCAGAAAGAAAAGCACTGTGCGTTCTTTCCTCTTTAGTATTCATCCTTTTTACGAAGCCCAAGTGTAGGAAACGACTGGCCTACTTTTTGAAAGGAACTTCGCTTATTCTGATCTTCGTATTTGCCGTCGTTCATGATTCCCATATTCAGGGTAGGTACTTTATTTTCATCAGTAAATTGTGTCGCACGACGCTTCATTCAATTTGTGGCAATCACCATTGCGTGCGCTTACAATAATGACAGAGAGCACTACAACAATTTCATCAAGCGCCATGAAAATGTCTGCGGCATTTCCCACTATCCTGACAAGTTACCAGAGACAAAAATTCCACAAAAAAACAATATCAAATTCCATCAATAAGAGGTCGGGTAACATCGTTTCAGGACAAAATGAACTCTCTCTGCGGGTAGTTGAAACATTTTTCGTCAAAAACGCTGTTATAAATTGCGCGCGAACTTTTCCCGGGAACATTATTTTTTGGACGTATTATTTTTTTAATAATTTCCTGGGCGCGTTGTATTTGCATAGCATTAACATTACAATACACCGGTTTATTGTGCTCGGCCACGCTGGGAAACAAAGCGCAGGTTCGAAACAAAACCAGATGATAAATATGTTATTTTTGCATTCTCAAGTGTTTGCTCTCGCGAATACTAGTTAAAACTTTTAGTTTGTTGGGCAGTGTAATTTGCATTACATAATTAGGTTGACTTTTCTAAATACGTATATCTGCGTTCACGAAGCAACTGCAACTCTAGGATTTTTCTCTATAACCTTCTGATGGCTCGGAGGTAACGGAAGTACTACCTGTTTGTTAGGAGACTAGCTACTGGATCCTGTTAAGCAGTTGGTTGCAAAATGTGCATTCTGTGTAATTTTATTATCAACACAAAATAAATAGTGATAGCTTTAACCGTCATGACCCCATAGTAGAACGCCCTAGTGACATTATAGCACTACCTCCTTTTCTTTCTCATCAAAGACAGAATACTAAAAAGCAAGCGTAATGAGATTTATCTTCCCTCGTACAAACATACACGCGCCACATGCACGTGCTATAATTTGCTCATAAACGACGTGTAAGCAATATGACCCCATTCGAGTACATAACGATAATATAAGGGTAGGTAATGCCTCTAACATAATTATACAGCTGTGCTTTATTACCTGTAATCGTTACACTCTGTGGGTTTACTGCATGAACTGTGGCTGTTAAACTCGAATTATAACAGTCCATGAAACGTCCAGTGTCACAACATGGAAGAATGAATTTATTTGAGTTGTAATAATCAACATGAAGGGTGACTCGCGTCGCAATAAATTTTTCTGAGAGATCCTGAACAGAAGATTGTTTTTAGGCACACACACAGGCTACACAGCAAAACATCACCCCAACATAAATAAATAACAAAAAATATTAAAAAGTTTTATTGGAGTAAAAAAGATGTTAGGTATATTTTAGTTTGAAGCCCTGACTCCTGAGCTAGATGGTACCTGTGTTACAGGAGTCAGAACATAGCCTACTGCTTAAAAAATCTAATCTGTCGTTTCCCATTTCCCAGCAATACACCCCATCAATTATTTACTCAAACCAAAAAGGATACTCACGAATCCTAAAAACAATTACAATTAGGTACATAATAGCTACGAAAAACAAACGATTGCTAATTTCATATTTACTCATAACATCGGCCGTAGCAAATAAAACAACAGTAGGTAAGTGAATTAGGGATGGGCTAACACGCGAGCGATCCCGCAGTGATCCCGGGACGAGCACGGGAAAGGCGGGACGGACTCATTGGTGTACTGACGCGAGGCTCATAGTTGTCGCGTTCAGAAGTGATTGACGATTAATGAAACGAGAGTTTAGTTGCAGTGGCTATAGATTACTTACTCAGATATTTGATGATTTACAAACATCATACATTGCAAAGGTCAAACAGTGGTGTCTGAAGCGAATCTATTACTTAAAAATAATAGGCTCTTTTACAACATGAATTTCTTGAATCCCTTCCTCACTGATACACTCTCCAATAGGTAAGCGTACATGAGTAACAATCTAAGTCAACGTTTAGGGCCCTCCTTTCCTCCCAGGTTAACGTCCACTACCTAAGTGATTACCGCAAGCAGTGGTGGGAGTGAACACATTTCATCAGCGGGATCCCAGGACGAGCACGGGAAAGGCGGACCGGACTAATTTGTGCAGCGGCGCAGCTCAGTTTACACGGTGTACGATTGGAGCCCACTCGGTGATATAGGAACCACGTCACTGACCTAATTCTAGCGGACATATTAGACACTATGTGTCACCCATCCATAAATTTACAAAGTAAAGCCGCTTTTGGTGTCTGTTTGTGTGGCCGCGTCGCTTTTCCATTGTACGCAACGGATTGTAATGCGGAACTCACCATCATTTAGAGAATTCACTCCGGAAGGTTTATTTGTATTCCTAGTGCCAACTAATCCAAAAAATAAAACCTTAAAAACTGCGCAAAGCAGGGGTAGGTCGCTAGTTATTGATAAAATAAAGTTTGTTATTGCTTGTTGTTTTCAGAAATAGCTCATAATTAAAGAGAAATTAATAAATCAAGACAAACAAAACTTTACGATAGTTTCAACAACACCTAAACCACACCAATTAACACGAAACAAAAACAAAACTCAAACTATTTCTCTAAACTAAACAATAAAACAAACATCTCTGCTCGAACAAAGTGGAACTAACTCCCAACTAGAACAAAGACAAGTTATTTATATAACAGTCCATTCTCAGGCGAAATTATCGCATAATCAATGGAGGCTAATGGGAGCGATCACGAACCATTGGGAACAGGCCTCACTACCATAGAATAGAAAGCCACAGAAGGCCGGCTCCGTACAACAAACGAATACTGGCACACACTTTGATTGATTTATTGAATGGAAGCTCAGGGCCCAGCACACGCACTCTACAACTCCTCTGTTAAGTGGACTATTACAGACAAATTAAATAAATCCTCCCGGCCGAATTTCAGCCTTAGTGGCGAGCACTTATGCGACACAGGTGCACTATCTGTTTATTTACTCCCATTTATGATAGTCTATTGAGACGTCAATCGGACACGACCGGGGTGAGATCAGGCGCACGACCAACGTTTTTACGTGCTATTCAAGGTACAAGGGCTTTACACAACCAATTTCCTGCTGCTACTGTGAAATTCCTAATAGAAAAGCCCAATTGCACTTTGAACCGATAACCGTGCCGAAAGAGCGGTACATGATCCATGGTGGTTGCAGTGACTAGGCTAGGGCACATCACAAAACCATAATCTGATACATAAGCGGAAGCAAGTAGGAAACCAAACAAAATGGGAATTATTTGAGACTTACAAAATGAGTTTCATTTATTATATTAGCTTATCCATTGATATTAGTACAAAATGAAAATGGGAATTATTTACATATTTTTATTACATTATTAGTATCTCAAAACTATTAAAGAGTTGAGATGCTAGTTTATAGTTCTGTGATACTGTTCTCTATGGTATCAAAAATTAGGTATTAGGTTCGTTAATCTAATAATGCGGTGCGCTCCCCATTTGATGCTAAAACAACATGGAGTGTGGTATTGGATAGTATCCAAAAAAAGGCGAGAAATAAACAAAGAATTGATGAAAACACAAATATAAAATCTATCGTGTCCTTATCACATGAATCTGATAAGGACACGATAGGTTTGAGCATCACTAGGTACAGTAGGCTTAATCTACTCTCACCTGCCTAATTAATCCACATAATGACATGTACGTGGTATTTAAATTACATAAATATCATAATATGTGTCCTGATTAAAACATTTTGGAGATTAGATACTCTTAACAATCATAAAAGGTACTTTAACGGGCGTCATTGTTCAATAGTGAGTGTTGCTATGTGGTCACTACTCCCGCTGCTCGTGATCGTAGCTTTGGGTGCGGACTTTGTGCGCGCCGACCGCTACCACCCGCGGCACCCCGCAGGCCGCGCGACCTCCGCCATCCGCGCCGAGACCGACTCCTCGTTCTGGACGCAGGAGGCTCAGGCGGCCATCGACGCGCGTCTCGCGCACCTAAAGAGCGTCAAAAAAGCGCGCAACGTGGTGATGTTCCTGGGCGACGGCATGTCCGTGCCCACACTGGCCGCCGCGCGCACGCTGCTCGGCCAGCGACGCGGAGCCACCGGCGAGGAGACCAAGATGCATTTTGAGACTTTTCCTACTGTTGGGATGGTTAAGGTAAATTAAATTTACTCGCGGTTATTCTCTCCTTCCTTGTAATGATCCCATGTAAAAACCCTTATCAGGAATGTTAATAACCTATATTTCAGACATACTGCGCGAATGCCCAGATCGCAGACTCTGCGTGCACAGCTACCGCGTATTTGTGTGGAGTTAAAACTACGTATGGTGTTATTGGAGTAAATGCGGGCGTGCAGCTCAGTGACTGCGAGGCTTCAACGGACGCCGCCCGCCACGTGCAGTCCATCGCCGAGTGGGCGCTGGCAGACGGCCGTGACGCAGGTCGGTGCCCGTTACGTCCGCATTACCTATACCCCATTTATAGGAACTTAATGTAATTAATCTTTCACGTAATAAAGTAAGACTCGCATGCCTCGGGTTAGAAACAAATTGCCTGTCCAAAGTGCCTATTTATGTATATATTATATACATAAATGTCTAATGCCGTTCGACATGTGTGTTGTGTGTATCACAGGGATAGTCAGTACGGCACGCATCACTGACGCGTCGCCGGCGGGCGTGTACGCCAAGGTGGCCGACCGCGACTGGGAGTACAACCTGCCCGTGGAACAACAAGGCTTCGACACCGAGCGCTGCCCGGACATCGCGCTGCAGCTGGTACACAAACATCCTGGCAACAAGCTCAAGGTATATTAGACTATAAATAATACTGTTGTGGGGATATTCCGTGCGGAAAATTGTAAACGCAGTCGGTGTAACCGCGTCATTTAATTATAAAAATAGATGAAGTAGTCCTAATCCTTAAACAACACTTCGTAATCAGAACCGTGTAGGTGTAAACCTGCGAAGATTTACTTTAAGTAAGTATTGATCGGATGGGGCAGAGGCTTCATACCGTGCAAGTTCGGAAACCACCACCTACCTATTGCTGAATGTCTCAGGACAGATTGCATTAAAGAGAAGGAGATAAAAAAAAAACTTTAAGTAAGTGAGTGCACTATTTTTGTGTTAATTTGAGAAAAGTTTAAAGATAATAAGCCTTCGGGCGTCAGACCCAGTTCGAAACATTTTAACAGATTAAACAAGACGGGGTCTCAAAGCGAAAAATAATAATGTATTCATGCTTTGGATACAACATACTCTACCCTACCTAAAGACACTGCGCATACCGAACCCAATAATATGAAATTACCTACGAAGTCGTGTGACTTACGAGTGCCTAGAGAAAACTGTGTTCAAATAAAAGCACGATGAATATTTTCGTACGAGAACCGACCGGCCCTCCTTTAACGTATGGATCTCCAAAATAAAAGCAATCACTTTTGAAAGTCGATCGGGTTTCAAAATTCATTATAAAAAATATTAATTTATTGTTTAATTCATTACGGGAATTGATTTCTTAAAATGTTATTTTTTGTTCAGGTTATTTTAGGTGGCGGTAGACGTAGCTTTTTGCCAGTTGACCGTATCGACGAAGAAGGATCATACGGTAGACGGACAGACAACCGAGACCTTATACAAGAGTGGAAGCAAGACAAAGAAGATCGCGAAATAACCCATGAATATGTTTGGAACCGTGAGCAGCTAGCGCAAGTCAACAACAGCCTGCCGGAGTACATTTTGGGCTTGTTCGAGAATGATCATTTGCGATATAATATGCAAACGAATTTTGAAACAGAACCCACATTGGCAGAGATGACTGAGGTAGCGATTCGTTCGTTGAGTCGGAACGAGAAGGGATTCTTCCTATTTGTGGAGGGAGGCCGCATCGACCACGCGCACCACGACAACCTCGTTGAGCTGGCACTCGACGAGACACTCGAGATGGACAAGGCCGTGGCGCGCGCCGCAGAGATGCTGTCAGAGGACGACTCGCTCATCGTGGTGACGGCAGACCACGGGCATGTCATGGCTTACAACGGATACAACCCGCGAGGATACGACATCCTCGGTCTTGCTGTAGCGTACGAGACATTGGATGGCATGCCCTACCAAACGCTATCATATACGAATGGGCCCGGTTTTCGTCCACATGTTAATGGCATTCGACCCAACTTGACTGCAGAAGAAAACTATGGTAAGCCCTTGAAATTCGTTGCGATTGGCGGCAGAAACGTGATGTCAAATCATTTATTTCAAGTAATTTAATTTTTAACCTTACATTTCAGGAACGCTTTCGTGGCTGTCACCTGTTGATGTTCCGCTGAAGTATGCAACGCACGGCGGCGACGACGTGGCGGTGTTCGCGCGCGGGCCTCACCACTCCATGTTCAAGGGGCTGTACGAGCAGAGCCAGCTGCCGCACCTCATGGCGTACGCCGCCTGCATGGGGCCCGGCCGACACGCCTGCAGCGGCGCCACAAAAGCCGCGGGCGCGACTGTTGCATTTGTCACCATCTTTGTACTATTAACTTCTCTTTTTATACAATGATCTTATTTTAGTCTAGGCTATGTAGGTAATGTAATGAAGGATGATTTAAACTTAACTATAATAATTATAACATAGCACGCCGAAAGTCACAATGATCTCCCGTCACTGCGATTATTTATTTGTACTGCACTATTACTGAGAATCGAATATTGTTTGAATATTGTGTGCCTTAAGTTCCATTAGATGATTATCAACCATAATCATCTAATGGAACTTAAGGCATACTGTCTTCTTCTTCTTCTTCCTGCCGGGTACAAGTAAATTGTCCAAAGAAAAGATTATATTCAAGGAAAGTTTATATTCTCAGAAGTGTATAAAATGTATGTATACGCCACGAAAACTAATATTTTTACTTATATTACGGCTCTGTAACGTATATAAAGGTAATTGACATACATACCTATTATGAAGAACACAATTTATGGCAATGTTGATAGAATACTTTAATACTGTTTCCATGGAATTTGTTGTCCTTCTTTTCCATGATGACCTAGATTTGGAATGGACAACTAGCTTTCTGATGAATTACTGACAAGCCTAAATTGAAATAAACGTCTAGTTTGTCTTTCTGTGCTTTATTTCATAAAATCCTTTCCCTACATACCATATTCATAGTTACTTTTACACATATTAAATAACTAGTAACCATTCTGATATTCAAAGCTTTATATTTGGGTGATATAGGTACATATAGACTTATAAATAGATTCTACCCCATTTTCACACACGCGCGTGTTCCCTGTATCAAGCCTGCA
Organism: Amphipoea lucens; assembly: GCA_947508005.1. Lineage (NCBI taxonomy): Eukaryota > Metazoa > Arthropoda > Insecta > Lepidoptera > Noctuidae > Amphipoea > Amphipoea lucens. Next base: position 429,228 of record OX382374.1, on the reverse strand, counting down.
TGAACCTGCTGTACCTATTTATTTGGTGTCGCTGCTTAAACGTTTAGAATGGTCTACTATTCAGTGGCGTTGAATAGTTAGACGATTTGTTAACTAAATCACTGTTAAGTTGCAGATTAGTGGTCCAGGTGCTCGTAATTGTCGATTTATTTCATTAGCTTCTGATTTGGAGCTGTTAGTGTTTTTAAGTTAAATATTTGTGGGAAGTGGGCCGGTTAAATGTGGCTGTCAGATTCTTAATGTTATACATATACATAGTATTGTGATACCTTTACGTTTTTTCTTAAGAAAAGAATCGGCTGCATCTTAAAAAATGTATTATTTTCACTATACTATTTTTCACAGTAATACCATGGAATTAAAATCATTTTCTTAATGTTACAAGCGATCTTTTGGTGTAGTCTTTCCTAGTGCTGTATCTCTTTAATTAAAACATCAGAAAAAAAACCCTTTTTCCTAAAATTCGTTCCATTAAGACGATATTTCACCCTCAAAACAAACACTGCAAACCGGCAGGTTAGCTATAATTAATCAGGTCAGTTTAATTGAGGCCAAAGTGGACTCGTAAAAATTCTGCGAACAGCAAACACATAGAATAAAAGTCGATCGTCAAAGGGTTTCGAGGAGCGAAGTGAAAAACTTTTAATTGCCTTTCATTTAAATGGGCTATAAAGGTTGAATTTTCACCGAAAGTCTTGAGTAAATAGCGTGCGGTAAAATGTTCGGTAAATGAACGTCTTGCTCCAGTGGTTCAGAAACTGAATTATGTTTGAGTGGACACTGTTTTCTGGGAATGGCAATTTTCGAGGTTTAATTTTCGGTTTTTTGATGATTTCGGATAAAAAAGGTAAGTTAGGTACTTGATTTAGTTAATTGATAAGTAAGAGAAAATGAAATTATACTACGCGTGGCTAAAGTCGGTTAAATCGTCACTTAACAACTTGGATCATACAAACTAAGTTGTTGATGGATTGAATAAACGTCTCAAACCGAGGACCACATTTATAATTATGGTGTAGTAATAGATACCTTATATAAAATAAATAAATACCTAGATGGAGGCAAAAAAGTAGAATTATTACTGTGGAGATGCGTTCCCTGCGCAGCATGTGTGGTGTGACTAGGAATGAAAGACTGAGGAATGATGGTATGAGAAAACGTTGCGGTTCAAGAGAAGATACTGATAAAAATCTAAAAGAGTAGGTATCCTTCAAATTGGTTTGGTCATGTTGACAGGAGGGATGGAAGGCGACTAACAAAAGGTATATTTACAAGACTGATGTGACTTATTGGTGGTGTTCTTCAGAAAGGCAGGTGCGTAGTAGGGGAGACTGGGTACAGTTGAAACAATTTTGCTTTGAACGCTCGTAGCACAGCCATTTTGAAACATAACAAACAACAAAACACATAAAATACGAGAATAGACTTTTGTCTTCAAATATATCTCAGAATTAGAGGCTCAACTGCCATATTTACTAGATAGGAAGAGTTTAATAAAATAATGTGCCACTGTTTCAACCGTACCCATACCAGGGGCGGTTCAAACAGCGATGGGGGTCAGTTGAAACATCAACAAATAAGTAATAAAAATCAGTTTCTTTATTCATAATCAACAAGAAATAGTTAAATTCTAGTATGGCACCATTTCTATCAGTCTTAATAATAGTTTCGAACATAAAAAGAGCTCTTCTGCTCCGGTTTAAACTAACAAACTAACACTAACACTGCATTTCTTTTTTTCTTGTATCGCAGAAGAGAAGAATGGTGAACTCCGTACATCTCTGCAGCTTTTCGTAAAGAAGTCCCTTTTTTGACTTCTACATACGCATTTTCGTATTGAGTTATATCACACTCGCCTCTTGAAGTTTTTTTGATACGTTGTCTGGGCATCTAGAACGAAAAAAGCAAGGGTTATCATTGTTTCAATCGTACCCACAATAATTGCTTCATCCGTCCCCATACCCCTCAACCGCTAATAAAACAAACATAGCGTCGAAACAAAACAACATAAACAAAAACGAATCACGGTTTTAGAACCTTCAAAATCTAACAATAAAACAGAAAATCACTCAAAATGCAAATGCTAATATCAACAAAGTAATTTGAAAAAGAAAACAATAGAAAATACTTACTTTTTGTCGAAAAAATGTAATAGGGTCCCCTGAAAACGTACAGAGCGCGCGAAGTGCAACGCGTCACTGTGATTCATGTCCGGACTCTCCAGCCGCGTCTCTTTCCCCTTGTACCCCTTACCACACCGCTAATAGTTTACGAGTTATTAGCGTTGGTTTAACCGTACCCTGCTGCAACCGTACCCAGTCTCCCCTACTCGCAATTTGTGCGCGTGTATGAGCTGGATGAAGCAAAAGGAGTACGTAAGGATCGTAGCAGGTGGCGTTCTGTAGTTTCTGCCTTCCCCTTAAGAAGAAGGCGTGAGTTTGTTTGTAATAGGTAATACGGGCTGCACCATAGATATGGCTGCACGCGTAACATGACCGCCGTAGAAACGGGTGTTGTCGACGAAAGAATAGATAAAATATCAGATTGTAGAAATATTTTTACGCATTCTACGCGTCTAAGCAAAGCAATGTGTCATTTTGTCTATTCTTCCGTCGACAAAAGTAACGTCGTCATGCTACGCGTGCTGGTATCCGCAACTCCACATCAATGCGCGTATCTTGCGTTCGGGTTTGTATGTAATAAGAAGGTACCTTATGAGTACGATGTAATGAGGCTAGTGGTTTTATACCTCATTTATTGTTACTTAAATTAAATCACACTAACATTATAAAGGCGAAAGTTTGTGAGTGTTTGTGTGTGTGTGTGTGTGTGTGTGTGTGTTTGTTTGTTACTTCTTCACGCTCAAACCGCTGAACCAATTTAGATGAAATTTGGTATAGAGATAGTTTGATTCCCGGGAAAGGACATAGGCTACTTTTTATCCCGATATTCCCACGGAATCGAGATTTACGCGGGTGAAACCGCGGGGCGCAGCTAGTTCTATATAAACAGAAATCAACACCACCTGATCTTAATTTCGTACCTCTACATTTCCCAGTAGTTCCAACCCATCAATTTGATGGCCGCAACAATACCTATAGTTTCGGGGCAGCCATACCGATGCAATGATAGCGGCCTGATATCTAACCGACAAACTGTTCGCGAGTTAACTCTAAACACGGCCCATTGTGTTGAAGCCCCGACAAATAGAGGATCATCGGTGTACGCCACAAAGTACGCTGTGGGTTTTAGATGTAGGTACTTAGGTATTTTATTTAAACATTCCTTTGAGGTTTTTAACAAGTACTTTGTGGTTCGAGTGGAAGTACCACAGTTATTTTATGGAGATTATTATTGGTTGGTTTCGCGCTCATTACTGCTTAAGCTAGTACATGCATAAGAACTGTAGCTTGTAATCGCAAAACAAAGAATTAACAGCAATTCAAAATAAAATTTTAAACATTTGTTGTAATTATTATACCAGTTGGTTACTTATTCCTTATGATACGAAAATAGTATCATTAATATGATATCGTTTCCTTAGCATAAAACTTAACTTACCTCGCAAATCGTTACCTACAAAAGCAGATTCAGTTAGTCGGCCATATTTCACGCTGGGCACGAAAACAAGGGGGTGACACAGAGCATCGCTTACATGAGATAAACAGGATTGAATCACGCAGCATCCCCACTGTCCTACTGTCTCGTTTATGAAGCTAATGGCAGAAGAATACGCTCATAATTCAGAATGAATACTTACCTAGGGGTGGCCAGGATGATGTTGAGCGAATGGAAGAGACAAGAAAAGTATGCGATAGTAATGAAACAGATGCGTACTAAGTCGAAAGTGCAAGCAGCATTTAACAACGAATATAAATTTAAATAATTTAAATAAAATCGTTTCCTAAATTACGGGTGAAAAGTGTAGATGGCGATGAAAACGATAGTCAACAATAGAATATTATAATGCAGTAGTATGAACAGTTTAAGGAATTAAAAGGCAACTGAATAAACAATTAACAAATATTTATCTCTTAATACTCTGGTAGCTTAGTGCTTCCAGTATCTATGTTTCCTCAACCCTGGAGTGGGGCAGCAGTATAAAAAGTGGGTAAGAAGTAGGGTACAGTGGCACATAAATCAGAGCCTGGCAGCCGCGGCGCCGCCCCCCTCTAGTGGCTTGTTCTCCGGCTGAGATTTGAAGTTACTTAAATCTAGCGTTCTGCATCAAGTTTTAACCTAAAACCAAAAAAACGTAATCATAGTAGCAAGCACTGTAATTAGGTACTGCCTAAGACGTTCTACTTAATTTTCTACCAATAGCGGTGAATATAAATTGGGATTTCGGATATATCGTAGATATGAACATAATAAATTTAACTCTGTCACAAACTGCATCACAAAGAGTTCCATTAAACCGTGTTCCGTGTGATTTTTAGTGATAGTCGCTTAGCAAAATACGTAACGTTTCAGTTTTTAATTCATTATTACAAAATGAAGAAGAGCCTAACAGCAGATTCGAAATAAAGATGAGAGAGAAAACCTACTGAAACAAAAATCACAAAAATATTACTATCTCTTAATTATTTTTTCCACAAAAAATTCCCAATTACGGCGCTCCAATTAGGTTTTAGATCCGCTGAACAAAATTAAGTGGGATGTTAAAAGTGCTGACTTCGTCCGGGGAGACTTTGGCCTGCCAATTATAGAATTAGCCACGAACTGATCAAGTGTCTCTAGAGGTTGGTAAACGAACACTAGGTCGGGGGTTATTTAGGATAGAGAAATATCGTTTCCTTGAATAGCTGGTTGGTGAAATGGACAAATAAATAAAAGTTTGCAGGTGGTATCTCCATTACCTTCGATGTGCTAAGTGCTCAATTAGTCCTTCGCCGTTGTTCTTCTAACTGTGATGACAAAACAATACTAAAACAACTAAGCCATCGCCACACAGCTACCGATATCGCACATCTCAGAAACGCGAAGGCAGCGATAAAGTCCTCCACAAATTCAAATCCCGCATAAAAGTTGTGTGACAATAACTTTGTCGTAAGTGGGTCGACACTACTCGGCACTAACTAGCGAAAGATTTGTGCGACTCGCACAATGATAAGGATGGAAGTAGTGTTATCTCATTCCCTCATTAGGGTGGCCATGTGAGTGCCACGGGTTTCATTAGAGGGGACCAGACGGACGAAAATTATTCACAAATGGAAATGAGACAATTGGTAGTCTTTGAAAGAATTGGAGTTTAGGCAAAAGAGGGGTTGGACACTTTGAAGATGCAATTGCAGTAAATTATAGACATTTTAGCAATTAATTGAGTATTTAAATGTAGCAATGAGTTGAGGATTTTAGTAAACATGAAATAAGCAGATGTTTAATGATGAGTAACTTGAGCATTATCATTTTACTTTATTTCTTCCAAAATAGAATAGAAGCATTTTTCCAAACAAACAAACACCGAGCAGGTTCACCGCACGGGAAGGAAATTAATCCGCACCACCATTGATTTTGGCGAAATTCGGGCCCAAATTCAGGACAGGCGCGTCCCTAAAAATCGTGTTACTCAACTCTAGGTCCCCTATTAAGAGAATGTGGGTCAACGTTTAATCCCATTACAGAATTGACCTCCGCAAGGGTACCTATTGAGTTAACTTGGCAAAATCTTGATGAAATTCCCGTAATACAGCCTCGTATTCCGGAGAACATAAAAATGATGGAATCAACATACTATGTGAGAAGTCATAAAAGTCGTTGCTATTTGTGTTTTGTTTGGGCGAGAGTGTAGCTAGGAACAAAGGTGATGATAGCAGATTAGAATGGTTGTTTAAGATTTGAACCTTTGTTCGAATGAAGTAAGAAATTAATGAGTTTGCTGAGTACTCTATTTGGAATGGTTAATCCAGACATCTAAAGCCAGTGACATCTTGAATTAAATAAATGCTTTTAAAGCAATACCATATTTACTAAATCATCATCTGCTTAGCCTTTTCCCAACTATATTGGGGTCGGCTTTCAGTCTAACAGGATGCAGCTGAATACCAGTATTTTACATGGAGTGACTGCCTGTCTGATCTCCAGAACCTAGTTACTGGGTAATACGATACCCCTTGGTAAGACTGGTAAGACTGTCAAAGATCCACGAATGACAGCCGGGACTAACGGCCAGAACGACCAACCGTACTACATACAAGAACCATTGAAAGCGTTAGAATTCACATAGTGATAAATGCAACCACTCCAGTTTTGGCAGACTAATGTGGATTTCGAAATAAAAATCTATGCATGGCGTGCAAACTAGCTTCATATTTACTGACTGACCGACTTCTTGACAATTCAAAAGTGCCCGTAAATACTTTAATTGAAATAAATGCTTTGAGTTTGTGTTTGTGTAGGACCAAACAAAGCTGTGTCACTGGAATAGCATGACTGCGTGATGTATTATTTGTTCTTTATATTAATTTACAAAAGGTTTTTAGGTAACTAATGAAAAACTAAAACAAAGACACTGTTACACCGCCTTATGTAATATTTTGTACTAACAAGACTTTTGTGTTTCCCCAGGTTTCAGGTCCTGTTATATTTTAGAGCTGTCTAAAACTACACCTGGATTGAGAACAATAACTCATAAGCTCGCGAAACTCTACAGAGCAACAGTGCCACCGTCGCAAACAAAACAAAAATTGTTGGAACCGATTGATTTATAGAATTACTATTGAACGTACTCCCTCCGGTCGGGAGGGTTGCCCTCCAAGCCCCAGCCCTCCGGGGACTAAGATTAGGGTCTACAATAGCGAAGTGAACCAAAAATTTACATAATCTTGGTTACACCGGCGGACCGTGAATCCAAAGGTTGCGGAGGGCGAACATTTTCGACTTTTCAAACGATGGCAAATTATTGCGGTCTGAATCCCATAGGTAGTTATCTGTGAAAACCTTCTTACCTGAAAGTAATATCTCTCGTTGTGCGGATGTACAAATTTTGTTGAAGTTGTTTCGTGTGTGAGTAAGAGCTCTGCTCAGCGTGATGGTACCGAGCCATATTCGTTGACATAAAGTATTCAGGTGACAGATTGCGCGAATGTTCGCGCTGGGACACTTTTAGCGAGAATGTCTTACCTGCCTAAAGTGACTTCCAAAGTTAGAATAGGCACGTTGTTATTTATTGTCATTGTTTCGTTACTACTTGTATTGAAATGGCAGAACTTGTCTTCAGGACCGTAGAGAAAGTAAAATGCTGTCTTCAAATAAGCACATTACACTTTAAATATTTATTTATTCATTAAAACTTTATGCACAAGTAAAAAAAAATACTGTACAAGGCGGACTTAATGGCAATATTCATCGGTTTTCTTCACTTGCGCTGCCAAAAACCGTTCAAACTGACACGGGTTTATATATAAACCGCACAAAATACGCGCCGTTTGCATACATAGTGGAGTAAAAAAATAAAAAAGTGTTTTCTGCCCGTCACGTCTAACAATCGGTATCGAGAAGTCGGAGTTTTTTATCGATTCTCGGCGCGTATTGTGCGGCTGCCCTAGTCGCAGTGACTTACAAAGGGAGTGTTTCAATAGGTGATTTGGTATAGGCGTAGGCAGTGTTGTGTTCCTGGTTCTATTGTTACAAAGAACTCTGGTCTGGGCTGTAATTGAGGTTAGTAATGATCGTGGTTAGAGTTTTTTGTTACAATGTCTGTATTGTCTTGCGGTAGGGTTCAATGCTGGTCAACCTTTTGTGTACCTATTATTTATCCGCCTATACGTTCGATGTTGCTAAGCCGTTTGACTAACTTAATTCTCACAAAAATAGGAACCATTGTTTTTAAGGATCTTCGTTTTTGTACATACTTAGGTACAGGTTTATTTTGTAAACACAGTCATGATCAGCCTAAAAACTGAACTACTACTATTCGATCAAATTTATAGTAAGTAAACTTTAAACAAACAATTTAGGGCAAATTTTTCAACGCACTTTTTTCAGAATAAAAAAATTGCAGTTTGATTATATATTTACTATACAAAAGCTGTCAAACCGCCATTTATTTATTCCTCAGATAAAAGTGTTCTGAATATTGAAAATCAGCCCTTAGCATAATGAAACCAGAACATAAATCTTTTGAAATACCAACCTACATCGATTTAAAGCACAAAATGTTTTAAACGCGCTGTAAAATGCTCACGTGGGGCGTTCCTATAAAATATTCAGCGGCACTCAGCGGCAGGCAGCATGACGTCACGGGAATGTAGGACCTAGTCCAGGAGCTGGGTCACAGTTCATAAGATGTCTACCCTTTCGCTCTGTGAATTCATCAATTCTAATAACGATGAATGATATCGGAGAATTATATCTCAAGAGATCTTACAATTTCAAAGTGACGTATTTCGTTCTTGTTACTTAAACAATTTGTATATTAGTGATATACAAATTGTTTTATACCTACTATGATGTGAATTCATTTGTTCATTTATTCATTTCTTTAATTTTTGCAGTGAACAAAATACTTACAACAATAATACTTACTATGATGTTTATTTTCGGATGTACAGGCACAATGAAAATCCTCTGCAACTAGGCCTAAAACACATTACTAAATATGAATAAAACAAAAAAAAAAAAAAACAAAAAGTTTATTTCAGTAACATGTACAACTTTTACAGTAAATCTTACATTGGGACCTCCTTTTAAGTAAAGATATACCTGTGCTAGGAGGCCCCGCTCTTCAATGCCAAATTATAAATGGTAAAAGTGGTGTACCAAAACATAATACCAACCAACCCAATACCACCAATACCTATTTTAAACAAGCTGTACTTTAACCCCTGGATTTGTACCATCCGGTCTTATCAACATTCGATATAGATTCTACATTCAGATCATTAACAATAACTGCTTGCTCTAGGAACGCCGTAATTTTTGCTAACATTTAGCTGAGTGGTGTGGCTGACTCGATTTTAATACTACACCGTTTCATTAGGGCTGCGAGCGCCTGCAATTAGATCAGGACATTCAAGTCGGAATGCTGCACGATTCTCAGAAACGCTGCATTTGACTGTGGTGATTTTGTACGGAGAGAAACTGTTTATTGTAGAGAATTAATCATTATCAGTTTGATTGTTCATGAAAATATATTAATAATGCAACATCAAGCGCTTGGTATGGCATTGTGGAACTTGACATTTCATTATAACCCTGCGGCTTACAGAAGACATTGCGAAGTTTCATAGAAATTGATTCACTGATTTGTTTTTTATTTAAATCGAGAATGACGACCAGACGCACGGGGCCCGTTACAAAGTGGTCTTTGTTCGTCTACGAAACCCAAAAATTATGTTGATTCTTCTGAACTTTCAACTTCATCTAAACTTTAAACTTTCAAGTTACAAAATAAACACAAACACCTAGCACAATAAACAAGATCCTGCCTCACATTTTAAAGCAAAACACGCGTATATTCTAGACTAAAGCGCTGTACAGCGATACAATACAAAGGGGCATTTATTCTCAATACCAGGGGTATGTTTCTTGAAACCGCTGAGCGGTCGCTGGCAGCGCTCCAGCCACGCACTCGACCGTTTTTTAGCTTTCAATTGTTTTCTCTACTGTTAATGTGCCGCGCTTTTTATTGTTCTCTAGCAGCACTTTGTTACTTGAAATGTTTTAATTTGTGAGATAATTTTCTTCTTGTTCTCAGTTTTATTGTGGTTTATTACTATTGTTGGAACGGGGTTAGTTAGGGTCGGAGATTAACGGTGTTGATTGTGGGTCAGTTATTACTTCATGCTTTAAAAATGATACGTGTTTGAACACTAACATATTTTTTAAGGAAGAAGATAGCAAGCTTTTACTTAATAATAATAATCATTTTATTAATAATTATTTTATTATCAGGCAACTAAGGCCCATAGGTAAAATACACAAAATAATCTTATACCATAATAAACTAATACACATTGAAAACCCTAAAACTATGACTATACTCGTAACGTTGTCGGAGTTGTTTCGCTGCGTGGTGTCGCGTAATCATCCTCGGAAACGTCGATATACGACACCTTTTGGCCAATTAATGTCGTCTTCAGTTAGGTATGTAGATGTTGGGGTTGGAACTCGTACCACGAATAACAACAGCAATCTGATTCTAGAGTCATTCTTTCTCAGTAATAAATAAGTATCCAACGTAAATTGTACCAGAGCAGCAGAAGTCCTAAGGGCAATAGCCGCACACTCCAGGGCGTCGTGATTAGTACCTATGCTGAGTTGAATCGTACTAGCATTGTGGAACTAGTTACTTCTGATACAATTGCAATGGGGGCTGAATCATCATCACCTGCTTATCCTTTTCCCAACTATGTTGGGGTCAGGCTGAATATATCATACTTGCTTCAACACGTAACTTTGATAAGTAGGTACTTACCATAGAAACTTTTTATTTAACAAATGTGGTATTCAATCTTCCAGTGTCAAAGTGAATGATGATCATTTGTCATCAGTTCATTCATTAGGTATTCACATATCTGGTCCAATGATTTTATCAAAATAATACGACCACTAATAAATATTATAGACTTCAACAAACAAAACAGATTGTGTACAATCAATATCATTGAGATTGATTAGACAGCCAACCGTAAAAGTACAAATCATAATATTAGTTAGAATTAATCGGTGTAATGAAGAGCAATAAGAAATTTCATTCAAAATGTATGTACTAGGTCGGCAGCAATCCTCAGAGGTAGCGGAATGCTCTTAATTAGGTAATATGACGTCGTTGATTACTGAGAACCGAGAAGTCGTCTCACACAAAGCAACTGCACAGCTCGGTTGCTTTAGAATTACAATGAAGATTGTTAGCTGTTCGAGAAAAATTAAACGAAAGTTGAACCCGATAATATTTTACTTTAGATAAGCAGTGATGTCTGAATTGATCCAGGCTTTGATTCCTAGGTTGGGTAAATCGAATTATGAGTTCAGTTCAGATTAATTTTATACTTTACAAGTTGCCGAAATTACCGAGTTTGCTAAATAACTTCTGTGTATACCTACAATATGACGAATGCCTGGTAGCTTTTCTGATATGGCAGTTTCAGAAATAGGTGTTTATAAACATAACAGCAGTCTATTTTACTATTCTGTCACGTTCTGTGGGTATTGTACCAGGATGGCAGATATCCCAAGAGACAGATGCCATAAGTGCACTCTCAGATGTTATAATTATTAGGCACAACATCACGTTGCGCCTTGCAGGAGTAAAGCACTTAACGTGTATACCTGGACAAGATTGGCTCTTAATCCTTAATTACTTTGTATTTAGCAAAGGAAATCTGGTTAACAATAAGGGTTGAGAACCACCTGGATATTATTATTATTTCGTTTCTTTATTAAGTAGATAAATCATAGAACGTTTACATTTTCTCATTTTTTAAACCCAAACTCATAAATATTTGCTACAAAAATGTTGATCCCCAGTACTTAAACAGTAAAATACTCTTTTTTCCAACCGCATGGCAAAGATCAAGTGATTACCGCAGCGGTTGGGCATTATGGAGAGGTTTCTGAGCTTAGATCGAGGTAAACGGCAAATAAAAAATTAAAACAGCAGTGTATATTTCGTTGTACCAAGCTTAGTTTAGGATTAAACGTGCCGAGGCCATAAAAACCTTTGGGAGATTTTTTTTTGAGAAATAATCGGAACTTATTTATTCACAAGGCAATAAATTATAATAGGTAAAAATCACAGTTTATGAAGGAATCATAGGATAAGAACCTAGTGAAGGTTCACATTATAGGCTTCGAGCTGATTATCACCCAAAACATAATCGCACAATATGACTAGAAACAACAACAGTAATGATGACAACAGTTTAGCAAAGCTTAGTTCACTAAATGACAGCTACAAGGTCTGTGCGTCTGCGCTCCGACACACTTCTGTTTAGGTAGGGAATGTGTAGGAGACCAAACACGTCAGGTAAAATACATAATTAACACAAAGTTACATTATTTAAATATAAGCAGCATCTTATCCTTAATTATTATATCTTAAACATCCCATCGCCTTTCACACAACAAACGGCGGTAATTAACAAAAAGCCGGGCCCCAGTTAATTGGGCGACATGTAGCGAGGCCCGCAAAGGCCTACACTCGGAGGCCTGAGGCGACTCCCGCCTGGGCCCCACGGTGCTACGGCTTTTAATAACAACATTTTGGCAACTTAATTTGGCTTTAAATTGAACATGTGTGTAGGTTTTGTGTTATCTTCAAATTAATCAAGCTCTAAAGCTATTTGATTAAAACCTATGTCTGTGTCGATATTGTTACTGGCGTAGCTATTAATCTCAAACTATAATTTAGAAATACAACCTACATTATGTTAACCCAATATCATGGAAAGTTTATACTGCGATCCACGAATCAATTTGAACCTTATCGAGTTCTTCAAACTACTTCACAAAACTATTATGCTTTTAATATAAATGAGTACTCCGAAAAGATTCATTCAGATAAACTCAGTAACAGCAATCACGAAAATTCATAATTCAAATAAAACTGCTAACTTAGTTATAGTCCAGCAAACGTTATGGGTATCAATCGCGAAGTAACTGACGATTTCTTTAACATCGTTAGGGGAGAGTCGGCAGTCGAGAGGGCGAATCTACCCGAGGAGGGTATCTCCACTCATAAATCTGAGGGTATCAGTGTCAACTCTTAAAAGTGTTAGGGTTTATCTTGGAGTGTTTAGGATCCTTGTAATCGATATGTATTTTGAGTATCGTGGGTCGGAGATAAAGGCTAAATATTCAGAATATGATTTCGAAGAACGATAAACTAGCACAGAAGAATAATAAATGTAGCTATGCTATTTAAGTTTTGCATAAAATTACTGACATAAAATAAAAACTGTGTTCGTTATATTTTATTTACCAAACAAGACAATTGCATACGCTTTGGAGCTTCGGCGCTTTAGGAGACCTAAACGCCCTCGGAGCTCCATTAAGTTAAAAAGATAATTCATCTTCATCACATGGCTTCAAAGCTCACACGCCTCAGAATAAAGTCTCGAAGCTCTTTGAAGTGAACAAAATGATAGAATACAAAATAGACGCTCCGAATACTTCGTGTGATAAAATTTACTTGTCTGAAAATTTCACGAGTTCGATTCAATTTCTGTACACAAAATGAATTTCGCAAAGTAAGTACAAATTCTTTGTCAGATGAAGTGCTCGCATACGATAGGTGAGCAATTTAACAATAACTTCGTTCGACACTAAATAAATTTGAATGAAACTTTGCGAAAACAGTTGGAGTAACTTAGTTACGACAAATATATTTGGAGAAACTTCTGCAACAAGGTCAAAAACTATTTATAATCGAATTAAGAGCGGCCGTTTTCGGGGACAAATGTTCTTACTGAAGTCAAAACATTTCCTTAGAGTCGTCACGCTATTGATCTCGAGGATTTGGCAGAAATCCAAGTACTTACACGTATAATGAAAAACTTGCACGCTTTCTTTTTTTTGCATCCCCAAATGGCATTAAAGTAAAAACTATTGGGTATGGGGTTCCATTTCAATGGGATTGCTCTGATCTCCCGTCGAGTGTAACTTAATGTATCACGTGATTTAGAGCGCGAGTACTGATTGTTTCCGAGGCACTCGCTCGAGTGGGGGCGAGCAGTTACTGAGCTTTATGTTATTGCAGTCTGATAGAAAGATATTTATTATGATGATAAGTTGGAAGGCGATTTTGATCTGTTAGTGAGATGCGAGATTGTTTGTAATGCCATTGCTGATGGTGTTTCAATTATGTTTGGCATTTCTCCCTACTTGTTGGTTAAATAACAACTTCGGTGTTTTACATTTATTATACTTATTGTTTATCACACTGTCTTTCAAGTGCTTTTGTGAAGATCAATAAATTCTCCAGCAGTGTATTAAGTGTCTACCCCACGCTATATTGACTCCGTTCAAATATACATAAGTACCTACTACCTACGTATCAAAACAAATTATTATTGGATCATTAACTATGCATTAAAATATGAGACCATCTCCACTTATTTAATTTAGTGGAGTGGAGGTCACATTTTATTTTCGTCTGGAATGAGTTTAACAGAGGAATATTTTTTACACATTTGAAATAAATTTTCACGATGAACCATTCACCTTCACACGTTCTACAAAAATATAGACCACAAGTTTTTGGTTTCTTTGTATTTAGTGTCGAATGTGCGTCTTATTTGTGCAGTATAACCAGTTTTGCTTTCTTTCTTTGCTAATACTTCGTTTGAGTTTCTTACAGTCAGGGAGGTGATCGCGATCGGTGGCAGATGTGAGCTATGGCCACTTGACCGGCTCACGAGTCACGCCATCGACGAGCTTGGTTATAGTGTCATTACTGCCGAGCCCTCTGACTTTATAGTTACGGACGTGACAGGGGACGGTGATCAACTGCAATTCACGAGGATCGGGGGGAAACGAGTTTGGAGAATCAGACCCTTTGGAAGATTGAGTACAGTTAGTAAAGTGAGGAGGAAGATTGTTCTGAGAAATTGTCGATGCATCTTGGAAAGTTGCCCTGAGCCAGGATCGGTAAATGAATTTAACAGAAAGGATTTTACTAGAAACATAATAATTATGTTAACTATATTCTTTGGAACTTTATTTTCTTTCCGTCCTCTTTTTATTGAATATACGTTTTTTTAAAAAAACATTTTCGAAGACAGTTTGATTTAAAAATCTTTAAGGAAGAATAAGAATTGTATTGGAAGCTGTTGTAAAATAATGATGACGTGAAGTTCGCCAGAGAGTACCTAATCCATCATCAATATCAAAGCATTTTATCAACCCTCATCCAAGCAAATTCAACCGAAACCGGGCCTATATTAACTCGGTCCCCAAACCCAGCCAACACTCATATGTATATGTAGTATTAACCTAAATCCCATCCCTAGATTTCAGTGTCCCCGCACGTACCTTGGGTCTAGCTTAACGAGTAAATAAGACCTTTTTTATAGGTTCACGGTCTGTTGAGACTGATGGGCCGACGGCGGGCCGACAGGTCGGCGGGCAGTCACTGCGCTACCTTCGGGCTATCTTGGGGGGTCGTGTTTCATCTCTGTATGTTTTATTCATTGGATGTTTTGTTGACACTGAAAGTTAAGAAGTTTTTGGAAACAAGAGTTATTCCGGTCTTGGTGTCATGTTCTTTGGTTAAATGATTTTTCTTGTCATGTAGTGCTAGTTTTTTTCATATTATGGTTAAGGGAAATATCAGCTTTCACTCGCATTTGGGAGCATGAAGTTCGACCAAAAAAAAGTTACTTAAGTTTTATCGCTTTATTACATTTGAGTGCTAAATATGACGATCGATGTAGGCGCCAACGTAGATCAAGCAACAGGAAAATTAATGTATCACTTTCTATTACTGTTATCTTGCGTCATCCCACTGCTGGGCAAAGGCCTCTTCCCATGACTTCCAGCTCACTATCACTAATCTATCACTTATTATATTTTAAGATCCTTCACAATTAAGCAAAATATTTTAAACAGAATAGCCTAATGATGATGTGGTCTACTATCTAAAGCAACAGATAATGGCTTATCTAACGATCTGAACTTACCAACAACATCTTCAAAGTAAACTCTGCGAGTCGACTGATCCTAACAATGCGATTATCATCTCCACTTCAAAGACAAAGCCAGTACAATATAATTATGTGAGTAAACGAGACAATTAGCGCAGACGCTCTAATTCGGCGATAATTAGCTTCTTAAACTGGCGCTCAGTGGGGAGGCGTTATGTGTTAGAGCGGTATGTATGGAAGAGAAGTTGTTTAATCTAAACGGTGATGTGAAGATATTGGTTGATGGAAATATTCCTGTAAGACACTAATTTTGGTTTAATGAACGGGTAGTTTTCACCTAGTTACTTCTATGTAGAAATGGAACTCTCATAGGATCGCTTTATTTTAAAAGAAATAAAAAGAACTTCTACGTTCAGCCGAAATACGCCACTGCTGGACATAGGCCTCCCCCAAGCATCGCCACTTCGACCGGGTCTATGTTTCCTGCATCCAGCGGATTCCTACGGTCTTCACAAGGTCATCGGTCCACCTTGTGGAGGCCTTCTAATGCTACGTCTTCCGGTACGCGGTCGCCACTCCACAGCCTTTCAGCCCCATCGGCCATCTGTTCTGCGAGCAATGTGCCCTGCCCACTGCCACTTAAGTTTGGCAGTTCTCCGGGCTATGTTACCTTGATTCTCCTGCGGATCTCTTCATTTCTGATTTGATTACATAGGGAAACTCCAAGCATAGCCCTCTCGATTGCCTTTTGGATGACTCTTAGCCTTTTAATAAGCAAAATAACATCCATGCGCATTTTTGTTATGTGGTGAGCTACGCACTTAGCTTTGATCCGAAAGAATTGTATACTTAGGTACGTTTATCTAAATTTAATAACTCAACGTAAATTACTTAGCCGCTTAGCTTGTTAGCCGTTTTGCGTGGAGGTGACGCATATATGACTGTTTCCCTCAACCCTTTCTTATTTTTTTGTGTATTATGTTCTTTATTGCGTCTTGTTTACCGCAAATAAGCGTGTTTTCTTTCTTTCTTTTTGTTTTACTTGTAGACCTACCTACACACAAACCACCCCTCTCACGGACAACTGGAAGTACCTACTTCTGCGTTGCATTTGAACTCGCTAACACAAATAGACACTGGTGACTTCTGCGCAGACCGATCGCGTGCTTAGTGAGCGTTGTATTCACACTGACAGAAGACGCGGCGATTTTTTTTTTTTTAATATTTATCTAGTATGCTAATATAAAATAAAATAAAAAAGCCATTTATTCTACTACTCTCTTACACTTTTACAAAAATGTTTGTAGCATGCACATATCAATATACCTATCATTAGAATTACTAACATGCAAAATTGTATTTTAATTGATTCAGCACATTTTAAATTATTTAATATTTAGATTGTATCATAGTGATTACTTGAATTTGAAAATTGATTAAATTGAATTTTATGTTGTAATAAAGTATTTATACTAAATGATATTAAATATTTGAATTAGTAGTAGTCGCCTCCTTGGCGTAGGCCTCCCCCAGTTCTTTCCAGTAGTGTCTATCTCTGGCTTTGGTCATCCAGTTCGGCCCTATTCTTTGTACAAATAGGTCTGCCCATCTTTTCCTTTGTCGTCCCCTAGACCTTGTTCCTTCTCTTGGGATCCATTCTATAATTTTTTTGGTCCATCTATCATTAGCCATTCGACATATGTGACCCGCCCAGTTCCACTTTAGTGCCCTCACTCTCTCAACAATATCAGCCACTTTAGTGATTTTTCTAATTTCTTGGTTTTTAATTTTGTCTGATAGTCTGATTCCCAGCATACTTCTTTCCATTTTGCGTTGACATATTGCTAGCTTCTCTTCCTCACACTTCCTGAGCGACCAACTTTGACAGCCGTAGGTGACATGGTAGGATTGCTATCTCAAAGAGCTTTCTCTTTATACTAATATGTATTGATTTATTTTTCATTATTTCCTTCAATCCCCAGTATTTTTTCCATGCTATGGCGATTCTTCTCTGCACTTCATTTTCAGTGAGATTATCAAATGAAACTGATTGACCCAAATAAATATAATCTTTGACGAATTCTACATTCTGACCATCGACCATTATAGGATCGTTTTCCTTGTTATTTGTGATTATTTTGGTTTTTGTAATATTTATCGACAGGCCCACTTTTTTACTCTCTTCTGTCAAGTCGTTTAACATGGTTGCCAAATCTGTCGTATTTTCTGCGAAAATGACTATGTCGTCTGCGAAGCGGAGGTGGCTTAAGTATTCGCCGTTGACTCTCAATCCTTTTCTTGTCCAATCAAGTTTCCTGAAGATATCTTCTAAAACAGCTGTAAATATTTTTGGTGATATTGGGTCACCTTGTCTAACGCCTCTTCTTACAGGGAATCTCTCACCGTCCCGTTCCAGCCTAATTTTTGCACAACTCTTCTTGTATATTTCCTGCAGCACAGTTACGTATTTTGCGTCGACACCTTGTTGTTGTAGCGTTCCCCATATTGAGTTGTGATTCAAAGAATCAAACGCTTTTTTGTAGTCTACAAAACACATATAAAGTGATTGATTATACTCTTTAGCTTTTCCTATCGCTTGAGTTACCACTTGTATGTGGTCCATTGTTGAAAAGTTCTTCCGAAAACCTGCCTGTTCGCTTGGTTGATTTTCTTCTAAAATCTTTGTAATTCTATTTAGAATCAATTTAGAAAACACCTTGTACACGCTTGACATCAGTGATCAGACTGATGGGTCTATAGTTGTTAAGGTCACTAAGGTCGCCTTTTTTGTGGAGAAGTACTGTAGTCGAGTCCGACCATTGTTCCGGAGTAGATCCAGTTCTCAATATATTGTCAAATAGGGCTTGGAGGACGCTTTGCAAAGGTTCCGAGAGGGATTTCAGAAGCTCGTTTGTGATATTATCTTCACCCGGTGTTTTGTTATTTTTTTGGGAATCAATAGCGTGTCTGATCTCTTCTCGTAACACGTTAAGATGCTTGGTTGAGTCGTACTCAATGCGGTTTATAGGTTGCAGTCTGGTTGGTGACGGTTCGTTGGATTCATAGAGGGCGCTGTAGAAGTCTGTTGCCACTTTCAATATATCTCGTCTTTTTGTTACTTGTTTCCCAGCTTTGTTTTTTATGTTAGGTGCCCACTCTGATTTGTTTCTTAGCTCCTTAAAAGCTTTCTTAATTGCTCCGGTTTTTTGTATATAGGTTTCAAAAATAAACTGTCTATGTTTTTTATAATCTTTCCGTAGGTTTCGATTAATTTCCTTGCTAATTTGAGTAATTTTTGTTCGTACTTCTTTCGTTCTTTTAAAACGGTATAGTTCTTTACGTTCTTCTAACAATTCATGAGTTTTTGTGCTAACTTTATTTGTAGTTTTTGGTTCTTGTTTTGGTAATTTTTTAATCAAAGCTGTTACTTCTGACATGAAAGCATTGTACTGGCATTGGATATCTGGCGATTTGTTTATCGCCTGCATCATTTTAGTTTCCCAGAATTTTCCAGTTTCACCTGAGAAAGTTGGCAATTTATTTGTATATTGGCTGTGCGATTTGATAAACTTCCTTTTCTTTTTAATGCTTAGGTTTAGTGCACATCTTAACATACGATGGTCTGTTTCAAAGTTAAGGTTATTTATTATATCGAATTTGTGTATTTGTTTTGGTTGGCTCGTTAGTATGTAGTCTATCTCATTGTGATATTGATTATTTGGTGACCGCCATGTCCATTTTTTATGAGGCTTTCTGTGGAACATACTATTTACTATCTTCAAGTTATTTTCTAGGGCGTATTCTACCAACCGTTGGCCACGTTCGTTTCTCTTGCCAGACGAATGTTTCCCAAAGATTGCTTCTTCACCCTGTTGGACTTTTCCTATTTTGGCGTTGAAATCTCCCATCAAAATTATGTTTCCTGAATTAGCCGACTTGACCGCATCGTCTACAGTCTGATAAAATGAATTTATTTCTTCGTCGTTATAGCACTCTGTAGGTGCATATACTTGAATGATTACCCAAGTTTTATCCTTTTCTAAATCTATCTCAAGGGCCACAACCCTCTCTGAATGGCACTTTAGACTTAATATGTTGTTTTTCAGTGATTTTTTAATTAAAAAACCAACGCCGTTTCTACTGTTGCTGCTCGGTGAATGGTATAAAATAAAATGATTGTATTCTTCTATTAACTCAGTCTTTCTTCTGACTTCGCTTAGGCCAATAATGTCCCCCTTTTAATTCCATTTAGTGCATTACTTAGTTCTGTAATTCTGTTGTCCTGAAGTAAGGTTCGCACATTTAGGCTTGCAATGTATAGGAAATTATTTGTTCGCTTGTTTTCAGAAGTTTGATTGTAATGAGTGCTCATCGTGTACTTTTCTGGGGGGTTTTGGTCTACATCCTCCACGGGGACCAGCCGGATTGGAGGAGGTGGTGGAGGGACTATGTCTAATCGTTTTTTGGGTTTGTGCTCGTGTTTACTTCTGCGGAAGTTAATTCAGAAGTATTTTTCGGTGGTACAGTATTCATATAGGAGATGATATTTCTTGTCTTGGTTTTTTTTGGAATTTGCATTTGTATTTCATTGGTGATGGAGGTGTTGTGGTGTTCAGGTGATTCTGATAAATAACGTTTCTGATTTCGTGCGTCTTTTACTGAATTTCTGCTATTTGGATTATCTTTTAATATGACTATTTTATCGTAACGTAATACAGCGTTTCTTCCTTGTTGGCGCTCTTTTTCTACTTCTTTTTGGAGCTCTTTGCGCTTTATCAAAACCTCTTGAGAAAATTCTTCTTTGATACTAATAGATGTATCAATCAGTGACTTTCTTTCCTTCAATAATAAAGTATGCTAATATCAGTCTTAAAATCCATTTGTTGTCCAGTAGAATTCTATCCTCTAGAAAACGGCCTTTTACAACGACTATCGATTTTTTTGCCTTTTTGTGATAAACGATTTTTTTGCCTACATTTTAAAATTATTACTTGTTTATTATTTATATTTCCTTAATGTTTCAAGGTTCGCTGTAGCATGTCATCTTCTTCCTAACCTCAGTCATCATATAAGCTTTTATTTACCTAGGTACTTTAGTTCTACCCATGTCATCTTCCACATAGCTTTGTCCATTGTGAAAAATATATCTTTAAAATGAAAACGACACGAACCTTTTCACCAAAAACTCGCTATCTCTCGCAATGTAGTCTGACCGTGCTATTTCCTTTAGTTACTGGAGGGTTAATTAACTAGTGCCCTATGTGTATAAGTCAAGACACGACATATTTACAAATGTGCAGAAGGACCGATGTGATAGGTCACTCATTATTCCCATATAGAAAATGGGTAGCACCTGGTATCTTCGGGTGCTGATAAAAGCATATACAAAAAAAAAACCGAGTGTGCTTATGACCACACGACTGAAGTGAAACTTCAAACGTATTTGGCTATGAGAGGAAGAGAGAAAGAAAATGTGCGCGCGCACTGCTTTATCTTGCTTATATCCCCCACTCAACTCCCGTTCGCCTCGCCCGATCACACTTTTCGTAACGCTTACGTCACGCGTTCGCCAGTTTACTCCCCAAGTCAAGCGTGCGTAAAGAAGTTTCACTTCAATAATTAAAACATAGACGTAAAATTCACTATTATGCAAAACATGTAACACACTATCGTCGTATATCGGCGATCAGAATCAATGACATTTTCTTGTAAATGATGAAGTTCAAAAGTGCCTACTTGAAACTGACTTTGACTCTGACTTTGATTGAAGGCTCGACAGACAAGTATGATAAGGCGCCAAATTACTACTTCGTATTCAAGTATGTTTCTCTTGTGTGCGAATGGGTTGATCTTCTAAATCTCTCTCCTCTGTGTCCTACAACTCGACTGCTTTATTCCTAACTCTTTGTTCCCATTGTACACTAACCTTGTTTTTGCTCGCAATGTCTAATATAAACTTCGTTAGCTCTGTTTCAATGTTTAATGTTAGTGCACAGCTTTTCTTTCTAGCTCGAATAGTTCAAAGGTCGCCGCGTAATGAAACAAAATACACAGATAGAACATTTCTTAGAACGTTTTATTTGAGTATAAATAAGTGCGCTCTTAAAGTACTGAGGAATATTTTATGTTGGAGGAATCCTCTGTTTAAGACACGTCTTTCAGCACAGTCTGTGTTAGTATTGCTTTTGTTGTAGATTCTATAAGTAATAAATAATCGTGAACATGATGGACCGACTGTTACACTACTTGCGTGAAATGTGATTAAAGTGGATTTAAAGTTCTCTGTAGTAACATTATGTTATTTCACTCTAAAAGAGCGTTTGTGTATGATTAAAAGGTGAAAGGTGAGCAACCCTTGCTAGCCCACAAACCTATAGAAACACTACCTACATAAGCGTTCTTATTTAAAGGCAATATATATTAAAGTAAATACACCATACATACTTTCTAGTATCATACAAAACAGTGGTAGGTACCTAAGCAATGTTCCGACCTTTTTGGTAAGTAAACAAGAATTGTGTTATGTAGCGTCAAAGTCAAATCATTTATTTCAAGAAGGTCATTATAAGGAACCCCTCACTGAGAGGGGGCTTGTGTCCCAGCAGTGGGAACATTATAGGCTATTTATGCATCAAAAGGCAATTTAGAATGTCAAAGTTTACAAGAAAATAGAAGTCATTCTGGTTCCCTAAATTGTTTCGTATGAAAAAGAAAGGGCAAGAAACTTCTATTGAGATGATAGGCTTTTATTTACATGACACTTCCCTACCTATGAAGCAAAGACTAGACGATAACTAAAACAAGGCGTTGCGTATAATTGATCGTCAATAAAATCTGTAAGACGAGTGAAAAACGCTGAGCATCTGCCCAGCGTCTGAAGAGGAACGGGGGGGTGGGATAAGGGGGAAGGGGGGTGTCCGCAAAAAACCCGCTCCTCCCTTTGTTTAGCTGTAAGCTCGTTATTTCACCCTTGCCTTGTGTTTCGGCTTTATAGCGTGGTGCTGAGTATAAATGATTAGCGGAGAACAATGTCCAAAGTAAGTACGACTAGTTCACAGGAAAAAACACTTAAAAGATTATAGGTAGTTTCGAAAACCTATATAAAAATTGGGCAGAATTTAAAGCTGATACCTATATTAATTTTCTGCTTGAAAAAAAACTTCATAATACTATTATATTGCAACACCTAATCTTATTGCAATATTAATGTAAATAAACCCCATTTTAATATTTCACAATACAGCGCAAAGTTTTCATTTTAAAACGACAACTAATCAATCAACCCTTTGATTCCGCGATCCGCCGCCACTTGTACCGCGGCCGGGTCCGTGAGACCAGAGCGCGCCCTCATTGCGCGCCGATGAGTTCCTTTCTTTTATTTTGTTTCCTCTAAGCAAATGATATTATATCGGGAGTTAATTTTATTGCCAGATGCCGAGCGGATTCGACTTTCACCCCAAATCACTTTTATCCAGTTCAAAATGTATTATATTTTTCTCTTTTATGTTTTATTTGAGGTTTTTTAATTTTATGGGCGGATTTTACAGTAAACGCTTGACAAAAATGCTGTTCAGATTTAATGTAAAGTTATAAAATTGTAATCAAATTTTTCGTTTAAACAGCTTTATTAAACAGAGAACTGTAAACATCTGAGATACTTTTAAAGTAAACATAAGTACCAGAAGTTACAAATAAAATATTTACTTTTCAAATTAGATGAATGTACCGAACCTTCCGGCATTTATAGAGAAAATTCAGTAATTCAGCGTGAAAGCTTTGCTATCAGTGCAGCGCTGGTTCCTTTTGACGTCGCCAGCATTGCATCGCTTTGCAGCGGTCGTTTTATCGAACAAGTATTACGGCACCAGCTTAACGATCGACCACTCTCAAAGACCCTCGACGTCCCGCATTCTGTGCACAATATATTCAAATACACGCCTTAGTCGACAAAATATTTTGAAGAAACAAACAAAATTTATGTAGATTTTTTCCTTTTTTCTCTGAAATCGACTACACGTGTTTAATATTTCAAGGCTGAAATCCTCTGTCTGTTCTGTAATATTGTTTTTATAGAATACATCTGATCGACCTTTTTTTAGCATTTAACATGAAGAAGTTTCTTTGATGAATAATGTGTTTTATTTGTAAATAAACCAAAAAAAAAAAATAGATTTCTGCAAATAACAAGACCTTCGGGGACATACATCCGAAATATAAAATTAAGGTAAGTAAAGTAGAATGTACACACACACAAGGAAATGTGGAAGAAAATAGGGGAGGCCTTTGCCCAGCAGTGGGACAGTACAGACTAGCGGAAAACGGAATAATAGTAGAGTGTAGAGGCAATCTAATTTGTGGGTAAATACAATACCGTCCGTGTGGAGATAACAAGAGCGGTTTGACCGGCCGCACTAAACTCAAGCATTCCTAATGCGTACAAGACATTGTAGGTGTCTCATTAAAATTGCCGTCTTACATCAGCGAAGACGAATGCGGGACGGTTCCGGGCGTGGAGGGCGGGGAGGGCGGGGGGCTACCATTAACTCAGTCTTCGAGATTACGGTAATGGCGGGGGTGCGGGAGACCCCGCCGCCGTTCGCACGGTTAACAGCGGTTTGGTCACAGATTTGAATACAAATACCGACATCGGACGAACGATGTGGAGCCGTATCTTTGCAATTATGTAGATCTAGTCGCTTTGTGGATGACGAGACGCGACGAGGAATGAGAGAGATAAGTTTTGAAAAATGGTAGCGCTCGAGAAAACGTCTCGCCAGCGATGCGATGGTATAATTAAGTAACTTTCGTAGCTGTTTTATCTATACATTTTAAATAAGTAGTTATTTTGAAAGCGTTTCGCTGCTTGGTAAATTTTTAACTCCAACAGGTAACTTGAGATAGCAACTCCAGATATTGTTTTAACGAGCTGTTCTTCGCTCAGATCTACCTACTTCAACTAACCTAACTAAATAAACATTAATTATTCAGGATAATTACGTCAGTCGCTTCGAATCTAGTTTCTCACAATGCAAGAATTTCAGCAAATCTCAATCTAAATTATTAGCAAACCATAACAAGTGAATTATTAAAATGTTAATTTCTCTGTCGCTGTAGCTAATATAAAATACACCGAAGTAATTACACAAACGTAACGGGAAGAGTTATTTGTGATTTTGATATTCAACCAAAGTTGCTGAAACAAGGGCCTTGTTAGACGCGCGATGAGGGGAGAGGGGGGGGGGCGGATATTCGGAAATCCTTTCGCCAATCTAAATAAATTTAAAACTCGGACAATCGGATTACGAAGCGTCCTCCGTCTCATCGGTACCGTGTTCGTCGATTATACTGAATTCACGACACGTTTATTCAATTAGAGTTTGAAGTATTTAGCGGTCGGATGGCGGGGCGCGGTAATGGCGGCTGGTGGTCGCCGTTAAAAATTCAAATCGCGGCCACCTGTGCGCCCGGCGCCCGAATCACTTTTATTTCTCCCGACGCTCCTGGTTTCTACTCCTCTCCTGGTACTTCTTGAATTTTAATATACGCTAAGTTTCTGTGTAAACGTTTAGGTCTGAAGCGAGCTACTTAGCCTTATTTATGTAGGTGTTTTCATTATGCTTATCCGTATCGCCGAAACGAAAGAAAAACATGAGGTAATTTATACAGCAGACAAGGAGTCTCATTTGCTACGGCTTACAGGGCATTACCTTTTCCTGTTGCTCTCTCGATTGACTCGAATAAATTACTTCTTGGGACTACTCACGATGGTCTCGGAGAAAAACACACGATCAACCAGGCACACTGTCAGCATATTATCCAGTTTTAAAAAGTCCTAAGAAATTATTTGAAATGCAAATGTATGAGCCGGATAAATAGAAGAATATTTTTTGAGGTACATGAGGACGTTTAGTTAGCAATATTATTTGAATTATATTATTTTATTTGAAACCTTGTACAAAATTATTGAATCACAAAATTCATAAAGCGTAGCACATCTGCGACGCCTTTCAACACGGCCGCTTAAAAATCATAGCACAGAATCCCCAAAATCGAACATCCAAAAATACCTTAACCCTTCAGTGGCGATGTGAATGTGCGTCAATATGACACAATGGCGTGACGCGGGTCGCGTGTCACGCCGTCACGCCGCCGCCGTCACGCGCGACAGTTGACGCGAATTTATCATCCAACTCTTGTTATCGACAGAGCTGAGTGCTTGACTTGACGCGTCGTTATGTGTAGTTTTTGCTGGTTGTCTTGTGTTTGTATGTTGTCAGGGAATGTGTGTGTGTTTGTGTATAAGCCCACAGGGGTGGATTTTGAAGAATAGTTATGACGCTTTCTAAACATTTTGTAGCTTAATAATTCTTTTGCTATACAAAAAATCTACGAGCTCTAATTCTTCGTGATACTTCTCAATATGTCAAAATCTTGTAGTAGTATAAGTATCAAAGAGTATCATGTACCGCAAAACGGGGCTACTTTGACTTCCGGGGTTACTTTGACAGATTTTGTAGCTACTTTGACAGAGCACCAAAATCGGTTTTCACGTGTGGTCAGCAAGTGTGCGTGACCTCGAGTAATATTGCGTGAGACGCGGGGTGTGGGGAACGCGTCATAGCGTTGTGATCGGCCTGGTCAAAGTAGCCCCGTTTTACGGTACCTACGTTTAAAAATTAAAGGACATAAATAATTAAAAATAACATAAAAAACATGGTTTTTACAAATCTTCTTACGGATTGATTCACAAAATCACTTGGAAAGTGCTTGTTTTGATAACATAATGTACTGTTTGTTGAATTTGTATTCATATCTTTATAAATAAAATACAAACAGACATATGAAATAAATAATAGTACCAGTAGTAGGCAATATGTACGTAATTATAACATACCAAAGGTACGTTTGCTGTTAGATCGCTTTTACCTAAATAATTGAAATACTTTTCTCATTTTCTATCTATTTTGTAAGTAAGTAGGTATCCCTAGACGCACACCCGGTGTCACAGCTCCCGGCTGTCACGTCGCAACCTCACACTTATTATGCATGAAACACAAATACCTCAATAAAATTCTTCTATAAAACAAAAGAGCCACGAATAATAGCATCACATATCAGTGACAGACCGCCCGACGTTTACTCTAGCGGGGTCTAAACTACCTCAAAAACGTCCCTCCGTGGAAATAACTTCAAACATAGAATGGCGGGGGAGTGTTAGCCGCGGGCTAAGCGTGCTGTCTTCATCACAGCAGTCTAAGTGACCATTAAAATTCATTTTCAGAGCCCGCAGTGGTGTGGCGGACGCAGGGTTAGATCGGATGATCATTGCGTATGCAAGTTGCTTGTGTTTTATCTTTTGTAGTTTGTTAGCGTTGTGTGGAATAGAGCCGGTTGTTTGCTTATGGCTGCCAGCTACTGCTGCACGTAGGCAAAGGTATGTAATGTAAAAGAGGAATCTGAAACAACGTTCTAGTTATGAAATACCATCCGGTATTGTCTTTCAGACAATGCGCGGCATGCTTTTTGGAAAAATAAAAAGATTTTGCAATAAAGGAAATTCCATCAAATATTTCAATAAGCTTATTATTTGTAGAATTAACTACCATGTGAATTGGTAAAAAATAATTCATTTTTGCATTGGTCAAAAAGCAAGTTTTATGATCGTCATGAAATTAATTAACACAAAGGGTCAAGTGATTAATTACATTTTACTCTCTCACGACCTTACTAAATTAAACAACAACAATTGAAAATCCAACCCATATCATTTTCACACATCAATATTATTGTTATGCTACCACGATTAATTATTATTACCACAAAATAACTACAGTTTTCATTTTAGTGGAAATGTCTTTCTGCGCAAGTGTCCCTTCGCGCAATAGTCCGTTCACGGTAAAATCCATTCGCGGAAATATCTTTTCGCGTAAGTGTCCTGTTAACATGTCAAAATACTAAGATGTCATACTTGACGAATGTTCAGAATGAGCTGAATATCGTAGTTTTTTACCCAATTGCGCCAGAAGGGGGTTATGCTTTTTCAAAAGTTTTATTCTGCAAATGGAACAAAGAAATTAATTACTTTTACTAACGATTAAAGTTATGGAGACCTCAAAAAAAAGCTTTGCAATTGTTGCTGTCTTGAGATACTTCTCAACCACATATTATTCATACACCAATACAGCCCCCTCACACATCTAACATACCTATCACTGCAAACGACGCGTTCATATCACTCAACTACAATAAATCAGCACTTTGAACTCTGCTCATCACATAATTACTTAATGGCGCGGATATCAGTTAAGAAGTAAACACATTTGTACGCATGTACAGTGTATGGGGGATCACATTAATAACAAGACCGCTGTTACTAACAATAGACATGTCTTGTGTGGTGCATTCACCCATTTTTCGCATTTTCCGTGAACTACTCAGTGTTTTTTGTCAATTTGTGGGCACAAAACTTATTGATAGCACTGTTATTTGCGGTAGATGAAGTTCCTTGAAAAAAATCTAACAATCCTGGCTTGAGACTGCTGCAACGTACCTAACGCATCGCAGCCAATAGATAAAATAAAATAAATCTAGGGGGCTGTAATTGACACAGCTATGATAATAAATACATAGAAACATCAATACATATCAATGATGTTAATTTACATTGATTATATTTACTGTACCTTGAATGAGCTACACGATTACCTACTAACAAACGCGTACACTGACAGGACAAAAAGTGTAGAACTGTTTGTAAAAACCTACTTACAGAAATAAAAATCGTTTATCAATGATTGCTTTGATTAAGGGCTTATTACATGGTGGTGGGAATTATTTGACGCCGCACTGTACTTGCAACGTAAACACGGTCTCAAAGTGTTTAAACACCTTGAAATATTTCAGCAAAACAAAGTTTCATGTCTATATAGTAGGGTAATATTGGGCATTCTATGCCACTGTCGGCAAGTAGCTCGGCTAGTGCGCCTCGCTACGCGCCAGTGGCATAGAATGCCCAATATTGAACGATCGACTCGACTGCAGAGTAAATTACTGTACTCACCTAGAGATCATGCAAGTTATACCACTGGCCGCCAGTAGCTGGGCGAGTTCGCCTTGCTACATGACTGTAGCGTAGAAAACCGAATAATGAACGATCGCCTCCATACCTATTCCTACACTCAACCAATGATCATGCGAGTCTGTAATCGCTCTAACGATCGTTCTATCGCGAAAAAGATTGCGGTACTGTTTCTGTTTATAAATATTAATGTAACAAATACATTTACTCATTGCCAATCAGTTTGTTACCAAGTGTAATCATGAAGTTTGTAAAGCAACCACAATCGCTGCATGTTAATACAATCTGCGAGGATGTTTGCAAGACTAGTTTTCGTCATGGAGAATTGTTACCTAACTCAGTTCGATGTATCATTTGCGGACCATCCAATTGTGGAAAAACCAATTTATTGATTGGTCTTCTCATACACGAAAATGGATTAAGATTTGAAAATGTGTATGTTTATTCGAAAACTCTTTACCAACCCAAATACATTTTTTTAGAAAAAGTGTTACAGCGAGTGCCAGGTATTTCACTCCAGAAATATCATGGAAATGAGGAAGTGCTAAGAGTTCAAGACGCTAAACCTAACTCTGTGATAATATTTGATGATGTTGCTTGCGAAAATCAAGATAGCATGCGTGATTATTTCGCAATGGGAAGACACAAGTTCATCGATTGTTTTTATCTAAATCAAACTTATAGCAAAATCCCTAAGCAGTTAGTAAGAGACAACGCGAATTTAATCATACTTTTTAAGCAAGATGACATTAATTTGCGTCATATATATGAAGAACATGTCAACACTGATATGACATGGACTGAATTTCGTGAAATGTGTTCCAAAATATGGCATGAGCCCTTCAATTATGTAGTAATTAATAAAGATTGTTTAAAAAATAAAGGATGTTATAGAAACAAATTTGACACCTTTGTAGTCTTTGATTAAGAATATGGTTATTTAAGTCCGTTACCTTCGTGATATTATTATTCTTCAGACATCGCTTAATCAATCACTATCGGTTCGTTTTTCTGCAATGGAAAAATCGCTAAAAAGACAAATAGTAGTTGCTGTCGACGCTGTTAAGAAAAAAGTACGAAAAATGAGAGATGTTGAGATTAACAATCAGCAAACACTGGAATCAGTTTTCAAGCCTGTAACAGAACCACTCAACCAGATTGCTAATGCCAGTAAACAGACTTCTTTCCCGAGTCCTACAAAAAATGAAGAACTTCCGTTTATTGATAAAACTTTGCAGAATGAAGAAGCCAATAATAACAAAGACAATACAAACGAATATGAATCTGATATCGAAAGTGACTCTTCATATAAATCATTAGTTGAAAACAACCCAGGTCGTGACACGTCATCCTGGTCAGTATCCTCAGAAGCACTATCAGATATTCCATTCGGTGTCAGAGTAGAGAACGGGAAATTGATGTTAGGTTCTGCTCGTATAACGATCAGCGATGAGTTTATCACTGTAGCTGGACGCAAATACCGAAATACGTCTGGTTTGAAACAGTTGTTACTGAAGAAGAACGTAGATTTAAGCATGGTTACAGAGAGTGACATGCAGCATTATAAGTCAATGCTACTCGATACAAACGCACATCGACGAGACTATGAGCCGGATAAACCAATAAAAAGTAATAAAGGTCAAAAGTATATGCAAGTTATTAAGCCTCTTTTCAAACTACAAAGTACAATTCAGACCCCTCAATCGAAGGGAAGAGGTCTACCCTTGACAAAAATGTGGAAGAAAAAGGTCGATTTTGTATATTGGGACGATCCAAATGAACTGGTGGATAGGTTAAAATTATTAATTGCATCTCGAGATGCTGGTAACACAGGATTAGATAATGAAATTATATCTATCATTGAAGAATTACGTGAAAGTAAAATTATCAATAAATAAAACACCTATGTATTTAAAAATGTGTGTTCATTTTATTATAAACCTCACAACACAATACACCTTAAACATGAACGTAGATAAATTCGGACATTATATTCATAAAAGAATGCGATTATCAGAGTTATTTGAGATCAATGAAAATACATTATTAAAATCAGAAAACGGAGATTTTGATTTAAAAACATCAAGACTGAGAGGAATTAAAAATCCAGTAGAAGCTTCCGATGCGGTGAACAAGGATTATGTAGATCGATTGAGTGCCAATATGATAAAAGAATTTAATACACTTATTGGTACATTGCGTTCACAATGTATTAAAGACGCACGGGAATCAGTTCAGGTTACTTTAAAAGCCGAGATAGCTGCGACTTTACGTCATTTGCAAGATAAGTTTTATACTAAAGCAGAGGTTGATAAATTTTTTCAAAAAACTCAGTAATGGCAAAACAGCAAATTGTTAATGAAATACACAAAGCAGCACGAAGAAATTTCCTTAGACGTCCTGTCATTCTAAAGGGAATTGATGACTTGTGGCAAGCTGATCTGATGGACATGCAAAACCTAAAGAAATATAATAAGGGTTACAGTTACATTTTAGTGGTGATTGACTGCTTCTCAAAGTATGCTTGGACAGAGCCACTAAAAACAAAAAATAAACTTGATGTTACTCGTGCATTTCAACAAATATTGATTAACAGCAAACGTAAACCTGACAATTTACAAACGGACATGGGAACAGAGTTTTATAACAACTCATTTCAGATGCTTATGAAGTCTTACAATATTAACCATTATTCATCATTTTCTACCAAAAAAGCTTCGATTGTAGAGCGGCTGATTAAAACTATTAAAAATAAATTATATAAATATTTTAGTCTGAATGGAAACTATAAATGGTTAGATTTACCGTTACAACATACATTAAAGATATATAACAACACAAAGCATCGAACAATTAGAGTTAAACCTAACGAAGTGAATAAAGCTAATATGTCAGTTATAGAAGAAAATATAAAAAAATCATTTAAACATGCACCTATTTGTAGAAAACCTAAGTTCAAAGTGGGTGATTTTGTTCGGATCAGTAAATACAAACACCAGTTTGAGAAAGGATATACACCTAATTGGTCAACTGAAATATTTGCCATAAAAAAGATTAATTTTACCATACCTGTAACGTATCATTTAGAAGATCAGCGAAAGCAAGCTATATTGGGAACCTTTTACGAGCAAGAACTTCAAAAATCGAAATATCCTGGTGTTTATTTGATAGAAAGAGTTTTAAAAAGAAAAGGATCAAAAATTTTCGTGAAATGGTTGGGTCTAAACAATGAAGAGAACAGTTGGATTAACAAAACTGCAATCGTAGGTTAAAAATAATATTAATATAAACATTATTTTTGCACTATTTCCATCATTACAATTCGAACAATGCAAGGTGGTGAACTGGTTAATACATTAATTAATAATCTACCGTTCGAACTTCATTTGCCTGGTTATAATTATTGCGGACCAGGAACAAAACTCGAGAAACGATTACAACGAGGTGATCGCGGTGTGAATAAGCTAGACGAAGCTTGTATGCATCACGACATTGCCTATGCAAACCATACAGACTTACCCAATCGCCACAAAGCCGATTTACAACTACTAAATATGGCTAAACAAAGACTTAAGTCGAAAGATGCTGGAAAAGGTGAAAAACTGAGTTCATGGATAGTGAGCAAAGTTATGAAAGCCAAACTGAAATCTGGTTCCGGTGTTAAAACGTTTAAAAGTTTCGTGTCAAAGATAAAATCAACGATCAAGAAACTGAACCCAAAGGATAGCAAAACATTAATCAACGTTGCTTACGCAGCGGCAAAAAAAATATTTCCAAAAATCTCAAAAATTCGAGTACCGCGAGTGATACCGTTACCAAAGACTGGAGGAATTCTACCATTAATCCCAATTTTTGCTGGTTTATCGGCTTTAGGTACTTTAGCTGGTGGTGCGGCGGGTATTGCAAAAACTGTTAACGATTACAAAGCTGGTCAGCAAAATTTGCAAGAAACAGTACGACACAATAAGGCTATGGAGTCTTTAAAGTTAGGCAAAGGTTTATACATTAAGTCACATAAAAATGGTAAAGGTTTATTTATAAAATCTTCAAAAAACTAAGAAATAAGCTACCTAATCGTCCTCTAACTAATGTAGATATCCAAAAGGATGCACGTAACATTCCCTACTTTCGAGGAGTCTACATGAAGGATCAATTACCAAAGATGCCAAAACGGATTGAATGTGGTGTCGTTAACTTGGATAATTATAAAAATGCCGGGACACATTGGGTAGCTTATGTTAAAGTAAACAACTATTGTGAATATTTTGATAGCTTTGGGGATTTGAAACCTCCATTGGAACTAATGCGATATTTTAAGAAATGTAATGTTTTTTATAACTATACTAGATATCAGAAATTTAACACAGAAAACTGTGGACACTTATGTTTAGATTATCTAAGGACTTTTTGGAATAAAAATGTATAAAAATTATGATTTTCTTTTATTTCAACCATTTGCAAGATGTCACTCACATTGTCAATAACTGGAAACTCGTCAACTTTATCTACGTACTATCCTAACACATTGCAACTAAATGAACAGTATGAGTGTGCCTTATTGCATTTCTCAACATTTAATTCTATTCCAAACATTGACGAAACGAATAATAAGTTCTATTATGGTTCTAACGAAGTAATTGAAATACCAGAAGGCACCTACGAATTGCAAGATATTAATGATTACCTAAAATCTAAAATTAAAGATGCATCAATCAAACTGCAGTGCAATAACAATACATTAAAAACTACTGTATTCTGTACAAAAAACATAAATTTTAGTAAAGAAGATACTATTAGAAATTTATTAGGTTTTAATAAGCAGATCTTGGAACCAAATAAATGGCATGTGTCTCAGTTTCCAGTCAACATTTTACCTACGACAGTGATCAGGATCGAATGTGATATCGTAAGCGGCTCGTACACAAATGGAAAACCGAGTCACATAATTCACGAATTCGCACTTAACGTACCTCCTGGCTATAGGATTATAGAAATTCCGAAAAACGCAATATACTTTCCAATCAACCAAAACAACATAAGCTGCATACATATCCGGTTGATAGATATAAATAACCGCTTAATAAATCTACATGGTGAAGAAGTGCAGCTGTATTTGCATCTTAGAAGAAAAAAATGATTGACTACAATAAATATGTGCATCAAGAAATTCAAAATATCAGTCCCGCTCAAGCATCCGACCAAATAAGAGCTCGCCGTAAGAAGAAAATAAAATTAACCAAAGACAACAAGGCATTTCTCAAAGTGATCGGTTTGCTAAAATGAATATCTTAGACGTTTTATCCGCTCCGACTTATGATACTACGGTTGAAGGAATTGAATTTCATTCTTACAAGCCCTATGTGACTAGTTTCAACAGAAACGATGAAATTCGCATACCTATTAACCAACAGGACTTGTACATCCTTCCATCAGCGAGTACCTTGTATTTGGAAGGATCCGTTATCGTTAGCAAAAAGGACATGAAAGATAAAGCCACTAGTGTTCAATTCACGAATAATGCTCTACTCTACTTGTTTCAAGACATAAGGTACGAGCTAAACGGAGTGGAAATTGATAGAATAAAAAATGCTGGCGTAACTACCACCATGAAATCGTTAATATCAATGAATGAGAATGAATCAAAGACATCGAATTCGTGGGGCTGGAATATCGATGGTACAAAAAACATTGACGGAGGTAATTTTTCTGCTTCTATACCACTCTGTAAAATCATCGGTTTCGCAGAGGATTTCAAGAAAGTCGTTATAAATAGCAGGCACGAACTGATTTTGCTACGAAGTAACACTAACCTGAATGCTGTAAAACTTAACACCGGTGAAATTGTAGAAGACGTTCAGATAAATAAAATCATTTGGCGCGTACCGCACGTTAAAGTGTCTGACAAAGAGAAAATAAATTTGCTGAAACTATTAGAGAAAGATCGACCACTCCAGATGATATTCAGAAATTGGGATCTGTACGAATATCCGGCTTTACCTAAAACTACAAAACATACCTGGTCAATCAAAACATCCTCGCAAATAGAGAAACCAAGATACATTATTATGGGACTACAGACAAATAGAAAAAACAATGGCAGTTCTGATATGTCTCAGTTCGATCATTGTCATGTTCGTGATGTTAGAGTGTACCTCAACTCTACTTACTTCCCGTATGAAAACCTAAATGTGAGTTTCGCGAATAATAGAATCGCTTTATTATACGAGCAATACGTCAGATTTCAACAGTCTTATTACGGGCGTCGACCGGAGCCCTTATTAAGTGAAAAACAATTTAAAGATTTGGCTCCACTATTTGTCATCGATTGCTCTAGACAAGCTGATAATGTAAAGACAGGCCCTGTTGTGGACGTAAGAGTGGAAATTGAGAGTGATTCGGAAATACCAGATCAAACTTCTGCGTATTGTCTTATATTGAACGACTGTATTATTGAATATAAACCTTTAAGTAACACTGTGAGGAAAATATCATGAATCCGGATACTGTCATAGTAGATGTTCAAGGATTTAAAGACCAGTACAATAATTTTATAATAAAAGAGTTAGCTTTTGCTACCCGTGATTATACCCAAACATTTTTAATAAAACCACCATACTTGTTTAAACACTTAACAAGCGATGAAAAGAGGCAAGTTAAATGGCTGGAAAGAAACAGAGGTATTTTTTGGAACGAAGGGTACATCGACTATAGAGAATTTCGTCGTATAATCGTTCCCTATCTAGAAAATAAGGAAATCGTTGTTAATGGTTTGGAGAAAGTAAAGTGGATAAAGGAACTTTGTGAGAACTGTAAAGTATCAGACCTTGGTACTGAAAAATGTCCTAACTTCTTTATTTTACATAAAAGATACTGTGAAGGAAGAACTAATTTAAATTGTAATAAACATTTAAAGCATTGTGCTCTTAAAAATGTGTTATGTATAAGAAAGTATTTAGAGTTATAAATGTGTACCTACTTATAAGGTTATTGGTTTCATAAATAAAAAATAATTTGTATGGTAAAACTTCTTTTATTTTGTTAAACACCCAACACATCTTCAAATAAAACAACCACTAAGAATTTACCTAAAGAACTGCTTACGCAAACAGTTAAGTATTAAAAATCACTATCTATTAAAGATTTAGATATTTTTTTAACTAAAGATTCAGTTTCGTCCATAACATTGTCGATAGCGTCTTTAACAATGTATTGAGCACTTATAATAACGTTCTCACTATCACTGTCACTGTCACTGGTTTGCGGATTGTTATTGCACAGATCTACGACTGATATTTTAATTAATTTGATCCCTCGTCGCTGTAATCTACTCATCACAAAAGATTTAGTTGGATTTTGCTTCTTCGACTTTTCCCTGCATCGTTGTTTTGATTTCTTTTCTTTCGTCACTTGTTTGATGTGCTCGGGTTCGTTGTGAAGCGTTTCGGAGAATCCTTCATAAGGATTTTGAGCGTACTGGCTAAACATAATCTCTGATTCTGTAATCTGGAACAAAAATAGACACTCATGTTGATATCGTGATGCAAAAACGAATTGTCTGCGGGTTAAAATATTCATAGCAGATTCACTAATAACTGTGACCAACATTGCTGCGAATTCAATCTCTAGTTACTAAACAATATAAAAATAAATTAGGAAACTTACCGATGACATGCCTGCAAAAAGTACGACACTGTGTGCTTAGTACAAGTACTCGAGATGAGTATTATTTCGTAAATGGCAAAAAAATAATAAAACCATCGCATGAATTCACAATTTATAAATGAAACGTTGGTTTATTATTATAATGTTAACTAAGCATTTGTAAGGGCAATGCACTGTTGTGTGTTTGTACGATCAGCGTTATGCAATTGACGCAAACATGGCTCTTCGAAATTTGTATAATCAGTCTTATTGTATTAGGGTCAGTTCACACCGCGACGCGACGCGACGCGCAGTTTTCAAGATAGCAATACAATTATAGACCTTATCTACTGCACAAAAAAGGTACACATCAGTGAGGAGGGCCGCGCGGCGTAGCTCGACGTAGTAGACACACAGAATTATGTACTTTTTTGTGTAGCAGGTAAGGTCTATAATTGTATTGCTATCTTGAAAACTGCGCGTCGCGGTGTGAACTGACCCTTACGTACAAAATACATTTTACCTCTGACAAATGAACGACAAGTTTCAACAAGTTTCGACAAGTTTCAACGTGCATTTCATGTTGAAAATTGAATCTTGGTCGGGTTTCATTTTATTTAACCAACTACAAAAAAGGAGGATGATGTTTTAAAACATAAATTAAACAAGTATTCATAATATTCACATTTTATTTACATTTTTACATTAACTTAGGTTTTTAAAACTAAGAATTATATTTATCATACATTAAAAAGTTACCTAGGTATATTTTTAAGATCTATATTAAGATTATATTACATAAGTTACATTAATTATAATCGAACTCTATTACTAATTAGCATAATCTTAAAATTCATTTTCGCTCTTTAAAATAAGTGAGTGACCCCAGGCTCGCGTTGATATTCGATCTACAGATATTGACCGTTTATCATAATTTCGAGATAAGGCAATTTTGTTGACACTCTTAGTAAATATTTCGTGCTTTATGGATTTAAACATAATATTTTTTCCACGAATAATTCCACCATCTAATAAAATATTTTCATAATCTGATATATTTAAATCTCTTACTACACTTGATTTTACTCCTTTTGCTTTTTTAATGATTTTATCGACTGTTTTTATTGATTAAAGTTTTGATCTCAAACCAACAAAATCACTAAAATATACAAATAATTTTTTATTTATGAAACCAATAACCTTATAAGTAGGTACACATTTATAACTCTAAATACTTTCTTATACATAACACATTTTTAAGAGCACAATGCTTTAAATGTTTATTACAATTTAAATTAGTTCTTCCTTCACAGTATCTTTTATGTAAAATAAAGAAGTTAGGACATTTTTCAGTACCAAGGTCTGATACTTTACAGTTCTCACAAAGTTCCTTTATCCACTTTACTTTCTCCAAACCATTAACAACGATTTCCTTATTTTCTAGATAGGGAACGATTATACGACGAAATTCTCTATAGTCGATATACCCTTCGTTCCAAAAAATACCTCTGTTTCTTTCCAGCCATTTAACTTGCCTCTTTTCATTACTTGTTAAGTGTTTAAACAAGAATGGTGGTTTTATTAAAAATGTTTGGGTATGATCACGGGTAGCAAAAGCTAACTCTTTTATTATAAAATTATTGTACAGGTCTTTAAACCCTTGAACATCTACTATGACAGTATCCGGATTCATGATAATTTTCCTCACAGTATTACTTAAAGGTTTATATTCAATAATACAGTCGTTCAATATAAGACAATACGCAGAAGTTTGATCTGGTATTGGACGCTAAACTCGCAATGAAACGATCTTACCCAAGTATACCGACTAATGAACAATCGAAGTATGTGTAGTGTGTCGAAATTATCAAATTGTTTAATCTGGACCAGGTCTGCATACGTCTTCAAGTTTGATGATTACTTATTCAGCAACCAGTGCATCTGGTTAGGTTTCAATGTGTTTCTGAAAAAAAAGAAAGATCGTTTAGTACCTATTTTTAGTGAAAATCAACAACATTTTAAACGAAAATACGAATTTATTCAATAATTACCTTTTTGTTCTTAATGTTGTACATAAATGTTCCAATTTTATGTAGTTCCAATGTGAGGGTGTATTCAGATCACAATACTAAACGTCAGGTACTAGCTGCTTCGGGTATTATAAGACTGTAGTTATTTCGACATTCGCTGTGAATCCATATATTTTTAAATGATTAAATAATTTACACTCCGTCACGCGTCGTAGCTTTGAGATAATGTTAAATTAATTTTTAGTTTTTTGACTTTTAAACGTTACTAACTAACGAAGTATTCGTTATTGACTACCTAGTCATACGATCAACGATCAATTCCCGAAAATCAATAAAATATTTGGTTGAAATAATTGTTATTGCGTAAAACATTACACGTGTAACCTTGTTTCTTTTTAACCGACTTCAAAAAAAGGAGGAGGTTATCAATTCGACTGTATTTTTTTTTTTTTTTTTTTTTTTTTTTTATGTTTGTTACCTCATAACTTGCGACTGGGTGAACGGATTTTCATGATTATTTTTTTATTTGAAAGCTAGTGCTTCCCGTGTGGTCCCATTGTCACCATTTCAATATCTGATGATGGAATCTTAGAGAAATCGAGGGCAACCCTCAAATTTTATAGGCTCACTTATTGTTTTTCGCATATTTTATGAAGTATCTTGTGTATTTGCGTATGATTGTCACCATCTCAGGTAGCTGGGCTGATGATGGAAGGTACAACTCCTTAACAGTAAGAAGTTACTCGAACAGGCAAGGACTGTTTTAGTAAATTGTTTTGATGTTTGATAGGGCATTTGCCACATTTGGTCTCATGATCATCAAGTCATGACCTGATGCTGCAGTCAGGATAGTCTGCAGAGTACCTAACTCCTCGACAACTAACAGCAGATATATCGTGTTTAGGCTCATTGAAAAGGGCTCGATGTGTGGATAAACGTACTGTTAATGAGGAACACCGAAATACATAAAGACCTGATGCTGAAGCCAGGAGCATCAGAAAAAGTACCAACCTTGAAATTACAGCACCGTAGTTGTGTTTGGGCTCATTTTAAACAGGACTAAATTTTAAGTTCAATGCAATGTTGACATAAGTCTGACCTGATGCTGCAGCCAGGATTATCAGCATCTAGTCTAAAAACATCAGGTCAGGATTTGATGATGAGATCCTGGAGAAATCGAAGGAACTCTTCAAATATTATAGGCACACCTATAGCGATTTGGGTATTTTTTATAGTAACTCGTGCATTTGCTCTCGGAAAGCACTATTTGGTGAAGTGGAACTGATGATGAAGACCACAGATGGCCACCGGAACCACTCAATAATATCTAAGTATTTCACGGGTTGCGATTCGATTACTTTAATATGGTTGCTAAGCAATTTATACTCATCACAATGTGAATGGTGATATGGAGCTGATGGTGGACCTGGAGAACTCCTCAACAATTAACTTCACTGCATCGGGAAAAGCAATATTTTGTTTGTAAAAGGCAATGATCACTAGGCTATTGTAACTTAGATAAATTATAAGCAGACCCACTAAAAAGCGTGAAATAAAAACTTTTTATGAAAAAAAAACCGACTTCCAAAAAAACACT
Organism: Amphipoea lucens; assembly: GCA_947508005.1. Lineage (NCBI taxonomy): Eukaryota > Metazoa > Arthropoda > Insecta > Lepidoptera > Noctuidae > Amphipoea > Amphipoea lucens. The sequence goes on along the minus strand of OX382374.1, from coordinate 389,298 downwards.
ACAAAGTGAAAAATAACTTTAATTTCGGAAGTCGGTGGCAAAAAACTAAAATACAGATCCATAGACACCGACTTCCGAAATTAAAGTTATTTTTCACTTTGTAGTGTTTTTTTGGAAGTCGGTTTTTTTATTCGTCAGCTAAGTTGCATTCGCAACAGTAAGCTATTTTAGTCAAGGTTGTCACGCATACATATTAAGGTATTGATAAGTATCAGAAACTAGGTATACTATCACAAAATAAATAAAATGTAGTAAGTATATAGGTTTCTAACCTTAAGAAGAGAATTAAAAATTAAGTTCATTTAAAATTTCTTACTGTTACAAGTTAACTTATTTCCTGTACCTACTTCACTCGAGCATAAAAGTATCACAACAAGTAAAACTGGGATGTACGAGTATAACATGATAAATACTAATCTTATGATTGTCTCTAGATTGCCAAATAATTAAATTACTTGCAAAAATATTCCCTATTAGCGTTGTTGCTAACTTATCTACTGGTCAACGTTTTGTCAACCCTAAGTCGTTTCGCAGTGTCGTCAATCGATGCTACCTCAAACATCCTTAGTCTTCACTTTTTGATCAAGTATAATGCGTCTAAGGAAAAAAGTTGTTTTACACAATATTATATGAACGGTTGCTGTCATTTTTAACATAGTGAATTATCGTTCGTTTTCTGATTTATAAGCTACATGTTTTCGAAGTACTCGGTACAAACTAACTGAAGTCTACAAGTGTGGAAGTAATCTTCAAGAAGTGTTCTGCGACCCTGCTGCGTTATCCTATCAATATCAGTGTTGATAACTAACCGCTGCCTGCTGCCGTCGGTCACTACGCCTGCCAGCCTGCCATATCGATTGGACATAATTGGAAAATGTAAGTATAAAACATTCCACTCTGTACATAGTTCAGAGACCTGACCCGATGTACTAATTGTAATAATTATGTTTGACTATTATTTTGTTGTATCTTTATTTCAGGTCTGACTCTGAGTGCGAGTACTTTCAACAAGCTCCGATCGCCGATCAGAAAACCAAACCCGGCCGCAAACCGTCTGCAGACAACAATAGGAAACGCAAGTCGCACCCACCATCAACGAATTTAATCCGTACGAGGTAAACAAACTATTCAATCATTTAGTTCGCCATACCAGTTAAAAATCATCAGTCATTTTTATTCGTACGTCTCTCGTGTTCTGCAAGTACCTATTTTGACTGAGTGTGTATTTTTTTTCCTTTGCGTATCTAAACGGTAAATGTACTCTGTGTGTGTATGATGAACTAATAGAAGCTTTCGATGTTGTTTCAGTAAAAAAACCAATACTGATAATGATGTATTCGGTATCAGTAACAACTACGGGTCTGACACCGTGCCAAAAGACGATTCATCGAGTACATGTCTATCATCATTCTTCGTTAACCGAGTCGCCAACGGCTGCGAGCGGCGCACAGCGAGCATCAACGGAGAGTACTACATCGACTGCAAGGTGTACAAGGCTGACGACGCACGCCACACCGACTCCCTGGAGCTGTGGAAGAAGGCGCTTGTGCGACTCAAGTTCCAGACCGACGGGGATTCGTCTCAGTGGCGAAAACTACAAGAGTTCGTGCGCTCGGTAGATACTTTATTCCTAGAGAAACCAATGTTTTACGAAAAATAAACTAAATATAATAATGTACCTTGTTTATTATGCAGATCTACTTCAAAGCAGTGAGATAAAAAGTCGTTTCTAATATTGAGACGCATGTCAAAAACACCAAGTCGTTTCGACCCACGAAGCGCATTACAAAAACCAACAAGTCGTTTCTAATATTGAGACGCATGTCAAAAACACCAAAGTCGTTTCGACCCACGAAGCGCATTACAAAAACCAACAAGTCGTTTCTAATATTGAGACGCATGTCAAAAACACCAAGTCGTTTCCACTCACGAAGCGCATTACAAAACCCAAGTCGTTTCTAATACTGAAATGCATGACCAAATCAGCAAGTCGTTTCCATTGTTGAAGCGCATTACAAAAAACCAAAAAGTCGTTTCTAATACTGAAATGCATGACCAAATCAGCAAGTCGTTTCCACCGTTGAAGCGCATGTCAAAATCATCAAGTCGTTTCTAACCACGAAACGCATTTCAAAATGAGTAAATTAAATCTTAATCATTGATCGTGTGGATAGTTGTCACCACTGGCCGAAGCGAAGCAAACTCGCCTAGCTACTGGCGGCCAGTGGTATAACTCTCATGATCTTTGTATGAGTACAGTAATACCAGTCGATTCTAATACTGAATGTGCCAAATTCATCAAGTCGTTTCCATTGCTGAAGCGCATTACAAAAAACCAACAAGTCGTTTCTACCATTTGAAGCGCATATCACTAATCATCAAGTCGTTTCTAACAACGAAACGCGTGACAAAATGATCCATAACATCGTCCGCAGCGAGGTGAACTCGCCCGGCTACTGGCGGCCAGTGGTATAACTCACATGATGTCCAGGTGAATACAGTAATCTACTACACAGTCGAGTCGATCGTTTAATATTGGGCATTCTATGCCACTGGCGCGTAGCGAGGCGCACTAGCCGAGCTACTTGCCGACAGTGGCATAGAATGCCCAATATTACCCTACTCTATATTTAGTGCATTGCAACGCTTTCCATTGACTCGCGCCAGTAGCTCGCCGGCCGCGGTTACTTATCGCGCGCTCGATCGGTTGCGGCGACGGAACACGCTATGGCTTTTATCTGACTATCCTTAGAGGTCGCTAGTTTAGGATGCACTCATTTGTGGGAAGGGATTTTGGAAGGGAAGTGTTAGCGATTGGGTTTTAAGAATTTGTCAGACGGTTTACGAAATTCTAGGGATTTATTATTATCATTATTTCCTTTATTTCATTATGTACATATAAATTATATTTTTAAATATTAGTATAAAAAGTATATAAAAACATTTAAAAATATAAAAAATAGTAGCCCACCGGTATCGGGAACAGGGTCCAAGCTACCGGCGGTCAGGGCTCCAGAGAGAGGAACCTCCTGACAATGCGAGCCGTGTCCAGAAGTACCGCTTTCTGAATCAAGCCCTTGATCCAGCTGTTATTATTAGTTCTTGCATGTGTCGGAATATGTAGAAAATTATAGAATATAATCTTTGATTTCTTTTCCTAAATTGCATGGAATTAATATGTGCTATATTCTTGCTAAAATGTCAGAGTATTTCTAAGCGAAGCATCAACGAATTCCGAACGAAACCGGTGAACTGTGAATCGGTCTAAATAAATACAAAAAAGAAATAATTTCACATAAAATGGGATAACAGAATTAAACATTGTATTTGAAATATTTTCTTAATTTTATGTGCTATTTTACAAATTGTTATAAAAAACATTGAATATCTTATAATGTTTTAAAACAGTACTGCCAAATTAGATTAACTTATATAAAACTGACAATATTAAAAGTTATTTGGTCAAAATGTATGATTGGTTAAAAATGGCGGCAATGTTGGATGTGCTCGAGTAATACGTGTACGTGTATACGTGTGCTCGTGTAATAGGCGGGTACCTAACCCGCCTATTCAGGGAACTTTCTGATTCAGCCGTGGTGAAACATGGACTACCTTATTGTTCACGTAAGTTAATTGATATTATTGCTGATAACTAAGTTGTTCTGTAGGTGTATGTGGTACAGAATGTCTAATATTGCTTATGTGTTAAATCGCATTAAGGAATATTCATATTCTTTGTCTTTCCGTTGATAAGTTGCTATAACTTTGAGAAATGGTCCAAGAGATTAATGTGATAACAATATTTTATGCTAATGTAAACATTTGTTGATAATACTATAAAATAAAACAAGCTTCACCATAATGACCTAGTTTTGGAACGGACAACTAGTTTTGTCATTAACGTGTTTAACAGACAAGCCTTATTGAAATAAATGCGCCTAGTCTGGTCTTTCTGTGCTTTTCTTCATAAAATCCTTTCCCTACACACCATGTTGATAGGTTCTTTCATACACAGTATATAACTAAATCATTCTGACAATCAAAGCTTGCTAACTAAACCATTATCCCTAGGTATACATAATTCCCCTTTTCTGACACGTGCATGATTTTACCGCGTGGTGGATTACGGCCCACTCCCTCTCACAGAGAGGAGGCCTGTGTCCCAGCAGTGGGAACATTATAGGCTGATGATGATGATGATGATGATTCTGACAATCAAAGCTTGCTAACTAAACCATTATCCCTAGGTATACATAATTCCCCTTTTCTGACACGTGCATGATTTTACCGCGTGGTGGATTACGGCCCACTCCCTCTCACAGAGAGGAGGCCTGTGTCCCAGCAGTGGGAACATTATAGGCTGATGATGATGATGATGATGATTCTGACAATCAAAGCTTGCTAACTAAGCCATTATCCCTAGGTATACATAATTCCCCTTTTCTGACACGTGCATGATTTTACCAGTATAACCTAACTCGTTTTAGGTAAAGAGTAGACTATTGACATAAAAAGTATACCAAACGAACTTTTTTGCTATAAAAATAAGCTCACAGATTAACAAGCTGACCTTCTAAATAGTTGTACGACACGAGCGCTGAAGTTACAAGTTGACTTACGAATCATTTGACACGATGTCAGATTGCAAAACATGCAGCGAGCAACGTCAACACTTCCACAGAAACCACATCACAAAGTTATGCAGGCCTACACATATAATAATGATGGGTATATAGACAGACATACAAATGTATGAATGTGTGTAAAACTCACGCTTTTTCTCCTTTCTAGGTTAAACGCGCGCCAAAGGATACCGGGCGTCTGATTACATAGTAAGAACTAACAGAGGGTCAACTGCAGCCAAACATTAAATACTCGTCTAACACTCAGTGTTGCAAGAACTACACGTGTTTATAAACACAGACATTCTGAATGAAAGGCTAGCGTACCTTTCCAGCAGAAGTCAGTCGTAGATAATATTTAGCACACCAAGTAGACACGTAGGTAGGTAGAACTACTGCCTGGGTCTAGATAGAGTCGTCACAGCCTTGTTTCACCCACAGCCACTGCTGTGTACAGGCCTTCTCCCTTTTATGTTTTCGATTGTGTACCTAGGTAGATTATTATGAAAGGAATATGAATGTTAGTACGTATTTAAATCAAAGGTAAGTATGTGTCATCAGATTTTCTAAGTCCTCATACGTCAAGCATTGCAGCGATTTGTCCGTGAGCGTTCTGCACTCCCGTGAGGTAAGTGGATAGATTTAAAAAATCTTATTTACACAAAACAGGGCCAAAGAAGTGATGCTGACGTGAGCGCAGTGCCTCAATGCTGCTGTCGTCATTATTGCAAGAAGTAAGCCTTCTGTAGCTGTGTACTCTATGGTCTCATTAACACAGCTCGAATTAGTGCCGCTTGCAACTAACGCGCTCTTCTAGCATTACGCCTGTGATTCCCGTCGGGGAAGGCAGACTTGTAGGTGCTCGCAGTTTGCGGTGATTTATCGAGATTTTATAATACGAGAGGGTTTATGAAATTTCGTTCTGCAGTGCTAGGAGAAAGGCAGCCGTTTTTGGTCTTTGCAAATAAATAATACAATAAAATATTAATCTGTTTGTCAAACGAAGGAGCCATATTTAATGTCGATCGTTCAATCTGGTTTGAAACCAACATTTTAAGGAAGCAATCAAAACATAAGTGTATCGTAATATTGTTGTCAAACTTCGTCGCTCCTACATAACACGAGGGACGGATAAGCCGACTCACAAGTCACCCACAATCAAACTGGAACGCAGTCTGTCTTACAGCACAGCACTCATTACACAAACATGCAAGAAACTTCAAAGTCCATCCGCCAAATATCAAACTGATGCAAGTACGTATTAATATTCAGCAGTGTTTCAACCGACAGTCGACGGACGGGGCGACCGGGGCGAGATAGGCGAACGGGGTGAGCGGGGCGAACGGGGCGAAAGGGGCGCTTGCATCCTCCGCGATGCAAATGTCTGCCCGCGGCGCCAGCGACTGATTGCCTCACAGACCCACGGGACAGACGGATTACTGCAATTATACACTCATTTGTTGCTATTTACAGATAGATGGAGACTGTTCTCATGTTTTAATTGATATCTACGTTGCAAGGAAGATTGAAATGTCATACAGTTGGTTTTGAAGTCAGTAAGGATGAGTTTTGAGTAATGGTTCTGATGAACGCTCCCCTTGTTCTTATTAATGTCATTGCAAGAATATTTTGAATTAGAATGAGTAATAACTGGCGTTGTTATTATTCGTTTATTGTTTTTATTGCGTGGATGCCATTTTCAACCTTAAATGTGTCTCTAGATGAATGAATATTCTTTAGCAATAGGAAATCTGGGGCAGCTTGGCACCAAAGTGTGTTAAATGGATAAGAAAATATAGAGTATTGACTATTTAAATAAATAATAAAATACTTTGTGATGAGTCTTTTAAAAAATAAGGGCCACAATTCATCTAAATTTATAGAAAACTGTACAGCTACACATTATAAAATAACTAAAATATCTTCCAACTTCCGGAAAGACTTATTACTACTGCGTGTCTGCCAGAACTCAGTTGTTTCTTTAACGTAAAAAAACTGAGATCGTAACATCCTCTTTTTATATTCCAACTCATGCATTCTCATTGTGAGTAATTGGAACACTGGCTGGCTGGCTGGGTTGGCCCAAGATTGGCGCGCCCAATGTTCGGCCGTCTGGCAATGTCTCGGACTCTTGGCTTGCCAGTAAGCCCGCACTTGGCACGTTCGCTCAGCTACTGAATCTTAAGTAAAAATCGCTTCGGCGAACCTACATGCCACTTGATTGCGCTTAAATGTAGACGTAGTTTAAGCAGTTTAGTGATATCGCTCGGAATGGCTGGGATAGAGATTATTGTAGTTTATAGACTGCTGAAGTAAAGATCTGGAAACTATTCCGGTAGCGTGTGTTGTGTGCTCTTTTTCTTACTTTGTTTTAGGAAAAAAAGTATTTATATAACAAACACAATGTCACAAGTTATGAGCAGAATAGTAAACACAAATGTCACTTAGTAATGTTATCTCTCTGTACGAATGCCGCTCCACATCCTTTGTAGACACCTTTGGGTGTGTCTGCAATTACCACTCACGTCCCGTCCAAAGGGTGAATATCAATTTGGTTCGTATTAAGGTTTTAATAAACCGTGAGCCTTCAAAATTACACTCCACGAGAGCAGAATACACGGTGTAAATGTAAACGAGGGACTGCCACGTGTTTGGATCCCTATAAATAACGAGTACCCAAGGGTCCCGTCTTTGGGCCCGCGTACATCTAATTTTAGGTGCCCTACGACGCACCTGGGCCCCTGATTAATGGGTTCCGTCTATTTTGTTGGGATATTTAAATACCTGTCTGGTATTTGACGTGCATCTTTAGGAACCCTCGTGAAGACAAGTGGCAGGAATTTATTTGGCGCTTGTTTTAATAAAAGTTGAGGAGTTATGTGGAAGCTTCCCCTGCCTAATCGAGGGAGTCATTTTGGTGATTTATGGAATCATGATTTTATATACAGATAGATAGAGAAGTACAATGGAGTCATGATTAATAGTAAGGTAAGTCATATCTACACAAATCAAGTCGAGATACCCAGGTTTCATGAAACCTGGGTATCTTTGTGCACAAAATCAGCAGCATGTCTCCATATAACCTCAAGTTAACTGTTGTGGCACATTAATCAAAAGTTCGTTGAATTTTCAAGCTTCAGTAACATAAGATATAAGGTTCTCTGAACAAAATGATCTCGTACATGATTGTTCTCAATTCTCCATAATATCGATGCGTACAAATGAGCGCCCAATCTCGTGCGCTGTCACCGCGCTTCCCGGCGCGGCTTACGTCCCGACACAAACAGTGTTGCGTCCAATTTGCACCGCCTCCCCTCCCCCGTGCCTCGCATGGATTATAACCATATTTACCAACATGAGGTTGAACAAAATGTCCATTATCATATGCTGTTGTTAAAATCTTATATGGTTCTATGTTCTATCTAATCTAGGTAAATTCAATAGTGTGTACTCGCGCGGTTATATCCGGAATGGTGACTTCTTTACATTTTCGTGACAGTCCTTTGCGCTTGGAAAATTATCTGTTGAATAATTTGTTATTTGGGAGTAATTTGTACACTCAGTACAAGGAGCAAGATATTTTAATCTTGAATTTGAAGAAAAAAAATAAGTTCAAGCGTAGTACTATTAAGTATTGTGTGGTTCAAGTTAGTTATAAATAGGTTGGCATACTCTGGAATGGAGCCATCTTGGCCTCGAATGTAACACTGCCCCCGTTCTTTTGCTAAGTTGAGGAAATAGTCATGCTCAATGTTCATTAGTAAAAAAAAAACCATCTCTTTAACCCTAGTTTCTACATTCATGATTTCCGTTTGTGTTTACGCTAAGCTTCTATCATCACTTATACACAGAACACGAACATAGGTACAGTCAACAAAAGAGATAAGTATGCAGGATCGTTGGATATAGTTGAAGTTTAGTAAGAAACCGATGGATGTTGTCGACTGAAATTTTATTTGATAAATGAGCTGTTTGTTTTCTATTAATAAAATTAAATTTTATTCGAGAACATCCATCGGTTTCTTAATAACCTTCAACTATATTCGACCATCCTGCATACTTATCTCTTTTGTTGACTGTAAATTTTTCTACTTTATAAGAGACACCGATATCCGATGAGCTATCTGCCTTCGATCTTGATGCAATCGCTATTATACTGTGGATATTGTGATCAGACCCTTAGGGCTGGCCCTAAGCTCATCGGATATCGGCGTCTCTTACAAAACACAAGTATCTATGTTCGTGTTCAGCATGAGTATGCAGACAGCACACACCCTAAGGAAAGAAAACCAATTTCCAATGAAGATTGCCTCAAAAATCTCGTTTGTTTTGTCCCATACAGCCCCATTCTTCCCGTCCACATTGCACCATTTCATTATCTGTCCTACGCCATGGATTATTCACAATACTTTATGAACACCATGTGTATAAATATTGCCAACTATAATTGGTTTCTCCCCTACCACATAAGAAAAGAATTGAATGTTTGAATGATGCCTTTTTATGCTTTTTAGCCTCATCTTCGTTCGTTAATTTATTCATACTTTAGCGTCGTTGCATTTAGAATGGAAATTTTCTTTGTGTGTTTTGTGCTTTTTATCATGAGCATTAATTTTATTTAGCTAGCATTTAATTCAAGATGGTCGCTTCTGAACAATTGAATTTTAAATTGCTAATTCTATTTTTTTAGCTTTGCTGTAGGATTTCTTTGTTCTGAGTGCATTTAAAAAATCCAATTCTTTAAAGAATTTGTATCTACTTACAAATTCTGTTAGGTGGAGTTGTAAGACATATAATGTTGCCAACTAAAAAAGCGGATGAGACAGTTTCCCATCTCTGTCACAACAATCGCACTCAAATTCCATATTTCAAACATAACAATAGGAGAATAAAAGCTGCATGCAAGAGAAAAATATCCGAGCAATCTGTAACAATATCTTAAGCGTAATGTATACCGGGTATAATGTGAACGACAAAAAGACGCTAATGGTTGCGACAAGCGTCGCGCGTGATTTATGTCGTGTCGCGTTCTGTCGCGTTTTGTCGCGGGCGGGGAGCACTCAGTGACGTCACACACGACGCGGCAGACATCAATCATGTTGGGGGGTGTTTATTGAGTGACTTGACCTACTGCACTTTTGGGGTTGTGATGGTTAAATATTCATTGGTTTTTGCTGTGTTTGAGTGCCTTTAATAGGTACTAGTAAATTTATACAACATTGAATACTAAATATGATGTACTACATTGCAAAGGTTGCTCGGAGCATTGGGTGCGCGTACTTCTAGCTGCAGTTATTTTAGAACAGAAACGGTGTAATAAATCTCGTTATACAGGAATTAATCCAAGGTTCACTAAATCAAATAGAATCAAGTAAAGAACAAGTCGGTGACAAGTATTAGTAAATCAACTGGTGCTGGAGAGGATATTACGAATCCTATGCTATGACTTCTCGTTCCCACTAACTTACAAAGTCAAAAGAATACATAATTACGTGAGCGAAGCCGCCAGCACAGCTAGTGTAAACATTTGTTTTTGCGCCCTTCAATAAACGTGAAACAATTTAGTCGACTTGTGTATTATTGCCATTAGGTAATTATCAGCAATTATGATATATATGTTGTTATCTACCATAGTTATAGTGCCTGAATGATAAATAATATCATTCAGGCAGTAATGGCAGATAATAACACAGGCACAGGCCTCAGCATTATCGTTTACAGGTTTAATTAATTACTAAAACTACTTCAAAGAAATAAGAAAATAAGGTAACGGGAAAAGCACCCATTTGTAGTGGCACTAATTAAAAATATCGTGGAGCCAATAACTGGCTCCTATCGACCGACATCATTTACTACAAATTGATTAAAACATTCCGCGCGTCGCCTTTCACAATCGTTCAAATAAAACAACATTTCTCCACCGGCGACGCCTTTCGGAGATGACAAACTTGCGTCTTCAATCTACTTCTCACTTAACTCTACTTAATTAAATTTTTAATTAGCGAGTCGACGAGCTATTAAATGTGCGCTTCTTAAAGATAGCGCGATAACCACGCACACGCCACGCAGCCGCCGCGCTGCCGCCACGCGCCCGCACCGTCGCCGCACCTAGCTCAAATATTAATAACGGGTTATCTTTGTGCTGCTTATTAATCGCGTTGTTGAAATATTTGCAACAACTTGAACGTAAAGTTTTATATTGATCAGCGTTAATTGCAACCGCTTAGAGAATGTATTAGCTAATGTTATGAACAAAGTTCGCGCCTCGGATCAAAAGATTATTGGATAGTTGGAAATCTGTTTTATGTACAGCTAGGGAGGCCTCTTCGGTCTTCATCGTAAATGATATCAGCCCATACAAGTCCACTGCAGAACTTGATGTCTGCCATGACCGCGGCAATCAAGGATTACATATTACAAAGCGGATCAATGACCGCACTATTGTGTTATTTGCAGAAAGGTGTTTAATTATGACCAGAGACCTACATGGAATTATACAAAGCACACGAACGCGTACCTATAACGTAAATTCGAACGATTTTTGAATTCACGATACAACTTTTCTGTTGCATTTTGGTTTAAAGGAGGACCAGATAAAACGATCGCCGCGACCAATGACAACTAAAATATGCCAATAGATAGGCATTTTAATATAGAGCAATAACTATTAGGCTGTTCCATTATCTAGCGTCTAGGTACGTCCTGCGAAACATCGCCAAAACTTTTATATTTTAAAATCGCTTGAATTTGCGTTGCGTCTATTCGCGCATTCGTGTTAGGAGCAAACAACAATATAATACGTATGAATTAATTAATTGCATCCAATGTTACAGAGCACATTGGCCCGACCAACGCCACAAATCAAACGAGTGATCAGTTTACCGACTGACACCGATTTATTGATAACATCATAATCGGGATAATAATTGATTCTAACGTTGATCAACACATTCAATTATTATTAGATGGATTTACATTAATTGGATTTTAGATCTGATGTTAGGTTTACACAGGTTTACATGTTAATCGGATATTCAAATATTAATCCCACCAAAAACATTTTCATGTAAAATGTTGCCAAGACGAGACCATCTGGCTCGCACTGTCAAAAAGTTATTAGATCTCATATAGAGCCAAGCTTCTAACTCTACAAGCCCTAACTCTACACGCCCTAACTTCACAAACTCTACACCTTACGTTAAAATATGAGGCTTAGCCGTTTCGTTACTACAAGAATTATTGTATAACAGAAAAGTAATAAAAAATGAATAAATTCTTCACTTTACGCCCATGTGACGGTAGCGAAACAGCCAAGTACGCTAGTAGCATTGTCTCATACTTTTCAATACAAAGAATATATTTTGCCTGACACGTCCCTACCCCGGTCATGGTATGAAACTGTGTAGTAGGCAGACTCTTTTAAGGGATACATCCAGACTCCGGGGTTTCAAGACATTTAAAATATCATCACACATCGATATTCGTGATCACACACATTCGTATGAATTGTGTTGTGATAATATATGTAGCTGCGTAGCTACCCTTCCCGTTTGTTGTCATAAGACAACACCCGCAGGTAATACCTATTAGTCGACAATATAGAAATGCTGACACATCCATTACCGGTTTACCTCCGCTCCCGAACGCAGAACTAGCACTAAACCAGCATTACAGCGGTAATCCGCGTGTAATCACATTAACGCGTGCTGCAGTCAAGGCGTTTTATTTAGGACCGGACGCACTATTTGAACTTGGGAATATCGTTAATCGTAACTAATGTTAGTAGAATGATGATGTACGTTGTCTGTTCCATTTTACTAGCCCAAATGTCAACAAGTAGTGGTTTGAAAAATTTGTGATCAATATTTTCTTTTGATTTCTTACTTAGCATTAGATTAGACCACGGTTGTTTCTCCCCACAAGAGATGACAGTTACAATGTTATGCTATTTTCATATGTTCTTAAATTTAATTTCTGACAATCCCTTAAATATTTGTCCAATGGTGGAATACACCATTTTACAAAGCCCATCTAAGATTTATAAAAGTTAGGGTTAAAAATAGATTTGGGACGATAATGTAAACTTTCCTTTTTACATCAGAACATTAATTAATTTCACACAACCGTAGGCACGTGTAAAAGTTAGTGCTATAGTTAATGTGTTTAGAAAGCGTTTTATGCCAGTTTGGCTCTTACATTGTAGGTTATGATTACATGTTAATGTTTAAACGTTCTATAGTGTTTGTAGGTATTTTAGTTTGTTTACATTGTTAGTAACTTATACATTTCATCTTTTTTTCGTTAGCCTTTTCTGTTCTCTATATACACTTTATAAAACTATGCTAAGGGCCGTCAAATCAATTAATATTAATCTGGTTCATACTCAAAACTGAGACAGCAATACTGATTTAGACAACAAAAATAAGTATATCTATAGAGAATTTTAATTATCTATATATATGTCGGATCAGGAGTAGGTTATTGGCATCTAGTTATTATCAGGCATATTTGATTAACTAAAGTGGGCGTACTGTGGGTAGTGTTGGTTATTGCGCAATAGAAAAACCGTTTGCAGATCAAATCAAACTTATAATATCACGAACAAATTAATCACACTAGCAAATCACACACTGTAGGTACACGACACAACTAGATACACAGTAAAATAATTAAGTACAGTAACAAAGTAATTGCGAACAAATCGTAGGATCGATTACTGTTCGTATAGTGACAGAGCCACCCAAGTAAACCGACAGGTTTGTCGGGAGCTCGTGCTCTGTCAGGAGTCGAGTCCGAACACCGACTGACTCTCACCGACTGTCACTGACTGACTGTCACTGACTGTTATTGACTGTCTAGCACAAACGAGTGCGCTCAGTTATAAAGGTTTGTCCCCACTACGCACTCGCCCCACAACAACTCTGTCCAATGGCGTACGGAAATACGTCATCGTGTTTACTTGATACAAAATATTAAAATGTGCTAAATCAAATAGATTCACATTATAACTCACATTATAAATCGAATAATACAACAAGAATAATTGTCATAAATAAACAATCACTATTGTTTCACAAAGTAAATCATTTTAAAATCAAAGTAACAAGTCATCAATTGTTTTGAACAAAACGATCGGTTACAATTATCAAAATAAGTTGCTAAAATCAATTAGCGCGTATACTGAGTACTCAATAAATTATGTTCCGATTTATTAGATACTAATTGATAGTAAAATCTTAATAAGAAAACAAATCATAACAAATTCTGTTGACTATCCCTCAAATTTAATTGACAACCGTCTCCGACACGGCCAGAACTGACGTTCTACACGTCCTCGTGTAATCTTGGGATAAAAATAATGTCTAGGTGAATATCGATCGGCCTTTCTGACCAACAAAAGCTCAAATCACAAAATAAAAATCCTGAATTAGTCAAATAAAATTATCATCAAAAACAGCTGCATCGCAACCAAAAAAATGACCATACTGTTACAGACAATACATAGCTCAATTAAAGTAGAGACATAGTCTCCCAGCCGAAATCACACCATGGGATTCGACAAGTAATTTGGAGTCAACCAAATCCAGGCGTCAAAATAGACAACCAATAGACAACCAACATAGGCGTCAACCAACACAGGCGTCAACATAGACAACCAAACAAGAGTCAACATAGACAACTTGTCAATTCAGCTATAGTATGTCAGCAGCAGATGAATCATCATCATCAGTGTCATCATTGACATCATAATTAACAGTAACTAGACATTCAGGCATTTTTGTACATGGTCATGTGCGTACTTGATTTAACCAGAGCCATATAAACAAAATTTTGATAATCATAGCATAAATCATCTACAAGACAATCATCAACAAACTTGACTATCTAGCCAAAACGAAAATATCAACCAGAGTCATGTACCATCGTTATTCACTTTAACAACCATCTTTTTCACAAAGAGCCTTAGACACCTGGAAACCCACACACGAGTAAACCACTCTTAACGCCACGGCTCTCTAGCCAACCAGCAATCACATTGCTGTCACATATCCAGCACATGGATCCGTATGCATCACCCTGTGACTACACACAACTTTACTACGGCCGATAGAGAACCCCTACTCGCGTGGTTACCACTACTTAGGCTTGCTCATCACCACTGTGATCATCATCTACTTTGACTGGTACATGACCTACTGGCATCATTCTTAACTTATCGTTAAACCAGATTAGGCTATAACTAACAATGTAACCATTTTTGCTATTGTTTACCAGGAAAGCACTCAGTACCAGAGTCAAAACAAAATGAAAACGGCTCACCAGATTCGGTAGACAATAGATCTGCAGCTGGCCCAATGAAACAGACATCCACTCGCTGCCACCGCTTCCCTGGCAGAAGTCGCTTAACTCCCTGCTCGAACAGCACCGTCCTTGATCAGCGATTTTTCATACAGGAGATCCTGTTGGGGTTTTATATCCAGAATTATTGAAATAAAAGGCTTCCGATGATTTAAGAGCTGTATTCCGTGCAAAGACAGTAGGAAGAAGAAAAAAAACAAAAAACTGGTATTATGCGTAGGTACTTATAAAATAATTCTTACAGCTAAGCATTCATGCAGTAAGACGTGCTTGTGCACAATTGCGAACTAAAATTGAGTAGGCGTTACAAATAAACCTTAGTATTCTAAACATCCCCCCGGGCGTTGAGAGATCGTCTCTCAACCAGAATCCTCTTTGTGAGATAGAGGTAACGGGCATATCTTGCTGAAAGCTCGGCGAACCACTCCACATGTCGTCTTGATGTCAGCGACGCGACTGATGCCGTCCTGTCCAGGGAAAACTGCCGTGACTCGGCCCAATCGCCACTTCAAAGGAGGTAGTTTCTCATCCTTAATGAGCACAAGAGTGTCCTTTTCCAATGGCTTAGTGCAGGATCGCCATTTCACTCGGTGCTGTAGCTCTGAAACGTATTCTTTGCTCCATCGGGACCAGAAATGTTGACGGAGTTGCTCTATCCTCTGGTATCTGGTCAAATAAGTCACGGATCGGTCCTCGAGGTTAGGTGCAGGTAGTGCTGTCAGTGGCCGTCCTATTAGGAAGTGTCCAGGCGTTAGCGGCGACAAATCGTTGGGATCCGATGAGAGTGGTGTGAGTGGGCGAGAATTGAGTAAAGCTTCTATTTGAACTAACACAGTGTTCAGCTCCTCAAATGTAAGATTACAATTTCCCAGTACTCTTTTTAAATGGAACTTAGTAGACTTAATACCGGCCTCCCAAAGACCTCCAAAGTGAGGAGCATAAGGAGGGATAAAATGAAAATTAATTTCTTCATTTGCTAAGTCACTGGACAACGAATTGCAATTACTCTTTATGAACTGGCCAAGTTCGTGATAAGCTCCAACAAACGAGGTCCCATTATCAGAGTAGATATGTTTAGGTTTGCCTCTTCGCGAAATGAATCTACGGAGAACTGATAAAAAATTGTTGCTTGTTAAATCACCTGCCAATTCTATGTGTACCGCCTTAGTCGTGAAACATACAAAAAGAACAACGTATACTTTAGTAAGACGACAACCACGTCCTTGTCTAGTGGCTGACATAATTGGTCCAGCATAATCTACACCTACTGTTTCAAAGGGATAACCCCCGGGAATCAAACGCTGCTGTGGCAAATTACCCATGAGAGGAGAGACTACCTGTCCTTTCATACGACAACATAAAATACATTTATTATAAATAGATTTAGATAAACGTCTACCACCAATCGGCCAATAATTTTCTCGAATTGACGCTAGTAACAGTTGCGGCCCAGCGTGCATAAGTTTTTTGTGCATAAATTCAAACAGCAATTTTGTGACAATATGAGTGGACTGTATTAATAAAGGATGTTTTTTGTCGTAACAAAATTGTGAATTTTCGAGTCGACCTCCGACACGCATTAATTTATTTTCGTCTAGAAAAACTTTGAACTTAATCAATGGACTCTTTTTTGGTAAATCTTTTTTATTTAATAAAAGTGTGTATTCTGGAAATGAGTCCTTTTGCGAGAGCCTTATAATAACATTTAATGCCTGTTTTAATTCGTCAGTGCTGAGAAATTGATTTTTAGGTGATCCTTTTTTATTATAATTAATTATAAATCTCAAAACATATGCCACCGACCGTTTAAGAGTAGTGAAATTTGAAAATCTATTAAATTCTATAACTGGTCGTGGACTTGCGGTTGTCACAAGTAAAGAAACTTCGGACCGAGTTTCAGGAAGTTTTTCCTTTGTGACTGTAGGATTACTAGGCCATTTCGAGATGTCGTATCTCAAGAATTCAGGGCCTGACCACCACAAATCTAAAGATTGCAAAAGACTTACATCTGTTCCACGTGATATATGGTCAGCTGGGTTTAAATTTGTAGGGACGTACCTCCAGGAGCATGCAGCTGTCTTGTCCAATATTTCTGCGATACGGTTGCGCACAAACGGCTGTAATTTGTTGGGTAACATCTTAAGCCAACCCAATACAACCGTCGAGTCAGTCCAAAAGGTGACGCTTCTGACTTGAGCTCTAAGAGCGTGAATCACCTTTTCGTAAAGACGAACACCAACCAACACCGCGCAAAGCTCAAGCCTTGGTATCGTAGTTGGTTTGATTGGGGCTACTCGGCTTTTGGCTGTAAGCAAACGTACTAGGACATTAGCATCATGACTTGTACTTCGAACATATAGACATGCACCGTATGCAATTTGCGATGCATCACTAAATATGTGCAGATCCATATCTTTATACGATTCACAAAGTACAATCCGTGGAATACTTAATGTATTTAATGTTGGGAAGCCACTCATAACATTGGACCAAATTTTTGATATTTCAGATGGCAACTGATCGTCCCATCCCAATTTATATACCCAAAGTTTTTGCATAATAGTTTTCATAACAATAATGTAAGGAGCTAATAAACCCAGCGGATCAAAAATTTGAGCAATTGTAGAAAGTATCCCGCGTTTTGTCATTGCATTAGGAATATTGGGGTTAATTGAATAACATAAAATGTCGGGCTCAGTATGCCAGCTCAGACCTAAAGTTTTGCAGGGTTCTATTGAACCAATGTTCAAACTTAATGAAGAATGATCTGTATGATCAGACACCACTTGAGAATTATTTGATTTCCATTTACGTAATGGCATTCCAGCTGAAGCCAGCTCTGCGGTTACCTTATGACGTATTTCAAGGACCTCTTTAATTGTGTCCCCTCCCGAAAGCAAATCATCGACATAAAAATCATGTTTTATGATTACAGCAATTTTCTTGTCAGTGCATTCGAGCCCTATCTGTCTAAGACACCTAGTGGCAAGATACGGTGCGCTAGCGGTACCGTACGTAACCGTATTTAACTGGTAGGCTTCCATAGGCTTCGAGGGATCATCCCGCCACAGGATCTGCTGTAGATGCCTGTCATCTGAGTGTACTATTACCTGGCGGTACATCTTCTCCACATCTGCGGAGAGGACATATTTATATTTCCTAAACCGAAGAAGAATTGACACCAAGTCATCTTGTACAGTAGGTCCTGTCATTTGTAAATGATTAAATGATACTCCTGAGGTGGTGGGACTACTAGCGTTGAACACCACTCTGAGTTTTGTAGTTAAACTACTTTCACGCACAACGCCATGGTGAGGTATAAAATATGCAACCTTCTGTGGATCAGGTACACATTTAGACATATGCTTTAACTCAACATATTCTTTCATGAAGTCACAATAACGTGCTTTAAATGATGGCTGACCCTTAAACCTGCGCTCTAATGAAAGCAGACAGTGCTTAGCTCTATGAACAGAGTCACCTAAGTTATTATGTGATTGTTTTAAAGGTATTCTCACACAGAAACGGCCGTCTTCGAGTCGCGTTGTGTTTTGAATAAAATGCTCTTCACACATTTTCTCCTCTTGAGAGAATACTGATGACTGATGGCTAACTTCCTCAAGCTGCCAAAAACGCATTAAAAGGTTTTGAATGTCATCAGTACTAGAGCTTTCCACCGAAACATTAGTTTCGGGATTATTAACATTTGTCAAATTACAAAGTAAAGGAAGCGAACACGGAACTTGGCCACTATGTAGTATAGGGCCTGAAGCTATCCAACCAAGTCTAGTTTCATATAGCACCGGTTTGCCAATACCGAGGTCTATCTTTTCTGTACCTAAGAGGTCCCAGAAAACATCTGCACCTATAATTAAGTCTACAGGAGATGGTGCATAAAAGTGAGGATCAGCTAGACATATATTACTCGGAATATTTAATTCATTAAGATCCAATTGACGACAAGGCACTTCATCAGTAATAGAAGGTAAGATAAAACAGCAAATATTTTTAGAAAAGTTTTCATTTAACGATTTTGTTGGAATGCAACACATTTTACCTATTGGTGACTTAGAATTATTTATACCCATCAGTGACTCGCTAACTTTGATAGTCGGTAAATTTAATAAATTGCAGAATTTTTCTGTTATAAGGCACGAAGTACTGCCACTGTCAAGAATGGCACGACCGAGATATTCGCGGTTATTGCGATCATAAACTTTTAACAATGAAGTGGCTAAAAGAACTTCTCCTTTATTTTGTACATTCGTCGTGACATGTGCCGATAATGTTACATTTTTGTTAGCTGATGGTTCAGTAGCTACACCGCTGTCATCACGGTCACCAATGGTAGTAGATGGTTTAATTGTCGACTTAGCTTTGACATCTGTAACATGAACAAGTGTGTTGTGCTTGCGCTTACACACTTTGCAACCACTTGATTTACATTGATTGGCATAATGGCCTGCGCGGAAACAATTAAAACATATTTTATATTGTGGTAGTAACTCTAACCTCTGTTCATTGCTAAGTCCCAAAAATTGTGGACAGTTACTGAGGCTATGTTCACCTTGACATTTCGGACACAACTTTAATGAATTAGAACCAGAATTAGGCCGACTAGTTGATGTGCTGGTCACAGACACCATACTTTTATGTTTATTGATAGAATGAGAAGAATTATTATTTGAATTATTTTGCGACATTTCAATTGTTTCTAATAAGTCTGACCGATTTCGCAAAAAACCAAGCAGCATGTCTAATGTGATGGACTTTTCTTTATCTAAACCACCTTTAAACTCTTCCCATTCGCGAAAAGTTTTAGAATCCAACTTATTTGTAACTATATGAATTAAGAGCGTGTCCCAATGATCTGTTGGTTCTCCTAATGATTCCAATGAACGCAAGTTCTTATTTACAGAATCAATTATACGTTTTAAAGTAACAGATGACTCCTTCCTTATCGATTCGAGATTAAATATTGCCGTTACATGATTTTGTATTAAAATCCGCTTATTGTCGAAACGTTCACACAATATTTTCCATGCGACAGCGTAATTACTGGCAGAAAACTCAATAGATTGAATCACCACAGCAGCTGAACCCTCGAGAGAAGCCCTAAGGTAATGGAATTTGTTGACGTCATCAATTTCATCATTAAAATGTATCAAACTAGAGAACGTGTCGTGGAACTCCAACCATTTTTCATAGGAACCACAAAACTTTGGCAGTTGTATTGTAGGTAATTTAACAAGCCTACGATTACGCGATCGTGATGAACAGTTATCATTATCCAAAGTATCATCATCCTTAGTTGTTTTTAAATTACGTGTAAGTAACTCTTGAGCCTTAGAAAAGATCTTGTAATATATAGATTCAAACTCGATTCTCTCTTGTAGTTGACTATTTACGTCGTCGACTAAACACTCCAATTTTAATTGAACCTCGTCAAATTGTACAAATAAATTTTCTATCTTACCCAAACGTAGTTGCAATTCGCACACCTGTGATGGATTCAACGAATCTTCCAAATCATTGACATAATTAGAGAAAGCTGTCAAACGTCCCTTATAACTTGCCCTTCTTTTAATTAACTCCTTGTCAGTCATTTTGAGACACCGGTATTACACTGAAATATACAAAATTTACACTTAAGTAACGTATAAGTAAATGCCTCACAATAACAGTATGTATTGCAGCTGAAATACAACAAGTTAAAGTACAATCATTTATTACAGTAATCTACCTAACAGATTGTTTTATACCACCTTACACTAATAATAACTTAGCTGAAAAACTACACTAATGCTTAATGATATATTGATATAATCGCTTTATAAACAATACACCTAGATTCAGCTTGGTTTAAATAATGTAATCGGTTAACTGCAAATAAATTAATTATCTGGTTATAACAATCAAAGTAAAATAAAATAGGTAGGTAGTACTAACCTTAACAATTTTCGGAAACTTACGCGAAATATTACCTTAAAACAAACCTAATTAAGAGTATTGGGTATTTATCAATAATATTATCCACTGAACACTGTATTTATCCACATCCAGCTATCCAATATCTCCAAATATAGCAAGATTTCCAAGTTGACCTTCGCCTTGACCTTTTGACTTCGTGTACCGGGCTACTTCAATAATCTTCAATATTATAATTCCAGTATAAATCCGTAGTTTTCTTATTTCCACTGATTATTGTCATTAATATCCGGCTCGAAGGACCATGTTGGGGTTTTATATCCAGAATTATTGAAATAAAAGGCTTCCGATGATTTAAGAGCTGTATTCCGTGCAAAGACAGTAGGAAGAAGAAAAAAAACAAAAAACTGGTATTATGCGTAGGTACTTATAAAATAATTCTTACAGCTAAGCATTCATGCAGTAAGACGTGCTTGTGCACAATTGCGAACTAAAATTGAGTAGGCGTTACAAATAAACCTTAGTATTCTAAACAGATCCAAAGAGTGCAGCGCTGTCCGACACTGCCATCCTGCTTGCACACGTCTTGTGTGTTTACCTATAACATAATAAAAACCAACAGCAGTACATGTTCCACTCGGCCAATTCTGACCACATAGATAAAAACAACAACAATCATCGATAACAAAAGATTCCTCTAAGCCTTAGTAATAATTGCCATAATTGGTCAGGATCTATATCAACTTAGATCACATACAACAATCATGGGCTTGCTGCCGCAGCAGCTAATGATAGTGTTACAAAGGACTTGAGTGCGACTCGCCGCACAAAAAGGACTCGAGCCCACAAAGAGACTCGAGCTCTCATGTAACATTCAAGAGCTCGTAGAGAATTTAGTTCTCTAGTCTTGGAGTCCTGTTGTAATGAGTCGAGTCTTGTAATTCATCACCCGAGTCCGTTTATATAGGACTCGAAGACTTGAGCTCCTTGCAACACTAGCTAATGACACTTATGCCACCCATATCGTCATCACCTCAAGTGATACGATAAGTGATAACCCTTAAACGGACCTCTGAACTTCCGATCTAACTTAGACTGATAATCTGATTTCGCTATTAGTTCTTTAATAACACGAAATCGCCAAACCAAAACTTTGTAATAGTTGCATATGTCGCATCAAATGGAGGTTCCATATGTTATTGTTAACTGAAAACTAATTCTTCGCAAGAACTTTATGTAACAAAAACTCTAACGTAGTCATATTAATTGAAATAGGCTTTTCAATATTTCACGTACTATCATAATTTACTTTGCAAGACAATGTTGGGTAGATAAAATCTTAATTTTTGCTCGTTACACTACGTCATAAGAATTGTTCTGTACTGAATACACATATTATTTGACCAATACCAGTTAACGCAATAACACTATAAAGCTGACATTCAAGACCTTCGCACAAATTGAAATGACATTTAATTGTAGGGTTGCCAACCGTACTCTAACATTTTGAACTGTTTTGCCACTGAATTTGGCTGCACAACTCGCTTTTACTAACGAGCATTGAGCACCAGAATCGTTAAAAAAACAATACAGCTCACCTTTATTTTCTAAGTGTCCGATGGTAGGTGTAAGACACAAACATCCACTCGCCATTGCTGCTTCCAGCACATGCTCCACCTTCACCATCTGCTTGGCTGCTACTGCTCATGGAGGGCAGCGATATGTCCTGGAATCCCTCACTAGCAGCACATGAAGGGCTTTGCTGATGGCTGAGTGGCTGCTTGGGTCGATTCAGTCACTCCACGTCACTGGTAGCTCCACGCCACGTCCTTGATTTGCTATTTACGATAGCCACGTTGATGCTGCTCCTTTGCGCACCTTACTGATGGCCACTACTCGTTAACCACCTGGCAGTGAATTTTCAGCAAAACAAATCACCTGTTGTGCACTGTTATGTTTGCGCAACAGACGCGTTACTAGGCAAACGTATTTCTGCATACAGCCTATGCCGAAAACAACATGCACCATAATCGCGCATCCCTATCTGCTTTTTCTGGGTCGAACTTGCACAGATCCACACGATTATTTAATAAGCGTTCACATGTTTACACTTTGTTTTTCAAATGTCAACGGTCACTTTCACTTTTAGCCTTCTCATTTTGCGCATGAACCAACACAAATTATATCCCGCTTCTGATGTAGGATCAGGAGTAGGTTATTGGCATCTAGTTATTATCAGGCATATTTGATTAACTAAAGTGGGCGTACTGTGGGTAGTGTTGGTTATTGCGCAATAGAAAAACCGTTTGCAGATCAAATCAAACTTATAATATCACGAACAAATTAATCACACTAGCAAATCACACACTGTAGGTACACGACACAACTAGATACACAGTAAAATAATTAAGTACAGTAACAAAGTAATTGCGAACAAATCGTAGGATCGATTACTGTTCGTATAGTGACAGAGCCACCCAAGTAAACCGACAGGTTTGTCGGGAGCTCGTGCTCTGTCAGGAGTCGAGTCCGAACACCGACTGACTCTCACCGACTGTCACTGACTGACTGTCACTGACTGTTATTGACTGTCTAGCACAAACGAGTGCGCTCAGTTATAAAGGTTTGTCCCCACTACGCACTCGCCCCACAACAACTCTGTCCAATGGCGTACGGAAATACGTCATCGTGTTTACTTGATACAAAATATTAAAATGTGCTAAATCAAATAGATTCACATTATAACTCACATTATAAATCGAATAATACAACAAGAATAATTGTCATAAATAAACAATCACTATTGTTTCACAAAGTAAATCATTTTAAAATCAAAGTAACAAGTCATCAATTGTTTTGAACAAAACGATCGGTTACAATTATCAAAATAAGTTGCTAAAATCAATTAGCGCGTATACTGAGTACTCAATAAATTATGTTCCGATTTATTAGATACTAATTGATAGTAAAATCTTAATAAGAAAACAAATCATAACAAATTCTGTTGACTATCCCTCAAATTTAATTGACAACCGTCTCCGACATATATAAAAATGAAACCCGTTTTCCGTTGTCACGACATAACATGAAAACGGCTGGACCGATTTCGATGAAATTTGGTATAGAGATAGTTTGAGTCCCGGGAAAGGACATAGGATAGTTTTTATCCCGATATTCCCACGGGATCGACATTTACGCGGGTGAAACCGCGGGGCACAGCTAGTTCCTAATAAATATTGTTGTCCATCCACCTTCAGACGGTTATGTGCATTGCTCTAAGCATGTCGTCTCTTTGCATCAAACGCTAAAGCTCCTCAGTTCCTCACTTAGTAACACAATCCTACATACCTACATAGTTTCTAACACTTGGTTTCAAGTTAAACTTTACCTTCACATGCACTTAATCCAGATCTTCAAACACCGGACTCTCAAAAAGACGTGCATATCAAAACGCGTACATTTGCGTCTCGAGTGGCGGCAGACAGTGTTTACTGTGACTCTCGTCTTGCCTGTCTGTATGTGTGTCCTGTGCCTGTGTGTCTGTCTGTGTGTCCCACTCAAGGAGCCATTAGCACTGAATGCGTAACTACAGCATTAAAATTCATCTGTACGTCTCTATTGCAGGCGGCGGGCGGCACCGAGATGTAACTGCAGTTAAAGTAGAAATGTTTTAAAGAAGCTCGCTTTTATTCTTGTAGTGCACGTCTTGTAGTTTTACGTGTGGTTTTCTGTTACTATAGTAAAAACTAAAGGTTTTAAAAGTTTAAGTGCGAAAGTTAGGTCCTAGAAAAGCTTTTGACGAAGAAAAAATGTCTTTCTATCATTTTAATCATATTTTCTATCTTGTAAAATACAGCACTTACATATTTCAATAAAATAAAATTTACATTGTTAGTATGTTAGTGTTATGTTTATGTTATGTCTAACGAAATGAAGTCTTGTGATCAACATTATTCCTTTTTATTTTCCCCTAAACGTAATTAACCGTAATTTCCGAACCCGGCACCATTTAACCGACGTTAACTAACGGCAGTTAACCCTCCGCACTAAAGTACTGGCACTAAACAGCGCGCGTTTATCATACAAATGGATTTCCTGAATTAAATCCTCTCTGCCTACCCACTATTAATTAAATGCCGTGATGCTTCACTGTTTTATATTTCGAGCGTGAGATTCGTGTAATGGAACATTGGGTGGTTATAAACTGCGCGCTTCGTTAAGGTTCTTGAGATTATTAAATTTATAATGTAGGATAAAATATCGAATAAATTATTTTAAATACACGTTTTCTTTGAATAACTCAAAGATAATCTCAATAAAACTCTGCAGCATGTTGTTTTAGCAGCTGCATTATTTAGTTAAACCTTTTTTGAGGTACAAATGAGAGGTAACACATTTTGTCGATTAAAATCAAGGTGCTAGAGGACAAATCTATTGCTGTTATCTGTATACGATTGGAAATTACAGAGAGCTATTATGGTATTCCCTAATTATAAAAAAAAATCACACCTTGCCTTAGAACTCAACCTTCGCAACCTGCAATCCAAATCGCTAGTTATCAGCATGTATGAAACATGCATGCATGCATGTATGCTGGCATGTATGGGCAAAAACTCTGAATCCTGAAAATAAAGGCTTTCTTTCTATATGACAAAGACATAAACACTGACATCTCATAATGCCTACGTTCACCCTTCCTGCCATTATAAAAAAAAAAAAAATGATTTGTATTATGTGACATCGGAAAAAAGGAAAACAGAGATAAAAACATTCTCTATTAATTAAAAATGCGCGCTCCAATTGGTAACTTTCACATAACGACCGACTCGTAGCGACGTAGCACCGTAGCTCGTAGCACCGTAGCGCGTAGCGGTGACGCTGATGGAAAATGATTTCCGTAATTTGATTAATAAATATACAGTTTCATGTTTTAAAAACGTAATATTTTCCAGTTTCGATGTATATTTTTGCTTTCGATACATGGGATGTTTTTAACAAGATTTTGAAATCGATACATGCAATTAAAATGCACGAATACCTCTACCAATATCATTGGATTTTATAATAACTACTCGAGGCTGTTAAAACTGAGAAAACTATTATGACTGCCTGATTGGTACTGTTTTATAGCTTCTTGCGTAACACAATCAGCAGAAGAGTCAAAAGTAACATAAATATACCTCTAATCCTTTTAGAAATACAGA
Organism: Amphipoea lucens; assembly: GCA_947508005.1. NCBI lineage: Eukaryota > Metazoa > Arthropoda > Insecta > Lepidoptera > Noctuidae > Amphipoea > Amphipoea lucens. The sequence goes on along the minus strand of OX382374.1, from coordinate 363,185 downwards.
CATGATGGGTTATTTTTATTCCACCAAGAATAGAACCGCGCGTCCACCGCCGCGGCATTTAGTATGATTACTGCTGTTTGAAGCATTGAATGGTTGAATTTACCTGAAGCCGGCGCGTGCGAGCAATTTCCTGTAGTTACCGTGTTTTCTTCACAAATGTATGAAAGTTTAATCAGAGCTTTCAACGTGTACTGAAGGTGTTCCCTTTGATTTCTGGGATTTCATGTTCCTAAAAACGTTGGGGAAATAAAACTAAAATACGAAGAAAGTGTTTCGATTTATTTATTAGGATTCTATTTTCTTTTTAACATGGTTGTGATAAATTATAACAAATGTATGCTGAAACTGACAAACGTATCCTTTGATGAAGTGCAAAACTCTGTAACAGACCTCGTCCATAATTCTGGTTATGTGTTGTTATTATATTCACCCTTTAACTATCACATCAATGCTGCTTGGTAGTCATAATAATTACGGCGAAAATACTTTTCGACCAAGATGCCAAGAAATTTTTTTTTTTCCATTCTCTCCATCTTAAATCTTCACAACTGCCTCTAGTAAAGATCCATGGTCCAACTAGTTGTACAGAGCAGTTGGACCACTGCCCCGGAATGAGTTAAACAGTTAATAATAATGTCAATAGACATCCTGTCACTTCTTAGATCAGGAAAAAGATGAAACAAGAACAGTTCCAAGGCAACTAATCCCAACTAAGTTCTTCACTAAATATGAACATCTCCCTAATCAATAGCTCGTTAGTCAGAGCACTATGAACTGTAACTATACCGCGCTATACGTAGGTAGGTAGGTACAGTTGTGCCGATACATCTTAATTACATAAATTACCAAATATCAGCTGCACAGATCTGATGTAGATGTGAATCTATTTATGTTAGCATCGTCTGGAGCCCCGGTTTCGCTTGCGGAGGTTTAATTTGAAATTTTACGTTGTATTTTATTCATATAGTGGGTTATTTTGTATTGAATTGAAAATACTTTTTGTTAGTGACGGAGATTATAAGTTAAAAAAGTATTTTTTGCTTGAAGTGCAAGTAGATTCAGCTACATTCTCTCACTTTACATTAAAAATAAATAGGTACGAGATTATTAGGATCCATGATTGTAGGACTTTTCCTCCACACAATAACTCAAAAAATACAGCTAATCCAATTAAAAAGTCTAAAGAAAATTCCAGCTTTTCACTAAAAGTAATTCGAATTTTTTGGTAAGTTTATATTAACATCACTCATCTAAAAACACATTATCTCAAACGATTCAACACACAGACAAACTATCCAACGTTAATATTTCACAATATTAATTAGGAGCGGGACAATCCGCTATCGCTAATGTATATTAGGGGCGCTTCACATTCGTCCGGCATGGTTCGGCGCTCGCGATGAATATGCATCCATCGTAACTCATAACTCGTGGGGAAAGCAATGGTCTCTCTGAGTGATTCGTGTGCTGCCACCGTCGACATTTTTACACTTAGTTACGTAAGTACTGCTGATTAGGTGACCTAGTTAGTGGGTTTGTAGATTAGACGTATTTTTGGTTTAGTGTAGGTAGCTGTACAAATAATAATAATTAAAAAAAATACATGTGGCACTCGGGGACTGCCGCGGTAAAGCTATTGCATAGCATTTTTTATCAACTTATGCAATTATAATGTTTATTATAATTGCATAAGTTGCCGCGATTGCGTAGGTTGCGAGCTTCGTACAGTCTACACGCATACGTCTAGTCGCACGCACACAAGTCGAACGACGTTAGACGATGCACGGCTCTCAACGCCGCACCGCTGTGCCGGTCGGAGTGGGGGGTGTTAGGTTTATTTTCGTTACGGAATTTCTTGATTCGGTCGCCGCGCTCAAAGCCCGCGATAAAATAATAATAATATAATAATAATAACTTTATTGATACAAATCCTTACAATAGGCATATCTAGCTAAGGTTCACAATAAATAAATAAGGCTCACAAAAGTTGAAACCCTGACTCGTAAACTAGGAACACCTGTGACTTAGGAGTCAGTGTTCTACTGCCACTTGGACACTATACACTCTTTTGAAAATTCAGAGCTGTTTAGCTGATATTATACAAAAAGATTATATTATTATGTAAAGATTTGAAAAACAAATAAAAGTAAAATTAAATTAAAAAGTTAAATTAAGATTAAAAGTAAAATGAATGTGTAGTTGATTCAGTAGGTATGTGTGACCGGGAATCTTGTGTTTTGTGAGTGTGTGTGTGTGTGTGAATGGGAGTGTGTTGTGTGAGTGTGATTTGACGAGGCTATGTATGTGAAAGTGGTGGTGTCGGGTGTAAGACTGTGTTTGTGTTAGTATGAGCTTGGTGTCTTTTGTTTTATTAAAGAATGTTGGTTACTGTATTACGTGTTATTGTATGGAATGTACGAGTTATGACAGAGTGGTTAGTAGATGTTCAGTTTGAGTGTAGTCTAGGAGGTACAGCATGTTCTTCAGCTTTGCCTTGGCCTCATGCTTGCTTAAGCTTGCAATTTGTGTGGTCTTGTTAATATTTTTGTAAACAAGAGAGCTCAGCACATACAGCTGTCTTTTGGCGAAGGTAGTTCTATGACTAGGGGTTGGGCAGACTATTCTGTAACCACGTTTATTTGAGTCCGGTGGTGGTACTTGGTTATGTTTCCAGAGAGTGGATCTAAGTACAAATAGCTGTCTCACAGTTAACAGTTTGATCTCGGTGTAAAGCTGATGAGTCGGATACCGAAAGGGCTTTTGCAGCATAACCTTAAGTACTGCCCTTTGCGCACGCTCCAACTCTAGGAATTTTGTTTTAGCCGATCCACCCCAAGCAAGAATACAATAGCCAATGATGGACTGGCAAAGTGCAGTGTAAACCATTTTTAGGGTCTCTAAGTCCGCAGATTGCCTTAATGACTTAAAGAGGTGAATTGTTTTCCTGACTTTACTGGCAGTAGACTCTATGTGCTTGTTCCATTTCAGTCCATCATCGATCATCACGCCCAAATATTTGACAGATGTTACTGAGGGGAGCGCTAGGCAAAAGCAGGTCGAAGTGTCCAGACAAGTGTGAGCTTTAATTGAGTATAGTTTTGGGGGTTTCGTACTAGCATGAATAGAAAACGGGATGTAGTTTGTTTTTTGGAGGTTCAGAGTAAGTAGATTTTTGTGAAGCCATTCCATGACAATTTGCAGGGATTCTTCAGCTTTATTTTTCACCTCAGTTCAGTTCTTCCTTCATTATAGTGCATGCACTATAATGGCTGTATCGTCGGCATAGGTAAATATATTAGCTAATGGCAGAGTAAGGGTGCACAAATCATTAATATAGATAAGGAAAAACGTTGGACCGATGACACTGCCCTGCGGGACGCCATATGACATAATCTCACCAGCACTAACATGTGATCCTATCTTCACACAGATTTTCCGATCCATCAGGTAACTCTTGAAGAGATCATAAACAATGCCTCGTATGCCGATGCTTTGCAGCTTGGAGAGAAGGATGGGAACAGAGACCGTGTCAAAAGCTTTTGTTAAGTCAAGGAATAGACCCAGGCATTTATGTTGCTTATCTAATTTCCTAGCTACAAGTTCAGTTAGGTCTAACACTGCGTCTTCTGTAGATACTCCTTTTTTGAAACCATACTGATTGATTGATGAAAAGCTATGCAATAGCTTAAAAATATTTTGGAAAGATAACACAAGACAAAGTACAACAAGTAAAACGATGATAGCTGCAAAAGTATAAATTGTCGCGCAGCTAACTCACAAAAACAAAAAGGTTGCCAAATTGATGAATTTTCTCCAATATATGAGTATTGTAGAAAATTCATTTTGGCAACCTTTTTGTTGCTAATCTGGTAATTATTCGTACTTGAATTGGACGCATCATTATAGTATACAGGTTGTACAAGGAATTTAATATAAGATATTTCATTTTAAAAATACAGAAAAGGTGAAAACAGAAGCTTTTCCCTCTTCAATAGAATCCTCCAATTATTTTCCATCCCATCCACGCAGCACCCTGCACAGTCCCTTATATCAGCAGATCGTATGTAACGGTGTATCGCTAGTAAATCAGTCGTATCTAGCGCGGCCTCTAACGACCTCGCCCGATCGCGTCGATACGGACGGACGGACGAACTAGCGGACGCAGCGATAACGTCGCGACTGACCTTTATCTACAACGTTTTTCACATTACGGCGACAGATATTTTTGAATATGATTTGATGCGACATGGATCCATTATTAAAAATATTAAATTATAGATTAAAATTTTCAGCAAAGGCTAAAATACTCGACTCGAGCCTCGATTCAGAAAACAGTACTTCTGGATACGGCTCGTATTTTTAGGAGGTTCCTCTCTACGACCCTGTTCCCTAGCTAATGTAAAGTTACTGATGGGCTACTATTTTCATATTTTAAATATTTAAAAAAAATCTAATATTTAAAATGTAACTCATTTGACAGCCTTTATGAATAAAGGAAAGGGGTAATTAAATTGTATTAACAATAACTCACAATACATGGCAGAATTGAATTGTTTTAATTTAGTTTTTTGTTAATACCCGGCCGTTGAGATATTGACGAAGATATAATGAGAGATAACAATAAAGATTATTCGGTGCAACAAACTATTCATTTTTACACTGGAGAGTAAACATTACTTTACTGAAAGATTTTACAAATTGATCTCCTCTTCACCCCTACTTGCAAAACTCACTGAAGATCGACAAACAGATCAGACTTATCACGTGGGCAGATCCGAGAGCCCTTCTCAATAATCTCGACTGCCATCTGTAAAGACTTCATCCACTTATCTACATACGTGCACGTCAAGGTTTACCGACCCTAGAAAATTATACCGCGTGGGGACGACAATACGAAAATAAATTTAACACTAGCAATAGCACTGGAGTATCTTGAAAACATCTATCACCTAAATCCAAAATCGACATAAAAAAAGCTTTTAAATTTTTTGAACAGTAGTGACTATGAGTTTGACGATAACTATAGGCAGTGAATAATTGGATATTATGTATTTGATTGACGTGCCCATCCTGTTGACCGCGTCTGTGATTGACTGAATATCTGTTTATGTATTCAGAAACTGTGATCACTAGTTCATCTGTCCGACACGACAAAGGTCATTCTTTTTTGACTTTTCATTGGTAGCATGGTAATCACGAATCCCTACCCTGACTGATAAGGCGTAATGAAGTAGAAATAATGATATATAATTCATTCTAGGTACTAGTTAGAGCCACAAGAAAGTATAAAACCTCTTTTTATATTTCATTTTTTAAATATTTTACATCTTCTTTTGTTTTTGTCACATCTCATGTCAAAATCTAAATAAATATTTTATGTTATTTCATTCTTTCTTTGCTTATGTCTAACAGTACTGATGATAAAAACTCATAAAGATCCTGGATGAATCTTTGTAGTAGGTAACGGCCAGATTTTTGTTGTTTTATTTCAGAAACTCTCAAAACAAAAGTTGTTTGTTAAAACAAGGAAAAAGAGTTTTCCTTGACACTATTATATAAGCATCTTGGAGGTATTATGAGTTAAAAATAATGTAGCGTTCTTTCTTCTTATTATTATCACAATATTAACATAATGATCGATAATGAGCGATAATTAGGTAGTAGCAGATTAAGCAACTTAATAGTTACAGGAAGAAAAATGTAATCGTAGGCAATTCTTTAATTTTATTTAAAATCGTGAACACTCAGTGTGCACGTCGCCACTCTAAAACATTGTAATGTCTGTATGTGTAAGCAATTTATTCGTGATCGGTTCGCACTTGCGCTAGTGTTCGCTCCGTTCTTTTCAAGTAAAATGTATTTTCAGTTGTGTTCTCTTTTTACTTGCGGAACTAAGATTTATATTTTATTCAAAGGAGAGCTGCACAAGTTGAAACTTCGCCTGCTTCAGACCGACTGACAGACAGACGCTTACAAAATATATAATTATTTATCGCGAAAGAAAACTTTTGTATGGAGATAGATAAAAGTTGGAGGAGTTATTTAAGCAAATACTTGAGCGCTAGTATTGTACTCGGCACAATACAGACGTTAGAACACGAAACTTAACAAAAGTAAATTGTAATACTTCACACTTCTCTGTCGCTGTGCAAACGTGTTCTGATTATCAGCAATTTCTGGTACAAAGATTTACAATAACGTGTGAAAATAATACTCATACTCAGCCTATAATATTCCCACTGCTGGGACACAGGCCTCCTCTCTGTGAGAGGGAGTGGGCCGTAATCTACCACGCGGGCCCAGTGCGGGTTGGTAGATGTCACATGTGTTCGAATTTTTGGTTGTAGGACATGCCGGTTTCCTCACGATGTTTTCCTTCACCGTTTTGAGAGCAGTGGTGATGATATAATTTACACAAAGTAAAGCGCCAGACTGGGTTCGAACCTACGACCGACTCGTAAGTCGCGGCTGTGACCACTGGGCCACCACTGCTCACGCAAACAATATGTTTTCATATCTAAATCCTGATAGCTATTGATCGTCGCAGATTAAAACTTTTGCGTCGTATTGATAGAAATAATCTACTTGTAACTCTCTTAGAAACAAATCAAATGAACCACAGAATATCTGAGGTTGCATCATCCTACCCGCCAGGTTTAATATCGTCTCCCCTCTGTAGGGAGGGGGGGGGGGGAGAGTGCACCTCTCAGCAAACAGCAGAAGTAGCAATAATCTTAGCGGCAAGACTCAGCCAAATATAAACCGCCGCTGTATGAAACATTCATTGTGAAGCAGTTGAAACGTCTTTGGGGAGAAAGGAAGGTAATGTTGACCAAAACGGGGGACAAATGTTTTCATTTTTAACGTTTATTTTAATAGTAATGAAAATTGGACCAGTTTTATGAGGCTAACTAAGTAGCTGTTGCCAGTGATTTCATCTGCTTTTTTTTAGTATTTCATTCTGATCTGTTTAATAAAAATCTTAATTTAATTTATTTATGTGGTAGCCAAGTAGTAACGGCCGCGACTTACGAGTTGTAGGCCGTAGGTTCGAGTCCAGACAGGCGCTTTACTTTGTGCAAATTATTTCATCACCACTACTCTCAAAACGGTGAAGGAAAACATTGTGAGGAAACCGGCATGTCCTAGAACCAAAAATTCGAAGACATGTGACATCTGCCAACCCGCACTAGGCCCGCGTGGTGGATTAAGGCCCATTCCCTCTCACTGAGAGGAGGCCTGTGTCCCAGCAGTGGGAACATTATAGGCTGGTTATGTTATGGTTATTTATTAATAAACAACTTATATTTAACAGTTTGCACCACACACACACTTAGTAATTCAATCAATTAAACCACTGACAGACAACCTTCAGCCTGAACCTCTAGCTCGGAGTCATGACATTTTCCACACAGACAGTTCCTTGTAACTAAGGAAGGCTTTTTGCCCTAAAGGGGTTAAATAGAGGAAGAAAGTTTGTATAGAAATTCAATCGGGTACACGGCTAGTTTTTAACCGACTTTAAAAAAGGAGGTTCTGTATTCGACCCGTATGTTAAGTATGTATGTTTGTATGTCCGCGATTATCTCAAAAACTACTGAACCGATTTTGATAATTCTTTCATTAGTGTAATTTGCATACTTTCAGAAAGGTTTTAGTATATAATACATTGGGTAATTATTCCTATGTACGAAGTTATATGCATAAATGTACTGCATCTCCGGCATTTCTATGTGAATTTTGATGATTCTTCGAGTCGTGTCTTCAATTCTTCAATGCACTAGTATTAATTGAATTTATGTGGGGTAGGTACAACTAAAAAGTGAAAAATAAAAACTTTTTTTAAAAAAAAAAACAACCGACTTCAAAAAAAAAAAACACTACAAAGTGAAAAATAACTTTAATTTCGGAAGTCGGTGTCAAAAAACGAAAATGCTGAACCAACGACACCGACTTCCGAAATTAAAGTTATTTTTCACTTTGTAGTGTTTTTTTTTTTTGAAGTCGGTTTTTTTTTTTTGGAAAAAAGTTTTTTCAATATAAATTAATAACCAGGATGAAAAGTATCCTATGTCCTTTTTAAGGTCTAAGGCTAGTAGCCATGGATGGTTTAAGCGTAAAAAGGCAACATACAGACAGACTGAGAGACAGAAAGTTACTTTGGCATTTAAAAAATAAAAAAGAAAAAAAAATAAAATATAATAAGAAGAAAATAAAATATTAAAGTTAAATTAATGTAAGGGGCCCATACCTTTAAATTAAAAATATACATTAGTAATTACTTAAATTAAACAAAAACAAACAAAATCCAATACTCAAAATGTTTTATAAACCATGTATGTACCCAAAATATATAAATAGAACAATAAACTAAAAATAAAATAGTCTTATAGTAATAAACTTGCTAATAACAGACTATGCCATCAATGCCACATCTAGTAAAAATCAAATTCATATATCCATGTTGTGTTTGGTTAACTTAACGATCGAGTTTATGTTATGTTTACCCACATTTATTTTTTTTCTCTTTGCTATTTTGTTTTGTTATTTTATATACGTACATCTGTGCGCTCTAATTATTAATCTTAGTTTTAAATATTGTTTTTCAGTAAGTGAATTATGTATGAATTCTTATCAGAAATAAAGTTGTTCTTAAACCTAAAAAGATAGGCAGTCGCTCCAGGTAAAAACCTGGTACCTACTCAGCTGCATTCGGTGAGACTGGAAGCCGACCCCGACATAGTTGGGAAAAGGCTAGGCAGATGAGATCTCAAATATTAAAGTATGAATGCATGGATTAGTACACAAGGCTACATATCAAGCTATATATCTCCAGTACAAGCTCATTGTAAGGCCAATCCAACGCGAGGTCAGCTTCAACTGGAGACGTATAGGTTGATATGTAGCCGTGTGTACTTATGGATATGGATTGTGTGGATTAGTTTAGTGGACTATAAGATTAGTCGCACGTGAGCTCTGTGAAAACCAAACGAAGTAGTAGTTGACCAGTTGGGTAGCGTGCACTCATTTCATATCAAGTAATCCCGTTCGATTACAAAAAAATAATGATTTATAAGGCTATTGATTATTACTTAGATAGGTATGATTTTATCAGAGTCGTATCGAAGTCGATTGGCAATTAGGCAATTATTAATTAATAGGTACTACATTCAGTTCGCTTGTTCCTGGTAAAAATATATTTATTTGCATGTACAATTTCTACAGGTCATAAGTAAGATTTAAAATTGGTTAGTTTCATGCGCCCTGTAAGAGCTTTTGGAAGTCATAGAAAACTACAAGGTGGAGGAAAGAAAAAAAAGGGCAGGAGGGGGTAGAGTTATTAATTAAGGTTTACTGATAGAAAATGCCGTGGCACTAAGTCCGCCTCTATACATTTGTGTGCTAAAAGTAGCAAATTAATAAAAAATAAAATTATAATAAAAATATTATTCAATACACACTGCTTCAAGACACATCAAGTTTCCACGCAGTTGTACCTCTCTGCGTCAGCACTAGCCGAAGCCACGTACACCTTAGAACGTGCCTTTGGTGCATCGAATAAGCAGCATTTCACGTTTTCCCTAAACTTTTGTAGATATAGGAAAATAAAATGAGAAAAGAAATACCGACACAGCTTATTTTAGTTAGTAATTAAGTTTATCAGATTGAAAAATGACGTCAGATTTCAAACTTGAAAATAAAATTTAATGTTCCTGTAGGTAACCTACTCCCAAATGAATAAAGAAACGTTACGTCAGGACATCTCATCGCTGCAGCATCGCGGTATTTTTCCTCTCCCGTACAAAAACAGGGATGCCCCCGAGTTCCCGACTGTAGGTACCCATTCGTTTGTCGCATTCACAAAAACTGACACCAACAGATATCATTTATCTTCGGCATCATAAGTTGCAACTAACGACCGTATCACGCGCCGGCGCCGCGCTGCGGTGGTGCGATAGTTGCGCAATGGTTTCTTCGCTATACAGGGTGAATAATATAGATGAGGTTATTTTTTTATTATTATATCATTCGAAGATTGTCTCATTAGTCTTTTTGTCGTTTGATGCGCAGGTTGGACTGTCTTTATTAGATTATTAATTGGGAAATTGTCCGTAGCAGCTCGTAGTATTGAGCCCGGGTAATGGTAGTTTAATTAATCCGCAAGTTATGTAATGTACATAATGTAATATGTTCCTTTTCTATACTCGTCCGCCTTCACCTCCCGGGAACAAAGGCGTTATGCCGTAAATATAAACCAAAACAAAACTGCCTGTACGTAGGTACAGTCAGGAAAAATAAGAGTTAAGCAAATTGACACCCTACGACCATTTTCCATGTTATAGCTGTTTCATCCAAGTGTCAAAAATTACAGTTGTGATTTAAATAGTTGGTGGTCAATTTGCTTAATAAATAATTTCCCTGACTGTATATTAGGTTTTTTGGGATGCCTAATCAACATGAGTACATTCATAGATAATAACGATATCATAATCGTAGAATCTTGTTATTGAAAGTAATAAGTCGATAATATATCGGAAATACATCAATGTCGGTACACCTGTGTAAATATTAAAGTGTTAACTCTTATCTTAATACTCTCTCAACACGACTACTTATGTGAAGGACTTAGTTTTATCATGTCGTTTCTATTTAATCGATTCGAGAATTTAATTAATCCCCGTAGAATTTGATAAATCGATCATGTAATATTTTTATGACTCTTTTGATCGTATGTAAGTACCTAAAATATAAATAACTAAGTACATGCGGATAAGTATTGCAAATTACGTTCATAACAATTTTATCAGGAATCGATAACATTGCCTTAGTTTTATAATATGTTTTAGTATTGATCACGATAATTTTCATTGCAGATAAACTCGATAGATGGCGTTAAGAGTCGAAAACATAGCTAATTTTGTTTCAATTTCAACATGGTCAGCTACAAACATAGAGAATAGTACTATTATTAAGTCTTTGGTTACAAAGTTGAAAATTATTTTTGATCGCCTATAATTTCAGGTAGGTTACCCATAACATTTAGACTAAATTACAGCTAAGCTGCTTGGCAACAAAGCTATGGTTTTAGCGCTTGCTCAAACTTACAATCAAATTATTGCATTGATTGGTGTTATTAACAAATCCGTACCTACTGCTAAATACGGCCAATTTTGAAAGGTTATATACAAATATTTTTTAACCGTGCAAAATGCAGAATTTTGAAAAGAAAAGATATCGATATATGCTCCTTTTACCAATAAATATGAAGTGGTTTAGAAAATAAGCCGCCACAGCGGGGCTGTCGCCGCGCTCACTCAAGTTTCTACAATTTGGACGTTTATTGACGTATCCATACAATTCCGCGACATGTTACATGATATCCGATATGTTATCTTGTCCCAATGAAATGCATTAAGTCAATATGGTAAATATGATCAAAGTATCTAACAAAAATAATACTTATTGTTGTCTTTCGGCAACCATTTATCAAACCTCTGAAAAACTTGGTTACTATTTTTCAAAACTGAAGACCATATCCAGAACCGGCTTGTTGTGCATTGCAACAAAACAACCCCTTTGTTTTATTTCTATAATAAACCATGGACATTATTTGCAACTGCTAGTGCGACCGGTTGTGGCGCCGATTTACACCATAAACCGCTGTCACACTAGTTCCATCCCGCGTCACTCGCTCCATCACTGTCACAGACCGGCACGGCACAGCGGCACGGCACGGCACAAAAAGTGTAAGTGTTCGAGTGGCACACTTTCATAAATCTCACGCAGATGCCGTAGGTAACCGCTATAAATTCACTAAACGCCAACTAGAGTATTGTTGAGATCGCTCCAAGGTGGGAACAGGAGCGGAATACATAACATGATATTTGTACATCATAATACATTATGCTGTGGTAGATATACAGAATATATAATATTGTTAATATCATACTATCTAAAACTACGTTCTAACAAAACCATACATTCTGATTCTGATACGAAGGCTTCTAGAGTTTCGAGCTATGGAAAAATCCCCTGTTTGTGAAACTAAACAATGTACCTACTGATGTATCCGTACCGATAACAAAGAATAGATATGATCTCGTGGAGAGAAACATATTGATACCAAAACAAAATTTTAAAACGTATAAAAGTCACATGCACCGGCTATTAAGAAAATATTGCATCAGAAACGAAATCATTTCTTTGTCCTTTGATCCGGATTCTTATCATTGCATGATTGGATCAAGAATCCTATATTTTTTATTGTTACCTGTTGTCGGTATTTATTGGGCAGCTTAAGTGCGTCAATCAATTTGATAAGAATCAGCAGACCGGGAAATACAATCACGTTTGCAAATCATAGATTATATTATTAGCTGTTCAGTAGGTACTGCTTACTGCACTTTGATTGTGTCAACTGTGTGAGTCACTGGTGTCAATCATATTAAACTGTTCACGCATGCAAATTATGTAATTACCTACTAATTGAAATAATAGATGCCTACAACAAACAATAGTGGCGATGAGATCCTTAACAATAGGTAATCGACCAATTTTAACACTATAGAAAAGTTGTTGTTGTATTATGCACATGTTGATGCACTGTAAGTGCACGCTCGAGGACCCAAATGAGGCGAACGATAGGGCCAGTCTGGTCGCTACGAGTCTTTGGTCAACTGGACCCACTGTACTGGTCGGACTAAATATGAGACATCGATATGAGAGGAAGACAAATCGTTCAGTCTGCTTAGCCTTTTCCCAACTATATTTGGGTCGGCTTCCAGTCTAACCGAATGCAGTTGAATACCAGTATTTTACATGGAGCGGCTGCCTATCTGACCTCCACAACCCAAATATTGCTCAGATTTTCAGCACCCTTAAAGCAAGAGAGGGCCATAGCTGACGCCCTACAGATCAAGACGTTTCGAACATTACCATTAATATTTTAATTCCTCGCCTTCCTCTCATTACATTAACCACATCCCTATCACAACGGGGGTCGGCACAGAATAAAAGATAACGATTGAAAGATTCTCCACCAAGCCGATGCCGATAGGCGCTACGTTACAGGACATGTGTTTTTGATAGCCTTACCCCCGCCGCCCCCGCCCCCGCCCCCGGGGGCTGGGGGTTTTAGTCAAAGTCATCCCCCATTGTGAGGCTGAGTTTTTTGGTTCGTTAAATACGGGAATGGATGATTGATACGCGATTGTGGCACTAGTTAACTTACGAGTCAAGTTTACTTCTATAAGGGGAAATGATAAAAGATGATCCTTTGCCTGTGGCCTGCGATGTTTTACGGAAAATGTAAAGAAGTTTTTACCCTCTTAAAAGCTGACTCCACACAAAGTCATTGTGGCCGGAGGCTTTGTATGTTTCAGTGAGTACCCGAGGTGTCTTTTTCAATGTTATTTCTATTTTTCAGACATATTCTGTGTGACTTAGAGCGGAGGGAAACATATCAAACTCAGACGTAACACAACTGAATCAATCTTACTGTCAGAGATAACAAAAGAATAAGGAAAAAATAAACTTGTTTAACAATACAACGATTTTTACGGTCACTATCTCACTTCCCTATCGTTCACAGGGTGTTACCCCTTATGTGGATAAAAATAGCTTCAGCATAGATATATTCATTCGTTCATCCCCACATCCCACATACCTGTGTCAATCGCCCTACATCAAGTTGTAACAAGGCTTACAACCATAGTTTATTTATAACACAAACCAAAATATACCTTATTTCGTAGACATAAAGTGTGTGTGATGTGGATAGTGTTTGTTGTAATGTAAGGTGCGGGCTACACCTGCGTCCAGCCATCCGTCACCGATAAACCAGTTGGCGACGCGTGGACGCTATTCGAATAAAGATAGGTTAATAGTGTGTACTGAGCTTTATAATTGAATGCAGCAGATTTAAAATTTAATACGTGTGTGATACGCTTTATTTTCGCGTCAATGAGTGAGCAGATGGGGTGGTTCATGTTATTTATAATTATGGTTATTTTGGAATAATAACTTAATTTGCTGCAATCGGAGAAGTGACGCTAAATTACCATATTTTCCCATGCATAATGTAACTCATAGTTACTGAAATGATTCGAAAAGGATACCTTCCAATTAAAGTAATAACATCATAATCGACAACAGAGTTTTTAAATATCACATCAAGTAAGGGTTTCAAAGCATACGTTAAGTACCGTGAAGGGTCCCCTCGACCAAAAACCCAAACCCAGGAAAAAAAGCAGCGTCACGCGAAATCATTACTTTCAACCTTAAGCAAACTGCCCGCTAACCGCTCTAATAAGTACCGAAGTGTTGCCCCTAGTAGCCGTGCATCGGTAAGTTTCATTGTGCCGACGCCTCGCCATTAACCAACACTAGTCGCGCGTCCGTAATTGGACGACAAACTATATGATCGGCTGTCCCGCCCGTGTGTACTTAGCCTTACATTCAAGACCTCAAATTATTACAGTGGAAATTAAACTTTATTTGTTCGTGAATAAAGTTAATTTTAGAGTGAAAGATAAGTGGAAATATTGTCCAGTACAAATTATTATATAGTTTGATTGCTGGATCGCTGGATGTGTAGTCAAGAGCTTGTCAGTAAGACAAATACGAGACGTGGGTATTTACATACAATCTGGCAGGTATCCGAGTATAGTAGTAAGATAAAATAAGATAAGATAATTATATTTATTTGTCCAAACGTGTACATAAAAAATAATTAAAATGCATGCAGGATAACATAAAAAAAAGGATCAGACATGTTTGCTACCTAGTATGTCGTGCAAATATTATGAATAATAATTATTTTAATTATTAATTTCAAGTCAAAAACATTAATGTTATGTGAGTTAGTAAACAAAAATAAATTATAAATGTCAATATTAGAAAAATAAATAAAAAATAATAATGCATCAAAATGTATGTCAATATAAATGCTTCTGTCAGAAATTCTTGAGACTTGCGCACCGTCCTATGCAGACAGAACTGACATTGATCACGCCTGTTTGATCAGATTTTTCTGTGGTGGTGACTGCAATTACCCAATGCAATGTTTCTAAATAGGGGTATACAGGGTGAAATTAAATTAGCTAGCGAATCTTAGCAAACGCGATGCATATCGCTTTCTGAACATGATAAAAGAAAAATAAATTGATTCAATTTTTTTTTGTAGGGTCATAAACCGCAGTTAGCACCACTGCACCACTTGAAACATCAGTTTTAAAATCAGTTTTTTTTTTTTTGTAATCATCACAGACGTTATCAGTATCGATATATATCTAAACACGATCAAACAAAATAAAACAGATTTTCTTGCCTCATACTTTAAGTAACAAAACTAACAGCGCTCGACGACCAAAATACATCAAATCTTTTTTATTTTTAACCGACTTTAAAAAAAGAGGTTCTGTATTCGACCCGTATGTATGTTTGTATGTCCGCGATTTTCTCAAAAACGAATGAACCGATTTTGATAATTCTTTCTCGAATGTGATCTAAATATTTTCAGGAAGGTTTTAGTATATAATACATTAGGTAATTATTCTTATGTACGAAGTTATATGCATAAATGTAGTACATCTCATTTTCATGATTCTTCTAGTCGGTGTCTTTAATTCTTCAATACACTACTGTTAATTTAATTTGTGTGGGGAAGGTACAAATAAAAAGTTAAAATTAAAAACTTTTTTACAAAAAAAACAACCGACTTCAAAAAAAACTCTCCAAAGTCAAAAATAACTTTAATTTCGGAAGTCGGTGTCAAAAAACGAAAATGCGGAACCAACGACACCGACTTCCGAAATTAAAGTTATTTTTGACTTAGGAGTGTTTTTTTTTGAAGTCGGTTGTTTTATATATATCGATACCTATCGTGTTTAGATATCGATACTTATCACGGCTACATAGTTTCGCTGGCTAATTTAATTTAACCCTGTATAGTTCACCTTGTCACCCTGTATAGTTCAATGAACACTTTGAACTAGTATGAAATTCTAAGAAATCAGAATAACGTTCTAATGAAGGACGTACAAGTTAAATTGGATGAAAGGAACCTTTCCTGGAAATGTGGTCTCGACAAACGAATAGAAATGGGCTTTGTGTCTATTTCAATTTACCACAATGGCATCATTAATAATATTATTTGTCCACAGACCATACTGTTGAAATGCTTTATCTTTGTTGCTTCCTTTTATAGTACAATTTCTTCAAAATATTCTAAACTTTTCTTTACCCTTAACTTGTGAAAAGTTTAGGACAGGGTTCCAAATTGCCGTTTTATAAAACTGCATGCTTTGAAACTTTTGCCATGAATGTACCCTAAGCCCTTCGGCTTAGGGTACATTCATGGCAAAAGTTTACAGTCAACACTTATGTTGACTGTTGTTTTTTTGTAGACGGTAGCGGTGTTTCATAATAGAAAATATTTCTCAAACTCTGCAGACTAGTTTTCTATTTGGTAAACAATTAAACTAAACGCAAAGGCTGATAGCGTGGTAAAATGCACTGTTTTGAAAAACGACATGCTTGAAACTTTGCAACTAGTTTTTAAAAAGGACCCTATTTTGCATTTGGTTGAGTTAGTTACGATTAGCAAAATAAAAAAAACTGTCTGCAGACCATAGGACCAGAGTTGTAAAAATTGATATTTTTGATGATTTTATACTTTATACTGACGCGAGTATATTTAAGTGTTGATGAGTCTGCCATCACATTATAAATAAAAGTTCAGATTGTGTCGGTGTCATTACAGCAGAAACCGCTTTAAAACAACCATAAAAGCGACGACATCTAAATCTCGTGCGCTCACAAAGACAAGTGCGTGCCATTAAAAACAATTATGCGTTCGTTGGCAGCGTCGGGCCATAAAGTGCGCGGCGGCGGCGCGGGCGTCGGGCGTCGGGCCATTTAATAGATTGGTCCAGAAGGTTGCCTCTATACGAAGAACGAAAAGGAGGACTCGCAAATAAGACACGTATTTTCATCGTCATTTATTTCTCATACCTAGTTTGAGGCCGTTTGTACAAGACAAGGTTTCTTTACGGTACGGCGTATAACCCACGCCGTAGAAAAAACGTGTCTTTCAAAAAGCTTTCATAGTGGTACATACAACACTGACGACCTACACACGGGGAATAAACCGTCGCTTATGACAAGCAAAACGTGTGTGTACAAAAGGCCTGAGATCGCCTTACGTATGCGTCTGTGTGCGCATGCGCTCGTTTGCGGTTATTGTACGAAGCCGGCCTTCTGTACGTAGTACTTTGTGGCCGGGCAGCAGTGCGGGCGGCGGCCAAACTGTTATGGCTTTCTTTTAAACATTACGACGTCAGGGGTTAGTGAGCAGAGAGTTGGCAGGGTTGGCACGACGCTCGACTTGTATCGACACGATGTATGGATGGAGACATGCCTACTAACTGCTATAATGCAGTGCATAGCTCGTTGGTTAGTTGTGAAATGGTAGGCTATAAACAGTTTGCGGGTCAAGTTATAAAATTATGCGTTTCACGCAGACATTACTTTTGTTATTAAAGATTTTAATTGATTTCCTTACAATGCCTCTGGACTGTTTCTATTCCTATTTGAATTCATTCAGTTTCTGATGAAACTTTCTGTACCCTGTGCATGTAACGTGGGTACGACCAACTATACTTAGTGTCCCTACTGAAGGTAAGACAATAGATTCGTAGCTGACCTTGCTGAAATGTAGTAATCGGTGTCTTATTATTGTAGATGCATCACGACATATAGATACAGATTGTGTTCTAAAGTACATATGAAAATCTTCTTACGTCCCATAAAACGCACCAAACCACCACATCTCGTTAAAGTACGTTCTCAGGCCAACATCACTAATAACAGCAAGTAATCACAAACTTCCCCGTCAGTGCGCCATACATCGCCGCATATGCACCGCAATACTCGGGCAGTCTGTAGCCGAAGCGCGCAACATACTACGTGCAACCAGCAGACTAACTTGCTAATAACACACGTATTCAAGCATCTGCAACTCAATGTGCGAGTTGAGGAAACAATAATATTATTGACTTGGTTCTGAAAATTACTATCATGATGTTTGATTTATTCGTTATTATGCCTAACACACTCAGGTCTCAAGTTTGTGACTCTATGGGTCTAAAGTAACTTAGTGTGATTTTGAATTATTGTGTATGCTCCCCGAACTAGCACAGTCGATCGCACGTCGCCGCTCAAAACCTTGAGCTGGCCGAGCGTAGTACGGAGTTTCAATAGAATAAAGAGGCCAGCCTAAACCAGTTCAGTTACCACTGAGGTGCGGCCTATTGTACAGCGAAACCTTTTCTTTCGACAGGTTTTTTTAAGCATACAAAGTAGCTGGCTACATGCATTCATAAAAAATATAAAATTCGTTTCAGTTAGAAAGTCATTCGCGCATTACAAAGCAAAAGCATTCATACTAAGAACGGCCATAAACCACTCTTTTTCTCTAAATAGGTCAATTATGTTAAGAATAGCTATTTTTCTGAAACTGTCCCCCACTGAGGCTCAGATAATATTCCCGCCACAATCCCTCCTGTGTGTTCTCGAGGTGAGTATCTCGTGATAGTTGTCGACGAACTCCGGCCCACTAATAACAGAGTAATGAGAACACGCAGCGTTATTGCACTAACGCAACTTTACCCGCTCACCGCGTGGCCACAAGCTACAGGAGATAGCGGGTGGATAAAATCACTTTAAGCAGGACGTGTGTTACTGTATGTTTGTCAAAAGGACCAATCAAGTTAAGGCAAACATTAATATCGTCACACTGAATGTTTACTTTTAGGTATAAAAAAGCTGCTTTTTACACCTAAAACATTACCACAGCTGATTCAGTGTTATTATTAGTGTTTGTGGTTAAGTAATAACAACCGCACCGGTCGATCGATCAGGTTAAGCTATACTTGCCGCGGTTGGTCCGCGGATGAATTGCCATCTTTACATACTGTTACGAGCTTGGGGTTCGTAACAATTGGTGTCAGAAGCAAGGATTAAAATCATGCCGATTCTACCGAAGGACGACACGGAGGGCATCCGTACCCGGAGTCAACGCCAGCAAGAGACGGACCAGAGGCGATTCGGTGGAGCAACGCCACAGACGTCGGAGGGCCAACTACCAATCACGGAGGCCGGCCCGTCCACAGCTGCTCCAGCATCATCAGCACCAGATTTTGCTGCTCTGATGATGATGCTGCAGGAGCAGTCTCGCCGTCAGGAAGAACAGACCCGCCGACAGGAGGAACAGGCTCGTCGGTTGGAAGAACAGCTCCAGCGGGACAAGGAGGAACAGGCCCGCCGACAGGAGGAACAGGCCCGCCGACAGGAGGAACAGGCCCGCCGACAGGAGGAACAGGCTCGTCGGCTGGAAGAACAGCTCCAGCAAGATAAGGAGGAACAGGCCCGCCGTCAGCAGGAGCAGTCCCGCCGACAGGAGGAGCAGATGATCCTTCTGAAGGAACTTCACGCTACCTTCGGGAAAGACATAAAGGAGGTGAAGGATAAGGTTGCTCAACACGACAACCGCCTGTTGGAAGCTGAAACCCGAATCGACCAAGTGAATAATCGGGTTGACACCGTGATGGCTGACGTGAAGAAAACCGTAATGGCTGACGTGAAGAAAACGCTGGATTACCTTAAACTTGAGGATGGAATCGCAGCCCCCGTAGCTACAACACCTTCGCTACGGGGATTCAAAGTGCCACCGTTCGACGGAACTTCTTCCTGGTCGGCCTACAAGATTCAGTTTGAGGCTGTCATGAAGGCGAACGGGTGGAATAAAAATCAGGCCATGACTGCCCTCACCCTAGGCCTGCGCGACCAGGCCTTAACTGTGCTGGAAGCTCTTGGAAAAGAAGTGACTTACGAGCAGCTCCTTGAGGCATTGGAGGCTCGGTATGGTGACGCTCACCTGGAACACGTGTATCGTGCGCAGCTCAAGGATCGTGTGCAACGCAGTAACGAAACCCTGCAGCAGTGGGCCCTTGAAGTGGAGAAGCTGGTTCGTAAAGCTTACCAGTCCTTACCTACGCTTATTGATGGGAACCTGGTGCAGGTATTTATCGACGGCATCCGTGACCTTGAAGTTAGAGCTGCTGTGAGGCTCGGTCACCACGGGACCCTTAAGGACGCCTTGGCCCATGCACTGGAGGTGGAAGCTGTGCGGCAGGATCATCGCGTTCCCATCGCGTCAGGGAGGTTGCAGCGGCTACAGTTCGCGACCGCAACAGAGGATACAGCCCTAGGTGCTATGGCTGTGGGGAAAGGGGCCACCTTCGATCTAGTTGCCCTAAGCGAACTGAAGAAAGAGTAGACCGAGCTCCAGAGGGTAGTGCGGCTAACAGCACCGCCCAGCACCAGCAGCAGGGAAACGAGTAATAGCCAGGACTGCGGGGCGGGTGCTGGCTGATGCTCAAAGAGCCCCAAGGATTTCGATCACTCAAACCCATGACGGGAACAGCTTAATCATCAAGGGCGAGGTCAACGGAACGCCGTGTAAGCTGACCATAGATACTGGAGCCTCTCGTACGGTCGTCAGTTCCCAACTTATAAGTCGGTTCCTTGGGGACTCCGCATACAACCGAGAACGCATTAATTTGGTAACAGCCACCGGTCAGCATATACCCGTCCATGGAGAGAAGAAGATGGAGTTGAAGCTAGGCAACAGAATCTACCTGCATAATGTCATCGTGGCTGATATAATGGACGATTGCATCTTGGGCCTTGACTTTATGAGGAAGAATTGTTGCGAGATTGACGTCAAGCAAGGTGTTTTGAAATGTGGACAAGAGGAACTTTTTATGGAAGGGGCGTTACCAGGGAATGTGTACAGCCTTAAAAAGATTGTTCTTCCGCCGAGATCGGAAACGATTGTGCCGGTAAGTCTTCCTCGGAATCCTGGGCAAACTAATCGTTGTGTACTCGTGGAAAGGGTAGACAATGACCTTCCATGGAAAGTGGCACGAACTTTGGTCAGAGCCACCGACATCTCAGGGGTACGTGTGCTGAACCTTTGTGATCAGGAACAGATTATAGAAAAAGGCACACTAGTTGGTACTTGCGAGGAAGTGGATTGGTTGCGTCGATGCCAATATCTATCGACTGGGACCCTCAGCAAGGATGCACAAACGAAAGTGTCCACACTTTTAGAAGACTGCCGCAGCGCTCTGTCCCAAAATGAAATGGTCAAGGCGAAGAAGATGTTACTCAAGTACGGCGATGTTTTCTCGTCAAACGATGCTGACATTGGGAAGACTGGCTTAGTTCAACACAAAATAAACACAGGAGAAGAATTGCCTATCCGTCAGCGGCCAAGGAGATTGCCGGTAGCACGTGAAAAGGAAGTGGAAACCATGATTGAAGGAATGATGAAGGATGGTGTTATTGAACCTTCATCTAGTCCATGGTGTTCACCTGTAGTGCTGGTAAGAAAGAAGGACGGCAGCATGCGGTTTTGTGTTGACTATCGTCGCCTGAACGACGTTACGAAGAACGACAGCTATCCTTTGCCAAGAATTGATGACACGCTGGACATGCTTACTGGAGTAAAGTGGTTTAGCACACTGGACCTGAAAAGTGGCTACTGGCAAGTTGAAATTGATCCCAAGGACAAGGAGAAAACTGCATTCTCGACAGGAAAGGGTCTTTGGCAATTTAAAGTTATGCCGTTTGGATTGTGCAATGCTCCGGCAACGTTTGAAAGGTTGATGGAACTTGTACTTACCGGGCTAATTGGCGATGCCTGTCTGGTCTACTTGGACGACATCATCATCGTAGGCCGCACGTTTGAAGTACATCTTCAGTGCCAACCTCAAGTTAAATCCGAAGAAGTGTTCACTATTCAAACGACAAGTTAGCTTTTTGGGGTATGTAGTGTCGGAAGAAGGTATCCGCACGGATCCTGAGAAAATCACCGCTGCCAAGGATTGGCCAGTTCCAAAAGACAAGACGCAGGTCAGAGCATTTTTGGGTTTGTGCTCTTATTATCGGCGATTTGTTAAGAACTTTGCGGATATAGCCAAACCCCTGCACAAGCTAACCGAGGAGAAGCGACATTTCTGCTGGGATGAAAGTTGCAACATCGCATTCCAGGAGTTAAAGGACCGACTGTGCAAAACACCTATTTTGGGGTACCCTGATGCAGGCAAGGAATTTATAGTTGACACAGACGCAAGTGACATAGGACTTGGTGGTGTATTGTCTCAACGGAATGGTGATCAAGAGGTTGTAATAGCGTACTTCAGCAAGTCGTTGTCAAAGCCGGAAAGGAACTATTGTGTCACGAGACGGGAATTGCTTGCTGTGGTAAAGTCATTGCAGCATTTTAGCAAATATCTTCTGGGGCGGAAATTCCACTTACGAACTGACCATGCTGCACTGAAATGGCTATTGCAGTTCAAAAATCCAGAAGGACAAGTTGCGAGATGGATTGAGTTACTGCAGGAATACGACTTCACGGTCGAACATTGCAGCGGAAAGTCTCATGGCAACGCAGATGCATTGTCAAGAAGACCTTGTCCTGAAGACTGCAAGCATTGTACTAGGCAAGAAAGTAAAGAAGTCGTACCTGTGAGGATGCTCAGGACAGACCTCAGCAACGAGTGGAAAGAAAGCCTACAACGTGCACAGCAGGAAGATTCAGACCTCAAGCCGATTCTCGAGTGGATGAAGGCCAGTGCACCTAAGCCCACGTGGAGTGACGTCTCAGCGATGAGTTCGATCACAAAAAGCTATTGGGCCCAATGGGACAGCTTGGTGATTCAGGATGGAGTCCTGTGCCGTAAATGGGAAAATGCTCGGGGAGACAGCTGTCATTTGCAAATGGTTGTCCCTAAAGCTCAAGTACCGGATGTTCTACAGCTGTACCATAATGGTTGTTCAGGAGGCCATCTGGGAGTTAAACGGACCCTACTGAAGATACGAGAACGGTTTTACTGGGTCCACTGTCGGGACGATGTCGAGGACTGGTGCCGCAAATGTACGAGTTGTGCAGCGGTAAAGGGACCTCAGACTCGTAGTAGAGGTGCATTGAAATTGTACAATGTTGGTGCACCATGGGAGAGGATAGCCCTAGATGTTGCGGGACTGTTTCCGGAAAGTGAAAGTGGTAACAAGTATTTCATGGTTGTAATGGATTACTTCACTAAGTGGCTGGAAGTCTTCGCCATTCCAAATCAAGAAGCTTCGACAGTTGCAGATAAACTGGTTCATGAAGTCTTCTGCCGTTTTGGAGTACCTTTAGAGATTCACAGTGATCAAGGAAGGAATTTTGAGTCCCAAATATTCCAGGAAACTTGTCGAGTTATGGGTACTCATAAAACGAGAACAACTTCTTACCACCCACAATCGGATGGAATGGTGGAACGATTTAATCAGACATTGGAGAGATACCTGGCGAAAGTTGTGGAAAATCGGCAGTTTTTATTGTCACGAACCCCAAGCTCGTAACAATACCAAGACCCCGGGTCGTCACAAGCCCAAAAGTCTGACCCCGTCTTACTAAGGGGTATCGTATTACCCAGTAACTGGACTATGGATGTCAGATAGGCAGTCGCTCCATGTAAAATACTGGGTATTCAGCTAGGCAAGATGATGATTCAGTGTTACTATTGTATTTTATTAACAATATTATTTTAGTGCAGCGACATTTAATTTAATAATATTGACAAAAGAACGCTATTTGCGACGTTGCCAACTTTCTGATTGCATTCTTATAAGTTCGCCTTTGTACTTTTTATGGTGCATAAAGTTTAATGAATAATAATCGGAAAAAGCAGAGTAATCATATTTAAAGCAAAATTAATTTAAAAAGGCGTTATGTGTGTTTTGCCAAACAATGAGTGCTTTGGCAAAATAACACTATAAATATTGGTTTCCGAGGTACTTCCTAGAGGTCATTATTTAACACATCTGAGAGAAATTCCACGTCGCTTGTGGGGTCCTTTGCTCCCTCCTAACATAATTGTACACGATTTATGACGAGTGTACCTGCGTGTTGTGGTACCTCATACCAGCTGTCACGTCGACACTCAAGTACCTCGAAGTTATTTTTTATATGGTTTTGGTTTGAAAAAAATAGGACCAAAAGACCAAAAAACGGTTCACTAATGTTTCACCAAAACTCCATTGACAAATTTTTAGTTTACAACCAACGTTTCGTATACTATTTATTTCACAAACAACTCATTCCGCAAATGTTTTATTTTATAAACACTCACTTTACAAACATTTATTTGGCAAATGCTTCCCTTTACAAATGTTACGGATGATATTTAATCATTTATACATTTTTCATTTAATATTTAGATTCTTTTGGAAAAATAACGTTTATACAAAATATAATTTTGTAATACACTAGCGACTGCATTAAAAACTGCATTAAAATCCGTTGCGTAGTTTAAAATGTCTAAGCTTACAGACATCGGGAGAGACTGTTTTATACTATGTAAAGATTTTCTAAACCAGTCACAAAGTGATCATGACGGTATTCTCCATTTGGGTCAAATAATTTTCAGGCAAGTATTTTTTTCTATATAATCTAGTCGTTTCTGGCACTCGCCGGCCGCTGCCGCGGCACCGCTCGCTTCGCTCGCTCGGCTCGTGCGTAGGGGGTCACAGTTTTAACCTAACCTAACCGAACCATTTTTTTTTTTAAATAATTAACCTAATGTAACTAGTTCGGTTCCGGGTAGCCTACTAAAAATCATCTCTTTTTTTCTTCTATTAGCGCAAGTCGTTTCTGGCACTCATATTTTGTGTAAAAGTAATTTTTTTCTATATAATCTAGTCGTTTCTGGCACTCGCCGGCCGCTGCCGCGGCACCGCTCGCTTCGCTCGCTCGGCTCGTGCGTAGGGGTCGCAGTTTTAACCTAACCTAACCATTTTTTTTTTAATAATTAACCTAATCTAACTAGTTCGGTTCCGGGTAGCCCACTACTTACTAGATCTCGTTCAAACCAATTTTCGCTGGTAGTTTACATGGTAATGTACATTATATATATTTTTTTAATTTTATCATTCTCTTATTTTAGAAGTTAGAGGGGGGGGGGACACACATTTTACCACTTTGGAAGTGTCTCTCGCGCAAACTATTCAGTTCAGAAAAAAATGATATTAGAAACCTCAATATCATTTTTGAAGACCTATCCATAGATACCCCACACGTACAGGTTTGATGAAAAAAAATTTTTGGAGTTTCAGTTGTAAGTATGGGGAAACCCCAAAATTTATTGTTTTTTTTCTATTTTTGTGTGAAAATCTTACTGCGGTTCACAGAATACATCTACTTACCAAGTTTCAACAGTATAGTTCTTATAGTTTCGGAAAAAAGTGGCTGTGACATACGGACGGACGGACAGACAGACAGACAGACAGACAGACATGACGAATCCATAAGGGTTCCGTTTTTGCCATTTGGCTACGGAACCCTAAAAATGAATTGCTTGTTAAATAACACGTTATTAAATAAAAGTTTATCTAGTGATTATTTTGTAAAGTGAATTATTTGGCAAACTTGTTTTTGTATAATGATGAAATGACAAATCATGTTTTTGCCAATCGTTGTTTGTCAAGTAAAAATTTGTGAATTAATTTTTGGTGAACTGACAGGGCACCCCAAAAACCGGCCAAGCGCGAGTCGGACTCGCCCATGAAGGGTTCCGTAGCAGCAAGTAACATAATATAAAAGTTCTTGTAGTTCGTTGTAACTTTGTGAAAGGTAAATTGCGGTTTTCGATTTATGACGTATTAAAAAAAAACTACTTACTAGATCTCGTTCAAACCAATTTTCGCTGGTAGTTTACATGGTAATGTACATTATATATATTTTTTTAATTTTATCATTCTCTTATTTTAGAAGTTAGAGGGGGGGGACACACATTTTACCACTTTGGAAGTGTCTCTCGCGCAAACTATTCAGTTCAGAAAAAAATGATATTAGAAACCTCAATATCATTTTTGAAGACCTATCCATAGATACCCCACACGTACAGGTTTGATGAAAAAAAATTTTTGGAGTTTCAGTTGTAAGTATGGGGAACCCCAAAATTTATTGTTTTTTTTCTATTTTTGTGTGAAAATCTTACTGCGGTTCACAGAATACATCTACTTACCAAGTTTCAACAGTATAGTTCTTATAGTTTCGGAAAAAAGTGGCTGTGACATACGGACGGACGGACAGACAGACAGACAGACAGACAGACAGACAGACAGACAGACATGACGAATCCATAAGGGTTCCGTTTTTTGCCATTTGGCTACGGAACCCTAAAAACGATGTAATCAATGAAAAACATCCATCTTTTGTCCTAAACTAGACTCTGCTGAGGGTACCTTATCATTAGAACAGGAAGATAAAATCATTGAATATGACAGCAAATGACAAGAGTCAAGAAATAGAAAAAATAATCAGTAATCAAAATAACTATGAACACTGTAACTGAATCAACTTTGGCATAAAGTTGACTAAAAGTGCAAAGAAATGCATACTCTAATAATTTAAAATCATAACAACATCGCCCTCTCCCCCTGTTTACACCACTATGCAGGTCTAAAGCCGGCTCACGGCAAGATATGTGCAGTAATTAAATGTTTTATCCATTACATCCCACCCTGGACGGAAGCCGGCGTAAATTACATAGGGGCCGGCTCAACGCACTAAGTCTTAAGGTGATTTACTGCCAGATATTGGCGCCCAGTCTTCAGCTATACGTGTTTATGTACCTCTTCCTCTTGGAATAGGCAGGCTTCCAAATATTCGGGGCTTGAAGTCGTGGCTATAGCTACAGTAGTAAGTGATAGCCTATCTGACCGTAATGACTTTTAGATGAGCTCGAAAATGTCTGACATTTTTGGCGGAGACGTTACAGGGGCCAAGTTTTTCTTAATCAGTTTTCTACTCAATGCTGTGAGGATTTCTTGGAACCTAACTGACTTTTTTTTACAGTTGACTAGATATTTTAGCCATTGTAATTTTAATAACTTTCTTTTCACAAAAATATATTCACAATCTTATCAAAGCAATGGTTAAATGTGATCTAATCCGAACCGGAACACGACATTCCCAATTGAGACAAAAACCCT
Organism: Amphipoea lucens; assembly: GCA_947508005.1. Taxonomy (NCBI): domain Eukaryota; kingdom Metazoa; phylum Arthropoda; class Insecta; order Lepidoptera; family Noctuidae; genus Amphipoea; species Amphipoea lucens. The sequence continues at coordinate 336,080 of OX382374.1, read as the reverse complement.
CCTAAGCCTTATCTGCAGTTATAAATCTCGGAGGCTTCATTATCGGATCTGCTATAGTTTGTCTTTAGGTCCTTATTACTTGGGCCTTAGTTCTGCTTGCGTTTATTTCATCGAAAGCAATACCAACGTGTAGTTAGCGAAGTAAAGGCACTTGGAGTAAGTTGCAGACGGAAGTCTTAGGAAGTCAGACCGCCGTCTGCAGATTTGCCGTCGAATTGGAGGGATTTGGGTGACGAATGGGGGGTTTGTGGAGATGGCCATAAATGTTATGTTCATGACTTGCAGTAAAGGCACTTCTATCAATAAGAAAGGAAATATTGTCCTTTGTCATCTGACAAAATAATAAAAATCCTTTCAACTGTTTTATAAATATTTCATGAGGACAAAACTACCGTTCGTTTAATGAAAAAAACAAGCCGATTACAAAGTATCTTTTCTTGGGTTTTCTTTACTACTTAAACCAATTTGGTAGAGACAAGAATAAAAGGAAAGAAATAATTAATTATTTACCTAATATATATATATTTTTTAGCTTGTAGGTATAGTATTAAATAATACTTCAACTCAAAAAAGTAAGTTTTATAAGATCAACAACAGTGTTCCGTATCTACACTGTAACAGGAGACATCTGCCCTTATCGCAAGTTATAAATCTGGCGAGCTCAGTTATCAGGGATCACCGTGTCACAATGACGTCACTGCCGCTTCCGGTCTCGAACCGCACTTAAGCCTCCTTGCCGGCTAGTTTTTATTTCAGATTTGAGGGTAGATAAATATGATGGTAGTTTTTGAGACAGAGTTCTTTTTATGAGATTCTATAGCTCAGTAATCTGTAGACTGAACTAAAAAAGGTTTTATACTGTGGAGATATTTTACTACGTAGTATTTCTTTTATGTTACTTTGCTTATAATAATTTTACCTATCGTTATATTAACAAAAATAATAAAATTCTTTTTTCGGCTTCAACAGCACCTTAATCTTCGTACCAAAACCGCCATTGACAATATTGTACTGACACAGACGTGTGATCAAAAACCTGTCCAATCCTGAATCCAACGCAAACATGAAAGGCAGAAATCAATAGAGCAGCACATTCGTGCCGTGACGGCTGCCAAACGTATGAATCTCCTGGGCATTGCCGGCCACCCAGCGAAGATTCCGGCTGTACGAGCCGTGCGAGAGCTGGCTTTATTGAACCAACAAGGGGTGTAGATTGCCCCACAGAAAGAGTTGGTTACGTTGCAGTATGAATATAACGAGCTACGGAATGGTAAGCCACCTTGGTTTGAAATGGGGTAGGATTTTGTATGGTAAAAGTCGGAATTTGTTTATAGTACCTATACAAATGAGAGTTAAAGAAACAGTCCACACAGTCGAGCAATTGAAGGAACAAAATTGTATTTTTTTAAGTTATGCAGACGCTGAAGTGATAAGTTGTTCACACCTTTACTTCACTCGAAACTTTTACTTATTCATACTTTGAGGAAAATAATGATAACATAAAAGCTCCGAAAGGGTCGAAAAGCGATCCCTACCTGGCCCTCGTAACCCTACAGATAAGATTTCAGCTTATCTTTACAGGGAGCTTGTAAAAGCCAAGTCTTTCATCGATGCGGGGATTAGGACCGAGCTCATACATAAGGACCACACGTTATATTTAGAAGATGAAAGGATAACTATTGAAGTTTAGGATTTACGAGGATTTGGAAAGTTTTACTGAGCTTGCTTTACTACATCAATAAACAATAAAATAAGGGTTGGGGCTAAACTCTTTTGTAATATCTTTCTATATTTATACATTAAAGTTATCGTCGTCTTCCGTTAAAATTCACAAGAATAATTTTTACACCATCTCGAATTCCGTTCCTGCTAATTTTATATATCCTTTTATACGTAGCTCCTCGTTGAATCCGAACTTTACTATCTTGGTTATAAGGTTCATTTCGTGTGGAGCACGTTCAGTGAAGTACAGTCAGTAACAAAGCGTTGACAAACGAGCGGCGCGCTCATATCGTTAGCTCGTAATGGCTGTTGGCAAGGAGACAAGAGAAATGTGTACCGTTATGAGAATTACACTAGTGAGGCCTGTACAGATACCAGCTAATCGATACAAGGAGGTGATGGAGCTCGAGATTACTGCGGCTGCCAACAGTACGCAGAGCCGGTCGGTTAGGCTTAGCTGCGTTGGAACAAATGTTTGTACGGCACTGGCCAATGTTTGACTTGGTTTTGTGAAATATTAAGCCATCTAACCCTACTTCTCGTTCTTTTTCTCAACCTGATAAACTAAATCGTCTGTTATTATATAAATGATATTAGGAACACAGCGATTACATTCTTGCCATTCGGTTCAGCAATCACAAGTTCGTGACCGACGAGGAAAATGTTATTTATTTTTTCCTTAACCTAAAGTAAAAGCTCTAATTTATTGGCATGCGACAGTAATGTGTATCGTTCCTCAACAACAACATAGAGCTAATAAAAAAACATAAAAGGAGTGACAACCTTAGTAAATGTCAACAACCCGAGTTGACCCTGAACTTTTAAAATAGAAACCATTTCACCGAGACAGACAGACAAGATGAATCCCAAATGAATCGCAACCACTCAGGTAGAATGACAGATAAAAGCGTGCCATCACATTAATTCTCTATGATTACAAACCTTAATTAAAACAGTAGCTATGGCCGAGATAACATCACAAGTTTTGTCGCCGCCGCGTAAATTATATCCGAAATAAAAGAGGTGGCAACCGAGAGCTTTACGCATAATTACGTCACCCAGGTCGATGTTGTAGAAAGATTGCGATTAGATAAATTGAATTATTATAATGAAGACTGTTTTGAAGATCTAATGTAATTATTTTTGGTGCATAGGTATTAGTAAGCTGTGTAGAAATAGGTAATAGTGACAATAAGTCACATATACCATATGGACATGCATTTTTTATAATTATATGAGACTAAGAAACTGTAACGAACATGCATAAAGTACAAATCGACACTTTTCTGTATTGTAAATTATTAGCACGTAAAAAATAAGTTAGATTAAAATTGCTCATTAGTGTTATTATAGGCAATATTTTAATGAATTATTAAAAACACCAAGTTCTTATTAATTATTGATGGCAATCCATATCTAATAAAGGAAAAAAATGCAAGCTGTGCTCTATGAGGTTGCGCAGGGAAGGTGAAAAATATGAGGCAGGCCTTTCCCAGCAGTGGGTCAGTGTTGATTTTTGTATACATACCACAGTGAATTATAAAGCTATTGGATATTTTTTGGGCCAACTTTACCAATTACGAAGCGCAGCTCAAGCATATCCGACCCTTACATCCGCTGGTAACGTTCGCAGGCAAAATTGGCTTAGGGGTGGGCTTAGACTTAGCTTAGCTGTAGTTTACAGGAGTATTTTAGAATAAGCAAAAGATATTAATGGCTACCATAAATTAATATTGTGCGTTGGTACTTATAAGAATTAGAAATAGTTCCTTTTCATTAGGAAAAGATCGAAAAATTACATATAAAACATATTTAGAAGACTTCTTCTAACTTTAGAAGGTGTAAAAATGAACTAAGGAATATTGTTTCGTAACTCAAACTTAAGATGGTCGAAGGTTTAAGCAAACTAAACCAACAACAATCCGAAGATACGTCAATATCAGCCGCTCGAGTTTACAGTCATTTTGAAACAACCAAAATGTGCTTACTTATAGCCATAGCGGTTTCATGTAATAATAGGTATAATATGAAGAAGCTCGCTTTAGTGAGTAAGTAGCTACGTTTATCATCTTTTCTTGGAAAAATTAGTAGATTGTACAACTAAGGCATAAAATAAGCTATTTTACCCCGAGACGTTTATATCCACGCGAGCCGCAGGCGAGGGTGGATAGTTAAGTCGAGGGGTAAAATGGCTCGTTTATGCCTGAGTTATACACTCTGCTTTTCACTTTGATTGCGAGAAAATGAAACAGGCATAAAGTATACAGTACATAATTAATCAAAAATGTTGCAAAGCATAGCTAATTCCCGCCACCACAGATAATACCGCCACGAAACTTTTTAAAAGTTTTTTTTTTTTTTTATTTCAACATTTGTCATACGACTTGGGTACTTCATACTGCCAAGTCATAAAAACGTTTCTTTGCGTTTTTAAATAATAAATGACAACTATTTCACCTGATTTTATTAAATTAACGATAGAAAACACGGAAGTGGTATAAATTAAAGAAAATGAAATAAATCACGACTTTAATCTGCGAAGTTTTATTGTGCTTGTGTGGCTGTTGGGCCTGATTACCTTAGTCTCAAAAAAAAAATTACTTTATACACTAGAACATAAAAAGCGATTTTATGTCGCCTAAGCACAACATAAAGACGAACTTTTAGAGCATGAGAAGTGAAATAGTAGATTGTTATGCAAGGGTCGAAAGGAATCAATTCCTATACGAGGCATTTAGACGCCCGAGCGCAGCGAGGGCGGCTATAGTCCGAGTAGGAATTGATGACTTTCACCCGTGTTAAACACTCTACTTTTCATTTCGAATATAAGGAAAGTAAAAAGTAGTAGTTTTTCTAAAATATTTATTTATAACAATAACATGCATAGTACCTGTTTAAAATTAATGGAGAAGTTAGAACAATTTGTGAAATTTAAAGTTACATTCTTGTTTGGATTATTTACGGTGTTTGATATATTATGACTTTGGCTATGCTGGATGTCTGTAAAAGTACGAGACTCTGGTATTTGATTAGACGGTGGAATCTATGGCAGAGACTCCCTTGAAGTAGTTGGTTGAGGCGAACTGGGGCGTTAATTTGCTTGAAATTTTGGTTTTATTTTGGACAGAATCCTCAACGTAGCCTTCGGCGACTGTGCTGGATGGAAATCCAGCACAGTCGCCGAAGGCTCCTCGATAGGAATCCTCGATGTCTTTTTACCCGACTGCGCGACGCAAAGGAGTGGTAATGTGTTTATCAGCCTATGTATGTATGTATGTATGTATGTTTGTATGTTCCTTTGAAGCACTATACAGACCAAACGCCTGGGCCGATTTTTATGATTCACACGTCAATCGATTCCTCTTAGTTTGGCGAGTGTCACTAAAGACATGACGTTAATGAAAATTCAATATGGCGGCTACTGGACGCCATATTGTGAAAATGAAAAAAATTAAAGTCAACAAACTATGTCAAGTGGGGTATCGTTGAATAGGTATTTTAAAAATATTAGTAGTTTGGGAAGACCGTTTTTTGATTAAGTAAACTGTTCGTGACTTATCAAGCTTTAAAGTACCAATTTTCGTTAGAATCAAGTGTGTCCCCCGGGCGCGTCTCATATCGTAGGTATAGAGTTATTTGGTATATTTTCATTTCAATAACGTTCACAAGATATGATAAACGTGAGATATACCAACTATTGATATAATTTCTTTACATATAACAATTATATACCTACTCTAAAACTTACTTCGTATAACGTTATTGAATATAACGTTTATTTAATCGAAAATCATTAGGTCTATCGCTTAAAATATATATTGATATCATCATTATGGTTAACACCCCGATTCAGAGCGATCCGACTCGGACAGCTTAGGTTAGAAAGCCTTCGTGGCTTCCGAATTATTTCCGTTACCGTTACCGCACCCGAACTCAACGAACGCAATAGACGACGTAGGATGCAAGAGCGGGCGAAGGGCACCCCGAGGTTCGGTTTGGTTAGGTTACTTTAAACCCTTTCCACAAAAATAGAGGCCCCGCGAAGCGGGGCTTCGTCGACATAGGATGCAAGAGCAAGCGAAGGGCACCCCGAGGTTCGGTTTGGTTAGGTTACTTTAAACCCTTTATACAGAAATAGGGGCCCCGCGAAGCGGGTCTTCGTCGACATAGGATGACATAGGATGAAAAAAAAAGTTTTTATCATATTAGACTAAATAGGTTTTATGTCTATTGAGTGGTATATCAAATGATTTTATATTAATTGTCTGTTATTCTTATAGAAATTAGTTACTTTAAAACTATATCAATCGTTTATTATATTAACTGATCATTATCTATACTAATATTATAAAGAGGTAAAAGGAGAACGAGTAAGACCGTACCCAGAGACAAAGTTAATTGTAGCATTATGGACTATGTCGGTATTTGTTGACCTCATGGAGTAGTTTAATTAATCCTAAAACAGCATGTCTGAATTCACTTGGAGAAAAAAGATATTTAAGGAAGTTAAATTGGTTTGAGAAGACGGTACCCAGAGACAAGATTAATTGTAGCATTATGAACTATGTCGGTATTTGTTGACCTCATGGAGTAGTTTAATTAATCCTAAGACAGCATGTCTGAATTCACTTGGAGAAAACAAATATTTAAGGAAGTTAAATTGGTTTTGAGAAGACCGTACCCAGAGACAAGGTTAATTGTAGCATTATGAACTATGTCGGTATTTGTTGACCTCATGGAGTAGTTTAATTAATCCTAAGACAGCATGTCTGAATTCACTTGGAGAAAAAAGATATTTAAGGAAGTTAAATTGGTTTGAGAAGACGGTACCCAGAGACAAGGTTAATTGTAGCATTATGAACTATGTCGGTATTTGTTGACCTTATGGAGTAGTTTATTTAATCCTAAGACAGAATGTCTGAATTCACTTGGAGAAAAAAGATATTTAAGGAAGTTAAATTGGTTTTGCGAAGACCGTACCCAGAGACAAGGTTAATTGTAGCATTATGAACTATGTCGGTATTTGTTGACCTCATGGAGTAGTTTAATTAATCCTAAGACAGCATGTCTGAATTCACTTGGAGGAAAAAGATATTTAAGGAAGTTAAATTGGTTTTGAGAAGACCGTACCCAGAGACAAGGTTAATTGTAGCATTATGAACTATGTCGATATTTGTTGACCTCATGGAGTAGTTTAATTAATCCTAAGACAGAATGTCTGAATTCACTTGGAGAAAAAAGATATTTAAGGAAGTTAAATTGGTTTTGAGAAGACCGTACCCAGAGACAAGGTTAATTGTAGCATTATGAACTATGTCGGTATTTGTTGACCTCATGAAGTAGTTTAATTAATCTTTAGGCAGCATGTCTGAATTCACTTGAAAAAAAAAGATATTTAACGAAGTTAAATTGTTTTATTAAATAGAATAAAATAAAAGAATAGAACATTATTTATTCTCATTAATTATTATTTTAACTCCTTTATTTCGTTATACATGTTTATACAAATTATATTTTTAAATATTAGAATATAAAAACTTTTAAAAATATAAAAAAGTTGTAGCCCACCGGTATCGGGAACAGGTCCAAGCTATCGGCAATCAGGGCTCCAGAGAGAAGAACCTCCTAATAATGTGGGTCATGTCGAGAAGTTCCGCTTTCTGAATCAAGTCCTTGATCCAGCTGCCCAACGAGAGCCTCCTCAGGTGCTAGTCGACGTTTTTGGCTATTAAGCCATAGGCTGTCACGACTATCGGCACAATGATCGCTGAGTCCACATTCCACGTTTAACAACCTCGTTGTTAATATGTTTATCTTTCCCGGCACACACGAGGGTCGCAATCATGCAGTGGCGTGCACAGAGATTTCAGACAGGGTATGCACAAAAAAAAACTACATCAATCAACCGTTTGAAAATGTTTCTATTTAAACATACTTCACCAGCAGGTCCCACAGGTATAATTTTCCATTTTTACAATAATCTTACTAAATAATAATTACTCGACAGTCAATCACTTGCACCATATCTCATATTAGGACTTGGTTCTACGCATACCTCTATAGGGTACTTACATGCCTCTTCGCAAATGCTCTGACACGTATGATTTTGCGAGTTTTAATTGGTATGTGCCTAAACTAAACAAGATAAGTTCCTCCTCGTTGAGGCTAGGAAATGGTACATCGCTTTCTTCCATCGCTGTGAAACGTACCCTTTGGCGGTTGATATTACAGTCCACAACATATTAGTCACCAAACCTGTTGGAAACGTTAATTCTGTCTTTTATTATTTCGACAGTGTTGTTAGCGTGTGGATTATTCTACAATGTATCACGGAACGTGTTCAATAAGGCTCCAGCGATTTAGATAATTAACAGAATTTGATTAAAAATTAATTAAAATTGATTTAGAACTTGTATTGTGTTTTGTTTTTATTTCTTTTTTGTATCTCATTTTATGCTGCATTGTCGGTTGCCAGCAGACATGCTGGCTAAAGATTAATTAAACTACTCCATGAGGGCAACGAATACCGACATAGCTCATAATTTCTGCCGCGAATAGCAGAATAGCTATTAAAACATGGGAAAAAATAAACAAAAAAAAAATTAAAGGGGGTACAAAGTTCGCCGGGTCAGCTAGTATTGAATAAGAACCAATATAAGTATGGTAATTACAATAATGAATAAAGATAATGAACTTTCCTATAATTTTGTTAAAACAATTTAACTTCCTTAAATATCTTTTTTCTCCAAGTGAATTCAGACATGCTGTCTTAGGATTAATTAAACTTCTCTATGAGGTCAACAAATTCCGACATAGTTCATAATGCTACAATTAACCTTGTCTCTGGGTAGGTACCGTCTTCTCAAAACCAATTTAACTTCCTTAAATATCTTTTTTCTCCAAGTGAATTCAGACATGTTGTCTTAGGATTAATTAAACTACTCCATGAGGTCGACAAATACCGACATAGTTCATAATGCTACAATTAACCTTGTCTTTGGGTACCGTCTTCTCAAAACCAATTTAACTTCCTTAAATATCTTTTTTCTCCAAGTGAATTCAGACATGCTGTCTTAGGATTAATTAAACTACTCCATGAGGGCAATGAATACCGATATAGCTCATAATGCTACAGTCATCTTTTTTTTTGGGTACGGGGCCCATACAACTTTACCCATTGTTCTTTGTTTGTAAGTTTGTATGTAGGGGTTAATTTCTGGAACTACTAGTCGGATTTGAAAAATTCTTCTTGCATTTGATAGCCCAATTCTTGAGGAAGGCTATAGGCTATTTAACGTCACACTAGGGCCCGTAGGAGCCGAGCAAAAGCGCTATGGGTAAACGAAGTGATAGAGCAGGAGACGCGGGCAAGTGATGCAATACGACGAGATGGGTCGAGGGAATAAGAAATTTCACGCGAACGAAGTCGCGGGCAGAAGCTAGTATCAAATAAAATTATAGGTTCAGTTGTTATATCTTGTAAATATTAGAGGTTTTGTAATTATATCATATATTACTTACCCGTCCCCCCCTCTACCAACTAAACGGTTGTAGTTAGAAATTTAAATGTTACGGCAGTAGTACCTATACAGGGTGAATTTTCCAAGTGGGCGTGGATGGCCAAATTCTAAACTATGAGGAATAGCGAAAAGTACTCAAAGGAGTCGCGGGCTCGATTTTGATAAAAACTAAAATTGCGTCATTGGATTTTTGAAAAATCAATATTTCTAGCCAGGAATCGAACATGTTGATTTTGAAAAAAAAAAACACACACTGTATTATTACACCATTCGATAGTGTCCCTAATAAGGATCAAATTCTGGGAAGTAATGACATACGGCAAACTTAAGGAAAATGTTGAATTTTAATAAACTGCTTCTTTTTTCATACTTTGTTCGAAATGATGCTCAATATTTTTACACCCGAAACACTCGTAGCGCAGTCACCTAATCACCTTCACAAAATTATGTTCTAAATTCAAATTTTTAGTTGCAGTACAATCCTTGAGACGTCGAATCCAGCTATGTATTCAAAAACAATTGTCATAATTTTGAACAATTAATCAGTTAAGGTGTAATAGGTAGGTAGCATAAGAAAATAAAAAAGTATTTTGATAAAAATGAGCTCTTTCCTTTAGTTTGCCGTATGTCATTACTTCCCAGAATTTGATCCTTATTAGCGACACTATCGAATGGTGTAATAATACAGCGTGTGTTTTTTTTTTTCAAAATCAACAGGTTCGATTCCTGGCCAGAAATATTGATTTTTCAAAAATCCAATGATGCAGTTTTAGTTTTCATCAAAATCGAGCCCGCGACTCCTTTGAGTACTTTTCGCTATTCCTCATAGTTTCGGATTTGGCCATCCAAGCCCACTTGAAAAATTCACCCTGTATATTACGAAGTTTAAAGGAAAACTATCACACTTAAGTGGGATTTACAACTCATAACTAAAAAGAATAAAATAAAAAAATTAAATTTAAAAAATCAAAAAACCCGACTGCGGTAAAAAACATAATTTAAAAAAAAAACTGAAAAGCTAAAAACAAGCCCATTTTAAATTAAATAAAAGTTGGAAGCAGGCGGGACCCATACCATTTTTATATTTTCAAACTCAAATGGGTCCCGCCTGCTTCCAACTTTTATTTAATTTATAATGGGCTTGTTTTTAGCTTTTCAGTTTTTTTTTTAAATTATGTTTTTTACCGCAGTCGGGTTTTTTGATTTTTTTAACATTGTCAAGTTCGCCCCAGAATCGGCTAACAGTGTCGCTGACGTTCTTCTCTATGCCCGGTATACTGCTCACAGTTTGGTAAATTCAAATATGTTGCTATTTACTTCGGCATATACCTGATATTTTCAATTACTGTATTTGCCTCGTCTTTAACCGAATCTGGGGTCAACATTTCAGAATCGCTTGAACTCATTTTTATTAAAGAAATATTAGTCTATAAAATCAAGTTTTTGAATTTCGGTACAGCTTGGTAAGTATCCCGCCAAATAATACTATTGTCTTTTTTTTATTATAAATATGGAACACACCACGTCATCGCCCTCGCTTAATAGGTTTTTTTTTTTAATTAACACTGGCTGTTTATACACTCACAAGACTGCAGCATTTTCCTTAATTTATATCAAAAGTTTCGTAGTTGACTACAGTTCTATTTTTAAAATTCATTCCCACCCTAAAGAGGGAAGTAATTACTATGAGTCTTTCCCGCCCTGTGGTGGGAAGCAGCGTTTTCCACCCGCTATTTGGATCAAACAAACACTACTTTCCGAGTATGAGAAATGAAAAAAGTTTTTTTTTTGCAACTCAATCCCTAAGTGGGTCTAATTGGAGTTCAAGTAACTGGAAATACCAAACAAACATTTATTGAACACAAGAATATAATAATGTCAGTCCATTTCCAGGTGTAATCAACATTGCCCGTCCTGAGTAAACTCCAACATGCTCACTGCTGTCACCAGCTGGACACTCTCTATGTACAATATCCACACGTACGTAGCATGTAAGCCTGCCACATAGCACACGACGATTATGACTTAATCGCTTGGCAGTAAGTCCGGGGAGCAATCATATTATTATTAGTGCGTCAATACAGAGTCCTTTGAGTAAACCAGTGTTAGCTGGCTTCACTAAGAATTACCTACAAACTAGAACTATGTACTAATCTACGTGTACGTGTCCAATTATTAAAAGTCACAGTTTAATTTGAAATTGAAGCTCTAAAGTATGTAAAGTCAGGAAAAATATTGTTAAGCAGCCATTTCATAGAACTGGCAAAAAATTACAGTTCTGATTTTATTTTAAGTGAACACTCGTAGTAAAGTTTTGTGGATTTTTTTGTAGCGTCTGCTTTGTTGTAAATGTAGTACTTTTATTGGGGACTTGTGGCTAAGTAATAACAGCCGTGTTTATCTGATATCGTTTTCGTAGGTTAATAGTTTTACAAAAAAATATTATTTGCAGCTTGTAGCAAGAAAATGTTCTTCCTTAACTGCAGTTTTCCAAATAATGCTGTTAACTGTAAGTTTCACTATATTTTATCTTCAAAAACCTCATAAAATCCTATACTTTGTAAATTGTTTAATTTCACCCCACAATGTAATACAATCCACCAACAACCCAGTTCCAACTGTTCACAATGGGACCAACACAAGCAGCGTATCAATGTACCAACCAAACAAAAATAACGCGACGTAATGAAGTTAGGCTTGTAATGCGAGGCGAGGGCGGCGGCCATTCAGCCAGCGTAATGAGCGAGCGTTTAACGTTGCACACTACAAAATATGGTAAACAGAAGTTCCATTGCTGTCCGTCGTAATTAATATCTTAAATTGATTGTGATACGAAAATGGACGGTACCTAGAAAAAGCCGAATGTACAAACTCAAAGCATTTATTCCAATTAAACCAATTACAGGCACTTTTGAATTGTGAAGGGGTCGGTCAGTCAGAAAGATGAAGCTAGTTGCCCATTCCAAAGAGTAGGTACCTATGGAGAAGCAAGAAACTCCATGGACACTCTTTTAAATCAAAATAATATGGTTACAAAGTCTTGGTTACATCATTCATGTTAAAAATTATACATGTGAGAACGATGCAGAACGTTAAAAGCGTCCATAATGAGAAGATGAGAAAAAAAACAATTCAAATATTAAATTAAAATAAGCCGTGGCAGCAAAGAGATGACCAGTCCCTACTGACGGCGCCCGTTCACAAACATGACGCATGTATTAGCACCATTCAGCTCAACCATTTTGAAGGGAGCTAAATGATCCAACACATGCGCCACCATCAGCGAGACATTTGAGTGAGCATGACATACTCTCAGCCGCCAGAGCACATTCAAGTCAATGAAAGACGTACCCAGTAAATAGTAGCTTTATAGTGTGTACATAGTACTCACACATGTGTTATGCAATTATACAATACTAGGAGATTGAATTTATACAATGCAAAAATAGTATTTTAAAATCTTCAGCAGCTCCAACAGTATTTTCCAATGCTAATCAATTTATTTGTGCGTCCTTATGGAGCAGGACCAGCATTTAGCCAAGCATTTTTATCAGTGATGTAATCCCCCAATTTATGATATGCCTGGCTGCATAGTGTGTGTTTTATACAAGATTTAACTTTACAATCGTGTAAATCATATTTATTACTACTTAACTAATACTGAAATTAATATTGTCGCTATTGTTGGTATTGCTAGAAGGCTGCCAGTAGATATACATAATTAGTGATTTTTTTAATATTTTTACCACGTAATTTCTTTGAGAGGCTGTTCCAAGTGATGTTAGTAATAGGTAGCAGTAGCAGTACTTTCTTCTTTCTATCTTTATGCACGCTAGCTATCACTCACACATGGCTATTGGTCCTTCTGCGCACATCTCTTCAGTGCACCAACTCAATGAGACGCAGCACTGAATGGTACAACATTCAGCCTATGCTTTGCCGCGTTTTTGATTTGAATAAAGAATGTTTAAAACTGTACATTGAGTTGAATGAGTTTTGCGTTGCTGTACAAAATGTTTGACGTTCATCGCTGACTTTGTACACAGAAATTCTATACCAATGAGAAATAAACCGCCTGTGGAAACTAAAGTGTGTCATTTTAAACAAAACACTCTTTTAAATACTACTTTAATATTTAATTAAATTCAATTGTAGTGTAATCATTAATTCACTATAGATGACTTACAAATCTTAGGCGTGAATTATACAGAAACGGCGAAAGGTGAAGGCGCGGCGCAGGCGCACGTCGCCTTCGTACATTTTGTATGAAAACGTTTTGAAGCGGCATCATGCCTGCGCAGCGCCTGCGCCGCGCCTCAACCTTACGCCGTCTCTGTGTAATTCACGCCTTAAATAAGACTTCCGGAGTTAGTGCATTTAACATGAATTTAAGTCATCAGATTCATAATTGAGTTGGTTCTTCACAAATAATGTTCGACTGATATTTTTTCATGTTACAATGTTTAGATAGCAGAGGAGAGTCATTCAAAGCTTTCAATTATTAGTTTCAGTTGGTTAAATCCGCAGATTCTTGAATAAAAGATTGACCAAAGCTAAAAGTTTTTATCCGCATCTAGCAAAGCTACGTACCAAACAGAATATCTAAAACCGCTCAGTGTTCGGCGCGCAAAAAAACGTTCCTTTTTCAAAATTAAACAATTTCCGCTTCACTTTAAAACATGGCTGTTACAATGAAAACGCAACATCCCATCAAAAGATTTAATTTCCATCGCTGTCAGTGCAAATCATACGGCGGGAAATAAAATATCGAGAGCGATCAATTGATACGACCGACCATAAATTTAGTTTTGATTCATGGAAAATAAAGAATATACGTGAAGCGAACTTTTAATTAAGTTTTTGTTTTAAGTAGGCCTTTCAGTTACATCAAGTTTTTTATTTCGCTTTCATATCATACAATGGTCGCTTTTATACCTCGTCAACAATTTATGTATTTGCTCTGAAACCGAAAACATTAAAAAAAGACGGGTTGCACTCCGGGAGTGCCGGCAAAAGTGAAAACTTGAATATTAACGTTGAAATAAATCAATTATGAATTGAATTAATATAACTAATTTTTTTTCACTATTGTTGCGTCACTTTTTTCATTAATCGATGCACTTTGTTCAATTTCCATATTTTAAACACATATACACGAATTTTACGAATACACAGCAGCGTGGCTACTACACAGACGGTCGAGCCATCAGCTGTCCATCCATCCATCCACATCCACGTCCACCGTCACCGTCACCGACACCGTCACCGTCACCGTCACCGTCACCGTCACCGTCACCGTCACCGCCACCGTCACCGTCACCGTCACGTCACCGTCACCGTCACCGTCACCGTCACCGTCACCGTCACCGTCACCGTCACAGTCACCGTCACCGTCACCGACACCGTCACCGACACCGTCACCCTCACCGTCACCGACACCGAGACCGTCACCGTCACCGTCACCGTCACCGTCACCGTCACCGTCACCGTCACCGACACCGTCACCGTCACCGTCACCGTCACCGTCACCGTCACCGTCCGTCCGTCCGTCCATCCATCCATCCATCCATTATCGTGTCTCACTTGGTTCACTTCGGTTGGCGCCGCCGTCGTAGAAAGAGGGCGGGGGGGGGGGGGGGAATCTCTCCTAACGGTCACGTGTCCTGACGCGAGTTTAACATTTTTTCCCCAGTACAAAAAGTGTGCAACGCCGCTAAAGAAGTTTTCACTTCAAAAATATAAAAAAATGCTTCATCCGAACTATATTGCTTGACGCTTGGTCGGAAAGGCCTAACGTCCAAGTCAAAATGAAATCATTTGTTCAATTAGGCCATTATAAGGTAATTTAGACTGTTATGTAATTATGCGATTGAGGAGTCGCTCTCTCTGATCAGATTAGCCTCACTTTATACCAAAGATTTTCGAAGTTTAACATGACATTTCTCAGTTAACTGCGAAATAATGGTCTTCTGTCACAACTATAAACTTCTAATTACTAATCAAATATGTCTTTAAGGTAGCTTACAGATTTGACGACTATACCAAACTATAGTTGCATAATATTATAAAACAACAGGTCGACCTGCCACAGACATCAGTATCGCTTCAAAAGCACGCTCGAACTGACCTATTCATCAGGAATCCAATCTGGTCCCAAGCTAAGCCTATTGAATGTATACGCCATACCGATATGATATGAACACAACGATGTACATCTTACACACACGAACTGGTTTCAAATGCAAACATGCCAAGAATATATTAGAAATATGATGGAAGAGTTGAAAATGTGTGTGCAATACGATAGGCTTCAAACGGTATAATGTGTTTATTTTTTATCTAAGGTCCTAAAGCAGATTAAAAAGGATTTTCTTTTCACAAATGGCACCCAGGTGTAGCTGAGGGCTGTCTAGACGGGCTATTGTTGCTAATCCGATAAAGATACTTAAACATATAACTTTTAAACGCTTATTTTGCCAGAATTTATTCAAAAACTGTGTGGTAATTATTTACGCAATATCCAACCAACTGAATGTCAGCATGCAATCTGAAAAATAAAATGGCTGACTGTACCAGCTCCAACTTTACAGACATCCGAGTTAAGGCGACGTCGAGGAGTGGTTCTCCAGACGGCGACTAAGAAAAACGTAATAAGCATAAAATTGTGTACTTACAATTTATATTTTTTCGCATTGCAGAGAAAGCAGACAGATAGACAGGTCCCTCGACGAGGCGTCTATTACCCACACGTTAGGTAGAACATGTCAAAGTGAACACGACTCATGTATCCTCTGTAGCTATTGTGTGACGGCTTGTTTCGCTCCTGGGAAACGAAATACCGGCTCCAATGACATACTCGCCTACACCTTAGCAAATTTACCTCGAGTGCTTGACAAACACACAGCACAATCGAACACTATCCCTATTACAGACACACAAAGTCTAAATTACGACTTCAGGAACGCAGCACCCGAATTTGTCTGCTAAACCTTACACAAGATCCATTTGCATCTTAATCAAACCTTGTTGCTATTACAACAGGATCTCAATTCGCGTATCAAGGTTGTAAGGAGCTAGATTGTACGGAGATATCATCCGACCCAGTTTAAAATGTAAGCGACCCGAATTATACTGGTGTAAGTCGAGGACCCTTTGACACAAACGTGGATAAAATAAAATATAAACAGTTGGTACATTTGATGATATTATTTATCTTGTACGAGTGAGAGGGGGAGGTGGGACGGGCTAACGAAATAAACGAGGATATTAATTCATGCCAAGACCGCAAAGTAGTGAGATTTGGATTCCGGTTACTCCTGGAGCCCGTATTCCTCTGCGCCTTTGAGTGTTTAATTCGAGAGCCGAAGGAATGGTTCGTTAAAGGAATCTACGAAACTCCTTTTAGTTCTATACAGCTAGGAAATAATACAGAACACTCTCTTCGTTAGAGTATGTGAAAGCTTTAATGCCGTACTTATCTATTCTGCATTAAAGCTTTCACTCATACTCTATAGAAAAGAGAGGATTCTCCGACCAGACGGGTGTTGTGCTTTGCGGGCAACTGCCCGATGATTCATGTCGGGCCGTTTGTATCAATGCTATTTGCTCGGTAAACTGTGCTTGCGAGATGCAGGATTTTGCGTGACGTCAGTATGCCGCGTTGTTCGCATTAAGATTACGCTACAAATCCTTTATCAAATTATATTAATCAATAAAAAATATCTTGATCAGATACGCTTACAGAATTTATTTAATCTTTTTTCAAGATGAAGGTCACGAAATATAAATTATCTTATATAAAAAAAGTATTTGAAATACACACGTGGGCGTTCTACTCTTGCGTTTAAAATGCATATCTTGATCGATTTATGTAATAAAGAGCATAGGGAATTTTTTTGAGTGAAATCAAACACTGGGCTAGGCAGATGATGTATAGATACAATGTAACCAAAGCCTCCGCAGCGCCTTTCTTCAAAGTGCAAATAGTGAACATTTGATAAATATAACAATTTCAGAACCGGTCCTTTGTCTTTACCTTTGGCCTTAAAATCTAATTCAAATATTTGAATACCAATAATAAATTCATTTCGGATTCAAGAATTTCGCAATTGAATTTATGACAGCTGTAGTAATATTGCGCGGCTAGGCGCGATCTGGTGAGGCATAAGTAAGGCATTACAGAACAAGACAATACTAAAGCCCCAGTCTTGACATCATTTTGTTTTGAGGACGTATTGCCAAAGTTTTAGTCTCTTCCTGGCAATAACGACACATTCATTATTTAACCTAATGCTTGGCAAACCATGCAATGCCTTTTAAACAGTGGTTCGTGCTAAAAATATGCTTTATCTATTTCATGTCAACATTAACAATGCAAAACATTTGTCCGCGCAAAACAATACGACTTCGGAAAATGTTGTATCGAGGCTCTGTGCTCCATTCATTTTCTGAAGCGGCCATTTGTCAAATGCGCGGCTTGAAAGGCGGTGGGGGAGGAGGACTGATGATCGTAGAGATTTTATGGAAGACTAGGAGACTGATTTTATAAAACTAGACTTTTCTCAGGTTTTTGCATTGTAACAGCAACAAAGCTATAAGCATTAGACAATGTAATCATGCTTGAAACTTTGCTAAACACTCACGTTTCAATGTCTGAGAGTCGGAAATCTAACCCAAATTATTGGGAAAAGGAAAACCAGAACGTAGTGCATTTCTGAATATAACTTAATTTTAACATCTTATTGAGCACCCAGCTGCCAACTTTAACGGCTACAGCTAGAATCACTCACCACGACACTAAACTGCTCCTAAACGTCACTAAGCTTCCCAAGGCTACATCTTGCGAGAGCCAGCAATACATTAACTATTCATTTATGAGCACAGCAATGAAAAACCGTAGCTTCCTCTGATCCGGCCATGAATATCATCCGTCTCGTTTTTATCGCATCACTGCTTCCTCGCTCGCTTGCGACGTGGGTGTCGTTTTGTTTCGAATTCAGCTCTTTACAAGTATTTGCATATAAAATGTTAGAACTGTAACACGGTATTTTTGTAAAATGAGGTCATTTTTTTGTATAACGGGTGATAGATATAGGTTCTATATAAGAATCAGCAGCAGTCTTAGACAAGGTTTTCAGTTATTACCGCTTCGTCGCTGCTTAAACTTGTCTAAGTGTTGTCACCTGACTATAGAACTAACTTGCAAACAAGAGCAGGTAAGTAAGAAATGGATAAAATCCGTCATATCCAGATCTGTATGATTTATAACTAAAGTTTGACTTCTTTTAGCATTTCCAGTTACTTCTGCACCAAAATCCAACATTGTGATAGGATTTATGAAACCGCGAACTCATCTTGTGATTACAGAACTGCAGCCAACTAACTCCATTAATCTCTGGAGACATTACAGAACTGATATTAAATTCAAAAATTCATTTCCTTGCACTAATTTTTCTTGTGAAGACAGCGATGACTCATTTTTAATGTAATGAAGTTCTGTCGGGTCAAGTTCAAACTAATTAAAAGTGTAGTCGGGGAATGCATTAACCGACAACCTCCCTCCTCTCCCCTCGGGGGGACGGGGTGTAAGGGATCTCGAAATATTCATGGCGAAGAGTAATCTCGGAGATAATGAGGGAAGTGGGCCGCTGAGGCGAGCCAATTAAAATGATTGCGGCCCGCGCCAAGTTTGCAGCGAGCCTACTTTGATGAGCAATATAATCGCTCCTCTCAGGTAGTTTGTTCAGGGCAAACGTTGCTAGATGGATTTTTTTGAGTGATTTTCTGAAGTGGATTTTGTTGAACGGTTCTGATTGTTCAGACTGCAATGTTCTGGTGTGCTCTATTTTAATACGAAGCTATTAATTTTATGACTTTATCCGAGTTAGCACTTAGCGCATTAAAAGTTTCTACATAACCGTAGAAACGGCCATATCGCGACATTTTGATGGTATTCACATCAGACTTTTTATATGCCATGTAGGTATTAAAATCACTATGTTTTTCTAGTTTTTACGCCACAACAGTTACCAATATGCGCAACATTTTTTATCACTTTCGGCCAACAATATGCGGCGCAACAAGACTAAATAAAAGTGTTGTAGGACGCGTTGCAATAACACGACGCATGGTCGGACAAAGCAAATTGTTCGCTTTGTAACATTCCGATCGCGTGTTTGTGCAGGCGACGCCGACGGTCGCGCTTGGTTCGCGCGTTTACGCCTCTATGCGTAAGCACGCACTGGCTGGTAAGGACGCTGTGTCTGAGAAAGTATATAGGAAGTCAAAAGAAATTGCATCTATCCCGAATTTGCAATATCGTCTCGTGTTGGTATTATGCATTTCTCATTCATCTCTTCATACTGATGCAAAGGTACTGGACCTTTGCGTTGGAAGAGCATTTGACTTTACAGCAAGGATAAAGTCATTAATTGAAGCCATTTAAATATTGTGAATTATCATCATAATTTCAGCCGAAAGACGTCCACTGCTGGACATAGTTCTCCCCAAGCATCGCCATTTCGACCGGTTTTGCGTATCTCGCATCCAGCGTGGTAATTGTTTTCACTTACGAAAAATCATTTGAAAAATATCTCGGCGTCAGAATCAAACCGCGTCGTCAATCCTTCCGAGTGCGTAGAGCAAGTGCCGCGTTATTATTGCGGTAACAAGCGCGCAATCAGTGCTCCACTGTTTGTGAAAACAAGCGATTTTTTGCCGCGCGACCGGTTTGTGGCGCGCGTCGGAGCAGTGTACAGCCGCCTTTATGACGACAGGCCGTTTTACGCACTGTGACGGACAAAGTGAAATATTTTGCTGGAATGTTTGATGAAAACTTGTAAAAATTTAATTAGATTTTTTTTCATAAAACGATAACACTATTTTTTTAACATATTAAAATATTCTGAGCACGTGAGTAAACATGTGAGCAATTTTCTTTTCTCACCCAAGAACTCCTCATGCGATGAGATTGTAATTTGTAAGGGATGGGCCCTTACAATCTCATCGCCACGTCTTGTTAAATCATACACGAAAACATTATAATACTCATCCTCGTTAATAAATTCGGAAGTCAAGTGTTCCGAACACATCAATCACTCAACCCTTCGATGCGCGCCCCTCGCTGTCCGCGCGACCACCGCACACCGGCCGCTCGCGGGCCGGACCGGCGCGGACAGCGGACCGGCCCGAGAGAGGCCGGACGAGATGAAGGACGCTAATAGTCCCGCAACCCTTTTCTAAAGCATGTGGCAACTAATTGGCAAGAGAGTGTGCGTCTTAATATGAAGCCTTCTGGAAGATTGTGTTTACTTTTAAATTGAAATAAAATGTAAGCTGTAGAAATTGCCGACAAGAATTATACAATCGAGGGTAGTGGAAGGAATGGGCTAAGCCTTTGCCCGAGAGCAAGACGCACAGGCTTATAAAAGAAAATAAAATAGGGAAAGTAATAATAATAATCCCAGCCCGTGTCCCAGCCCATCCTCGCCCCACAGGAAGGCGAATGCCTCTCATACAGAAGGAAAGTTAATAGTAGGAAAAAACCGGCCAAGTGCATGTCGAATGGCGCACAATGAAGGGTTCCGTAGTTGGCACGAATTTATCCCAAGAACAACCTTAACATTGCACCTAATTGAAAATCATGTCCTTTGAAGGTTCTATGTCTGCTAGAAGTGCCTTAGAGTTTTGATGGTCGGCCAGTCAGTCAGTGAGAGAGTGAGTGACAAAATTAAGAAACTTTGACTAGTTATAATTCTTAAACTACTGCTTCAAATTGATTGAAATTTGAAATATACCGTGTGTATACAATACCTGCTTGGTTACTGAAAATTCAGGCTTCTAGTTTTATCCACAATGAAGTTATAGGATAGGGGTCGAAAATGGCCTGAACTGCTTCGAGAAAAGGATAGTACGGCCGTGCCGCTTTTTGCTCGACATTGCGGAGGCACTGCCGTGCCCCCTGATAAGACGTGGTCGACGAAGCCCCGCTTTGCGGGGCTTCTGTCTACAGGGTTTAAAGGCACCTAACACGAAGGAGATGACGGGGCTCGTTCGCTCGTTCTGCTCGCTTATTTGAGCCCCTGTCATCCCCTTCGAACCTAACCTGTCCGAGTCGGGGTGCCCCAAGTCCCGAGCTCGCTTTGCTCGCTCTTGACCGACGCTTGATAAAAATTCTCAAATAAATTAAGTAAGTAATTATCAAGCAATGCCTTTTGTCAAACGTTATTTTTATGCTTTGCGTTATTAACTTTTACAATATTTAACACAACTAACTATTTAAACTAGGTACTAAATTAAATGACTAACTTGACGCCTATTTTTTGCCTATTTAATGTTTCATTTTAAGGAATAATAAATCAGTATGTAAAAAGTTTATATTCCAAACGTTGTTTTATGAGATAAAATGATTCGTTTAATTTCATTTTTTAAATTAAAAAAAAAAGTTTATCGGGTAATTATTTTCTTAAGTGAATTATTTGGCAAACTTGTTATTGTATTATGATGAAATGACAAATCATGTTTTTGCCAATCGTTGCTTGTCAAGTAATTTGTAAATTAATTTTTGGTGAACTGACAGGACATATTACAAAACGTTTACAGCAAATCATTGACTAAACCACAATTGACCTTCATGCATTACAAACAGTCATATAGTTCCAAACTGAAACAATTTAATTGCCCCACAATTTCCGTACCTCTAACTAAGCGGTATTATGAACCCGATATTGTGATCCCTGTTGTACAACTAATTTTGAATAGAGATGTAAAAGCGATTGTGTTTAAGAGAAGGGCAGTATTATGTTCTATATTGATAATAACACCGGCCCGCAAATATCTGGTTTCACTTTAGACGCGAGGATGCGAGGGTCTCACGACTTACACCAGACGCGACTAATAGCTAATTTGCTGCGTTTATGGATTCAGAAATTGATCCCATGCTTGCTAACATTTACTGTTATAGAAAGTCATTCCGCGCAAGCGAGTAAGATTGTTGTTTATTTTGCTGAATCTGTAAGATTTATCTAAGTAATATATAAAAAAATTGTTAACTGATATTTAAAGAAAACCAACTCATTTTTATCCCTGCACTACTTAGTTACAACACATCTGCAAAGTGCAATTCATCATTGAAACTATTCTAAATAATCATTCAAAGCAAACATAATTAATTCACCCATTTCTAAATAATCTGTCAAAATATTACACCGATCTGATCGGCCATTGCGTATTTATTTATACAATATTTGTTCGTGACAATAGCAAAAAGGCACAAATTGAGGGCACGGACACAAAGGAACAACACGTCGGAAAGGAACTTTTAAAATGTCCAATGTGCCGTGTGATATGCCTAGTCTAGCCTCACATAGTCGCTTTTAATCCCACTAATTGAATTTGTACGGCTTAGCAGACCGATTAGATCGCATTTGTAGGGTTGAACAAGCTGAGCGGCGCGCTCGGGTGGACTCTTTGAATTATTATTAGTGACGTGGCATGATGAGGGTTGTTCCATGCAAATTAGCGAGTGTTATTGAAACTATCGGCGCCGGCAGCCCGACCGCGAAATTGAAAGATTGATCTTCAACGAGCTTGCTCGGCGGCGCGGAAACCTGCTTGCTTAGCTATGCGCTCTTCGCTCATAGTTCGGGCTTCAAGAGGCACACGTCACTCGGAATGATTTTTGAGGGGATGCTTTTAGATATTTCCGCTTGAAAAACTTTGTGGTTTTTGTATTAAAATTTCAAACCCAATTTTACTAGGAGTGCAGTATTAGACACACGGTGGTCTGAAAACTGGTTAACATTCAAATATTTCAAACTGACTTCCCCACGCCCCACGTAAGACTCACAGATAGAGTATTTTTTCCTTTTACAACAATAGTTAAGTACTGTTCAATAAAACGCTACACCCAAGTTAAAGTTATATGTTATATTTGTTTTCGTATTTGCTACAGTGTATTTTAAGCTTTCTAAAAAAAAAACCATACCGGAAAACATAATGCCTAATCTCCAACACGTGAGGCTAATATACGAACTGGCGAAATGTGGGTGTACTATATATGTATATCTCTGCCTAACCCTTGGGGGAATAGAGGCGTGATGTCATGTAATGTTATTTATCACTTATGTGTTATGTATTAACAACCTCACATCCTCTCCTCTCCCCCACCTCTGCATCCCTATATTTCCATCAACAAAGTGTTCAACACAGTATTGTAGCCCGCATTATTCCTCACAAAACGCTTCCTGCGCCGCAGAATGTTTCCACATTACAACCGGATTAGGTTCACGATGCCTTCACTACACGCTCGTATTATGCATAGCTGACATTAAAGGTGAAGTGGAGAGTTCACACACACAATAACAAATTGCAGAAGGACTAATACCTCCTTATAATATGTAAGTTAATATAAGTATAGGACCAGTACGAAAATAAAAAGACCTTATGTTTCCTTTTTCGTCAACCAGCCATCAGCCAACTCATGGCCTCAATAGTTCCTTTGAAAGAGTCTGTCAATAGTTCTGGTAAGAGTAAGCTACTTTTCCTTTTTGAAGGCCGAGAGCTCCGTGAAGTCTCTCTGCAATGGAATAAAAAAGAAGAATAATATAGAAGTTTGATCTAGCCATTACTTCACTAGTCGGTACAGAATTACTTCCTGCTTTACAATAGAAACTTCATCCTAGCTGTGCAGTGGTGTGTAAGAAAATAACCTATTTAAATAATAAATCTATTGAATTCTAGAACTTCTGCACCTACCTATGTCCTAACATCACCGTTCTCCCGACATACCTGCTGGCTGCAGCGCCCTGCGTGCGGTATCGGGTCGCCTCATTACGGAATATTCCAGCACGGACCCAATCTTCGCGATCGTGCAACGGCAGGAATTGTGGCTGATTGGATGTTCGATATCTCATGCAGGGCGCGATAAATAATAATATAAAACATTTATAATAATGAATGGATAGATAGGTAATGGTGGATAAAGTGAGTTGTAAATGTGAATAATACTGCTTATGTGAAGAATATGGGATAAATGTCATCAGGTAATTGGGAGGGTAACATTTAAAGCTAGATTTTATACGCGAGATCAAATGGGCGACTTCAGAGCATTTGATATACATACCTCTAAATCCATCCTTTCTAGTTGAAGGGCCTATCAATGAAGATTTCCGCACAAAACAAAAAGAACTAACTTAACATTCTGCTATTCGGGATGGTTTCACTGCTATCAATACACTGACAATTCAACCTACAGAAATATCACTTCTTAATCTTAATAGATCCATCAGAAATCTATCTCTTATAATTATGAATAATCTATTATAACCAGCCTCAGGATACAGGGCGCTGTCCGGGCGGCGCGGCGCACCTATCTCGGCTCACTCACATCGGCCCGCTCCCGAATGTAACCAGCCTCAGGATACAGGGCGCTGTCCGGGCGGCGCGCCTATCTCGGCTCACTCACATTGGCCCGCTCCCGAATGTAACCAGCCTCAGGATACAGGGCGCTGTCCGGGCGGCGCGCCTATCTCGGCTCACTCACATCGGCCCGCTCCCGAATGTAACCAGCCTCAGGATACAGGGCGCTGTCCGGGCGGCGCACCTATCTCGGCTCACTCACATCGGCCCGCTCCCGAATGTAACCAGCCTCAGGATACAGGGCGCTGTCCGGGCGGCGCGCCTATCTCGGCTCACTCACATCGGCCCGCTCCCGAATGTAACCAGCCTCAGGATACAGGGCGCTGTCCGGGCGGCGCACCTATCTCGGCTCACTCACATCGGCCCGCTCCCGAATGTAACCAGCCTCAGGATACAGGGCGCTGTCCGGGCGGCGCACCTATCTCGGCTCACTCACATCGGCCCGCTCCCGAATGTAACCAGCCTCAGGATACAGGACGCTGTCCGGGCGGCGCGCCTATCTCGGCTCACTCACATCGGCCCGCTCCCGAATGTAACCAGCCTCAGGATACAGGACGCTGTCCGGGCGGCGCACCTATCTCGGCTCACTCACATCGGCCCGCTCCCGAATGTAACCAGCCTCAGGATACAGGGCGCTGTCCGGGCGGCGCGCCTATCTCGGCTCACTCACATTGGCCCGCTCCCGAATGTAACCAGCCTCAGGATACAGGGCGCTGTCCGGGCGGCGCGCCTATCTCGGCTCACTCACATCGGCCCGCTCCCGAATGTAACCAGCCTCAGGATGCAGGGTGCTGTCCGGGCGGCGCGCCTATCTCGGCTCACTCACATCGGCCCGCTCCCGAATGTAACCAGCCTCAGGATACAGGGCGCTGTCCGGGCGGCGCGCCTATCTCGGCTCACTCACAACGGCCCGCTCCCGAATGTAACCAGCCTCAGGATACAGGGCGCTGTCCGGGCGGCGCGCCTATCTCGGCTCACTCACATCGGCCCGCTCCCGAATGTAACCAGCCTCAGGATACAGGGCGCTGTCCGGGCGGCGCGCCTATCTCGGCTCACTCACAACGTCCCGCTCCCGAATGTAACCAGCCTCAGGATACAGGGCGCTGTCCGGGCGGCGCGCCTATCTCGGCTCACTCACATCGGCCCGCTCCCGAATGTAACCAGCCTCAGGATACAGGACGCTGTCCGGGCGGCGCGCCTATCTCGGCTCACTCACATCGGCCCGCTCCCGAATGTAACCAGCCTCAGGATACAGGGCGCTGTCCGGGCGGCGCGCCTATCTCGGCTCACTCACAACGGCCCGCTCCCGAATGTAACCAGCCTCAGGATACAGGGCGCTGTCCGTGCGGCGCGCCTATCTCGGCTCACTCACATCGGCCCGCTCCCGAATGTAACCAGCCTCAGGATACAGGGCGCTGTCCGGGCGGCGCGCCTATCTCGGCTCACTCACAACGTCCCGCTCCCGAATGTAACCAGCCTCAGGATACAGGGCGCTGTCCGGGCGGCGCGCCTATCTCGGCTCACTCACATCGGCCCGCTCCCGACATGTAACCAGCCTCAGGATACAGGGCGCTGTCCGGGCGGCGCGCCTATCTCGGCTCACTCACAACGGCCCGCCCCCGAATGTAACCAGCCTCAGGATACAGGGCGCTGTCCGGGCGGCGCGCCTATCTCGGCTCACTCACATCGGCCCGCTCCCGAATGTAACCAGCCTCAGGATACAGGGCGCTGTCCGGGCGGCGCGCCTATCTCGGCTCACTCACAACGGCCCGCTCCCGAATGTAACCAGCCTCAGGATACAGGGCGCTGTCCGTGCGGCGCGCCTATCTCGGCTCACTCACATCGGCCCGCTCCCGAATGTAACCAGCCTCAGGATACAGGGCGCTGTCCGGGCGGCGCGCCTATCTCGGCTCACTCACAACGTCCCGCTCCCGAATGTAACCAGCCTCAGGATACAGGGCGCTGTCCGGGCGGCGCGCCTATCTCGGCTCACTCACATCGGCCCGCTCCCGACATGTAACCAGCCTCAGGATACAGGGCGCTGTCCGGGCGGCGCGCCTATCTCGGCTCACTCACAACGGCCCGCCCCCGAATGTAACCAGCCTCAGGATACAGGGCGCTGTCCGGGCGGCGCGCCTATCTCGGCTCACTCACATCGGCCCGCTCCCGAATGTAACCAGCCTCAGGATACAGGGCGCTGTCCGTGCGGCGCGCCTATCTCGGCTCACTCACATCGGCCCGCTCCCGAATGTAACCAGCCTCAGGATACAGGGCGCTGTCCGTGCGGCGCGCCTATCTCGGCTCACTCACATCGGCCCGCTCCCGAATGTAACCAGCCTCAGGATACAGGGCGCTGTCCGGGCGGCGCGCCTATCTCGGCTCACTCACATCGGCCCGCTCCCGAATGTAACCAGCCTCAGGATACAGGGCGCTGTCCGTGCGGCGCGCCTATCTCGGCTCACTCACATCGGCCCGCTCCCGAATGTAACCAGCCTCAGGATACAGGGCGCTGTCCGGGCGGCGCGCCTATCTCGGCTCACTCACATCGGCCCGCTCCCGAATGTAACCAGCCTCAGGATACAGGGCGCTGTCCGTGCGGCGCGCCTATCTCGGCTCACTCACATCGGCCCGCTCCCGAATGTAACCAGCCTCAGGATACAGGGCGCTGTCCGGGCGGCGCGCCTATCTCGGCTCACTCACATCGGCCCGCTCCCGAATGTAACCAGCCTCAGGATACAGGGCGCTGTCCGTGCGGCGCGCCTATCTCGGCTCACTCACATCGGCCCGCTCCCGAATGTAACCAGCCTCAGGATACAGGGCGCTGTCCGGGCGGCGCGCCTATCTCGGCTCACTCACATCGGCCCGCTCCCGAATGTAACCAGCCTCAGGATACAGGGCGCTGTCCGTGCGGCGCGCCTATCTCGGCTCACTCACATCGGCCCGCTCCCGAATGTAACCAGCCTCAGGATACAGGGCGCTGTCCGGGCGGCGCGCCTATCTCGGCTCACTCACATCGGCCCGCTCCCGAATGTAACCAGCCTCAGGATACAGGGCGCTGTCCGTGCGGCGCGCCTATCTCGGCTCACTCACATCGGCCCGCTCCCGAATGTAACCAGCCTCAGGATACAGGGCGCTGTCCGGGCGGCGCGCCTATCTCGGCTCACTCACATCGGCCCGCTCCCGAATGTAACCAGCCTCAGGATACAGGGCGCTGTCCGGGCGGCGCGCCTATCTCGGCTCACTCACATCGGCCCGCCCCCGAATGTAACCAGCCTCAGGATACAGGGCGCTGTCCGGGCGGCGCGCCTATCTCGGCTCACTCACATCGGCCCGCTCCCGAATGTAACCAGCCTCAGGATACAGGGCGCTGTCCGGGCGGCGCGCCTATCTCGGCTCACTCACATCGGCCCGCTCCCGAATGTAACCAGCCTCAGGATACAGGGCGCTGTCCGGGCGGCGCGCCTATCTCGGCTCACTCACATCGGCCCGCTCCCGAATGTAACCAGCCTCAGGATACAGGGCGCTGTCCGGGCGGCGCGCCTATCTCGGCTCACTCACATCGGCCCGCCCCCGAATGTAACCAGCCTCAGGATACAGGGCGCTGTCCGGGCGGCGCGCCTATCTCGGCTCACTCACATCGGCCCGCTCCCGAATGTAACCAGCCTCAGGATACAGGGCGCTGTCCGGGCGGCGCGCCTATCTCGGCTCACTCACATCGGCCCGCTCCCGAATGTAACCAGCCTCAGGATACAGGGCGCTGTCCGGGCGGCGCGCCTATCTCGGCTCACTCACATCGGCCCGCTCCCGAATGTAACCAGCCTCAGGATACAGGGCGCTGTCCGGGCGGCGCGCCTATCTCGGCTCACTCACATCGGCCCGCCCCCGAATGTAACCAGCCTCAGGATACAGGGCGCTGTCCGGGCGGCGCGCCTATCTCGGCTCACTCACATCGGCCCGCTCCCGAATGTAACCAGCCTCAGGATACAGGGCGCTGTCCGGGCGGCGCGCCTATCTCGGCTCACTCACATCGGCCCGCTCCCGAATGTAACCAGCCTCAGGATACAGGGCGCTGTCCGGGCGGCGCGCCTATCTCGGCTCACTCACATCGGCCCGCTCCCGAATGTAACCAGCCTCAGGATACAGGGCGCTGTCCGGGCGGCGCGCCTATCTCGGCTCACTCACATCGGCCCGCCCCCGAATGTAACCAGCCTCAGGATACAGGGCGCTGTCCGGGCGGCGCGCCTATCTCGGCTCACTCACATCGGCCCGCTCCCGAATGTAACCAGCCTCAGGATACAGGGCGCTGTCCGGGCGGCGCGCCTATCTCGGCTCACTCACATCGGCCCGCTCCCGAATGTAACCAGCCTCAGGATACAGGGCGCTGTCCGGGCGGCGCGCCTATCTCGGCTCACTCACATCGGCCCGCTCCCGAATGTAACCAGCCTCAGGATACAGGGCGCTGTCCGGGCGGCGCGCCTATCTCGGCTCACTCACATCGGCCCGCTCCCGAATGTAACCAGCCTCAGGATACAGGGCGCTGTCCGGGCGGCGCGCCTATCTCGGCTCACTCACATCGGCCCGCTCCCGAATGTAACCAGCCTCAGGATACAGGGCGCTGTCCGGGCGGCGCGCCTATCTCGGCTCACTCACATCGGCCCGCTCCCGAATGTAACCAGCCTCAGGATACAGGGCGCTGTCCGGGCGGCGCGCCTATCTCGGCTCACTCACATCGGCCCGCTCCCGAATGTAACCAGCCTCAGGATACAGGGCGCTGTCCGGGCGGCGCGCCTATCTCGGCTCACTCACATCGGCCCGCTCCCGAATGTAACCAGCCTCAGGATACAGGGCGCTGTCCGGGCGGCGCGCCTATCTCGGCTCACTCACATCGGCCCGCTCCCGAATGTAACCAGCCTCAGGATACAGGGCGCTGTCCGGGCGGCGCGCCTATCTCGGCTCACTCACATCGGCCCGCTCCCGAATGCGCTCACCTCACATTATCTCCTCATGCTGTGCAGGGCTGATACTCATTGATAAGGAACTGAAGTTTATTTAATACAATGTGTTGGGGATTTTGAATGACTGAAACAAATTCCGATTGTGAATTGAAAAAGTAAATCGTATTATGTGTGGAGAGCTGCTCATTCTTTACAAATCAAACGAATTACTACTGTGAAAGATATTCATATTAAATAAGTTAATCGCCTGAAGGACACTGAACGAGACACAATAGACGTTTTATTTTTATACGCCTGTGGGAGATTAGTGTCCGTCAATACAAGTAGATACTGTTCGTCCCTTAAAATAAAAACACAATTATTCCGTGCAGACAGAGTAAAGGTATCACGACGACGAACAAGAAGAACGGGATGAGCTGTTATTCAGCCATTTCCTTTCGCTCAATTACCAGCTAAAGACATTCCTTCAAATACATAAAAGTGTTCCAGCCAATCGAAGTCCTATAACAAAGCATTCTCAACGTCAAGCAAAGACATTCCTAATTTAATAAAGATTTCAACCCATTGAGTTTCACGAGACCTTTCGCAGAACGTGTACCGAACATTACTTATATTTCGGACAGTCATGAATTAGTATGGTATTGTCATCGAGTCTCGTCGTCTTTCGCTAATGACTCGGAAAATGGGTGAAACAACCGCTTTTCCAGCCCTGCTCCCTCCCCCTGCACCCCTTGCCTCCCCTCTAAATGGGGAACTTCTCAACTAATCAAACTGTCTTAAAGACCACCTTCGACATATCGACTGGCCAAATTACTGTTGTTGTTCTCTCGCTCCTATTAAGTACACTCGTTACACTTCGGCGTCACAGAGTTAGGAAATTATCTGTGGCCTTGCTTTTCCTATATTGAATTCGAGTATGGTATAGCTACAGTGAATGAGTGGGATTATGATCATGAAGTCACCCTAGCTATTTTATACTGGCCTGGTTATTAACTAATTAAAAGGATTTTTAAATAAATTAACCATAATGAATGCGTAACTTTTAATTTATGTAATGTAACAATGTTATTGGGAAGGTAGTAGGTCGTTTTGGGCGACTTACTACATGCTGAGTACCGAGACTGACACACGTCGTTTATACAAAGGAGCCGTTAGTAGCTATGTGTACTCACGGACGCCAGGCTCGACCTAATGGAGCGACTAATGGAATGGAGTATTTTTGTTCCCAATATAATATACGGCCGAGGCGATTTAGTAGCTTAGATTTATCTCCCCGATAAAACGAAAGATTAATGCATGCGCTAATGTGAAAATCATTTATTTCAATCAAGATAACCATAAAGTTACAATTAAGTTTGATGAAATATTGGTAAACTGGAAATAAAACTATATTTGAGTCAATATTCTATTCTGTGGCACAGGCCATCCACAATTGTATTCTACATATAACTAGCTGCGCCCCGCGGTTTCACCCGCATAAGTGTTGATCCTGTGGGAATATCGGAATAAAAAGTAGCATAATATGTGTTAATCCAGGGTGTCAGCTACCATCATACTAAATTTTATCACAATTGGTCTAGCTGTTTGTGCGTGAAGCACAAACGAAAGAAAAGGCGAAAGTTTGTGTGTTTGTACATACTCACACAATCAGAAACTTTCGCCTTTATAATATTAGTGTGATTTAATTTTCGTTCCTCACAAAGACAGTTTGCTTCTAAGTTAGCAGATACGCTTTTAAGAGATCCCAGCAGGTAGGTACAGTATTTTTATCTCACAAAGCGACGCGCTCTTTACTTGTGGTCACCAAGCGTACAAACGCGCTATGAATGTGTGTGCAACCGCGGGAGCTCTCGATACCGTCAAAGATAATGGTGAATTCAGAAGTGTGTGTGTGTGTGCGTGCGTGTGTGTGTTACGTGCTGACGCTACTCGTCACACATTCTCAGCACTTGGTTACTACATGTAAAGCGCGCCTCGCTTCGTGAGATAAAATACTATACTTATTATTATTAAGTAGTAGTTGATCGGTTTGCGAGGATTTTTGTAAAACTTCCCCCAAAGTTACCCCTCGCTGATACAAATAGTTGCAAAGTATTTAATTTGAACCCTTAAAGATATTGGTTTTAATAAATAAACTTAGATTGTGTAAGTCAAGCGAAATTATTTAGAGCTCATTACGTTAGTAATTTACAAAATGTGGGGTCCCGTACTTTGCGAACTAGTTGGTAAATATTTAGAATTTCTTTAGGGAACTTTAACAAATTACGTGCGTAATTTGAAATTCGTTTTTCTTATGAGAAGGGCGAGTAAATGTTGATATGATAGGTTATTTTGGTAAAATTAGTTCATTACAGCTAAATTAATTACGTAACTTTATGAATTACTGAAAAACACTTGCACAAGTACAAGTGTAACTTCTTTGGGATCGTACGGTACCCAATTATTTTAATTATTTAATGATTTCCCGGTCTCACGTTTCCCCATCTGACCCAATCTCTTTCCAATTCAATCTCCGCCATTCAAAAATACCAATACATCAAAGTCATCGAAGAATTCCAAAGACCCAGAAATACAATCAATACATTTGTATACCGGCGTGAAAATCAAAAGTCTTCTGAGTAATTAGAAAAGGCGGATCAGATCGACGCGGCGCGGTGGCGTAAAATGGAGATACATGATATTTACAGAAGGTCAGGTCCATACAACGAGCGAAACGCACGCACTTAAAGACACGCATCTACGTACAGCGAGAGCTAGTATACTAGCGACGGGCATTCGCTTGCCTTAGTTTGAAATCTGCGTACGTACTTACAGTTAGCAGTAAAGCTTGAACTACGAAACCCGACCGTACAGGAACGAAATAAAGGTGCTCTCAATGTAAAATTGTAACCACAGACTAGCGGTCGGCAGTGCGTTTCCAGTCATTGTATGCTGCCGGCCTTCTGCACCTGTTTACTTTGTGGTGACGGCGAAGTGCGGGTGTTCAATCAGCGGCTGGCATTGTGGCCCGACATCTCGCGCGGAATATTTTAATTTGTGGAGTAGAGTACCAGTGTAGTGGCGTGCGCCGTGTGCTCAGTTGGCGCCGTCTTTTGGGCTGCGGTCGGTGCAGTCGGAACTGGCGGTAATTTTAGCAAACTATAATTGAGTATTTTTGGTTTTAAATTTAATATAGTATTACGCCTGTAACCCCGTAAGGTTCCCCTTCCAGTGAGTTGAAATTGAAATGAGTAACAGGAGATATTATACAAAATTTACCCTAGCTGGTCGAACGAAAAGCCAGTGACGGTGATTGCAACATAAACACTAATAGTGACAAAGATTTCATAGGTTTTTCTAATGAGTTTGACATGAATTTAAGCATCCTGGAATTAAGCATCCTTTCCGTCATGAAATTCCCTCTAGCAGTGTGGTTCTACTGCTCGGTACTGCACCGATCGTGTAGACTGTGGGTTCGGCTCAGGTGGCGCGGCTGCATTAATGGGTATTTCTTATTGCGCGGCCGCCAGTCGCGATTGTCTGCGAGCGACACGAGCGTCGCGCGCCGCGATGACGGTGAATAGCACGAGAAGAGAGTTCCGACCAGATGCGCGCCGTTGAGTGTAGCTATTTCTAATTTAACGAACACAGCCCTGTGTTTGATGTTTTAGAAATAGTTATTTGAATAAGCTTAATAAATGATATATGATGTTTATTTTTTGTGGAAGGTGGAATACAAACACTTGAACACGTCAATAATATTTAAAAAACTAGATGAGGGCGGTATTTCCTATCCGACTACCTACTTTAAGAAGAAATACCGAAACAAACTCAGATTGAATGATTCAGAATGAAGTCATTTAAAACTGTGAAGTACATTTCCTTATTAGTACTTACATAATATAAACATAATCAGCCTATAATATTCCCACTGCTGGGACACATTGTTACGTTGTTTTTTTGCACCTACAACGGGTTGGTTTAGTAAAGTAGCATTTACCTGAAAACATAAGTAGTACATTACGAGGTTTCCGAGTAACACATTTCATTGTAGTTTTACAATCGGCTTCCTCACAATAAATCACTTTTCTTAATCCTAAAACATATTGAATTGTAATTAGTTGCGTTTGTTAACATTCCAAATGTCATTCAGGCAAACGTCAGTTTCTATCTGTCAAAGGCGACATCTGGTGGTCGCCGATTCACAGTTGTAGTTTAAATCGATATTTTAACATATTGATTGCTAACCATCGAAATAATATCGTATGGATCAATCCTCAATTATTTTCAGCTTTTAGTCAAAAAAAGTCATAATAAACTAAATAACCGTAAACGGAAATTAAATTCATTTTTTCAATATAGACTTCTTTCTAGAAACTTCGTGTCAAGTTAACATATTTTTTATCTGTGAATTGTCTTTGACGTAATGTGACAAGTTCATACTTTCTAAATTTGCCGAATTAAGATTCGAGGAGATTTACGACCAAGATGACAAGTTTTAGTATTGGAAATAACAAATAATTTGTTTGTTGGTCTGGATCATGAAGATTCTTATTGCTTCAGCGATTAAACGTCATGTTGTGCAGTTGCTAGTGATTTTCAAGAATTTAAGTATCTCGGTGTATTATTTATCTTCAGTGATTTAATATTATTTTACCCGTAATCGGGGAGATTTTTGGAATGCTCCGACTAATTCCGGGTGTGAGCCAGTGACAGCATCATGGGACTCACTTGGCATCTTGAAGCCCTACGACACGTTGAGTGATTCCACTAAACTTGTTACACGTTCTAAAAGGATTCCAAATTGCGCATACGCAGGCAGCTTTCCAGCCGGTCAAGAATCTTGCAGTCAAGTGCTTTCTCCCTACGACAACCGAGAGGCACCTCGAGCGATTCGTCTCGCCGCCAGGACCTAGAGGACCGTCTGGGGCCTGGACGCGAGACCCGTTCCTCGAGCACAGCGAAGCCTCGTGTGGAGACGACTGCGGCCGGCATAGTCCGTCTAGCGTTAGCGCGCAGGCGGGACGGTTTTTTCTTTTACCTACTTTAACTTTTAATTATACCTTATTACGGTTCCCGTAAGAACCAGTTGATTGTCTGGGTCCGGTTTTCGATACTGGAAACCGGCCTGCATCACAATTTAATTTGTGGATCTCGGGTTCGACATCCTACCCCGTCCGGAATAGTATTGGACACCTTCGTCGGCTCCGGGATCCGGGACTCTCAAAGTCCCTGGCGCCCATTTAATAGATTTTAAATTAAACAATAACTGGAAGGATACTTTCTCCTTAGTTTTATAATAATTATTAACTTTTAACTTATACTCATTTCAAACGGAACAGTACAGGGTTTATCTCCAACCCCCCACGACCTTCGCTCTCTATATTTCCTTATTAGCTGGCTGGCAACAATTTGTTATTTTTTTAGTAAACTTATTTATTAGTAATGTTACTTAACCAGTTTTTTTTAATTAACAGTGTTTGAGATAGTTGTTGTTTCATATTACCATACCCACTAGTTTGTCACTACAGATACAAAATTTTAATTGTAACAGTGGCGCCCAACGTGGGGCAAACGGTTTGTAGTGGTACACAGGTTTCTACTGTGTCCACATTTGTAAACTATATTTAGAAGTTGTTGGTAGTCTGTGGTTGTTGCAGGATTGACACCCCAGGGAAGTGTAAACCTCCGGATTGCTGGTAAGGCAGCAAAATGATAGTCCTGAGATAGGTGGCCTAAATGGCGGGCGTGTAGGCTGCATTGATGGAAAACGTTTCAGATGGTATTTTTTTTTTATAAGGCAGATTAACCGTCACATTTTTATTATGGTAGACGGTTAGCCAATGTTCATTAGTTTGTAGCATTTAATTTCTTTTAGTGTATTGTTGGGGTACCAGCTCGGCACTATTATCGGTAGTTATTTAAATATTTTTACTCTTTTTGGAGCTTGTCTTTTACATGTTGGTAAATGGATTAGACTCGCGCATCTCCATTTATTTTTCTTTTCTTTCTCTGTTCTTGTTTTCAGGCATGAACGTTGTAGATTTTTGTAATTTTGCTTGGTCATTCGGAGTCTGCTTTGACGCTGGAGGGCCAGCGTCGAGATTTGCCCTAGTGGGTCAAATCTCTGGTGGTTGGGGAGGTACTGTTACGTTGTTTTTTTGCACCTACAACGGGTTGGTTTAGTAAAGTAGCATTTACCTGAAAACATAAGTAGTACATTACGAGGTTTCCGAGTAACACATTTCATTGTAGTTTTACAATCGGCTTCCTCACAATAAATCACTTTTCTTAATCCTAAAACATATTGAATTGTAATTAGTTGCGTTTGTTAACATTCCAAATGTCATTCAGGCAAACGTCAGTTTCTATCTGTCAAAGGCGACATCTGGTGGTCGCCGATTCACAGTTGTAGTTTAAATCGATATTTTAACATATTGATTGCTAACCATCGAAATAATATCGTATGGAGCAATCCTCAATTATTTTCAGCTTTTAGTCAAAAAAAGTCATAATAAACTAAATAACCGTAAACGGAAATTAAATTCATTTTTTCAATATAGACTTCTTTCTAGAAACTTCGTGTCAAGTTAACATATTTTTTATCTGTGAATTGTCTTTGACGTAATGTGACAAGTTCATACTTTCTAAATTTGCCGAATTAAGATTCGAGGAGATTTACGACCAAGATGACAAGTTTTAGTATTGGAAATAACAAATAATTTGTTTGTTGTCTGGATCATGAAGATTCTTATTGCTTCAGCGATTAAACGTCATGTTGTGCAGTTGCTAGTGATTTTCAAGAATTTAAGTATCTCGGTGTATTATTTATCTTCAGTGATTTAATATTATTTTACCCGTAATCGGGGAGATTTTTGGAATGCTCCGACTAATTCCGGGTGTGAGCCAGTGACAGCATCATGGGACTCACTTGGCATCTTGAAGCCCTACGACACGTTGAGTGATTCCACTAAACTTGTTACACGTTCTAAAAGGATTCCAAATTGCGCATACGCAGGCAGCTTTCCAGCCGGTCAAGAATCTTGCAGTCAAGTGCTTTCTCCCTACGACAACCGAGAGGCACCTCGAGCGATTCGTCTCGCCGCCAGGACCTAGAGGACCGTCTGGGGCCTGGACGCGAGACCCGTTCCTCGAGCACAGCGAAGCCTCGTGTGGAGACGACTGCGGCCGGCATAGTCCGTCTAGCGTTAGCGCGCAGGCGGGACGGTTTTTTCTTTTACCTACTTTAACTTTTAATTATACCTTATTACGGTTCCCGTAAGAACCAGTTGATTGTCTGGGTCCGGTTTTCGATACTGGAAACCGGCCTGCATCACAATTTAATTTGTGGATCTCGGGTTCGACATCCTACCCCGTCCGGAATAGTATTGGACACCTTCGTCGGCTCCGGGATCCGGGACTCTCAAAGTCCCTGGCGCCCATTTAATAGATTTTAAATTAAACAATAACTGGAAGGATACTTTCTCCTTAGTTTTATAATAATTATTAACTTTTAACTTATACTCATTTCAAACGGAACAGTACAGGGTTTATCTCCAACTCCCCACGACCTTCGCTCTCTATATTTCCTTATTAGCTGGCTGGCAACAATTTGTTATTTTTTTAGTAAACTTATTTATTAGTAATGTTACTTAACCAGTTTTTTTTAATAAACAGTGTTTGAGATAGTTGTTGTTTCATATTACCATACCCACTAGTTTGTCACTACAGATACAAAATTTTAATTGTAACAACATGCCTCCTCTCGGTGAGAGGGAGTGGGCCGTATTCCACCACGCTGGCCCAGGCCCAGTGCGCGTTGGTAGATGTCACATGTCTTCGAATTTTTGGTTCTAGAACATGCCGGTTTCCTCACGATGTTTTCCTTTAGCGTTTTGAGAGCAGTGATGATGAAATAATTTACACAAAGTAAAGCGCCTGTCTGGATTTGAACCTACGACCTACAATTCGTAAGTCGCGGCCGTTACCACTTGGCCACCACTGCCATTAGTATTTACTTAATCATTATTAAATGGACTTATTTCACAATTACCTACATCTGCTTTACCATTACACCAGACGTGATTGTGAAACAATTAAAGTTATGAGCCTGTCTTACGCGGTAGGTATC
Organism: Amphipoea lucens; assembly: GCA_947508005.1. Lineage (NCBI taxonomy): Eukaryota > Metazoa > Arthropoda > Insecta > Lepidoptera > Noctuidae > Amphipoea > Amphipoea lucens. The sequence goes on along the minus strand of OX382374.1, from coordinate 298,356 downwards.
TATGTTTCGTGCCGTAATCCCATGATTATGGCACGAAACTTAGATACCGCATAAGGTCATAAATATTATAAGCTACGTGTACCAACACCTAATATGGAACTTAGTCAATGTTATCCGTATGCACATTTCATGAGCGGTATATTCTATTGCAAAACTTATGGTAACAACAATTTGACTAACAGCCACCTATTCAAACACTAAAGAGGCGTGATTTGATAAAACACGTCAGATTTCAAAGTCAAAGCATTTATTTCAAATAGGCACAAACAAGACACTTTTGAACGTCAAAAATTACATAACAAAGCCACGATGAGCGCCGCGTACCCGCGTATGAGTCTCATGCAAATCACACGCGCTCGACAACTTACCGAACAAAGCTCCGAACATCAGGATTTTCTTATTTCTTTATTGTAATGGACTAAGTTTTAAGAGACGAGCGGGTTGGCTGTTGTCAACTGAGGAAGAATGTAAATGTAAAAAGTAATCATTAAGCTTTTCAACAACTCATGCAAGAGGCAAATGTTTACTATCTATCTTGTTAAGAGATTCTGACATTAAATAAAACATACAGCCCTTTATTATTATTTATAAATTGTAGACTGGCGTACAGTGGATAATAGGGCTCGTTCAAAAAGTCTTCCATTGTTCATAGATCATTTGCAAAGTTGTAGTGATCTTCCTTTTATAATAATTCATTTAGAATGTCCACTGACTCGCTGTAAGTTATGACTTACTCAATACTGGCGCATGTTTCAACATGTAAGTTAGCACATTCATCACTGCCTGCCGTCACATATCAAACTGAGAGTGCTTCGCCATTTTATTCAATACTTTCGCACTGTTTGTATACAAGCTTACGTTTAGGGGTGAGGTGAGAGTGTAAAACAATATTAACTATGGTAAATTGAGCCCCCTGTATACTCTAATAAACTAGATATTATCAATAAGGTTGAAGTACGAGTTTTTATTGCCTTTAAAAAAAAACTTTAAATATTCTTCAATTGTTTTTCTCCTAAAAGCTCTGAAGTTCACTCATTTAAACTTTGTTAGACCGGAATAAATCGTTCAAAGTTGGCTTCAGACCTAAAATATCCTCTAACCGAATAAGTAGTTCTCAGTATTTCACGAGCATTAACGTCGAAAACAGCTCCGAATAAAAGCTTTAATTACTCTAATCCTTAAGAAAACCCCTCAACAATCCTAATACTTTTAATTGCCGTATACGCTTTGAGGCCGCACTCCGGTCCTTTGAGGCGCGACCTCCAACCGCTGTGTTGTTCCGAACAAAACGAGGAGCGATAATAAAAAGCCATCTTCCATTCCGTCACCCACTCGAGCCGCCCGCGCCGCGTGTTCACAAAACGAATGCTCCAGACGAGATTACGCATCAACTCAGCCGTGTCAACAAACTTTGCCAATCTTTCTACCATTATTAAGTAATCCGACACCCTAAAACCAGCTTTAACACTGCCGAATAAAGTTTAAATTCGACGGCAACGATGAGACACAGCAATATGTCTTTTCCATTTTTCCTATATTTGTCGAGCGTCCGAGCGACAATTTGGTCGCCAATAAATGCGAGCTGCAAATGGCTCCAATATTCAATGCCACCATGTCAAGCTGCGGCTCAACGATTGACTTACAAAGGACGTTAATTACATTTCTTATCAAATGGTAGATGGTGCTCTATTGCCATTTGCATCCACAGTCGATTAGTTTTTATTACATTTTAATCCTGGATAAGCCTGTTTTCTTCTAAACCTAGTTTTCATACTTCAATAAAACGTGGAAGGTCTATCTATCCTATGAGTACCTTTTCATCGAAATCATAACTGGCCGTTGGATATCAGGTACCTATTTACATATTTTTTCTTTGAGATACCGCAAAGTCGGAAAATAAGCATAATTTGTGTAAATTATTTCCACAATTTATTTATATCCACTTAAATGTCGGAACATTGTTGCTACTTGGGTCAGGTCAGTACTTAAAAAAAAACTTGCATAATGTTCAGCAAAAAGAAGAACTGCTTAAGTTCCTGTCTTTTCAGCACCGAAGTGTACAGGATGTAGTCGTAATTAAGTGGAACAGCTGTGTCGAACTCTGTCGGTGAACTGAACGGAGTCGCTTCACTAACATTATGAGATTTGTTACGTTATTCTGGTGTAGTTAAGTTAGGAGGAAGTTTAACTATCTTTAGAATATCTGAATAATTTTTAAATTCAAACATAACTCACGCCTTCTTCTTATCGGGGCAGGCAGAAACTACAGAAGCACCACCACCTGCCATCATCTTTACATATGTAGGTACTACTTTTGTCTCATTTACGTTAATACATCTGGTCATATACGGCCGCCGGTTGCGAGTACTACCTGACCTTTCTGAAGAACATCATCAATAAGGTTCCTACAACTATATTCGCGCATTATTGGTGTCTCAATGCCTCTCAATATGATCAAACCATCTACGCATACTTTTTTAAATTTTAACTAAATCCTCGTTGGTTGTTGTCGTTGTTTTTACAAACATAAAAACTAAGCAGTTCATGTTGAAAGTAAACAAATGACACAATTTCAAAAGGTAAGACTTTTATTTAGAGAACAGTAAAGAAAGAACAATAAGGAAAACAAAAGGCTTATTTTAAAACTCAGCGTCAATAATACACTAAAGTTCTGTAAAATCTGTTCGGTGAAAATAGAAAAACAAACTTTTTCAAAGTAACTAAAAGTGTACTCCAAGATTTTGTTACAGGTTCTGTTCCTTAAAGCATACGAGGACATACACTAAAACTCGTATCAATAGGGATGAGTGCAGAGCCTTAAACTTACCGACACCGACTGAGTTACTACCGACGACGCGACGGTTCATTACTTACTACTGACGGGTCGTAAGTAAAGGGTGCAATGAGCTATGACCGAGCAACTTCTCGTTTATGATGTACTTGCAGACGTATGGGTACAAAGCGATGTGTTTTACATGGCAGTCGTAAAATTATGCGGATGAGTTATCTGAAAAGTTTATTACAACGATATTCCGTAAGGTTAAATTTCTCCAAGTACCTAATCCTGTTATTATGTATCTCTTGATGATATTCTTATAGTTCAGTAGCAATAAGGATGTGGATAAGCTACTGTAAAGGCCACTGATTGTACTCATAAACAGTAACAAAAGCGTTAATTCTGGGTAAGTGATCAGTGGATCGTAGGAATAGCATCTGTAAATACTAAATATTCTAGAATACCGACAGCGAAATTGATGGAATCGCAGCTTAGAAGACTGCGCCCTGTGATGGACTTAAAAGGCTTTTTGATGTAACGAGTTTGAGTGCATTTTTCAAGCTATTTTCACTTTAAATCCATTTCTCTTTAACGTCCACACTAGCACAGTAAATCCATTTAATTTCTTTTTGTCAAATAATGAAATAAATACGTCAAAGTAAAATCTCACGCTCGCCATTACTCGGACGTACAGGAACTAGGTTAACGATGCAGAACTCGGACAGAAATACCACTTTGTTATACAAGGTAACATTAGCCTACGTATTATAATATAAATTAAATTATACCTAACCTCCTCTTTATTAATCTACTTATATAAATTTTAATAGGCGCAACAATATTTATATTTTAAGTTAACGATTTTGTCAGTTTTTCCATGCAACAATTAAATAAATTACCCAAAAAAGTATCTAATATTAATAAACGAAAATGATGGTAAAACGTGTTTCAGGTTCTCCGGAGACCGACCACAAAAATAAATTAACTGTAGATTTCAACAACATTTTACGAAAAGAACAACGCGGACCTAATAATGACCCTATAATACTAGTTTACCTCTTTCAACTGCATCGATTTACTGTATGCAATGGTCCTTCGGTACTTCATCATCGAGTGGGTACCGCTAACGAGCGCTGCACAAAGCCAACAACATAGATATAAGAACATTACGAGCCGGACGTCAGCGCTGCGGCCCGGACGTCAACGCTTGGCACCGAGCGGACGCATGCGATCGGCGGCGGACGAGCCCAGCCAATTAACTTGTCTCTTAGAATCTAAACCAAGCTTGGACTGCTTAGAGCACTGACTTACTAGCCTTAAAGGACATATTATATTTTAATATGTCTAGGTAAGTCAGTTGAAAGGATGGGGTTCATCGAAAGGGGAATTGTTGACTTTCAAATTGCACACAGAATTGCATAGTTCGTTACACTTCCCATAAATATTTCATTGCCAATTTTTACAAAATGGGAAAATTGATTCATGAAAGATTTATACGGCTTTTTGTACAACATAAAAATTGTACCCTTTTTATTTCCCAAACGAACGTGGGTGGAATTTTATTATAGATTGTACAGATTCAAGCCCGTATCAACTTGCACATAACACTTCAACATTATACGAGTACACTGAAAAGTTTTGAATTCCTGGAAATCTACAACATCGAATTTTTTCACGAACGGAAAACCACCTAACCCAGCGAAAAAATATAACAAAACCAACAACGCTAAAAAAAGCAATTACACAAAAGTTTATAATTTGGTCACGTCGGCCATCATGGAATTTAATTATAAACCGCGCGTTTTTTCATCCTCTCCATATAATTGTTTAAATACAAAGTGTGGGATGCGAGTCTGTCCTAATTACGTGATATTACAAAGAAAATGCGTAAATTCTGGGTATCTATTCATTTTTTCTCCTTTAAGGTGAATGCGTAGTTGTAGCCCGCGAAATTCAATTTTTCTTACGTTTTTTTAGCAATTGTCAGGTCAGTGTCAGGTTGTATCTTGATCAAAATATGATTCGCGATTATAACAGGTACATATTTACAGAATTATAATAATTAGAATTATTAATACATCTTTCTAAGTTAGATTTCTACCGTTAAGAACAAATCTCGTATGGAAAAGTGTTTATGGTAGAAATCAAAGAGATATATTATACTAATGATTCTAATGATTATAATTCTGTAAATACATATCTATTATAGTCGCGAATCCTATTTTGATCAAGATACAACCTGACACTGACCTACAAATTGGAAAAAACCTAAGAAAATTTAAATTTCGCGGTCTACCACTTCACATTCACCTTAAAAACAAAGATAATTATTATGAGTACCCTCATAATAATTATTTAAATTAAAATTAAGGTCTGCAATGATTTAATGAAACTGACAAAGAAACCCGGTCTGTGTGAAATTCCTCTGAGATTATTAGTTTCTTCTTATGACAGTCACGCTAGAAATCTTTCAAGCTCTGATATCAAAAAGGCTTTCTTTAAGTGTGATAGACGAATTTAATATTAGGTCCTTACATATGAAATTGGCGTTTTGTATGGAAGGAACAAAAAGTCGAATATTTTTTAATATAATATATTTAATTAATCAAAGTATGAACCATTGTTTTCAATGCACTTTTGCCATCTTATAGGTAGTTCATTGATCCCTTTACTAAAAAAACCAGTCGGACGGGAATCAATAAAATCTTTGAAGGCGATTTGGACTGCCCCATCGGAGTTGAATTTTTTCCCTTGCAAAAAGTTATCCAAATTGCGAAAAAAATGGTAATCTGTTGGAGCAAGGTCCGGGGAGTACGGAGGATGTCTAAGACATTCCAATTCAAGCTCTTCTAATTTGGTAGCCGTCTGTTGCGCAGTGTGTGGTCTGGCGTTGTCGTGAAGCAGCAGTGGCGTAGAGTGATTGAATTGGTTGTTTAGCCGCTAGCTTTTCCATCATGGTTTGTAATTGCTGACAATAGACATCAGCTGTAATAGTCTGGCCAGATTTGAGAAAACTGTAATGAACAATACCGGCACTAGTCCACCAAACGCTTACAAGTAACTTTTTTGGGGTTAATTTTCGCTTGGGGCAGGATTTGGCTGGCTGGCCAGGATCCAACCATTGCGCTGAGCGCTTCCGATTATCGTAAAGAATCCATTTTTCATCACAGGTAATGATTCGGTTTAAAATACCTTCATTGTTGTGCCGGTTCAGTAATGTAACGCAGCAGTCGACGCGCGTTTGCCGGTTTGCTTCAGTCAATTCGTGAGGTACCCACCTTTCAAGCTTTTTAATCTTCCCAATTTGCTTCAAGTGAATTAAAACAGTTTTATCACTAACATCGAAGCCTGCAGCTAACTCGGACGTGGTTTGCGATGGGTCCGCTTCCACAATAGCCTTCAATTCTCCATTATCAACTTGGGTCTCAGGCCGTCCACGGGGCTTGTTCTGCAGGTCGAAATTTCCAGAACGAAAACGTTGGAACCAAAAACGAACTGTGTTTTCTTTTGCAACATGACCGCCATACACATCATTCACCCTTCGAGTCGTTTCCGCAGCACTAGTGCCACGGCGGAACTCGTACTCGTAAATAATGCGATATTTTAAATTTTCCATTTTGTAAAATGAGTGACGCAAACAGAAAAAACAGAAGAAAAAAAACAAATGAATGACGGTCATCGAAGCACAAATACATGAGTAAATAGCTGTACAAATTTGAATTTGGAATTCCTTACCAAAGAGGAGAAATTCGTGATTAAAGTGGCCAGTACGAAAAACGCCAATTTCATATGTAAGGACCTAATATTTTCCCAGAGAAAATAATAATATTCCGCTGATCCATGAATTCATACACCGCCTTCAAAAGTTAATCATAAATATATGAAAACAGGAAAGTTGTGTTATTCTTAAATCACGATCGAACAATATTCGCAACAAGGAATCCCCACCGAGTGCCGGCTACCGCACGGAACACAATAAGTACGCAAGTTAACAATAACAACGTGTACCCATAACGCAGAGTGGGCGAAGTGTTGGCATTTTCTGTATTTCTTTAGTCACTAAGCTTTTGGTAAATAATCGCAATTAATTTACAGTATTTTCCAGTCAGTGTAATGGTAAGCTTTTCTTGTCTTACTCATCCGATCCGCTTTATCTTAAACAGAAGAAAATCTACCTAAGGAAGGGTTTTCGGAAATCCGGCTGCGAAGGTCCGGCGCGGGTACAAAGGCACTTAAACCTGCACAAAGCTAGGAATAACATAAAGGAGCAGAATAGCCGTGTTTTGTTTCATTGCGAGCACTCGCTAATTGTGTGGCGCGGTCAAGTTATTGTGCCAATTTACATATTTGTAAGGGTAAGCAGAATACACTGCCTTATTATCATTATACGTTTTTTCCTACATGCATTTACAAGTATCATAAAAGTAAAAAATACAATAGAATACCATCCACGATACAAAGGACTTACTTAATGAGAATTTGTTTATTCTACAAATCACAACTAAAATACATAACTTTTTATTTCCTTCACAGTTTTTTCTTGTTAGCCTATGCTATACCACTGCTGAGCAAAGGCCTCCCCCAAATCCTTTATACAAGGGGTTTTTTTTTTGATATCCCATAACTCTAGGGGGTCATTGTACTCATCATTATGAACAACTTTTACTATGGGGTCAAACCTGAAATCGCGAAAAAAAATCAGCTGTTCCCTACATTTATGTTCGCATAACTCGTCAAAATGTAGGGAACAGCTGATTTTTTTTTACATACAAATTCAACTCCGCGCGCATGAGCGCGGGAGCGCGGGAGTTGAATTTGTATGTAAAAATCTGCTCACCGCGACGGAGCGCGGTGCAGTGTGTGGAGCGCCTTATTGAAATAACACTGATATTACCTTAGAGGCTGTCTTTTAATAAAATAAATAACAATTACTTACTTACTATCTAATCCATCCAACCAGTTGCTAGTTACTAATTACCTAAATAATTATTCCCTAATTTATTTTTCGAGAAAGCAAATCAAAACTGGTTATAGTAATTAAAATAACTATTTTCATACTCGTTAGTCGTAATAACAGCGGTGTCATTAAATATTTGACTGATGCTGCCTAAATATTGGCCGCGAGTACTCCGCTGTAACGCGGCGCAGGCGGCGCGGGCGAGGGCGGCACTACCGGTAATGAAGTTGCTGGCGCTCGAACATGGCCGTGTAATATTGGTTATTAGCGAAACAACAAAATGTGGCGTACACGAGCGGCTATTACAGTAATTAATTTCGTTATTAATTACACAAAGCACAGCGACGGATCAAGTGGGATCATTACTCGTGGTGACACGAGGTGACGTGACGCGACGTGACGCGTCGTTCACGTCATGACGTGGCCGTCTCTTCGCTCGCTGCGCTTGTTTTATGAGCAGCGCGTAAATGCCTGCTAATTGAGTGCCACCCTAATTGTTTCGGAGTCTCCTTTTAGGACATTTTGGAGAGTCACTGTGACTTTAATGTTGTAAAGTCTGTCAGTAATAAATATGCTCCAAACAGAGTTCGTTCGGTTTAATGAACTTGTTTTAAGAGTTATTTTAGAATAAGCCTATTAAGCTACATTGAAATTACAAGGAAACAAGGCAGAACATAAAATACGAGTCACAATACGTGCAAATGGAAATAATGCAAGTAATAACAGCATATTACGTCTCCCCAACAAGATCCCCTCCTAATTTCCGTTAGTTAATTATCATCACAACTTACGTGAGAAAATATACAGCTGACATAATGTGTAGGACAGTGCACTGAACGATACTATCGCGAAGACAGCGAACAGTAAGCCAACCCCGTTCCTAGTTCCTGCAAATAGGTGCGGTCATCGGCAACAGCTCAGTCAATATTTACTTCGGAAGTTTACGAGCGGATTACGTGAAGACTAATCTTAAACACTTGCCGCAGAATGTATGCAAATCGCAGAGGCTACAGTACCTTGTTGAATTAATTTGTAAGTGGTCCTTCGAGTCGTCCGGGCCGCGGTCCGTAAGTCCCGGCTTACGGCCCGGGACGCCCCGGGACGAGCCCGAGACTGACTTAATCTTACAAATTACAAGCAGGCCTAGTCCATCGGCGCGTTATTGAATTAAAACTTAATGTGGGTTGCGCACTTGACGTGAATTTTTCATGTTGATAAGCGAAGTCAGGCGTAGAATTATCATTAGTTTGTGTTCAGACTCTTATTAGCTTTGAGACACGCGTAAAAAAATAAATGTCACATGTTCAAATATAAGGAAAACCAGTTTTCACTGATATCACTTTGTAATCTAATCTTTGTCCCAAACAGCCTTTAAACAAAACAAAGTGGTCATTGTGAACTTGCTCTCCAGTGTAACTGGCGCTAAAACTGCGCTAAACTTAAAAGTCGTTTATGTTGCGCTAACTGGGCTAACTAGTTGGCTGAAGTGGTTAATGATCACAGGTGAACTAATGAGAATCAGCTAATTAGTTAACTACTACAAGAGAGTCCACCGAGTGAATGGGGCGTGACCTTTTAGTGATAGTACCTACCTTCTTGGTCTAGCGGACACAAACACGTCATAATAGGTGCTTGCCTTTGACTCACAATTTTAATAAGAGAGGCAAAATTTTTGATCCAAAGGGTAATATTAAATGGACGACCTGTTTTTTATAATTTAATATTTAGATCAATATCTCAGTAGAAACATTAGGTACGCTCTTAATCAAATTCTATACCACGGAGCTTGCGGCTAAGTAACAAAAGCCGCACGGTTCGTTTGAAGGGCAAGGCAAGGTCAGCCAGTGGATGATACTTACCGTACCTCGGAAAGCACGTTAAGTAGTTGGTCCGGCTAACATTCGTAGATCTTTGGCAGTCGTTACGGAGAAGAAGGCCGAAACTCTGACAACCAGTCTCACCAACGGATATCGCGTTACCCAGTAACTGGGTTGTGGAGGTCAGCTAGGCAGTCGCTCCATGTAAAGTACGGGTATTCAGCTGCAGCCGGCTGGAAACCTAGGCAGATGATGAAAGTCAGCATCTATCTAATATAATCGCTTGGCTAACTGAAACGAGTGTACAGCGATACACCGCTGACTACCTCCACGCTAAGTTCCCGAATATTTAAATTGCTCAAATATTCAAAACCTACAGTTAAACATCTTAAAGGTTCTCTCAAACGTTAAATAAAATACTTTGATAAGTATATTTATGTATATATTTTCTACCGTTTTCCGTCGGAAAGATACTTGACGGCAACATTTCCTTACCGCTCTGCCTCTCTCGGCCGCGACGAGTGTGAACTTACCAAAACCACCTTCACCATCCCGCTGCTATACGCTTTAAGAGTATTATGATAAGAGTGATTATTGAGTGGGTGGGTGGTAAGGATATGTTAAAGGCAAGGACTCTTCGTTACGAAGGCCTCACAGAAAATGACGCGAAAACTGTTGAATGTGCATTTTGGGGGATTTCGACTGTTGAAGTAATGTGTAAGTACTTTGTTGGAGTTCGGAGTCTGTTGTCTTCGTGTTTGCTTTCATATTTAGTGCCGAGTTTAATGTGGGTAGTTAGAGTGTGTGTCTGCTGGGGAAGTACTTGTTGCTAATATTCAAGTTTGTGTACCTACATACAGTTGCACTTCTGGTATCGACTCTTCTTAATCCACACTAAGGCGGATATTGATATGTTTGGTTCAGATCTTACTAACTTAAATAAATTGAGAAATTCTTAAGGTATACTAAACTACCTAATGCTGTAAATGGTCCATAAATACAAATAAGATGAGGGAGACTTTACATGTCATGCTGCTTAGTATAACATTTGTTCTTACAAAAAACAAACATGTATTTTAAATCTCAATAACTTCCTACAAATTCATAAGCCGAAGACGCTACCTACGATACGTCAGGCGAACGCGCCCTCCGGCAGAAAGTCACAACATCAAACACTCCCGGCTCCGACGTTAACAAAATAGAGCGAAACAAACTTCCAACAACATCTAAAAACAATTAAGTACATAATACAGAGGAAATTCATTCGCAGATAATTAATTTTCAAGTTTAAAAGTTGCTTCTTAAAACTTAATAAGCAATATTCCTTTGAGATTCGTTCACAAAATGGCGGAGGCGGCTTAGATATTACTGTTGCAAACTGAAATGTGTTGGTAGAAGCTGGTTCGTACTATTTCTATTCCTATGGCCTAAAATACCCCTAGGTGTTTCAAAAAAATGTGTTCAGTAAAAGTTACGTCAAGGGTACAATACCCCTAGGTGTTGCAAAAAAACGTGTAAAAGTTACGTCAAGAGTACGGACTGAAACAGAATATACTTACTTACAGTCTCATAAGAACTAAAAAGAAAAGTGATTTTCTAAGAAACGTGATAAAATAATGTAGGTATATATATTTACCTTTTGACCGCTCGTTGTTAGCGATAGAGCAAACATAAAACTTTATTTAAATGAAAGGGAAGTAAACAGCTTTATTAAAAATCTTAGGATTTGAGGCAGACTTTCTTCTGCTTCCTTTCTTCTTCGCAGCTATATTATATTTGACATAATGTATTTTCTCAGTTAGGTACCACACTAACTATGAGATGTGAGAGACCTTTCGGTAAGGAATAGCATACATTAGTTAGAGTAAGCACTACACCTAGACCCGACCGCTGCTACATAGGTATTGCGTGCATAGCCTAGTGATCCAGAATGCCTCACATTCCCGGTCTAAATGCCGATGCGTCATTATCGCGTGTGTGTGCGACATACTTGCATACTAATTACGTGTATCTCATAGCTTTACTAGCAGCTTGACGTGCGGTAAATACATAATCCGGGTCAGCTTATTTTCCATACAGCCGGCTGCCGCTGAAAACCAGCGCTGGGGCTCTGTCCCGCATAGGGTCTTATCATTATGCTGTGCGATGGCCGTTTTGCGTGGATGTGATGCATATTTTTCCGAACTTATTCTTTTTTGTGTTTGTGTTCTGCTCTGCGTCATGTTTACCACAAATAAAGGTATTTTCTTTCTTTTTTCTTATTCCATGTGTTATAGGAAGTCTCTTACCTGATAGCCGCTAGATATTGGGAAATACATTTGAATTGTAGACACACAACGAGTTACGAAGTTTCGTCTGGGAAACCAATTTAATCTTTTCATTTCATTCTGTTCTATTATGCCATCTCATGGTCACTAATCACCCAGGCAAGTAAATTTAACTGGTACACATAATGAAATAAAGACCTAAAGTTAAATCCACCCTATGAAGCCGCTAATGCAATATTTTCGTAGCCACATTCGGTCCTATTTGAGGCCCCGGTATGTTTGCATCACAAATTGACTGCACCTGAGCTGAAGGCCCACAGAGTGAAGCTCTTACTAAACACGTAAACACGCTGCGAGGTCGCCGCAATATTTGACAACAAAAATTGTCTCAGTATCGCCGTAAAATCCAATGCAAACATACTGCCACCTTTAACATCCAAACCCAAAAACCAAAGCCATTGGATTAACTACTCTATTGACGTGGGTTAAGGTTGTTGTATGTCTAAGGCGCTGGTGTATGTCTAAGGTACTGATGTTGACAAAAAATCTCATCGTTGAAGGGTCGTCAAAGCGTCATAGATCGTGGAGTTGTTTGCTCGTGTGAACTGTTTGTGGTATTTGTTTGAGTTTTGTCACAGTTTGATGTGGGTAGCAGATCGGGCGTATCATCTGTCCGTACGCCGCCGCCCGCCCGTCAAACAACATCGTTTAATGGATTTTTGCGTTTTTCGAACGATCGACATCTGGTAGATTAATCAATCTGGTGATCCCTGTTAACCTGACGGTAACTTTATTACGATACGATATTCATTTTATATTACGATGCGATATACTTACATTTTATAATATGATTCTTTCCTGTACCTGCCTATTTACATTTTTACACTATATAATTATTTTTGTAAAATAATTTGCACAAAATCTTGTGACATTCACCAGGTCTTTGGAAACGTCTTTTATCAGCATCTCACAAAGTTTACTCTGAGGTTTACTGGACTAAGCACTGGAATAAGCTCGCTTTATTAATTTACAGCGTAAATACGTTAGGACGGTGAGGGAGTATAGTGAACGATGCGAAAGGCCTGGAGTTAGGATACCACGGGAGGTATCCTCTGCTTGAGATAGTCCAAAGCTGATAATTGTAAACTGTGATTAACTACAAGTACTTCTTAAGTAATCACATCACATCACACTAATATTATAAAGGCGAAAGTTTGTGAGTGTGTGTGTGTGTGTTTATATGTTTGTTACATCTTCACGCCTAAACCACTGAACCGATTTAGATGAAATTTGGTACAGAGATAGTTTGAGTCCCGGAAAAGGACATAGTATAGTTTTTATCCCTATATTCCTACGGGATCGAAACTTATGCGGGTGAAACCGCGGGGCGCAGCTAGTTTTACATAAAAATATAAAATACTTAACAGCTACTGTTAGCACCACAAGGAGAAAGTATCACTTAAATAAAATAAAACTTCACATTTATCGAAATTGATTTAACAGTTGTTCGAAAGTGTTCAGTGCTCTGATCTCTGGAGTGCCCCGAACTGTTAAGAACTTCGTCGACAGAACACGAACCCAGAAAGTATTAAAAAGATACACGCTACTGTAAACTTTGCAAAGATCTCCCGACTCCCAAAGCCAACAGTTGAAAAATTAATAAGGCCTACTTTAAACTTGGGCAGCACTGAATATGGAGAAGTTACGTTATTAAGCTTTTAGTTTCTGACGTCGCAGTATTGAGATAAGAAAGTTTCCGTGCACGTCATGTTTTATATTTCATCGTGTGTCTTCCAGGAACATGTTTCACAAGAATAATTGCTATTAAAGTCTGTTACATCTTGTCTCACTATGTCTGTGCCCTGAACTTTATGAAGAAGAATTTCAAAATAATATTAGGTTAATTATTAGGGCAACGAGGAATAAAATGTAAGTACATAGTTCGTAGCATCCCCTGCACGTTAAAGAAAGCGAGTGACGTATAAAGACATGACGTCTCATAAGTCTGCCTCGGAGCTCTGTAATAACGACAGTGTTCTTTGCTCTATTGCCTCGAGGAAGTATGTCATTAAATTAGATATATTTTAGCTTACTAACGACAGCTTTATCATTTGTTACTTTTTGCTGCAAAATATGATCCTGACAATGTATACCAACCTGCTAACAAACACTACATCACATATTTAGGCCTTAAGATTTTATCCTAAAATTAGTTCAGAAGTGAGTGTGGTACAGCCGCTCGACGGCTCGACCACTCACCCGCGCGACCGCTCGGCACACGCCTGGCTGCCGCCCGCGCGGTCCCCCGGGCGACCGTTTGTTTAGGATGTTTGCAAGCCCGCCTTTGTTTTGTCTTATTACTATACTATTTGTTCTCCTACTTCATCGAATAAGTCAGCTTAAGATGTTCAGAGAACTAATACACGATCTCGAACGATCCTTTGCGCTATATCTGTGTTGGAGTGCTTTGGATTATCTTTGTTGTAAAGAACAAAGGACTTTTTCAGAAACTGATTACGTACCGATGGACTTGATATGCTGTACAAAGCTTAAACTAAGAGTTCAAAGTGGCGTATATAGTTCAAGTTAATGCCAGAATCACTGGCGCGCCAGACTAGCTCAACTCATTTATCATAGCATAAACGCATTTGATTAAGCATTTCGTAAATCAAAAGTAAATAATCATTAAAACACGGCAACACGTTACCGGAGCAAATGTCCGCAGTATACAAAATCACTATCCATGCGGGTCCAACAAAAGCTAGTTTAGGTAAACTATTTAATATTGCAGGATACAAAGTGAATTTCACGCCGGAGCGGGCGACGCGCGGGCGACACGCGGGTGTTGCCGCGCCGACATGCGACATCGCGACACGCCGCGACGTAAATAAACAATCGAACAATGTATTTAGTCATTTGGATGACAGCTACACGCGTTTGCGTCCTGATACAAACATATTAGTCGCGAGCGCTTTATTTCGTTGCGGGATTGGAAAATAAAATAAAGTGGTTGATACAATACTCTGTATTGGAAAATGGATACTGAAATATTTAGGTTCGAATTTAGTTTGTTTGCCAATGTTATTGGTAGCTTGATATTTGACATAGGTTTTAGAAGTTAATAGAGAACAGCCAAGTTTGTTTTAACGTCTCTAACAAGTCCCTACTACGTGAAGTCGCAAGCTATACGAGAGTTAATATACCTAAACTTTGTTTCGCAGTAAGTACTACTGATTAAAATTCATTGAATGAATTGCAAATTCCATTCAATAATAATAATAAACTCATATTTATTACGATTGTAGATGTAAATTAACGAGTAATGAATTTCGCAGGATGCAATCACAGCGCGACATAAGCCGGCGTCACGCGACACATTGTCGCGATGCAGCGATGCTCACGCGATTAGGTATCAAGCTTTTGATACACGTCTGTCAACATCATTATTCACAATAATAAACACACTAGTTTTAAGCTTTTAATTGAATAATAATTTACTTTGATTAACGATTATAACGGAAACCCGATCTAGTTTCTTCATTGGACTAATCGATGCGAGGACCATTTTTCTGCCTTAAGACGAAAAATAACTTAGGTAGGTATATCATTATTATGTAGGTACAGGAATATAATATAATAGGATACTCTTTATTATGTACACTATAAATATTACAGATATAAATGTAGAAATTTTACAAAGGGTAACACAATGAGCGGTCTTATTGATGAGAGCGATGTTTTAAAGACAACCTTTGGATGGATTAAAAAGGGGAAGGAGAGACAAATACTGTAGGTAGTGTGTGATGTACCATCTACAAAATACAATAAATACATACATACATAATCAGCCTATAATGTTCCCACTGCTGGGACACAGGCCTCCTCTCAGTGAGAGGGAGTGGGCCTTAATCTGTGGTAGATTAAGGCCCACTCCCTCTCACTGAGCGGGCCCAGTGCGGGTTGGCAGATGTCACATGTCTACGAATTTTTGGTTCTAGGACATGCCGGTTTCCTCACGATGTTTTCCTTCACCGTTTTGAGAGCAGTGGTGATGAAATAATTTACACAAAGTAAAGCGCCTGTCTGGATTCGAATCTACGGCCTACAACTCGTAAGTCGCGGCCGTTACCACTTGGCCACCACTGCTCGACGTGAGGATGCTTGGATCAAAATATTTCCTGCAACTTATATTTAACTTAAAGGGCTAATATATATTATTATTTTAGTTTTTAGAGGTTTTTGTTTGATTCGGGGGTTTTTTAATGTCTATATTACTCTGCTGACTAGTTAACATACACATGTCAGTCGGGTGATAGGGTTCTCTTGATTGAAAGTATTCTCCACTTAACAGATCGTCATCATAATCATTTTCAGTGCAAACCTTTCCATCAAACAGTGACGTCTGAACAACTTCGTTATCATATATACATACATAAAGCATATTATACTAATCTAAATAAATATATATGTATACACACACAATAGGTTAATTAGAAAACCAGCGTTAGACAGCATCTGTCTGGCATTAATGCTGAAACGAACCAATTTTTATTTTGTTAATTTTGTATTTTGTGTTTCACGAACTGTGTCTAAATAAACATTATTTATTCTTTCAATATTATGTAAAGAAGATATATTTCTTATTATTTGATTAATACTTTTTCGTCAGCAACGGTAGCTTTATTTATGACAGTTGTACGTGTGCAGAGAGAGATGTCAAGATGACATGGAAGATTGAAAAATAGACTTTTTGGGTTACGTCAAAGTCCATATAGTTATGTCGTGTTTAAAAGGTGTTTAGCCTAAACAACTGATAAACACTGTTTTGTGGTACTAAGGTTTGTTGTTAAATATTTTAAGTAATACATTTTATCATAACGAGAATCATAACGCTTAAAATGTCGTTTCTTTAATTACAGCAACACATTTCGGTTTTATTGTTACACTTACGATACGAGAACAAATATCTTATTATACAGGAAACGTGTCTTTTCGATACAAGTAGGTAGGTACTCCGTATTTCTATAACATTATATGACAAAATATAAAATTGAGCCACGTCTGTGCGATACTGATAGCAAAAAAAAATAACATCATTTAGTTTGTAAAAGGCTGGTGAACTTGTAATGGATTTATTTTCAATAACTGTCATGGCCTTAGTTGACCGCGCGTTGATTTTCCGGCGAGCGATCAAAACATGGCGGTGCGACGGCGCGTCACCGCGACAGATGACGCGCGGCATATGACGTGCTACCAGCGCGACCGCGGGAGGCGCGCGGTCACGTGAAAAATAATACAGTTTTGTTTTTGACTGTACATTATCTTCATAGATTCTATACACTGTATGAATGTAGTTTAATGTTCGTATACCGAACTACGCCGTTTATTTTTATCTCATCGTTAAAAGAGCTCTTGAATACTGAATTTCGGAACATAAATTAACAGGTGGCAACCGCTTTGCGGGCTTACAGTTTTTGGGGTAGACGAAATTGGATGATACTGGTTTGTGTATAGATTTTTTTTTTTTTGAATACGCAGATGTAGCGTGTGACTACTAAACTGATCTCGGCCTGCGCCGGCGCCGTTTAAAAACATCCGTCACAAACACTAATGCCTGGCGATCAAAGTAATGGTGGGGATTTAAAATGCCTCCGTGCAGATTGTAAACATCTACATACAATATACAACCGCGTAGTACTCGTGTGTTTACATACGATATTATAAAATAAAATTGTGAACAGAGTATGAGTAGGTATTATTTTAATCTTGTGATTTAACTTTAGGTACTTTATCGGGTCGTTCTTTGGCCAAAGAATTTGTATTTTCATTCAACGTGGCAATGCTGCCAGTCTTCTGGGCACGTTTCCGGATGACAGCGATGCGGACGAGTACTTCGACGCTAATATCCTTTTGTTTTAGTATTTATTTATATAGTTAATTATTTAGACTTTTAATTTAGTACCTAGTGTAAACAGTTAAGAGATTATGAAGATTAAAACTTTAGGTACTATTTTAAACTTTAAATACTATCTACTTTCTACTGAAATAAGAACATAAAAGTTTTGTAAGTGTTTCAAAAAGTATGGATGAGTATGACAGATTCAGACCGGAATAAATCATCAAATTGCGTGTTTGTAAATGTAAGTAAAATAATAAAACGGGCTGTAGGTAGGTACGTACCTATGCCAACATTTACGTCGTTTTTCGGTCCTAACAGCCCTATTTGAGCGATGATAACATCAGCGGCAGCACAACACAGTTTCAATATCAGGGATGTAGGTAATTGCCGAGTGCGTGTAAAAGCGGCAATTATCCGCGGCGATAACCGACGTCTTGCCGCGCGCAGGCCGCGCTAGTGATGGGCACCCGGGGTGTTGCGGAAACTCGATAGGTGCCTACGTAATTTAAATTTTACGGGATTATGAATCAAGATTAAATTTAATTTGGAATAGAAAATTGACCTAAATATTGTTTTTTTTTTTTTTAAGAACTTTGCGCAAGTTCGGACCGGCAATAGTTCATACATTAATCCCATAGAAAAAGGACTTTCAGCTTATCCCATTTTTCCAATGTTCCGGGGCTTTTTTTCAAATATTTCATTCCCTAAAAATATTTTTCGGACTATTACGAACATTTCAAAACATACAATAGCCAAATCAGTTCAGCCGTTCTCAAGTGATGCACTTAGCAACGAACAGCATTTTATTTTTATTTATATAAATTTGGGCCTCATAATATAACGGCAGCACATTTTACTTCATTCAAAATGTCGATTCCCTAGTAATATAAAAAATATGTCATCGATTTTTTTTTAAACAAGCTATGTCTTGCAGATCTGAAGCCGGGACGTCTCGTAAGCCCGGGATAGTGTCCGTGTGTCGCATCCCTGCGCCGGATATTGCAGGCCGGCGGCGTTGCTAAAAGCCTCGAGTGCGAGTAGGCCCCACCGCGCAGACTGTTTGGCGTTCCGCTCACGACCAAATTGAGTCTAGGAGCTGCTGATTGTGACGGAAAAATGCTAAACAGAGCCCAAATTAAACACTTCAGCCTAGATTGTGAGCGTTTTAGCTGCTTTTGTGTTTCGTTTTGGAGACTTTTCTGCTTTGAAGGCTTTGGACGTGACAGCGAGGCTTATTAAAATGTTAGCGGGTTTATTGTTCCTTTGTGTTTACCTGGCATGCATCATACATGGCTGTGAGACTCAAAAGATCAGATATTAGCCGGCTATACCTTTACCTTTTTTATGCAAACGTAAATTATATGGAACACAGTAAACTCGTATCATTGCCAAACATATTTGAAAAATTATTTTCTACTTTGGAGAATGCCCAAAATATTGACCTCTTTTCACCAAATCACTATCATCTAAAACTGAATAAAATCCCTTCACATCGGCTGAATAAAGATCTTATCTGCTCGCTCCGACTTAATACTCTTTGTTTTACAACGAGCGCATTCGGATGAGGGGCGTTTAGATTTAACGGTCCTTCCATACGGACACACATACTGACATACATACATTATACATTTAATCTCATAATGTGAACGTCTGTCTCATTGAGATGCGGGTATTCGAAGAATTAGAGGGGAGACTGTGGTACAGATTGCCCTGTAATTAATATTTCAAGATGGTGTTGTAATTAGAAGGGATTAGAACAAAATTTTCTAGGTCTAAGGATAATTATTACAGGACAAAGCAGCACCATAATTAGGTACTTATCTATACTCTGTTAATAAAACACTATCTAAAAAACTTATTACCATCTAACAATGTAGTGCAACCACCATTCTCTCATGGAGCACGATACTTTATAGCATTATCGCTGCTAGATCGATTCTTGTCGCGACCGATCGCCAAGAGCCGCTCCATACAGATTTTCTCCGGCTCAGTATCTTGTTACACAGTTTCATTACAGTATATCGATCGCTCGGATATGGTATAAGTCTATCGATACAATTGGTCCTTTGCGCCGAACGTTGCAACTCCCCGGACGTGTGTGGAATGTATCAGTAACTTCCTACTATGCGGGTTTCTTTGCAGTTTTCCCTTTGTGGATTGTAGTGAGGCAGCTGGTAAATATAATTTCGGTGCATGAATATAAGCCCGAGCGGTTGCTACGGCGTAGCTGTAGTGCTACGCCGGACCTGACGTGCTACGTCAGTTACTATCTCGAAGCAAATAGAAAAGTTACGCGTGAAGCGTAACTCTTATTTTTTGTGCATTGTTAAGGCTATTTAATACGAACAATGACAGTACATGGACAATATTTTAAAGCGTGGTCTCTATTAGCAGATAATCATCCCGTTTATTCAGTCTGCAGCTTAGAATAAGCACCCCTTTGTTTAAGTTCAGGCTATTAGACACGACTTTAGGATTTTGTCTACAAAGCGTGGTGATTTGCTACAGCGTACTAAAACTTCATGATCAGCTACGAAGTTTATATATTTACGTAATCTTAAAAAAAAGAACTCGTTATAAGTCATCATTATCACCTATATTTCTCCAACTATGTTGGGGTCGACTTCCAGTTTTACAACTGAGTACCAATATTTTATATGGAGCGACTGCCTATCTGACCTCCACAACCCAGTTACTGGGTAATACGATACCCCTTGGCAAGACTGGTCTAATTTATCAGTAAATATAATAAATGCTTCGTTTTCATGAAGAAGCTACTGTCGTGTCACAAAGGACATCTCATCGGAAGCTGTACCTAGCTGTCAGGTGACACGAAATGTTGTTGTAGCGCCGTCGCGTATTGCACGGAAATCGAATCTGTGCCCCAGCGCAGAAATGCTCGTGGCGACGCCATCACCGCGAAGGAGACAAAAGTTGCACAATACACAACGTGGTATTGGTTGCAAACCAATTATAAAGTAACCATTGAAATCGCTTCATTAACGCAATAATTATTTGCGAAATATTGATCCAATAGTTTGTGAAAAATTAAACGTCTGTGTTCTTTTGTTTTGTGGGAATCGCATACAATGTAACAAGTTACAATCAACGGCATTTTTCGTGACAAGAAGTTCTATGTTATGAGTTAGGTTTCCGTACTTAGTCCTTCAAGTGGACCATTGTGCGTGGGCCATGGCGGCCGTCGGTTGTTATTCCAACCAGCCCACCTCCCTCCAGAAGCTGATTAAGTCTTCTGGTCTGTTGAGAACATCTGTGTAAGATCTGGGCGTCACGAGGGTTTCTGACCTAATCTGGGTGACGCCTGTGCACTCAAAGAGCACATGCGCAACAGTTTCATCAGCCTCCATGCGAGCCCTGCACAGGGGACTGTCCGTTATGCCTATTGTGTAGAAGTGCTTGTTTAGCGAGCAGTGACAAGCAGTATGAAGAAGAGGATACGAACGAGCAACTTTGTTGGGCAGAATCAAATTGCATGACTACCTATATTATATTTTACATTTCTTTTAATTTTATAGGATACGATTTAAGTCGACGATTACTACGACTTACGATTTAAGTAAGCAAAAATTATTACACAGTAAATTATTGAATTAATTACAAACATCGTCACATTTATAAGGGCTAGTGGCTAAATAAGAGAGGGGCTCGTGGCTCCATAATAATAGCCACATGTGTCGATCGAAGGTTAAGCTACGCTTGCCGCGGCCGGTTCGCGGATGGGTGACCATCCATTACATATCGAGTCCCCCTCCATGCCTCAATTAAAACACAAAACTAGGTACTTTTGCTCAAGAAAGTTGCTCACAAAATAAAAAGATTCGTTGAATTCAAGAAGATTAACAAGTCCTAATACTAATTCTTTGGACTGAAACACTTCGAGTAACCTTAAAAACTTTTAATTAGCTCGCTCAACTTTCAGTTTCTTTGCTAACGCTTACTAAGCCTTAGCCTGAAGTTATCTCAATAGAAAACGAGCACCTGGGTTTTCTAATTAAGTATCCCAGATATTTAATCACTTGTCTATACTTAATATTGAGTAAGACACCGAAGAGGCTTTTAATAGTCGGTTGGGTCAAGGATCCAAATAGCTTTACTACTAGATGTGTTTTGTATTGTAAGGTTTTTCTTTCAATAACAATTTAAAAATCCAATTTTCCCAAAAGCCGGCTAGCATATTGTAATAGGGCAGTAAAGATGAACACGAGATTTTTCATACGAGTATATTACTGAAGAAAATTTTATCAGAATACTTCATAAGTCTAGTTTGTTTCTATCTCTCTACTAGTAAGATATAAATACATGAAATCATATCTCAAGATTGCTGGGCAAGTTATTCAAAACATGTTGTCATCCGTTGAGTCAATCTAGTAACGCTTGTACCCAGCCGTATCCTCTGATTTGCAGGTTTGCGTCGGTTGCGTCGGTGGAGTATTCGCAAATTGCCACCAGTTGTCGCCCGATGCGAGCAACGAGTGTCGCACACTTGACCGATATCGCACCCGATGCTAAGAGTTACTGCTCCACATTCACGTTCAGAGGGAACTATACGATCAGCACGTACGTCTGTTTGTAAATGTATTAAAATCACAATTTGCCAGCAGTGCTGTAAAAGCTTTAGGCAGGCACATTATAAATTAAAGTCGCACTTCTTGTCGGTCTGCGTGACCGCGTTATTCTTCTAAACAACGCAACGTATTTTGATGCAGTTGCGATTTTCTCAATCACCTAGAGATTTTAATCCGGAAGGTTTATGTCGATATCTATAGTTTAGGTATGTATAAATACATTTTTTTTTGGAGATAACTGTTCATAATTTTATAATAATAGTGCCTCATTTAATTGAAATCGTCTAACGGGCATCTGCGAGTTGGCTTCGGACCCACGTACGCCTTCTAAAGGACCGGGACCCCATGGTTCCGAGATATGTTAAAACAAAAAAAAAAATAATAATAAATATATATTTCAGAATGACATATTTGTTAGTAACAATGTAAACTTATAAACTAGTGTTCGTAACATTTATTCTAAGCTGCGTGAGGCACGTCGATCCTGGGGAGTGTCTACTTGACTGCGTGCAGGCGTATCCACCGCCCCGAGATCGGAGATTCCCACCTATCAGCCAAAGTTCTAAGAAATAATGCCCTACTTTAATTTATGTGAACTGTACAAAATAATATTAAAGCTACATAATTTATGATAAGATAATCTCGTCGTAAACACTGAAAAGCAGGGGCAGGTCGCTAGTTGAAATATAATTAAGTAGCGACAATTTCCATCATTCCTAAATGTGAGTTTTCAGATAGCCTATGTACAAAGGACCTTCCATTTTAGATATTCATTCTTTAAATAAATCTACATATTTTAATATCAATCTACCTTGTCGCAACCACAGAGGTGCATTATCTGAAGCAAAATGTCAGCAATTCAAGTGACGTCACAGTGTGATGGGTGATGTAAATGAACGCTGATTTCTCACATTTAAATGAGAACTCTTTTTTGACGCGTGCTGTGTTCAGCGTCAAGCTATGTAAGAGAGAACAGTGACCTGCTGGAAAAGTATGAATATGATTCATGTTGGTACAGGTAAAATCTAAAAATATTCGAAATCCCTGTTTCAGTTTTATATAATGGATTTTGGAAAAAAATATACCTATCATTACACATTGCTAGACTAGCAACAGTTCCAATAGTCCGCAAAATTAATCCTTTTTATATGAAAAAGTGCTTCTAAATAAAAATGAAGAGAAATATTAGGTAGGTACTCACTGTGTTTTCCCTTCATACTTTTACACAACATAACTCGATTTGCAGGCCCGAAATAAATCAACACCAATATTCCCCTTCAATAAAAAATGAACTTCGCCACAATCGATATTCAGTTACCGATACACAAAAACTTTTTACAGTAAATATTTCCCGTTTCCGCGCCGGTGCGGCCCCGGTCCGGTTCACTCCGTCTTGTCCCGGGGCGCTGAGTTTTTCGTCGAGTTGTTCCACAAATTAATTAATGCAGAGGTTCGCTTCAGTAAAAAGCAATCGTTGCCGCTCGGCGGGTTATCAAATATTAATTATTTACTTGTAACCGATTTATGCGGTGACGGTGTAAGTGTAGTTTCATTGGCTGTTTGTGTAATGCGATTTTAATTTGTAAAGCTGATGGAAACTTGGAGAAGCAAGTAGACCGGTATCCACGTTCATCATACATGAGTTATGTGACCTATTTGGTAGGGCTCAGTTATTGGGCTAACTTTAAATTAATGTAATTATTTAGTTTACTAGCTTCTGCCCGCGTGGATGTCAGAGAACATCCCACGGGAATGTACTATGTTAATCTAGGTTATAAACTATCTGTTTGCCGTGTGTGACAGCATCATGAATGTTTTGTTGTGATTTCTTGTGATTTGTTCAAAAACATCATTAGCTGTGTTTCTGATTATGTTTTTTGCATTTCTCAGTTACTTCGCCTTATTTGGACTATTGATTTTTGCATTGCAGTTTACCTCGGCTACAATAACAATAACTCGCATCTCGGACAACTCTGATTTTGCCTGGTTTCCAACGGAGATCCAACGTTCTATAAACTGGGGCATAGCAAATGCATCATTTGTGATACAGTCGTTAGATTTGAGTGAAATTCAATCTGTTGGAAGAAAATGGATTACTCCGTGATCGACAGGTTTGAATTTAATTTTTTTAACAGGTTTGAAGTCATCAGATTGGAGAAGGGTCTTCACCAAGTTTTACGACGAACAAAATATACATTTTGTTTATTTGTGTCCTTTTCTGGGCCAAGCTTGTATGGGGCCGGTATCCATCTCCTTTTATCCAAATACGATCTGCCGTTTTTGCGCCAATCCGGAACAAACAACATAATAGAAATAGATTAACAACACACATTCAATTTGGATGACAGTTATTTAAAGTTTTATTTAAACGAGTAAAATGTTTGAATTCAATTTAATCTTTATTGCATCCATACAGGTGATATGTATAAAACAATAGAACCAATTATGGACCCTGTCGGGCACAGTAATGTTTTAAATAAGTAGGACGAGTCCGCGTACAATAGTAGGTATTTGTTTTTATATTATATATTATTTATTACTCATTTATTTATTCTCTGAATATAATTTGTGTAAGTCAATCTGAATCTGAGTTTGTGAGTAAAAAGTGTGTATTTTCAACAACGATGGAGGGTCGGATAAGATATACCTACACAACAGCCACCCTAATGCCAACATTACAGAATTAATAATGCATCCATTTCCTAATAACTGACGGAATGCACCATCATTTCCCAAGGTGATGGGGTAACCGAAAATACGACGAGGGAGATTCTATAGAAATAGAAAATATGTTGTCACAACCTGTCAATCACTCCGACATGACGCAGCTAGACCCTGATTGCTACCTTTTAAGTCGTCAATATTCATTGGGAGGGATCACACGAGTTCCATTCACGGTGGGCAGGCAGTCGTGACAAATCTTATAAAATGTGTCTACAAATCGGCTTACCGGCTCTGTTAACTAGGCCCGATGGCTCGCCTTTGAGTCTTTTGTGGCACAACTAAGCGGTCAGGGGCCGCTGGCCGCAGCAAATGGATTTGTTCTAAACCTTCCCGCCGCGTCCTAATAGATTACACATTTGTCAAAACAGAAGCCGATAAATTGATTTGACTTGACTGGCGAGAATAAAAGCGGGGCTTACGCTTATTGAGTTGTATACTGCGCTGAATGAAATCTCAATCAATTTCAATAATGAAGTGAACAAAGTTTCAGCGTCGAACTAATAACTGTGGTGCATTGAGCTTGCATATTAGAGTGTGTTGGGACCGCGCGCCAACTGACCGGAAACTGGCAAAGTAAGCTGACCTAGCCAAATTGCAGTAAAAGTTGCTGGCGTGTTGGTAATATACATACTGTAGTGCCTTTTAGTTTGTTAGCTTTATAATAATTTGTTTACTTAGGAGCTCGTATCACTTTTTAGTTTCTAATTTCAATGAATATTTAAATAACGGTGGTAAGATGTGCAAAAGTTAACTTTAAATGTTACACATATATACAACATGTATAAAGAGCCAGCCATTATCAATGCATTCAGTACATCAAACTATGTAACACGGAACAAAAATTATTGCTGGAAAACGACTTTTATTTTTGATGTGAAAAATGGCTGTTTACAACAGTGAGCGTGCGATGTACCGCGAACAGTACGTTGTGCTTTTGGGTGCATGCGACGGCACTGGAGTTGTAGGGGTATTTAAAGTTAGCTCATAAACACTTAAAACTTGTTTCGTCAAAGAAAGTAAAAAAAAGTTAGAACTTCAATACAAAAAAAAATCACAATGATGGGGAGTACAAGTGACACTCGCCTTGGCTAAGGGTTTTTTGAACTCATGACTGCGTTCATCAACTTGATATGTAAAAGAATGGGTACGTCTAATCGTTCCGGCTAGTGCTTAGTACAACTCAAGCGCCGAGCATCAGCGATTGCAACGCTTTACTATCTCATCTATGTGTAACATGTTGCATCCAGCGCCGCAAGCAGCTTGACCGCTTTCAGCACGTTTTTGCAATCGTCTGCAAGCGCCATACAAAATGTATGAAGCAACAAGTGTATTGGGATATTATCGCCATTTGTTATAACAATTGTCTGTGCTTCAGGTCGGACGTGTAATGGCGATGCGTCTTGGAATTTTAAAAGATATTGCAGTAAATAATGTTGGTACTTGTTAGTAACTTTTTCTTGGAACAGAGCGTGAAGAAACTTAGCGTCGCTTAATGATGCAACAGAAGAATTTGCTTCGTTACCGTTTTGTTTTTTGCTTTTGTTCGTCTTTCTTTATGCAATCAACACTTTTGATTTCAAAAGTCTTGATTGCATATATGCATATTGCATCGTAGCATTACTGCTTAATAGTCTATAAAAGAGCCTGTAGTATTTTTAATTCAGCGTGATTGCAATAAAAACTGGCATACAAATTTATTTTAGACAATAAAGTGTAGGAACTTTGAAAAAACATAACGTATTACTGCGTTACCTGTGCGGTTAAAACCTCACCCTGCGGTTCTGTTGAAGGCTGCTGAACTTCGAGGCCACCTTCGCCAGAGTCCAGGAAAGTACGATCTAATATTATTATTAACACTTAGGCGCTTGGACTTTTAATTTTCGGGACAACTTAGCTAACATAGTAATTTTAGATTGAATTATTTTTAAAACCTGTGCGAATTGGATTTATTCCGGTCTGATCCCCTGAACCCCAGATTCCCCCCCCCCCCCTACCACTCCCACCCCTGGATCCCCTGCCAGTTATTCTTATGGTTTAATTTCTGTCTTTCTTCTTAACTTTATCTAGGTCTAATCCGTGGTGGTAACGAACCTAAAACCCGATTGCAATCGATCCCTTACTGTGAAATTCGTTATAAATAAAATTTTATCCTAGAATTGATACTCGAAAATTAATACGCCCTACTGTTTTCTCGTGTTCCTATTATATTTTTACTAGATTCAATATTGTTCTGTAACTGTTTTATGTTTAGACTCTTTTTTTTTAATTTGGTTCCTTTCCTATAAAAAAAATTATACGTATTTTCTATGCAGTGAAGCCTCTATTATTTCGCTACAGAATGCATATTATATTATCTGCTACTAATATAAAGGGTCAAATTAAATTAGCTGTAAAACTTCACAGACGTAGGCGGTGTCGAGATTTACTGACGTTCAAACAAAATCGACAAAGCTTTTGTTAACTATTTCAAATTATGAGTTTAGAAAATCTTTTTTCTGTTTTATCTTCATTAGTCATCGATACCCATCATGACTGTGAAGTTTGTCAGCGAAGTTTAACCCTGTATATCGATATCTAACCACACCGACGCATCCTGTGGTCTATCTCGACAGTGCTCGTTCCAGTCACTTACTCTCTCGACTGCTCATCACGGTTGCTCGACCGAGCGACCTCGCACTCTGTGTGACGTCACTCACTCGTGCCGCTATTGTCTGCGAGTACAGCGGTGCACTGTGCTGTTGTACTTTTAGCTGACGGCGTTTTGTGCCTGTACCTTGTGCAGGCTGGCAAGCAATCTTGAGTGGTAAGAGTGAAAAGACATGTGATTCAAGGAGTACGTTTGTAATCACTAACATCTTATTTAAAAATCAACGTTGAAAAATATATAGCCATAGTAGATATTGCAGCAGTTTTTCATGTAAAAATATGTGTCATAACGAAATTGATGCAAAATGTAATACTTACCTAATTATTACTTATTTTAATGAAGGAAGAAAGTCATTCTTTAAATAAAATATAAATGACTAACGAGCAGCAGACTATTTAACTTGATCCGAAGAGTGAAGAGCTGCTGCTTATTGAAATAGCAAAATCTTTAACACCTTTACTCCAATAATTTAAACCCCCTAACCCAATATAGGTACCCACTTATGAGCCCAACTGTAAAAGTGTCATTACACGTAATACTCGAACTATTTTTATTGTGACGGCACAATGGCCCAGTGATCAGTGCTCGCGGAGTAACAAAGCCGCTCGTTAGCCGGTTCTATTCCGTCACCGACCGACGGAAACGGAAAAATGTATTTGAGTGCAATCTCCGGGAGGCGCTTTGTTCTGATATCGAGGGGGCATGAAGGGGGCACGGGGGGCACATAACTTGACCTATAGGCTGTGGGGAGGACCTATAGTTTTGCGTCAGGTCGAGTTTCTGTTGTGATGTACCGTTTTTATACAGTGACACAGAAATATAGGTATTTGTTCACGTTTCTTTTTCTGAAGGAATAATATTACCGATCTGAAGAGCATAATTAGATTATTTTTGTGTAATAACTTACACCAGTTAAGTACCTTATTATTATGCAAAGCAAAGTGATGCTTAGGCAACATTCGACTGAGAATGGGTATTATAGGTACTGTGGGTATCTATGTATATGGAAAGTTTTATACTGTTATAGTAGACAGTGGCCCGACAGTAGGATAAATAACTGCTCATAATAAACTTCTAAAACCCCTTTCAGTTCTTATTTAATGTAATTAGTAAGAATTCAAACTCTGCGCTACCGTAACTACTCTATAATAAAATTTTAAGTTATGCTATAATTTAAATTATTAAAACTAACCAAAGTCTTACCACTAGCAGTAAAAGTCACGGCGCGATTGAAATTTAATTTAATTTGTAAAGTTCGCCTCCACGCGGTCGCCGGCAACAATCACGAAGTGGAGAGAGCGTGGCGTAGAGTGGCTCACTGTGCCCTTCTTTTTACTAACTTGACCAAACTGCTCTTTCAACTAAATTAAGTATTTAAAATGATATTTGAAAATCTGCCTGTGTAAGCTTTCACGAACTACATTTAGGGCTCGGCTACACAGAAAGCGTGGCGGCAGGACTAGCGGGGCAGTACGCGCTCATACACTCGAGAGCAATGAATTAAGCTGAAAGTATCGGAAACTAAGAATGCTAACTTAATGAAATAAATTGTGTTATAGACAATTACATGTTCCTAAATTAAAGTAATAAAATGTATGTGTATTATATTCATAAAAAAATCCATAGCCAAAAAAATAATCTCATCAACCATTCTCAATCTCATTTTAGAACAAAAATAGAAAAGCAAATTTTTTTGTACCACTTAAAATTTTCTTCAGTTTTAATACTTTATACAACGTGTAACGTTAAATGCGCAAAACCTCAGACACCCCAACTGATTTTTAATTCAATTGACCTATTTCAGAGAGAAAAAAAATCATTAAAAAAATTGTAAAGGTTGTATGTGCTGTTTTAGTTTTACTGGCAATTCTAATCGTTTACTGCGTCTGTGACGACGCTCTATTGAGGGAGGAGTCGTCACCGGGCCGCTGCGCCGCGCATTATTTACCATCTACGCTCCTAAAAAACTTAGGTTATCTTTGAACAGTGACTTAAATGCTTCCATCACACTTTTCCAGGCTTACGTTGTCATTACAATGCGCCAACATTCTCACCATTTCACAATATTGAATGTTTGTGTACAAAAACGTTGCGAAATTCACGCGCACGCGCCGCCTCGCCGGGGTAACGGGATATAACAATTACACCTGTGACGCATGTGCCGGCGCCGCTCAGACTGAAGTAAACACGGCCGCTGTCACGTATTTCGCACGCCCCGCCCCCGTGCAGATCGTCATTTCTCTTTCTAACCCTTAGTTTAAGTTTATGTTCAAATAAGATAGCATTATTGTTTATTTCAAATTGTCTTATTCATGGTACTTACTGTACGGAAGATTCGTATTTGCAATTTGCATTGAAATAAGAGCTATTATTATCCCGCGTATGGGAAAATTTTAGTTGGTCGACAACAACTTGTGTTTGTTTACCTATTTTGGCGGGTTTGCGCATGTGATGGCTTGACTTATTAATAAATAGACACGGCAACGTTTTTAATGAAGATTTTTTTTTAAATGTGACCTATATTAAAAAGTGGTTTAATTGATTCTGCTCGTTATTCTGATCAAACTATTTTCAGGTTTTGCGCATTTAACGTTACACGTTGTATTATCCCCACGTGCTGTCATCACTGCGGGTTATGCGGTTTGGCATGCTGTACACCAAGTTTCTTATATGATGTCGGGGAATATTCTCCCATTCCTCTACGAGCGCAACTTTGAGCTCTTGAAGCGTGATTGGGGAAGAGTTTTGGTGTCTCACACATCGTCCGAGCTCGTCCCAAGCATACTCGATTGGGTTGAGGTCCGGGCTGCGTGCTGGCCACTCCATACATACAGTTAATGTTCACCTCTTGAAGGTATTCACAATTTCACCGATATATGAGGCTGGGCATAGTCATGCATAAAGATAGTATCCTCAGCCAAATTGAACATAAAAGGACCAACATATTTGTCTAGGATTTCTTCGACGTATCCTTCGCTAGTTATAGTGCCGTTTTCTATAACCATCAGCTCTGTGCGACTCTCTGCAGAAATTCCGGCCCATACAAGTACGGCTCCACCGCCATTGGTCACTTTCTCTTCGATGCATGCTTGCTTGAATCGCTCTCCTGATCTTCTATACACTCTTGTTCTTCCGTTGTTCTTATAGAGCATAAATCTTGATTCATCTGAGACTCTTATTAACTCTTGACCAATCTTCAATTTAAGCGGGCATGTGTTAATCTCGAAATACGATGCCCACGCTCCAATTTAGGGTCGTTTGCGGGTCTTAATGGTTTTAAATTTGCTGCAGCATTTCGTCGTCTTACAGTGCATGCACTTGGGCTACTTCCTCCGAGGCGTTGGAACCGATATGTAAGTGCAGTTCCTGGGAGAAAGTGGTTTCGAAGCATTGTGTTGACCAAGTATTGATCTTCTTGTGCTGTGGTACACCTGGCCCTGCCTGTTCCTGGTCTGCGTAGTTTAGAGCCGGTGTTTTCGTAACGTCGGAGAACTCGTTGTGCAGTTGACAGCGACACACCAACTGTCCGTGCTATATCACGCTGACTCCGGCTGATTTCCAGCATTGTGAGAATTCTGGTGCAATCTTCAAGTGTGAGCGAAATTATAATAGTTTCAATAATGAATATTGAACATCAAAAACGCTGTTTACATACCTTTTTATATGACAGAATAGAAACAAAAGCAAAAACAGATGCAGAAAATTCGTAGTTCCATTTACAAAAGTCCCATTTTTTATTTTGTTATTTTTGATAGCATAACTTTACAGTAACTAAGAAGTCTTATTACTTTTATTTAAAGAAAATTTAATTGTCTAATAAACACAATTAATTTCATTAAGCTAGCATTTTTAGTTTCAGAGACTTTCAGGTATCTTTATGTGACCCTAATTCATTGCTCTCGAGTGTAGTTTGGACTTGTAAAGCGAGGTCACACTGCAAGCGTGGCGGTGCAGCGCCACCCACAAGAGCCCGCGCTTTATGGTACGTACGAGCAGAGGTACGTACTACGTAGTCATGGTTTACACTTAGCAAAACTGGAGTTCTTTTCTCTTAAAGTGTATATTAAAAATATTGTATATAATATTTAATATTAGAAAAGGTTTAATTTCAAAGATTTCATGAAGAAAATCGCTCGTGAATTTAGCTACCTATATACATGGTTACGCGCAACTGTGCCGAGAGTCCCGGCGGAATCCGGTTCCCACTTCTCACCACTATTTTATACTTCTCACTTCCTTGGGAAATTTTTAAGTGAAATCATAAAAGCTTGACTTTCTCACTATTAAATGTAACGAGGCAAGTTCCGCCGCCGACCGCAGCTCCAAGTTGTGCGCACTTTGTAAAGACGATGTTATGTACGAGAGCGACTGGTGAGTTAATATTGAGAGAGACAGCTTTGGTACGAACGACCATCTTCACGTTAACAACCTCGGAACAGTTTACAGCACAACTTTTACAACTTCAATACAGTTCGCTCACTCCATTTAATAAGTATTTATTTATTATTAAACAACTTAAAACCAACAAGTGTTAAATTCATATTATAAAATAATTTCGCCTTCACAAAAAGACTGATGCGATTTCCTCAACTCTCCATGAAATGTTAAACGGAATATTTAATCGTCACATTGCATTATAAATCCGATACACGAATCAAATATTCATACTCGTCGCTCGGCAATCAGACGGAACACTTCATTTTCGACAGAATTCCCACATTATGTAAAATCATAAATAATGAGTGTAGAGATGGGCGTAACAATTTTAAAAGTATTAAAGCCCGGAGTGTCGCCCGGTGGGACTGCACTCGCGCCGCGCTTTGTTCGCGGGCGTTCATTGTGACCGCGCATTGTACGCCCTAATGTAATGGACTTACTGAATAACGAGTGGAAAGTAGACCCATTCCTATTATATGCGCTGAAGAACTCTTACATAAATTACAACTCTTGCTATTGCCAGCTACATCTGAAGTTCCATTGGTTGTAGTAGTTGTGGAACCACTATTCTAGACAAGATTTGCGAATGACGAGTTATTCCGATCGTACCTACTTACCCTCAGTCATTCACAAATTTACAGAGATAAGGGTATCACTGCGGGACAGCGGGACATAGAATACGTACAAAGCATATACCTATAAAGCCGATAGACAAGCGGAAAGAAGTTCTGATTCAACAGCGAAGCTCGTAGCGCGTATCTTGTTATCATCATTGCATGAAGTGAACCTTCTGCACACGTTGATTTAGTAAGGTAGTGCTGCACGCATGCCCCGGGACCGCCCGGAAACATCCCGCGAGCGTTAATCGATGGGAGATGCTTCCCGGGATTATTAATAAGAGATATATTATGCTAATGGAACTGCGCCATGTTGTTTGTTACAAGTTTTTGTTAGCAACTTCCATCTTCCACATATTTAACGTGAGCCTCATTAAATATGGAGATGCGTCGGAGTAGGCTCGCGCTCGTTCAATACGAGGAGGAAACGCGTTTGTTTTGAAGCAGTTTTATAATAGGTAAGTTCCTTCTTGAATTTGAGTTATGTGTTACAATGTAATACCTACCTAGGACTTGTTGTCATAACGACTGGCACTTAATGTTTTAACTTATAGTTTTATAATAAAAACTGTCGCGCCTCTTGAAGGAACATAATAGACAGACATAGAAGGAAACGAAATGATTCATAGGAATTAAAACCAGGCTAAAACCACAAAGCGACTGCTTTTCAATCAAGTTAAATTAAGTGCCAAAATGAGTGTCACAAAATAAAGCAGCAGCGCTAGGAACGCTTACAATAAGGCTTTCGTCATCCCGGGACTCGCATCCCGCGACACAGTTCCTTTGCGAATGTTCCCGCGACTTTCACAAAAGCCTACTTAGTTGCGAAACTACTAGTGATGGAGTTTTAAGTTTTCGCGCACACTTTGCGTTATAATGAGTTATTAGCATAAGCTCCTTCGAACGTCTTCATCCTTTGGTGTTTGTGTTGAATGAATTTAAAACGGTTTGAGACTAAAAGATCTGGATTTGAAATGGAAATGTGAAATATTCCGCGCGCTTTGTAGTTAGATGGTTATGTAGGATCGGGCTCTGGAAACCGTGGATCGGGTTTCGCAGCCAAGTAAGAAAGTTCGTGTTCCCGAACAGAGTGGAGAGGAAAAATCCGAGTTGAGTAATGATGACAGCTCCTGAAACTCAATTTGGCCGTTTTCCATAAACGTTCATTTTCCGTCCATTTGAACTGAAAATATACGATGTTGATACCTGAAGTGTGTTTTAATTTGCATAAAAGGACGAATTTTTAATGGCTACACAAAGAGTAATGTTAGATTCTTAATTTGACCACGCATGCACTCCTATTGAAACTCACTTCAGGTAAAAATGGAACATCAACAGGAAAAACTCAACCCTTCCTTGTGAAAGGACAAACAATAACAAATGAACACCCTCCCATAGAAAAGGAAATTACTTTGGGACGCGTAAAAAATCGCCATTATTAGCGAATTACGTGAACAAAGAGTTGGCGCGGTAATTACCCGCGTGTTGCAGCATCAAACGCTCATTTGTGCGGTGCGCGGTCGCGTGCTGGCGCGGTGTGCACCCGCCCTTACGCGGGATGGTGAATAGCGTATGAATATGAATGTGAGCGCAAATTGTCCCGCTGTCATTGTGGAAGAATTCGAGGAGATTGTTGTTGAAGAAACGATTACCATACGCGCTTACGTGCATATCTTACGTGTTCTCGTATTTAAACGATTATAATTAAATATACAAACGTTGTTCCATTAGAATAGGCTTAGGACGAAGCCATAATTGCACTGAATTTATTTACTGCATTTTCTACCAAAAAACGTTGAAAATTCTAATCCAAGAGAAAAATTGTTGCAAGATTTCTTGTGCTTTAAATTCTTGTACATACGTACTTTATTGTTGTTAATTAAAATAATAACTAAGCAAATAATAACGAATACCGAATTAATTAATAAAAATAACAAAATTAAATCCTAACTTAACTTGTTAAGTTGTTAGTTATCTAATTACGACCAAACTCTCATTAGAACTACAAACCCCATGTGCTCAGTACTGCACGTACCTCCAAACTCATACGATACAGTATTCACTCCCCGGAGACTGAGCTGCGAAGATTGCGAGCCGCTCGCACATCCCCGGTGCCTTTGTCGGATCACGGCGAAGTCGACCAGTCTTACACAACAAGGTTACAGCGTACACAGCCGTACACTGGACTGAATAACTGAAGGAGATTCTCTTGTAAGGTATAAGACGTGGACGACAAATACGGTATGATGTTGTTATTGGCACATCATTATGGGGAAAATAAGAAACTTTCCAGGTGATCGCTAAACGTTTCGTAAATAAGTAAATATTTAAAGTAAAAGTAAGTAAGGTCGGAATATCATCTTTTGGTTGAGGAATTAGTTTCGTTTAAAAAGCTCACACGCTCACTTGCATCAATTTGTACAATAGAGTTGATAGCCTTAGTACGTAGCAAAATAAAATTTCTAAACCAGTTCCCCATGATTAATTTCCCACAAAAGCTTCAGTAATCCTTGCAAGTGATCCCACACAAACAGAGGAACATTGTCTCAAATAAAAGAAGCGCCAACACAGCAGGTCTACTCTACAATGTTAAGGTTGTTCGCAACTCAAATATGAAGAACAAATAACGTAATACGGTTTGTAGGAGCCTGCACAGCGAACAGATATGTTTGCTAAGCGAGTGGCGGCGCGCGCCCATCGGGGCGTAACGCGATACTAATACAACGGTGAAAAAACGAAATACAACAAAACGAAAATGATTAAAATGATCTGTTTGAACGAACTTGGAATGTACTATACAGCAGTTTACGTTGAAGTTTGGCGTAATTAAATTACGAAACCTTAGAAACTTACAAGAAATATTACAATAACGCGTACTTTATTACCTCGTTAGTTGTTTCAGATTAGATTGCGATTGTGCGTGTCCCTAGTTTGTGAAAACATTGGTGTACTTAATTGTAGTCACTTAATCATATTCCCCCTTATTATAAAAAGTGATTTTTATTTAGATCAGGTTTAAACCACCGAGCCAGTATTTGAATTAAGCACCTAACTGTTATAGAAATGCAGTTCTTTATACAAAAATGACAGCTTAGTTCAGAAATAAAGTTCGAAATACGAATACCGGTTCAAAGGTTTAGGCTAGAACCAATTTTAAATTTCATTTTGTAATAAGACGGTAAGAGTATTACCATGATGAGAGTCGTAGCACGTAATCACCAACCATTAGTATAACTTGCATTACACACCATTGGACGCCTACCTTTATATCATTTGCCCATTCGGACTTGGTCGCGTAACATTGACTTTTACAACTTCCTACTATTGTATCCGCCTTCTATCTCTTTCACTCCTACGATAATCCTACGTGATGATAGCATTGCTATCTCTGTCATATCAGTAATAATCGCATCGTCATCGGAATGGCTCGCTGCTCGTTTCGCGCTGTTTGCAAGATGGTAACAGCAAGGATTACTTTCGTACAAAGTTCGGTGGGAGGTATTATTTAGTGGTGGATTCAGTCTATCTGATTTGTATTCACAGAGGAAGGTAGCACAAACTTTTAACTTGACAACGTCTCGACGGTTGTGTCTTCGATCATTGTCTTTATTTGTTTTTACTTCGTATGTACTTATGTAGGTGCCTGCCTCGCTGACTTTATAACCAAAGAACCTTTAACATAGGTACTTTTGGTCGTAAATGACATAGTAATTATGTTTCTTTCTAGAACTTGGCTAGAAGATCTGTGCCATACTCGCAGGTAAAGTAAAAAGAAAAGAAACATAGATTGTTGAATGGCAAATGGTAGAATTCACCTGTAGCATTTTAGCATTACATTCACTAGTATCATTTTGTAACAACTCACCTGTATACCTACCTACATTATATGTAAACCTACGTTTTCTATTCTATTTTTGTTAAAGTTGTTACCGGGTTTTCTACCCCATTAACCATTTTAGAGAATTCGAACGCTACGTAATTCATTATTAGGTATCGCTCTCCTTTTTTATGCTACTGTAGTTAATGAGTTACAACCCAACCACATTAATTGAACTAATAATAATAATACCCCACCGCCGTATCTCTACGTTGACGTCGTGGTGGGGCTTGCGCGCTCCGAACTCTAGGCCTGTGCTGGAAGAGTTTACTTTTCCGGAACAGGTCTAAGGTGAGGAGCCAGACCATGAGAGGTACAGAAACCCGTAGGGCAGCAAGTGGTGAACTGCTGGGCAGTAGGGACCCCACGGACCCTATCTCCCGGGAGAAGTCTTGTTCTCACCTCTGGCTTGCCTTTATTGGCCGGCTGGAGTGAACAATGACGAGTAACAGAGCTCCCACCTCACTCATGTCTTTTTGGCCGGCTTGAGTGGAGATTCGCAAGAGCAAACGTGCTTGGAGGAAGGAAGTATTCCAGTAAGATGCTGGTAGGGATCTTGACCGTGCTTCCGGCATTTTCCTGATAGCCGTGGAATACCTCTCCACTCCTCATAAGCACCTCAGGACATGTTGCCCCCTTGTCGCTACGTTACTATGTGCTAGCAACCGTTTCCGGGATCCCATTATTGAGTGTGCAAGTCACCCCCTGCCATTTTATCCGTGTATATATAAAAAAATTGATCAGGCAGGGGTCATAGTTCTTGGTAACCAAGAAACAAAGTTAAGATAATCCAATTTTTTAATTTTCCATATCCTGCAATAGTCCTACACCAACCGGGGGTTATCCTTGGATGCACTTGCATAGTGCATACAGGGATAATCGTCGGTTGGTGCCGCATTTAATTAAAATTTCCTAAGGGGCCTCTGCGAGTTGGTTTCGGCCACTCGTACGCCTTCCAAAGCACCGGGACCGCATGGTCCCGAGATATGTAAAATCAAAAAAAAAAAATCTTAAACCAACAACTAATTATTCACTTTAAATTACAACCTAATTAAAACTAACTTGTTTATTTTATTAAGACTAGCCGAAGTGTTCGTGTCCGCAACACAAAGTTGCTTCAATTAAATGTATGAATACCTATAAGTGGCACAGCGACACTTTTGTAGCTGAAATGAACAATTTGTTGAGTTCTACAAAATAAAGCCGAATAAAATATATTTCTTATTTGTTGTATGAAAGTTTCTGAATTAATTTAGCTTGTTCTACAGTAAGTTATTTAGAAATAAATAATGTTATGAAGAAAATACAAATGTATTTTTCTAGTTTTGAAATAGATTCTTTTCACTTATTGGATACTTAATAGGATTTGAAACACATTTATCTATTGAGGTTCTCGGACAAAAGATATACTTCTAACTAGGTTGTATACATTGAGGCAAACATAATAATAGATTCATTTTCTGCGTCAAATTTTCAAAAAATACAAACGCGTTATTACAAGGCATAGCTAGGTACAATTTACCACGTTATTGTCCACCGTCTTTATCAAAACAATACGTTTTCGATTCATCGCGTCCGTTTCAAAACAAAACATTCTGTCAATATTCATTTGAGAGAAAACTTTAGTCGCGGCGCTACGCCGGCCGTAGTACCGTAGCGCGTAGCTTCGTAGCGTGATTTATTAATATAGAATAATTTGACTTAGATTAATAGCGCCGTCGCAAACGCAGCGAGTGACGCACTCGCGGTAATCACAAAAAATAAAGATATTACCCCGAATGTAATAAGTATTGTATTGTATGTGAGAGATATCTCTCATATTACGGTTTTTTCGGCCTTTTTGGAAGTACGAACTGGATAAGCCGCTGTTATTACTGATTTTTACCAAATTGAGGCAAGTAAACATGAGCACATATTCTCTCGTATCCTCATTCCGATATCTATCTTGGCATACGTATGTATAGATAACAAGTCAAAGTAATTGCGAGTTTTTAAATCTATTAGAAAAATGTCCAAAACATAAATAATGAGAATCAGGGCAAGCCAAGCACGCGATAGAGCAGTGGTGGCCCAGTGGTATCGGTTGCGACTTATGAGTTGTAGGTCGCAGGTTCGAATCCAGATAGGCGCTCTACTTTGTGTAAATTATTTCATCACCACTGCTCTCAAAACGGTGAAGGAAAACATCGTAAGGAAACCGGCATGTCCTAGAACCAAAAAATCGAAGACGTGTGACATCTACCAACCCGCACTGGCCCGCATGGTGAATTACGGCCCACTCCCTCTCATAGAGAGGAGGCCTGTGTCCCAGCAGTGGGAACATTATAGGCTGATTATGATGAAGCACGCTATAGTGCATCCGGTCACGTGCACCAGAGACGTCATGCGTCAGCGCACGACTGCATACAAACTGATTGCAGATAGCATTGCGTGTTTTATTATATTGCTTCTGACTAACTGTCAGTATACTTCCGTAGTGTCATTATAATCTTCATGAGGGAATAAACTGTGTACAACAAGCTGTTTCTTTGTTAAAAGAGAAGCTTAATTCATTGACTTGCTCAAGTATTCTGGGCAATCGTTGGTGTCAAAGCGAACGTCATTACCGGGAATGCTCAAAATTGATGTCAGAAATACAATATTGGTGGGTTCAATCAGAGAAAATGAAACAATCGCCCCCTTCCCTCCCCCCTCGACATCGCACCCCTAAGAATCCGAATTTTCCGTTTTATTTACTAGAAACAAACGGCGCATAAACAGAACGGATGGGTGTTCGACTGATCTCACCGGACTCATTTGGATGCAATTACGTTAAACAGAACAAAGAGATTCTGTAAATTCAGAGCCTTTGATAGATCTCCGTTTATGTTACGAGCATCTTAAGAAATACGCCCTTGATGTACATCTGTTGTGCTCGCAGAAAGAACTTTAAAAGAAAATCTTTTGTCCAATTTAAATGTCGTCGGATGCTCTTATTCCCGGCATTGTTTTGCATTAATCTGTTGGTGTATTCATATTTATACACATACATAGAGCTTGTGTTTCATGATGCGCGTACATGTTACGAACGTATTAGGTATATTAATTATAA
Organism: Amphipoea lucens; assembly: GCA_947508005.1. Taxonomy (NCBI): domain Eukaryota; kingdom Metazoa; phylum Arthropoda; class Insecta; order Lepidoptera; family Noctuidae; genus Amphipoea; species Amphipoea lucens. The sequence continues at coordinate 258,661 of OX382374.1, read as the reverse complement.
CAACAGCTGACGTCAATGGCGGTTGAAATGGAAAAATTTTGCGTGTAGGTACTTAGGTTGACATACATACATTGCCTATTTGCACTAGATCAATTAGGCAATAATTAAAAAATAAAATACCTTCTTACAGATAAACATTGTAATCGTACTGAACATAATGATGTACTCGTACATAGGTACAGGAACAAAGCAATCTCCAACACAGTCGTCTCCCGCGCTAACTCGCAGCGTGAGTGACAAAGCCGTTGTATTCAAGTGCGCAGTACGCGCAGATTACATGTTCAATAAGAATCACCTGTCTCGCACGTACCGTACGTGGCTCGTTCGACGTGCGACAACGTGACTCGATCGGGCTGCATTTCACAAATGGGGCAAAAGGCCCGGTAACAACTTTAAACAGAATAGATTAGAAAATGTTGATTTGCATAGAATGTAGGTAGGTGAGTTGTTAGGTACAAAATAATGCTTGGCTCCAACCAAGTCTACCATTTGGCATCTAACAATTTATACCTATAATATCTCTAATGATTGAAATGGTGACTTTAATTTTATAGTTTTTGGTATAAGGTTTGGAATTACATAAATAGATGCTGATTTATAATGCCATTAAATGAATGTGAAACAAGAACGAAAGTTTTATTTCCATGACCTGTGGAAAAAGTTTGAATGCAGCAATTTATTTTGACACTTGCTCGGATCTCACTGTGGGGAAGTGCAGGGTAGGTCGAGGTGACATCTTGCGGTTAGTGCGCAGGCGAGCGCGTGGTACAATACCGCATGGAACATCACTTTTTTCTAATATAGACCCGAGTGTATTAATAAACTGTTTTGGAAAATGATCTGTGAAACTTGTCGCATTACAAAACGGACCTTCTGCACCCATTAATATTGTGGCGGTAGTGACTTGCAGCGTGTGATGGAGTGGGGTACTTAGTGCGTTCGAACAATGGCGTCATCGCTCAGATAATTATCGCGCAAAAAAGCGACAGCGCCGTGTCGATGAGTCATGAGTCAGCTGTTCGTGGCGGCGGCTACTGGGACACACGGCCGGGGAGGATGGCCAGCCAACATAGTTAGAAGTTGGAGATCAAAGGGAGACTGAGATACGCTGTGACTGTTTCATTAAGAAATTGAGAACAGGATAAGTGTAATGTATGTTTGAATGGTATGAACAACAAGCTGATGATTGGTAGGTGTTTATTTTTAATCAAAAAGTATAAGTACCCCTTTTGAGATATACGAAAGGGTCATAGTTAGAAAATCTCTTGCACAATAGAATTGTATTCCCCTTGTTTAGTCATTGCAATTGCGTGGGATGCCAGGCAGCTGATGCAGTGACATGTTTATCTTTAATTCCTAGAGCATTATACTTATTTGTTTACTCAAGGGTGTATTCTGTTTATTACAATATGGACACTCAGTTAAACACCATCAGAAATATAGAACTGAGATGTTATAAGTCTGAGCAGTTTTATTATTTAAGCAACAGGACAAACCGTTCTACATACATTCAAAATATTAATTCTACTTAATCTAAACCTCATTTAGTTGATGTTTTTCAGAGCATTGTGTATCATATCCTGAGAAAATGATAGTGCGATAGTGTCGCGGGGACGCGCGGCCAAGCGTGACACGCGCGGCTAATGACGCGCCGCGGCCTGTGTGAGCATCGCGCAGTTTTGTTACTTGTTTATTGCTCTTGCACATTTAAAAGTTCAAGGTTAGTGTGTATGAGTTTCAGAGCTAAGGTGATGTGTAACAGTCTGAATAAAACAGCATCACAGTAGCAAACGCGTCGATAAAGACACCAAATAGATAATTATGATATGAATTCGTTTCGAGAAGCAATTGATTTAACTGTTTTCTTTTATTTTTACAGCGACAGTCTTAACTACACTCAGCAATAATTTTTCTAAAATTCTATTGCCACGTTTCCACCGTTTTTAGATTTTTATTACAGACTAGCTGCTGCCTGCGACGTTGTCTGCCTGAAGGCTCTACAGCACCAAAAATACCTAAGATGCCAGTGTCGCTATAGCATTATAAGTAAACAACTTTTAAAATAGCATTAAAATATAAGTTTTTTTTGCAAGCGAAGCAAGTGAAGAGAGTTATATGGGAGTCCTGCTGAGTTCAGTCATAAGATGTGACTGAAGGAAATAGAGAAAACAATGCAGGAATACATTCCAGGACACAAAAGAGTAAAAATACGTACAAAGGCATCATACCTTAAAACACTTCCCTATAAACAACGTTGGTAGTTATGCTGCCAGGAGCCAAAATGTAAAGAGAGTCAGGACTGGTGACGCGGGAGCAAGCGACGTACAGTTGTCCGTGTGAGAAGCAACTCGTCCTGAGGTCGACACCCGCTGCCCTCAGTGTCTGCCTCTATTGATGGTTATCTCGAAGCAAACACTCACGGGGAACTGTACGCGCTTGAACTGGAACGGGAAGATATGAGGTATGAGGGGAATGCGTGGTATAAATACTGCCTCGCCAACGCCACAACCCGTAAGAATTTCCGCCTCAATGGTGTGTCTGTAGAACGAGATGACTTTAGGGTGGGTCCCGTTACACAACTTCAGAGGAGATAGGTTCCGAAGAAGCATAATCGGGACACCGACCTTCAGCTTGATGGTATGCGCTGGAAGTCCACTTGCTGACAGGGAGTTCAGAAATTCCACGGGATAATGTGTGGCGTCATCTTGCTCGAAAACAGTGTTTATCGAGGTGTAGACCACTTCATTCCCCTCAATTTCCGAGAGAATGCATTCGTTACTTGCTGCAGCCTGATCATTTTTGGGCGTCAAAATGGGCCGCTCACACACCCAGGAATTCTGCTGGTGCGGTATACGACTAATATCCCCGTACACACAGCGAATGAGTTCTTCTAAGCTGGATACCACTCTACCGAGCGACTCTGGAAGCACCACCTGTCCACCTCTCTCTTCTGGTAGAGTGCGTTCGCCAAGATTTAGAAGGACATTGGAGAATTCTTGAGCACGTGCATTGCCGCCGAGCCGAGCTCTCATATTAATGGTCAAGCGCAGCGTACGAACTCGTGACCACAACGAAGATAGTTTCAACGAAGCATTCACCTCGTCAGCCCTCGATCCCCGTGTCACCACGGGAAGCGTTTGCCGGAAATCGCCACTGAACAGAACAGCTGTGATACGACGCATCAAATGTTCGTTCCTGCGGATGTCCTGCAGGGTTCCGTCCACGGCCTCAACTGCCTTCCTATTGGCCATCGTACACTCATCCCATACGATCAAAGAGCAATCCTTGAGCACGTGTCCCTTATCGCTGTTACGTGACACACCACAAACAGGCGTTTCGGCGCTCTCTAAATCGATAGGAATTTTAAACATGGCATGTGCTGTCTTGCCACTCGGAAGCAGTGTGGCAGCGATTCCCGACGACGCTACAGCAATAGCAATTTTGCCTTGCCTGCTGACCTCTGCAAGTATGCAAGTGGTAACAAATTTTTTTCCTGTTCCACCAGACGCATTCCAAGAAAAACATTTGACCCTGGTTTTTCCCAACGCTTTCAAGGACGGTGTCATAAATTTGTTTTTGCTCTGAAGAGAACAAAGCGACATGGTCATTTCGCCCGGATCGTAATTTGTCTCAGCGTTATACTCCCGATTTACACGGTCTTGATGCGGTGATGATTGGGGAGCTGGTAACCCACATTCGATCAGTGGATTGCCGCCGATAGAAATGACCACATCTTGAAATGAACTGAGACAGGTGTTCAGCATGCGTTCATCAGTTACTCCGACTTCGTCTCCAGTAGAAACATAACTTTTTTGTAATACTTAACACCGCATTTTTTTTTTAATTGTCGTCCTCAACTCTGCTCAAGATTTTAAGGGTTTTGTTGGAACTTGAATTTGTCAAAACGAACTATACGATACGACTTTTATGAAGAAAATGAACATTGCCATCTATGAATTTTAAGAATAACTAACTACTAACCTCGCCAACATGATCAAATTTAAATTATTAATTTCCAAAAAGTGTCAACATGTAACTTGATTTGATTATTATGAAATCTCATAGATGGCGCTGCTTCAAAATTTTCTTTATACTACTAAAATTCATTAAACTATGTTTTTTCTGCCCAAGTTACTTAAATGGCGTAGTTTTAATAGTGTAAAGCTAGATAATAGCATGGCTTACTGAAAAACAACATTTAAATATGCGTCGTTAGATTACACGCTGTCACAGAATGCGTAAGGAAAATAAAGATTCACAGCTCCTCCCCCATAGGTGATAGCGTGATAATATGTAGCCTATATGTTGACCCGACCTCTTAGTAATATTCATGCAAAATTTGAAGTAAATCCTTGCAGTACTTTTTGAGTTTATCCCGGACATACATACAGACAAACAGATAAACAGACAAACAGACAAAAATTCTAAAAACTATATTTTTGGCTTCGATATCGATTGTAGATCACGCCCCAAGTATTCTTTTAAAAAAATATTCAATGTACCGTTTTGACTTTCCTACGATTTTATTATATGTATAGATTGTGCCGAAATAAATAAATTTTATTACAGTAACATTTCTTGTCATGAAAAAATACGTCATAAATAATATCGTTAATACGTCGTTGCACATGTTATATTTATATGGCGATGAAACAGCTTTATGAGCGAAGGGCGAGAGGGATTGTTTTCGTCGCTATCGCATTAGAGCTAACGATGGTGCGCGTTAGTGCGAGCGTTAACGTACCGCGATAACGAGTGTCGCGACCTTACGCGCCACAAAAAAAGATTTAAAAGGGAGCAAAAACCTGAGATTCATAATTTTTTTGTAGACATTACAGGTTTCATGATATCAGTAATGTGCGGTAACACACGATACCCAAGGCGTGCTATGTGCCTACATTTCGACCTAAATAAATCGAGATAACATTTAATAACGCCAATAAAAAAGTATTTCAGCAATATTGTATCGGAATCGAATAAAAAGCGGCGTCAGATCGGCTTGGTGAGGCGCCGCGATAATTTCGATTTATATGAAAATGTCCCCGCGGACGAGAGTTGGGGCTTGCACCTCAACGTAGAGGTAATAATGATGGTCATTATTGAGGTTAATTATTTGAGTTGTAAGAGAGTAATGGCTGACCCGAGAGTTGTCATAATGAGCGATGAAAAAGTCATTCTTGGTTCGTGAAGAATTATTAAGGAAATTATTAAACGCAAGTTATAAGAAGATGGACTGTTTAATGTGAGCTCAAATTATAAATTTTCGAAGGACCTGACTGATGAATATTTTTCACTTTGTAGTGTATTTTTTTTTTTGGAAGGCGATTGTTATTTTTTGTAAAATCATTTTTTTCTTTGCAATTTCTGGAACTTTCGTTTGGCATTGAATTTCGTACGTAAGTAGTCAAAATGTGAACTTTATAATTGGAAACAACGCCATATTTGTGAGGGGTCTTACTTAATAAGTTAATACCCCACGAGGCACAGACGGCTGCTGGGGGTGTGGGGTGTCGGTCCCTCGTGATGTTAATTACTTTTAATGCAGTAACGCGTTACTCGAACACTGCAATCTGTCAGTGGTGACACTCCTGAGCATTGTGTTGATAAGGTTTGGCTCAAAAGACCACAACGGACTCTAAGCCATTGCATGTTAATTACTTTTTTATTTTATTTTTCAAATCGTATAGATTCCCTACTGAAACCTTTATTCGCTAAGCGGTCTTCTCACAGTCAGGAAATTATATATTTATGTCCTCCGTGCTGTTTTAAAGCTCCATAAAACTCTCCCTTATGATCCCAGGCTCGACAAAAAAAGAAGGAAATATCTTGTTGCACCAGAAGGCTCAGCAAAGAGACAGTATACCAGGCAATCCTCTTCCCCCTACAACAAATTAAATAAACTTTTAAATATTTTCCCCATGACTTATCGGGATTTTAATATAGGGATATGAGGAACAGGGTGTAAATTTCACTCATACTCCATAGAAAAGGGAGGATCCTCCGACCGGACGGGTGTTGTGTCTGGTGGGCTACTGCCTGATGATTCATGCTAGTTATGCTGTTTATGTTAGTTGCGCGGTAAACTCAGCTTTCGAGATGCAGGATTTTGCGTGACAAAGTCTACTCGCAGAGGCCCCTTAGAAATTTTAAATGATGAGCAGGCACCAACCGACGATTATCTCTGTATGCACTCGCAAGTGCACCCAAGGACAATCCCCGGTTGGTACTGGATTATTGCAGAACATGGAAACAAAACATATTGTGCTATGAGTTTGGGTGGTTATAATGGATTGAAATATGGAAGAACTATGTCCCCTGCCTGGCCAATGTTATACATATTATAATATACACGGATAAAACGGCAAGGGGTGACTTGCACACTCAATAATGGGCCCCCGAAAATGGTCGCTAGCACATAGTGTCGTAGCGACAGGGGGCAACATGTTCTGAGGTGCTTATGAGGAGTGGAGAGGTATTCCACGGCACCACGACGTCACCGTAGAGATACGGCGGTGGGGTTATTATTTTTATAAACCTTAATTAAAATTTTCTGAACCAAACAAACTTTAGAAATATCAGGAACAGCAACAATAAAAGATAATACAAATTATTAGATCACAAATTCACCATATTGACGAATAAATCGTCACCAAAGGAACTTTTGTTATAAGAAAAGACCATTATTTCTTTATATTTTTCAATTGAACACTTATAACAATTGGTGTTCACTGAGTCGTACCCTATAACAATGCGACATTAAAACAGGGCTATCGGCACCACCATTGATTTTCTGTCTCAACGGATCCGAGGGGGAACGCGCTCGGGGGACATAGTTCTGCCTACTACGTAATGAGTTAAGTTACACCACACTAATTATGCTCTCAACACAAACGATAACAAACCTTATCGTTAGGGGGTTCAAATTGGTGCGAATGCAGATGCAATATTGTAGGTTGAAGTTGAGAATGTTCCGGCGACAGTGTACGCTTCAAAGCGCTTTAAAGCACTGTTCGGCGTCACCGGACCAGTGCCGCCGCAGACGCGCCGCGCCGCGCCGCAAGCCGTTGGATGAGCCTGTGACGTCACGACCCACGACTCTCGACAACCTTACAGTAATAACACCGCGGCGACGTGATTGCTATTCCACAGTTCCGTCGATCAGCTGGCACAGTTCATTTGTGTTCGCTGGGAACAGACCGCCAGCCGCCAACCACACGGAACTGATATTGGCAACAGTTCCGCATAGTTCGATGTGTTATAAGTTGCCTGTCTCATCTATGTGATCCCGAGCTTGTTACGAAGTTCCGCTGCGATTAAGTCCGTGTCAAATTAACGTAATCTTACTTAGCGTCGGTAGTTAGGCAATCACCTCTTGAGCAGCCTCTGTGCTACCCGATACTTGCCGAGTACTTCACACACGACAATGTTTTGGGACTAAGTATACAATTAACGGGACTTCAAAGACGGGTTTTGATACTAAGTCCTTTTCGTTACCTGGTTTATTTGCTGTTAACGTTAGTTGACATAAATATAAAAAGATAGTGTGAACTTTTGTTACCGTGTCGTACCCACTTCAGTTAAAAATAACCATCTCAAAAAACTAAAACCGAGTTATACCGGTCTGATCCCGCATAGTCAAGAACATCCTTCTTTTTCTTTAAAAGCACTTGGCATCAGTTCGAATTAAAAAAAAAACCTCTAATTCGTAACAACAGCGGTAAATAGAGGCAGTACAGTGAAGTACGTCTGCTTTGTTTGTGCAGCTCGGCGCAGCGCCCGCGTGTTTGCTGTGTGTCCCCACATCGCCCACTGTTTGACGCCTCATGCGGGCGCGTGTTTTTGACTGCACACAACTTTACCTACCAATTAGATGAGGCTCATCGGGTAATTGTGAATGCACGTGAAAGAGCTGAATGTAAAGCTGACCGCAGTTACAGCGATCATGATTTATCGCAGCGTAGGTCATGGTTGTATGTTGTACAAATTCCAGGTAAGGCAGCATTTGTCTCAGCATAAAAAACGCCATAATGGTGTTTTGGTAGTCAAAGCCTACTTTTCCTGTAGTATGTTCTGAGAAAACTGAGAAAAGCTTAAGTTTAATTTAATTTATCTTTAATTCAGACACACAATCCAAAAAATGATACAAGAAGACGTTAGTAGGTTGTTAGTAGTACAAACAAAATAGTAGATTGTACAACTAAGGCATAAAATGGCTCGTTTATGCCTGAGTTATACATTCTGCTTTTCACTTCGATTGCGAGAAAATGAAACAGGCATAAAGTAAACAGTACATAATTAATCAAAAATGTTGCATCCATAGCTAATTCCCGCCACCACAGATAATACCGCCACGAAACTTTTTAAAAGTTTTTTTTTTAATTTTCAACATTTGTCATTCGACTTGGGTACTTCATACTGCCAAAAAATGAAAACGTTTCTTTGCCTTTTTAAATAATAAATGACAACTATTTTACCTGAATTTATTAAATTAACGATAGAAAATACGGAAGTGGTATAAATTAAATAAAATGAAATAAATCACGACTTTAATCTGCGAAGTTTTATTGTGCGTGTGGCTGTTGGGCCTGATTACTTTAGTCTTAGAAAAAAATTTTACTTTATGCACTAGAACATAAAAAGCGATTTTATGTCGCCTAAGCACAACATAAAGACGGACTTTTAGAGCATGAGAAGTGAAAATAAAATTATTAATGGTGGCCTCTATTGTTATTACAAAAGCACCTGGCAATTGCAACTTATTGTTTCTTTTGTACAGGCGGGGCTTTTGTTTTTAACAGGCGGGAGTCCTGTCAGACTGGGCGAATAATTTGTGGAACTAACAAAAAGTAGGAAGCTAGTTCAGTAATGACACAGTAATATAATATAGTAATAATGAGCGTCACGATGGCCGCCGTAATTTCCGCTTTGTTTGACAACTGGCCGATGTATTGCTATTTAGGTCAATATGTACTTAATAATTCTGTTATGTTACGTTACAAATATAATTATGTGAGTAATTTTATTGGTCTATTTTACACAAACGTAGTTATATTTTGCTATCAAACTACTGGATCAATTTGTTATTTCAAGTAAGAGGTTTCATGTTACTAATTTTTAATATTTATATCTTACTAGCTGCGCCCCGCGGTTTTACCCGCATAAGTCTCGATCCCGTGGGAATATCGGGATAAAAAGTACCCTATGTCCTTTTCCGGGACTCAAGCTACCTCTATACCAAATTTCATCAAAATTGGTCAAGCCGTTTGAGCGTGAAGAAGTAACAAACATATAAACACACACACACACTCACAAACTTTCGCCTTTATAATATTAGTGTGATAAATTCGATTCTATTAAGTTTACTTTATCTTGTAGCGATGTGTTGGTTTTCCTTTGTTCGTAACATTAATCAAATAATCAGTAGATGTATGTTAATCGCGTGTACAGTGATTCATTACAGAGTACCTACTTGTGTAGCTAGGTACGTGTCTAGCTAGATTTAGTTGCTGTCAAGACGATAGCTTTGATCTGGGCTTACGAGGTGCGGCAGTCACGGGAAGAAGGTCCGCTTTCAAAGAAAATTGTTTGCAAAAGAGCAATCTAACAAATATAAAGTGACACATTATAAGCTACATTCCACTTATAAAAATTGTTTCATACTTGTGACAAAACATCAAAAACTTGCAGTTCGCCAAATAATTTGTCAAACAATTTGCAATATTTTTTGGCCTAGAGCACTTTACGGTCTACTAAACAAGATAACAAGATAAATAATATAATATGAATATTCAAATTGTCAAAAATGTCGCTCAAATGCGTGCGGCCTGCCAATGATGATTGCTTTGTTTTTCAATTTATTAAACTATTGTATTGTATTGCAATGCACATAGACTCAGAATAGCTGCATGTTAAAATTCATTGAGAAAGCCCCCGAATAATCATAAGCAAGTAGCAAGATAAAGAATTCGCTTATCATAATTTGTTTGCAACGTCCCTTTTCCGAAGAGGTTAAGGAGTAATCTTTCGTACCAACCTCGCGAATATCAAGTGAAATCATTAATTATTAGTGTGATTTTTGGCAATAGGTACAGTGAGGTCGTTTTGCCAATCTCCACATTATGCAAAAAGTTGATCCTCTGAACCGAATTACTTGGTACGCAGGCTTGAAGGAGGCGCAATCTTGAGACGTCGCAAAGGCTCGCTAAGGAAAATATTAAGCTAAGTGGACGACCGCGGCACCGCGGCTCTCGAGCGCGGCAAGCAGCCACTGTGTGCACAAGCACAACGCTTTATGTGCTATGTACAGTCGACAAAAGAGATAAGTATGCAGGATCTTCGGATATAGTTGAAGTTTAGTAAGAAACCGATAGATGTTGTCGACTGAAATTTAATTTGATAAATTAGCTGTTTGTTTTCTATTAATAAAATAAAATTTTATTCGAAAACATCCATCGGCTTCTTACTAAACTCCAACTATATCTGATGATCTTGCATACTTATCTTTTTGTTGACGGTACATGAAATAGTCCAAAAAAGAATTTAGGAGTGGGTCTATGCGTTTAACTTTGATTATTAAGCTCTTGGGGTTATAGTCTAAACGAATTGTCAAAGAATTATCAAAGACACGCATAATTAAATGGCGTGAAATTTGGAGTGGAGGAGAGACCTGTGTCACATGTGGACTGTTGTTAGGCTGATGATGATATAGAATAACGAGACAGATAATGATATTATATGTACATTGACAATGTATGGTCCCGGAGGGCGTCGCATTTGTGAATTAATTTATTTAACCGTCTACTGTTCACAGACAAGTTATATTATTCCTTACATAGTCAGCAAATAGCTAGGTAATATAAAGTGAACGACTAAACGAGCAGTTTAAACAATTTCATTTGAGATATTGCTCTCCCACGTACATTGTAATACCTTTCCATATCTAGAGCTGACGTTACAACATGTGGAATAAAAAGCTGATTCTCTCAATATTTCCCTTACAAGTGAAGCATACGATGTGTGGTCCCCAGAACAAACACAATCTTCTTAACGTGAGGCGATTGGAACTTTTGTGAGGAAAGTATTACATAAAACACACCTACGTAGATAGATAACCGACTTTTCACATTATGTATTCGCCACACGCACACATTGGTAAAAGTCGCTTAATTTTAAGTTATATTTTGCAAATGAATATCTTTTGTAGCCTGTTTAGTGTTAAATTCCGCGAAGAAAGCATTTTGTCTGTGTGTATGCGACGGTTCCACGTAAGAAGTCCTCATTTCTCTTCGCATGTAATCTGTGGTATCTGGTTTCTAAGACGTCGCGTGTATACATAAATAATAAGACAACAAAGAGATAAGGCCTGCCTCCGAGTACGTCTGTACGTCTGCGAGACTCGGCGGCCTACAAACGAGATAACGCCCGCTAAAAGGAACAAAAAGTCAGCGCGCAGCCGTCTCCTTAGTTTATGGGAAACCTATTTATGCGCTGATCTAGAAAGAAAATGCTAGACGTGTGACTTAACTTTATTTTAAACATTCGGAATAAAATGAGATAGTAAGAAAAACTGGAAGTCGAAAAAAGCCGCGACAGAAAAGAAGAATGGCAAAACTGAGGACTCCATGTAATCTGAGTGTCGCATTTAGAATTCCATACGTAAATATACCCTCCAAAGATAGATCTCGGTCATATTAAGATAAAAGGTAATCATAACATATGTTTTAAATATTGGGTTCCGCCAGAAAAACGTTGTTTAAAGAGCAGGGGTGACTTTGCTTGACAGTTAACCAAAGAGTATAATATTATGCTGAAAACAGGACGACATTAAAATTTGTCGGAAATTAATAGTTCCAATAATTACTATTGAAGGGAAAAGTGTAACTAGTAGTCAATTTTGTATACCTACCTATTAAGCCCGCTACACATGGCCAGCACTAGCTCCAAAACTAAGTATTATTATATTATCTGTGACTAAGTATAATATTCTTGTGTTTCAAAGGACAGGAGCTTCTTCTCAATAAATTTAGTTCGATTTGATAGAACAGAAATGAGTTATCATAGCAGTAATTAATGTACTTTTCACTTCTCATGCTCTAAAAGTTCGTCTTTATGTTGTGCTTAGACGACATAAAATCGATTTTTATGTTCTAGTGCATAAAGTAATTTTTTTTTCTGAGACTAAGGTAATCAGGCCGAACAGCCACACGCGCAATAAAACTTCGCAGATTAAAGTCGTGATTTATTTCATTTTCTTTAATTTATACCACTTCCGTGTTTTCTATCGTTAATTTAATAAAATCAGGTAAAATAGCTGTCATTTATTATTTAAAAACGCAAAGAAACGTTTTTATGACTTGGCAGTATGAAGTACCCAAGTCGAATGACAAAGGTTGAAATTAAAAAAAAAACTTTAAAAAAGTTTCGTGGCGGTATTATCTGTGGTGGCGGGAATTAGCTATGCTTTGCAACATTTTTGATTTATGCCTGTTTCATTTTCTCGCAATCGAAGTGAAAAGCAGAGTGTATAACTCAGGCATAAACGAACCATTTTACCCCTCGACTTAACTATCCACCCTCGCCTGCGGCTCGCGTGGATATAAACGTCTCGGGGTAAAATAGCTTCTTTTATGCCTTAGTTGTACAATCTACTATTACTGCAATACTCCTCAAAAAGTCTCTTAAGGGGACTACATGACCTAAAGCGCGGTCACTGTTGCACTGCATAGAAAAGAAAGAGAAGCGCGATGACACTACGCTGGTAATTTATTGCAAAATATGAAGCATTTATCTATTTACAAAATATCTATTTTTTAGACTAAAAAATTAAAACACTAGTGCTTTAGTATGTTGCTAGTAGAATAATCTGACAACAAATCAGAATGATTGTATGTATATTAGTATGGTTTTTATTGTAAAAATAAAGTTTTTACAGGTATATTCATGATTTCTTCTATCGTATCAAATTAGTTGTATTATGTTTTCAACACACTATCTACCTAGCATATATCCTGAAGAATATCATATATTTTTTTTTTATTTTGTTTACTGTAGTCGATCATAATTATACAGATCGGACTAACTTACCTAGTGACGTCCGATCCTTAATTATGTGAAGTAATCCAATCCTCATTGTATACTTATGTAGTCGCACCATTTCGTGCGCACACGTCACAATATTTAAAGACGAAATTCAAATTTTTTCATCCTAAAGAAAAACAAATGTTGTCTGTGGTCCGGTCGCTGGCGCGGTCTCCTGACATCTGTCAATCATTCTTTCAAAGCATAAGAACGGGACTTCACGATGACCTACATGGGCATCGTATAGTCCCGGCATACAGCACAACACAACTTCTAGAAGGGGTTTAATAAGGCAATCCAATATACCTAAAGTATAGGATGATTATCTGGGAAGGGTTGGGATACAATGAGGATTGGATTACTTCACATAATTAAGGATCGGACGTCACTAGGTAAGTTAGTCCGATCTGTATAATTATGCTTCGTAATCCAATCCTCATTGTATACTTATGTAGATGTTCAAAGAATAAAGTTGTGTTGGTCATCATAGGTACATAAAATGAGCATTGTTCAATAATTGAACATTGTAACTTAACATGCTATTCTATGTTTGTTAGGTACTTACTAATTGTAATGCATTTCTATTAAGAATCAGTGTACCATTAAGGTAAATAGTTACCTAACTTAATTTATAATTCTCTAATTACTATTAGATTCTGGAAATATAATCAGTTTTGAATCAACTAGTTTAATTAATAATCCCATATGGCACACATCAATTTCTTATAATCAGACAATTAACATTGACATGTAATAAGTTCTATGTACAACCACTCTATAGAGCACACAGCTGGTGCAAAAGCATTAGAATCACTAATAAAAAGGTCTCTTATAAAACCGAGTAAGGGTTGAGAAATTTGTGGTCCAACCAGCATAATGACACCTTCTTCAGAGCCCTTTGAAGTAGAGGCATGTCTGTATATGTGAATTTAGAAATAATAATATCTATTCCACTCTTACTTGAAATTTGTTTTATCCATCTATTATTGGTTACAGTAGAGGTTGCATCATAAGGCTTTCTTATAGTTATAATTAATGATTTACAATTTTGTCTTATACTCTTACCTAGTAAAATCTAGATAGGACAATTTAGGGGTTGTGGCAGTACAGAAAGATAAATTATCTTTAAAAAATGGTAGAATCAAGTTGAGTTCGGATCTACCAGGTTTTAATTATGTCTGGATTTTTATGTTAATATTGTCCTCATTATAAGAAGTGTACTAATGAGTGACCAGGTTTGAATTTTGTGTGCAGTTACAAGAGCTATTATCGTTACTAATTGTTTGGTTAGAAATTCTAAACCAAGGGTTTGATTGGGAAATAAATTAATCTGTTGAACTCCGCTAATGAGACACAATTGATTTTCCATTGTCTCGTCGCCAACAGGCGACGCGCGGTGCTTGGCCGGTTAAATAATGCAAAACGATACTAGGGTCCCACTAACTTCATATTTGGGATTCTTTGGTCTTAATATAAATATATCCGTGAGAAACCTTGTCGCTCTGTCATTTTTGTGTCAATGTGGCGGCCAAAACTACAGAATTTGCTGATTATTATATAGCTCACTCAATACCATTAGGATATCATACATCATTAAACTTAGTGGTAAAAATTATATGACTATCATGACTGAGCCTAGGGGTCAATGTCTTGTGTCTAACAGAAGAGAGTCTACTGATCTAGAGCAAAGCTAACACTATATTAATTGAGGGATCAGTCTTTCTCCTATCAGGAAAGCGTCCCTGATAATATGGCAGCAAACAGTGACTCCTGTGCATTGGGTGTCGAGATCCCATTTGACAGTGAATAGATCTACAGAGCATACTTGGATCAGGGAGCCATGATATGTTGGTATTTAGTATTAGACCTGATTGTAAACAGGTCAATCGGGGGCTGGCCCAGAACAGCACACCCCCCCCCCCCCCTGCTTGCATAGGTATATCTTTACTTAGAAGTAGGTCCCTATGTAGGGTTTCAAAGTTGTACAAGTTGCTGCAATTTTTTTTTTTTTTTTTTTTTTTTTTTTTTTTTTTTTTTTTTAGCAACAATTGAGTTGTAGGCTATATCACATCACTTCCATTTAATTTCTATGTTAGGAAGCCTAGATTCAATTTCCCATACTGTTTTCTTTGGAACTAATATAACATGCATAAACCCGTATTTGTCATTCCTTGCACCGTTGCCAAGATTGTTAAGTCAAGCTATTCAGATGAGTAAAATGAGTACCACCCATCTTACTGACACAGGATATGGCCGTTGTGATATCTTTTCTAAGTCCTCACAGTAACTGAGTTTGCTTGCAAGTGTTTTGAGCCCCATAAATGCTGCTAATAGTTCAAGGTAAGGTAAGGAACTTTTCAACATTAACTGTCCAGTGCCTGTGGATGTTGATATCATTACATACCAGACCCCAGTCAGTTTGGGACAATATTTCGAGAACAAAATCAAATTGTTTAATTCTATTGTGGTTTGTTGAAATGTAAGGTAACCAACAATCTCTGCAAATAAATGATTTTTAATTTGTTTCTAGTTCTGTTGTATTTGTAAATCAGTGATTTTTAACCTAGTTTGGTATAAAGTTAACCATATTCATATACAGATGCAGCTACTAGAATACCTAGTAATTAGACACACTCTATTATTTATATCTCATTTCAGACTTAATATTCTTTATGGACTACAGGGTAAAGTCTATATTTTCCTGAGGAAGTGAAATGGCAAACTGGACTGAACCCAACTAATATCGACATTGGCAGCACTGTCTGGGCACTCTTTTCAGTTTTAATAATAAATCCTAGATATTTAACACAGTTTGAGTATCAGACATATTTTCTAAACACTGCATATGGATCGGCAGGGCACAGAATATAATTGTCAAGATGTATGACAAAAAGCAACCCTAGTGACCTCCGGTGACAGAAAACTGGCTTTATGATGTTTGTGAATACATATGGAGCGGTGCTAAGTCCAAATACGAGGCATGTAAACTGTTATAACTTATAACATATCTTGAAATAGAAACTGGGGATATCTCCTGACATATTTTCATATAGATAATTGATATGAATTTTTTAAATCAATGTAATATTGTAGGCAAAAAACTTATATACCTAGTAACATACTACATATTAAGTTTTTATTTAATATGTATCTCCAAGCACCATGCGATTTTGCTACAATTATACCAGATAAAATTACTTATTTGACAGGAGCACATGTTTCTATAGCACCTAATGTAAGAGATTATTCCATGGGGATAGATTGCTTTCTTTCTGAACGAAGTTGTTATTCAGAGGTTTGAATTGGAAACTCAGTAAAAGGTAGTTTATAACCCTTGATCCACTCAGGTATGGTTGGATTAGTAGTAATACCATACTTCAGAGAAATATTGCAATCTACCAGTCTGTACCTGAGCTAGTGATGATGCTGGTTCTGGCAACGGTTGTTGGCATTGGATTTATCTTGAAGCTTATAGATAGCTATTCTGAATTGGTGTGTAGAATAGGTATTTTGATATTGGTGTTTACTCACATCAAATCTTGAATTTCCTCATGGCTAGGTAGGATTAAGGATCTCAGATTATTGCAATTTTCATGATAAATTAATGTCACACTCAGTCTAGCTCAGTAACTTAATGTTTCAATTTGATCCGCACTATACAAACGCTTGGGAGGCTATTAGACTGTTATGAACTTTTCCCAATGAATGTAATAGTGCGGCCACTGTAGTTCGCTGCCCCCTGATTGTGTGGTCCCATTTGATTCCACTTCCATTTACTGCTGTCACCCTTCCTTTTTAAATTTTGGTGGGTTCAATAGGCTACAAATTATGAATGTTTCATACTTCTTTTAAATGTTTAACTTCATCTCCACATTTAGTCCATTATCATAATTGACCACCGTGTGGCCAGACTGCCATGCAGTTCTACAGGTAAAGTAGCTAACTGTACCCCAGCATCTCACAAGTAGATTTTCAATACTTGAACTTAGGACTTCACGTTGGGTATGTATATCGTTCCACTCTCAGCCTCCTTTCGGCTGTATTTTAGTAGAATTGAAGTACTAACATAGCTTATATAAGTTAAATTGTATATTAACACCCTCACTGAGAGGAGGCCTGTGTCCCAGCAGTGGGAACATTATAGGCCGATTATGTGTTATGTATGTATATTAACATCTAGAATATAAAGTATTTTGGAATTAGATTATAATTAACGGCATTGAGTATGGGTATTCCCAATCCGGCTGCGTTGGCTTCGGTCACATAACACACAGTCCAACTGTAGTCTTCCATGGAAGAGGGCTCCGTACTCATCTACGAAGACTAATTAGAGTTAGGTCCCAGACTGCTTAGATCTAAATCCATGGCTAACCTCACGTGATAGCTCTAGGAATGCAGGAGGGATGTGTTTTTAACACTGGACGTATAGACTGGTTTATATCTGATTTTATTTGATTTAACCTGAAATAAATGGATTATTATTATAGAACATTGACTAACCTCTCGTGAGTCTGTGTGGAGTTGATGGCACAGTTGAATGTTCTCATGGTTCACCTCGCGTGAGAACACTTAGAGACGGCCAAAGATCCTCAGAACACTGAACGTATATACCATCGGCTACCATCGCGTGATAGCTCATGTGGTGTCGTTCTTATGTAAGTATACAGCACAGTTACGTTCTCATGGTTGACCTCACAGTGAAAACTAGAGACAGCTGTGTGTATTACGGCATCCTATGTCGGCCAAAGATCCTCCGAACACTGAACGTATATACCATCGGCTAGCATCGCATGGTAGCTCATGTGGTATCGTTCTTGTGTAAGTATACGGCACAGTTACGTTCTCATGGTTGACCTCACAGTGAAAACTCTAGAGACTGCTGTGCGTATAACGGCATCCCTTTAATAGGGAGCATGATTTCAATAGTCTTTGATTTCAATTGCCGACAACTGAGTTTCGATGACGGCTCCGCTTTGCTTTTTCAAGCGATTTTCCAGTTCTCGCAGGCGTACGGTCAGCTCCTACATTCCATCGTCTCGTTTTCTTCTGTTTTCCCATCTTGTTAAAACTTTTCTGAACTTTTATATACGAAAACGTGATCAGTGCGCGGCACAAAAAAGTACAATGATTGACAGATGTCAGGAGACCGCGCCAACGACCGGACCACAGACAACATTTGTTTTTCTTTAGGATGAAAAAATTTGAATTTCATCTTTAAATATTGTGACGTGTGCGCACGAAATGGTGCGACTACATAAGTATACAATGAGGATTGGATTACGAAGCATAATTATACTTTTATTGTTTCTAAAACTTGCGTTTTTTGCGTTTAGGTCCTGTAATCCCCTTAATAGTTTAAACGAATAAACCATAAAACCACTACCACCAAAATCCTGCTAATTAGCATTATATTAGGTATATAAATAGAAATGCCATATTCTAGTGAATATGGTAAGTCCACTGCTACCTTCCCAGGATCTGCGTTTAGATGTTGCAAATAATTACGTTTAGATATTCAGATAATAAAATATGTGCTTCTACTTTGTGCAGCTTAATAAAAAAGCTAATATATGCAGTCCTTTAATTATTTTATATAATGTACAATAGTTACATTCATGAACGTTTTTGAAATAAGAGACACCAGAACTGCCATTCTTCTTTAGGTATATAAACAAAATGTTTAGGAAACGGATTAGAGATTGCAATTTTCGTTGTTATTAATGCGCATTCCCCCTTAGTCATGAATTATAATTATATTCTAAAAGAAAACCACCATTTGCAAGTGCAATAACCTTAAGGTCATAACTAAAAAGTATAGGTATTTTTCTACATAATTGACACTTCTGAAACACAAAGACAAAAGAAGGAATAGAATAAATATATCTGTTAGAGCAGTAACAATTTTATTTAATATTTAAGTTGAGTGCGCCGGAGCCGGGGCGCGACATCTCGAGCCATTCATTTTAATATGGCGAAATAAAATCCCGAAAATATAACATTATGCTTGTCCCCAATGTTAAGCATACTTGTTTAAAGCGTCTTTGATAAATTTGTAGCCAGGTGTCATTCCGATAGATTCGCGCCTCGCTATTGGTGCAGTCTAGGCGGCGGCGTGCTTCCGCTCCCTCCAACTCGAGTTAAATCTTTTAAATTAAATTGCGTTTTCTCAAGTTAGCGTTTTTCTTGGCTTAAGTCAGTTTAAGAATATTACCTTTCGAGTAGCGCAAATATCTTTTTCGAGTTAAGCTTCAAAACAATGTAACCTTAAGAAGTTTAAAAGACCTTTACTGAATAAAATTTAAGTCAAAAAAAATTACTTACTCAAATTATTTATAATAAACTAGCTGCGCCCCGCGGTTTCACCCGCATAAGTCTCGATCCCGTGGGAATATCGAGATAAAAACTATCCTATGTCCTTTCTCAAGTTCCAAACTATGTCTGTACCAAATTTCACACAAATCGGTTCAGTAGTTTAGGCGTGAAGAAAAGACAGACAGAGTTACTTTCGCATTTATAATATTAGTTTGGATTTTTTATAATTAATGTTTTATAGTTTTTAGCATTTGAATTTGTTTAAATATCCGTTCTATCACCTTCGCGTACTACTTATAAGGTACTTGTAAAGACAAATCTAAAAATATGGAACATTAATTCACCTTAATCAAAACTTATTCATTTGATTCATATTTATGTTCTACCCTCTAAAAGCGATTTATGAACGAAACTGTATTTACAAAAACTTTTTAAAGGTAACTTTTGTTAACGTCATTATCTCATCAAACAAAGTCGAGTGTCCTCCTCAAAAACGTTTTTATAATATTATAATTATGATCAAATCCGTGGCTGTGCCATCATCCTGTGAGTAGTGCTCGACGTCTGTCGGCGGGCTCTCGACGCACGGGAGGAGGCTGGAGGCTGTAGCGATGAGTTTATACTACCTGGGAACTAGCTGTCTAATTATCATATGCACTTGGAAAAATTGATATAGAAGAAGAAGGCTGACTCAAACATACGGTGAAAACAAATTCAATGAAGTGTGTGCGATTGACAACTACATTGTGCATTACATCTCATTTGCCAAGCCTGAAATACGCTCATGGTCACGCACAGTGTAGGCGGTTGCGACTACTGCTTCTGAGAATAATTTGAGATGCAGAGCAAGGCTGATTAGTTAGCAAAATATTAAATCAACAGGAACTAGCGACATTATTTGTTTATTATAAACACTTGATTGCAAACCACATAAAACAAAAACGACATTCCTATTCTAAGAAGGGCAGGATAAAGTTAAATATTGAAGGAAGGCGATTTACAAATCATTTTATGTGCCTGTGATTTCACATGTTGCAGTAGTTTCGATAATTAATTTTCTGTTATCTCTGTACTGTGTGACGTCCCCAAAAGCAACAGTTTTAAGCACAGCACTGTGACATGCGTAGCTGATAGTGCTTGACGTTTGCGTCGCTCGTGCAATGCATCGCGTCGAATAAACCTACACATTACGTTACCTTCCAGACGTGTTTATGTTACGCTAGGTAGCGTGATGTCACTGTCCCCGGTGTACTCGTACATGGTGTATGAGCTTGTTTATTGTGATATTTACGTGTTTATGTGTGTGCGAGTTACCTAAGTGACGTCACCTGTGTTATATTGATGTATGTTTATGAGAAGTGGTAACATTACAGTGACGACAGCTTTACGGATGGTTGGTAATCGAAATCCTTATTGGAATCATAAGAGTTATCTACAGGCAAGCAAAAAGCGTTACACGTTATGTGAACGATAGGTAATAAAGTATGCCATTTTCCGGTAATGAATAAATGGCAATCCTTATCTGACAGGCCTCTTCCAAAAATACCTCTTGAAACGGATCAAACTTGAGTATATAAGGTAGTGCAACAACCGCGCCTCACAACAACGTGTTCCAGTGACGTCACGGCCGGGTCACCTGCCTGCCGCCCAGTAATCTGTGCGATATCTACTTGATGTAAGTAGTTGTTTGTGCCCGAGTATCAATTATGTACGGCCGCCCACTGCGCCGCTGGTGACGTCATTATCATAACGCACATCATGACCCCACCTGCATAGTGATGGCACCTACTCTCATGGGGAGCGATAGGTCAATATTGTGTTCTGAATATAAACCTATTTTATTTAGTTCAAATAATAAATTGTCTAGCGCAAAAACAGTAAAGGTGAATGTTAGTCATCAAACTTCCAAGCATTGTAAAGTACGATTTAACCCCTACTTCTGAAAATACGGTTCCTACGTCTTGATCTTGACATAAACAAAGTAATGTTGAATAACACATGAATAACTCAGTATAAAGCTATACATACACGTTTCACCTCTAACTCCCGTGTTTAGCGGTGAACGGCAAAATAAATAAATTATTGAGGAGCCGAAACTTTGCCCGCAGCGAGGGTAACTAATACAATATTCATGGCGTCGACTTCATTATCCAATTACGCTTGTTATCGCGCGGCTGAGCGGACCGGCCGGGCGGCCTTGCGAGCCGGCGGCGGCGATGTACGGCACACTTGTGACAATCGTCGCCGCCTCCAGCTTCATACATCGCACCATCATACTGAAACATGATGTAGACTTCGTATTGCAAAGATGAACTCAGAAGCAAAGGTCTTTGCTACTTCTAAAATGTAAAACGTAAGAAAAAACGGTCTAGACTGTTAATTGACTTAGTTGCTCTGACTTAATAGTAGTGTTAGTTAGTCAGGGCAACTAATTCAATTAACGGTTCTTAAGTTTTACGTTTTAAAAGTAGTTAGGTACTGTGTGCTACTGTCTACTAGACAATTTTTAGAATCGCAAAATTCATAGTAGGTACTTATGTAGGTGTTTAAAGTCGCGCATTTCGTACCCACAGTTTATTTGCCTAATATCTCTTGCTCCTTTTGAAAGAGTATTCAGTCAGCATCAGTGTTGGCAGTGGACTAGCTATCTATGGGCGCACCTTAGATAGCCAATCCACTCTCAACACTGACGCTGGCTATGACATGACTGCTACTACCGGTTTTTATGTGCGAGAGATTGTACAAATAATGTAGAATACGTTCTCCTTCTGCGCCTGACTGTTCCGTTGGTTTAGTTTGTGCTTCCTCAAATTATTTTCGATCTTATTAGGTTTTCGCAGACGACGGCAGAATGATAAACACCGAACTAAAATGTTTGCTGTTGTATCATTGTGTCGCAGTTAATTTGGTTGCCAACAAACTAACAACTTTGAGTTGTTTCGTATAAGTAATTAATACGACAACTAACAATAATAGTCTCACCATTTCAAACTGTCGTCAGCAAAAAAGGAGACACTAAATTAAGGAGCTACTAGAAGACATGTTCCACTAACGAATCTTGGCAAAGGAACACTGTGTTGTGTCGGGCTTGATAAAATAAAATGACCACGCTATTGCCGCCAAGTCTTGTAACTTGGTGAGTATTTGGAAACTCGACAAGATATGCGCTACAGACAAGATATCTGTTAGTCCATGAACTTCCACTGGTTGTGGTCTTCGATGCCTCGCAGCTTCTCAATCTGCAGTCCCGTAGCAGCCATGGTCCTTGTGCCGGACGACGTGGTCATGACATGAAAAACTGATTCACGGTGAATTCTTGTTTTTCTCGCGAAATAATTACTTTGCAGGGTGCAGAAAACACTCTGGGCCCATAACCTGGTGGTCTTATGGCGGAAAGTAAACTCAATACTTTGATTAATTATGATTTAATCCAGAGAGCGCAGATTCAATGGTTTCACATCGACATACCTTGACAGAGAGGTTATGTCGCTAACATCAAACTCAAATGACATTTATTTGACAGTTTGCAGAATTGTATTCGTTTACTAAGAACGCTCCAATAAGCACTAGGTATACTAAGTTAGCTTGAAAAACCCGGCCGGCCTAACGAGCGATTACAAGTAGTTATTATTCCCAATGTTCCAGAAAACACAATTAGGAGAAACTTTAGTAATTCTAGTGAGTTAGAGCTTATCGTGTCGGCTTTTATCGTGGCAAGTTGATTATTACAACAAGCACATTTATTTGGTGCTCAGGTCTCGAGTGATTTTAGCACTGATTAATATTGGAGACTTCATTACGGCCCTAACGAATGACATCATTATCTTTAAATACGTGAAACTAGGACAATACCTTTGTTGAATATTCTTACCGGTTTTAATAATATCATAATTATTTTCAAGAACGTATTAAATGCAACGTTCACATCAGTGAGCTGATTCCAGCTCCATAATGTAAGCTCCTGAATTTGGGTGAAACCCTGGCAATTTGCTAGATTAATTCCTAACATATTCCTCTCGGTTAGTGGACTAAACAGGCATATTAGCGATGCTGTGTGTACCTATGACGTAACGCTGACGTGTAGGTAATCCCGGCCATTCATAATTCATCGCGGGCCTTAAACCTGTGCCAAAACCACTCGTCGTTTATGAGCAGCAATGAACATTTTATGAATGTGTTGGCTCGCCACATAACTAAGTAGTTGTGAACTGTGTCGAGTTATTTATGGCTCCGGCGTGTTTTTTGTTTCCATTTCTGCTCAAGTTGTTGAGAAATTGTGTTCTGCTTTATGAAGTATAAATGAATGACAAAGAGAATACATTTTCTTATGGAAATATCAAGTTTTTGCAGCCGGGAGGTTCCGTGGAGCGCTCTGTTCTCCTTTAATTGTTATGTGTATTTTGAGTAGCTCCACTGGTACAAAGGGAATGATATTCATTTCGTAATGTTGACCTATTTAATGAAGTGGTAGGACGTCCATTTTCTGTGCAACGGGTTGCGGGTCGTTCGGAAAGACATTTTTAAAACCTTCTGTTGTTAGGATGCGTTTACATGTTGTAACTACACTAAATAACTCATTGTGGCAGTACGCACCACTCTTTAATGAAGGGGATATTGTTAATACTTTAACGAAAACCATCAGTGTCTGTTTTATATTTTAGGTACTTTCTCTATAATGAGACAAAGTCCTGTGTACCCAGAATCACAGTGTTTTTCACAAGGTTTACCTTGTCCAGATAAGTAGGGATAGCGGCTCGCAGCTAATTGGATGTTTCAAAGCTCTTTTGATCATCAAACTAACTTATTTAGGGAAACAGCGGACTTTTTGCCGCGTTATTTTTCCTAGCGTTTAGTTGTCGCAGTCGCAAATTGAAAATAAACATATCCGCGTCTGCGCTTTGACGGATTAAATAAATTTGGTGGAGAGTGGCTGACGCGGCACGCCATGTGCGACAGAGATACCCAACCTGCTTGCTGAGTTCATCTGAGTAGACTGCGAACCTTTTCGTTTCAGCTTTGGAAGAGATTATACTTAGTACCTAGTAGGTATGTGCTGAAACAGTTTCTTACAAAGCCCGCACGGAACTGATCAAAATGCTACTACATTCGTCACTTTGTTCTGATCAAGATAATTTCGATGTATTTTTTTCTAAAGCTTCGTCGTTTCCCTAGACAAAGTGACGATTTAAATTTACGTATGCGATCCATGAATGAAATATGTTCACTGCAACTGGTCCACACTCTCCAAGAAACCTCAGTGTCAAACACAGTAGTTCTCCAACAATAGTTTGTTGGAACAAATCGTAGTGTTATGTTCCGGCGACTTGTAATAAAAGCGTGTTTGCTTCCGAGGCGAGGGAAAGATTCGTCCGCGTCGGTGTTATCAATTCTCGCGTTACGAGTACAAATGTTATCGCTTTTAGAACTGCTATGATAACTACGCTTAACTTAGTTCGACACCCAATAGACCACGTTATTGTAATCGTTGAACAGTGAATATAGTCATCTTGAAACTTTGTGATGATAACACGTATTTACGAAATAACGAAAATACGATGACAGAAAGGTAGGTTAGGCGAGTTAAAACTTTTGACTTCGGAAGAAATCGACACGACTCGCTTTTAAACGTACTACTTAAGCTGCTGCTGTAACTTTGCATATTCAGGCTCGTGCGTTCTGACTGCCGATTGAAGCTAAACTCAGAATGCACAAGTTAACCGTTATCATTCTAAAATGCTGACATCCTGTGATGTATCAGTTTTTAAAACCCCAGTTATATCGATGATACCAGTGAGTTATCAAACTATTATTGCTACAGTCTAGCCCGTCTGTTACAGGACATGCAATAACGCATACTCCAGCGTGCACATAACAGCCTGCAACCGCGACACTCGATATTATTCCTTCATCTCGGATCGACGGAAATAAACGTTCAAAGTAGAGCCGAATGTCTCGACGCAACAAAATATAACGCTGAAATAAACTAGTGCATATTCAAGGAGAGCATTCAATAGGTATGTGTAGAAGGTTCACTTAGTAACAAGCCAGCAATCATTTACAAGAAACTTTAAAAGCTACTAAAAGTATTGCGCTAGCTTTTGATTGTAAGATGACATAATACGAAATAGTCTATCATTACAAGTAGCAATGCTTAAATAGTCACAGCAGCTGGAGAGCAGATAGTTCTCAAGAAATTGGTACGTCTCTCTACTACTCAAATAAATATAAAAATATTGGGTCATTTCAGATATGGTCCTTCTGCACGTTCACACTAACTGCAGCAAGAACTGGTGGATATTGCGAAAACAGTTGTCGGCGAGTCATTATGTGTGAGTGTGTCGGAAGTCGGGCGGAGTCGGGCGGAGGCGCGCGGCGAGCATAACTCACGGGTTGGCAAAAACATCGCTTGGAAACTTGCCGGGCAGGGCTGCCTAACGAATTGTGGTGGAGTGGTCTTTTAGAGTTCTAGGGGTTGGTATCTGTCGAAATACTAAAATATTTAAAAAATAATAACACAATTTTTTTCCTACGATAAAGAGCCCTAGCGTCAACTAAAGTTGAATTTTACCGGGCGTCATAATGATAACGACGAGCAAGTTTCCCTTGTTTGTAGGGCGGTACCTACTGCCACCTAGACAAAACTGTTTTGTCTGTCACTGACAAAACAGGTTTCTGAGTAGGTACATTTTGAAAATAAAGCTGTTTAGTAAGGGTGTGAGCATCGTAATTGTTATCATAGAGTGATCGACTGATAGACAGTTTCGTCTAGATCGTAGAACGACCTTATTGTCACTATTCACATAAAAAATCCTACAACTACTTTACATTCCTATTCAAAATATCACAAAATTAAAAGTCATAGATATACCCAAAGGTATACACGAACAAACACCATTCATATGCAGTCAACGTGTGAATATGAAACACGAATAAGCGAAAACAATAACAAATGAAATCAGAGAGCAAGGTTGTCACCGCGTTTAATTCCTCCACACGTTGCCGAGTGGCGAGTCCTGGGGAGTGAAGTCGCGGCGCGGCGGCGACGAAGCGAACATAACAGCGCAACTTAACTGGCGCGCGGCAGCCCTGCGAGCTGCGTGGTTATCGAGACGCGGGACATTTCAATACATCGCATTAGACGAGTCGAGTGACGCTCGACGCCTTGTTTTTATGTTCTACTGCAAGGAGGACTCGGTCGGTGTAAAAGCGGAGGTTGAACTGAAGTGGTTTGCTAAAATATAGGTGTTTGGAACGAATCTTTTTAGTACGGCTTCTTCATCTATACCTAAGTATACATATTAAGAATTGGAGACGCTTTTCGTTTTACCATATTCACCATCATTGAGGTCATCTATTTCGAAAGGTTTCGGTGTGTATGTATTTTAGGTATAATGAAATATTTCTAAATTGAACTTTATCAATACTGAAACCGACTTATAGTAGTTTGTGGTTCATGTAGTTAAGTAAGTGCTATGGTAGTGGTAGTGGTATAATAGTCGTCAGACATCACTTCCTGTAGACCCATAATTATTTATTTTACATGAAACTACAACTTTCATTTTATATCGTTGTCCACCTTCAGCCGCTCTTCGCTTTCGGTAAGACCTAACCTGAGCATTCACCGGCGCGGAACAGACAGCGAGCAAACTTGCACAATAAAACTGTGCCGCATCGAACCGCAAAACGTAATGCCACGCACCGCTCCGATGCGCATCTCTACTACATTGTCACCACACTAGCCAGCAACTTTGTAAGACCCAAGACCACACGCAAATGTAAGGTAATGCTTGAACAATCAATTGAGTGTGTACTGACTTGTAACGCGCCCAGTTAGATGCATATGGTATATAGATCACTGTCAATAACTTTTTGGTTCTTTAGGCTGTTATATGAGAAAATGGGATGTGAAGTTCAATAACTTGACTGCCCATTATCTCAAGGCTATCTATACTTACATTATCACTAACTTTGTAACTTGCTGACAAATTGTTACAGCCACTAAATACTTTCTCAATGATGTTATACTACACAAACACATCAGATAAATATACAAACTGCATACTTATCATGTTTGTACAAGCAGCCACCAACCGAATGCCAGCACATAACTACCTAAAAATCCCTCCCTCACGAACTAAGTAGCTCACTACGACGGCAACTCGGTGACACAGGGGGTTAGCAGGTCTAAAAGAAATCTTTCAGATAAGGGCGCAATAAAGTAATGATTTCCTTTCAAATATTCGCGTTCGGGGCGCACAATGGTTGTGAAACGATTAAATAAAATTGAAAAATGACAACGAGCGCCGGCAGCCGGCAGGGGCTCAGCGCTGCAGCGGCTGCACGGTCAGATATGAAGCATGAACGCGTCAGCTTGGCAGTGGATTGAGTCGCAGCTGACATTTGTGCGATCTCGTAGCAAAACATTTATTTTTGTCATAGTAATTAAAGATAGGCCTTTTACCTACTATTGTTGCGAAGTATCTACTCTTAGCAAGAAAGAAAATATTATAGAAGACTTGATTTTTTAAACTGTATGAAATATTACAAGTTTTAATTCAGTAACATTATTGATCAAAGGAGATTAAATTTAACGCGGGAAAACATCCGTACTTGCCTATTTATTACCCGACTGCGCCAGAAGGAGGGTTATGTTTTTTTTTACATTGGGTTTCAGCAGCAATATAAGCGAGTGCAGTGGCGCGCAACAATAACTCAGCGGGTCTCCTCCTCAATCTACTAAGAGGAGACTGCGGATCAATTGCTCCCACCTACCCACTACTGCTTGACTAGCTCGTTTAGTGCCGAGGCTACTGTTCGTACATAAGTACAACTATTGGTACATGAACCGAGATGTGTTAAATGAATCGCTTAGTCACAATCATGAAATGACACATTTTTTTATAACCGACGAAAAACGTAATAACGTAATAAATGTTCTAATATAATAGTGTACATTATCCATGAACAGTAAACGACCCTTAAAAGTTTTTAAAACTACTAAGAAGTCTTCGCCGCACTGCGTTTATTAGATTGCGACTGAAAATCTGGAATGACTTTTATCGCACAAAGTGTTTCCCTTTAATCTAAGTTTTTACCTACACTACCTAGCTGCCTAGGTACTGATAACCGGAATTCTGAAGATCACGTATGGAATCCCAACATACACACATCGTCATGGTCGTACATCACTGGCAGAGCGAACTGTCACTTGAAGGTGACAGGAGATGATTTCCCACGCTTTCGAATTACTGGGTGAATTGGATAATGTTGGACTGTAATTAGTGAAGTTATTAAAGCAATCGGTAATTAACACATTTTTAAATATTGCGAGGAATAATGGAGCAAGGCTTGATGGCAAACTAGATTGATGCGGCGGGGCTAGGTGCGTGGCCGGCGCCGTCACCTTATGCCCGACTCTGTTTGCTGTTCTGAGTGCAACGCTAAAAAGTCAGGAAGGCCGAACTGGGATTCGATTCATTTCTTGGGATTCGACTCGCAAGATTCGATACGCGGTCTTTAGAATGCCGGTTCAGTCAGTGATGTACAGCCCTACAAGCAAGATCGTACTCGTCGTAAACACGACACTTTTAATTAGACATTAACCCCCTTATTCATAAAACGTATCAAACCTATTTTAGTTAAAATGGGGTGTGTCTCTTTCTTACACACAGAAATGACAACGTGACAGATAAAGACAAACGTTCTATTAACCTATTTTAGCTAAAATAGAGATAAAATAGGATTATGAATAAGGAGGTAAGTCTAAAACCTTTTCTTGATTGTTCTTTGAAAATCTTTTCTGAATTGAGTCTTTTCTTAATTCTCTCCGAGTGCTTACCTGTCTACTGTTTCTTGTGCTACCCTAACATTGTCAGTGAAAACTTTTAATTGGCCTTCTTTCACTATCTGTATACTAGCTGTAAGTTTTATTATAAACTAGCTTCTGCCCGCGACTTCGTCCGCGTGAAATTTCACCCTCCCTCCATTCACCCTCTCAGGGTTGGAATTTCGAAAAACACTTTCTTAGTGGATACTTACCTACTCTTCACAAAGAACACACCCTCCACGTAGCCTACGACAAACTTATTATTTGCGGTTGGTACAGTAATCTGGTCTAGGGATCGAACCGCAAAATTAAGTTTGTTTTTTTATCGTATATACTTTTCCGGGATAAAAAGTACTCAGTGTGGTGCCCAGGATATTAAAGAATAATTGTACCAAGTTTCATCGTAATCGAACCGGTAGTTTTTGCGTGATGCCTGAACAAACAGACAGACAGACAAAAATTTTTTTAATCAGTTTTTTGGGTTCGGTGTCGGTCTAGTAACACCCTCTGCCATTTATTTTTTTGATATTTTCAATGTACAGAATTTTCACTTCTACAGATTTATTATAAGTATAGATAATCACTGAACATACATGGGTCTGTTTCGGAAAGGACACCGTGGGCGATCCTGTATGTTTCCAAGTGCGGATTTACCAAACGACTACTTTAAAATAACAAACCTGTCATACATATTTTTGAAAAAGGTTTCCTTTTCATTTTCCACATCCGAGACCACGTCAAAAAATAATAGAAACAATTCGCATACGTATGCAAGCTGTCAGACGATCCCGTAATGTATCAATCCAGGCGGCATGAGCTTCATTTCACGGGGCGCGCGCCGCTGTCCCGCGGGCGATGGACGCGGAACCGAACGAAACAGTCGCTCGTCACTCGCGACAGCTATTGATTTATTGTCTGTGGCGCGAAGTGGGCCCGCTCGGACATTTATATCAATTTGAGAAATCCGTGTTGAATGCCCCGAGGATTGACTCAGGTAGAAATGGGCCGCAATTTGCGTTGCGAGGAAGAAAAGAAGTTGATACTTCATTTTATCTAATCTCCCAAATCTTCGGCTAATAATCTTCGTGAGTTTTTGTCTCAAACTATACAAAGAATGATTACGGTTTTAGTCAAACGAAACTTGTCATAACTTGGGGCTAAAGTTGTTATAAGAAATTGGCAATGTGCTCGACCCCTGTCACACGGGACCTCCAACTGTCACCGTACTTATTACGGATGCATACAAAAGTAAAGCAACTATTTTTCACGCACATTCGTCACGAGCACATTACCATTTAGTTGTACAACGAATATTATGTTCAGTTAAAATGCACACAGACCACAACGTTGTGTTGTTGCATTCAACTGACAGCTGCACATCGTAAATTCATATGGCGCTAAACATTCAGCGTAATGACTGACGCTGAATTAAATAACTACGAGTTACAGCGATGCTATGCCATTGTGCACTAATAAACTTATTCATAAAACAACAGTGAACCGGAGAAGTTTACCCAGTGCAGGGCTTTACCAATGGACCGATGAAGAAGGAAAAAATATAGCCTTGCTTTAAAGAGATTTATGTGTAGTTGCAGATAAATTTTACTCATGAAAAAAAATATTTTTAAGTTAAATGGTTTAAATGAAAATAATGATGTAGATAATCTACAAAAAGCTAAAAAATAATTCCGAAGGTCGAGGTACCAGTCATCACACCACTTAACTCATCAATCTAGGGCACTGATCAGACAAAAAAATAAAATCGTGGGGCGCGTGAAATTTCTATCAACAGTCAACTGCTCATATCATTATAAATGTTATTTACATATTTACTCAGGTTACGCTACGCCCCACGATTTTATTTTTTGTACGTTTAACTTAAAAATATTTTTATTACTTATTTTATTTTCAAGTTTTCAGTTTTTATTTAAACTCTATGATCCGCCATGCACTGTGTTCTACTTGTAAAGCCCTTTTATTTGACACCCATTACCCATATTGAAACAAATATGAAATCTAGCATTTTGTGCCGGCGGCCATCTTAGATTTGTCATTTTCATAGTGAACAGTATTCTACTACAAGCCCTTTCATTTGATACCCATATTGAAGGGGTTGTGAAAAAGTATGTAATCCGCCATTTTGTAGCGGCGGCCATCTTGGATTTACAATGATACTGATAAAATTAAATTGTATTGTCATCAAAACTAAAGGTGTGTACGAAATATCAAATCAATCTGCCTACATGAAGGGGGTAAAATTTCAAGTACTTTTGACCTAAATAAATAAATAACAAACGGCAAGCTAATAATAATAAGCAACTAATTATGTCCGTTATGTACGATTAAAATACGGAATTTCGACGCACAAAATATGGATAAGTGCTAATACGACGCTACAAAATTGCGATGCACGTTACTGCGAAAGACCGTTTCTGCGAAGCCACTACACTTCTATGCACGTTACCGCGATAGATCTTCACTGCGATACTACTTGACTTCGATGCACGGTAAAGGTATTTGTATTGACATTCGCTCACTCTTGCATCCTTTGTCAACGGAGCCCTCTTCGAAATAGCTTCCTATTTCTGTGTAAAGGGTTTCACGTAACCTAACCAAACGAAACCTCGGGGTGCCCTTCGCTCGCTCTTGCATCCTACGTCACCTATTGCGTTCGTTGCGTTCGGGTGCGGTAACATGCATCGAAGTCAGTAGTAATGCATATTACACAGGTCAACAAACCCTTAACGATTAAATTAGCAAGCAGACAATTCACTGCTTTACTATTTCAATAAGCCTGACAAAAGTATGGGTCACACAAAATGATTTCCGAATTCTGGGGCTCCATAAAGAGACAGAAAATTGCTACATGTCGGGTGAAGGGGTGCTTGTCAAGAAATATGTCCTGCAGGCAGGAGGAATTGATTCAATTTCCCAGTAATGGCGGCGGAGGTAGTTAGGAGCACTTCACGACTCGCCCGAGGGTGGTAAGCAGTGAATTTGTGGCAGTGGACAGCGATGTGGCGCAATTTGAATAAACACTTTGTAAGTGAATGTAATGTTACACACTCTATTGAAAATGGGCACGATACGTGCGTCGGTGTGAGTCAGTATACATTTGTTATTCTTATAATAGTAAAATTAAAACAAATTAATGATTTCATGTGTTGTTAATAATAATTAAAGGAAAGGAAACTTGATAGCTGTGGACGAAGCAATTTACAAAATAGCGACAGCGTTTTCTAGCAAAACAAGCCCTCGAAGTAGTCGGTGGCTTATTTACCCTCGTTTATTATTAATACTTCAAGCACATAAATGTACAGAGGTGGATTTAATGCCATAGGCATTTTCTACAAGTCAACCTTTGTTTACACCAAGGTATGCAACATGAATTATGATTTAACTTGTTGCGTCTACTGTTCCCGTTTATAGTTTACATCCAAAAACAAGTTGCTAAAACTAGTATACAAAACATGTCAAAAACTTGGTTAAAAGGTGACCATATAGTTAACAATACATGTCTGAAATGGGTCCCCTATGTTGTTTCGAACGCCGCTGTTGCGACACACGCTGTTGCGAATTATTTTTCCACTGCCTCACAGGTTCGAAAGCTCATGGTCTATAGAAAGAAATAACAACTTGTTCCTTCCACGTACTCAAAACAGTGTGGAAGCCTGGCATTGCCACTGGAATTCTTTGTTAGAAAATAAAAGACTTGGACTGTATGGATGTATACGAAAACTTATTGAGGAGCAAAGTGTCACGGAACAAAAAATCGCGAAGATTTTGGGTAATTTACCTCAGACTCCACCCAAAAAAAAACCAGAGTTGCAGAGAATGCTATTTCAGCAATTTTGAAAAAAAAAGTACAATGGGCACGCCTGAATTTATAAGAGCTTTAGCGTTAAGTACTCGTATATACTAAGTAATACTAACATAAATATTTTAAATAATAAATATTTTTCTGTACACTTTATGACTAAATAAATCGAAATCACAAGCATTCGAACGTATGAGGCAGTGAAAATGTTTTTCGAAACAGCGTCTTTCGCGACTACTTCATTCGAGTCCATGAGCTTTCGAACCTGTGAGGCAGTGGAAAAATAATTCGCAACAGCGTGTGTCGCAACAGCGGCGTTCGAAACAACATAGGGGACCCGTCTGAAATAACGTGAATATTTTGAAGTATATAGACTTGTATTATGTGTGCCAACGCGAGCTGACAATGACCGCAATTACTATTCCATCGGCATCATCTCCAACAGCAAGACGACCAGATGTAAACATTATTGACTTTAGAACGCTACAGTTGTCTCGTCACCAGCTGAGTGAACAATAACAAATACATGTCTATCATGTTCAGGTCAGCGAATCTCTTAACTGCGACCACAATGCAAGGGCCAGTCGGCTCCCCGCAGCCACGGAGCAGTAAGTGTGAGTACGTAATCACTGACTAACGACTGCGCAGTTAATAACTGTGCTACTGTACGATGCGTTCCGCTCCATTGCGCGCACATGGCGCGTCTCTCCCTTGCCCTTGTTGTGGGCTACAAATGCCCTCCACGATACTCTGCGACGCACTTCTGCGGAACACCATGTGGTGGGAAGTTTACTTGCTTTTTGCCGTCGCTGTCGTTCGAAATATAACAATGGTGTAGTGTGGACATGCCAAAAGTTTTTTTAATGTTTTTGCCTTTTAAGGATAGAACAGTGATTACATAACTTATAGACATTTACTTGTACTTTTATTATCTCATAGAGTTTAATAAAAATAACATCGCTTTAGTTATCCATCTAAATTACCACCGCGCATAATGCCAGGCGTGACATTACCTGCGGTGTTCAACTGTCCATTATACAAGATGTAACGCGCGATGCGTGCGACATGGTGACGTTTAGCGTGACACGTGACGTCACTCATATCATATGACCCAGTTTAACATTCACTATTCAAACATGCGCACGTACAACATCCGTGCAGAAGTTCCATTCATACTGAGTCTATTGTGTTAGCAAGTGGGTCTAACTACTAGAGTCGGTGTCACTTGGTATTTCTAGCGCGAGTTAAAGATTTCCCTCTCTAAGATACAAGATAAGATAAGAATCAATCTTACATGCATACAAATATCTGGCAGCGGACTTGTTCGAAATATTTTTGTTCCTCAAAATGTTGGGTAGGTACAGTCAATTATAGCAATTAGTTGACCCACCATTGCATAAATGGTTGAGATTTTTTAGAATACGAATCGATAGAATTTTATATTTTATTTATTTGAGCAAAGTAAATATCAATTAACTATCGATTCGTATTCTAAAAAATCTCAACCATTTGTGCAAAGATAGGTCAGCTAATTGCTATAATTGACTATACTTCCCATGCGCTTAAAATGTTGTAATACAAATGAAAGAAACCAATTGACATCCTTCTCAGAAGCTCCCAGTTATCATGATTGTCATCCTGTTTCACCCACTACTGATGGGTCCACAGGCCCCTCTTTATTTTGTACCAGTCTCCATGCAACTTCTCCCCTGTATTACCTATCACGGTCCTTCTGTACGTCACTCATGGTGTGCATGTAAATGCGTATAACAGTTCCGTGGCTCGCAGCTCGCAGCGCGGTATGACGTTTGTTCGCAAACATTCATTTGGCGGGATTACGCGGCCGCTCGCTCTAATGTTAAGACCTCTCATAAAGCGCCACAATCGGTACTCGTTGATAAATATCACGTATTTATATTAAACCTGTGCTGATGTGCTCACGGATTATTTGCGGGACTCTATATTGATTGGGCCTGCTGCGGACGCTTCAAAGGTTTATTTAGTTATTGTTTACACCTGAGTACTTGTGGTTTGAGTGAATTTATTGAAGTAAAATTTTTTTTAGGCGCGTTGGGCATTTTTTTAGATAGGAAAATACCATTGAACTCGCGGCACTGTTACTGTAACCGAGACCGCTTCGGATGTGTTCGACTGTCCTTGGGATGTACGAGTACCTACTCGGTTTTAATGTATATCTGATATGTCAGTGAGTGATGGCAAAGTATTCTGTTTGTGTTTTGTTTTCACTTCTGTCGGCACTCCCGGAGTGCTACTGCTTTTTTTTACATTTATTTTTGAGTTTGGCTATTACTTTAATGTAAATTTGTTTTTGATTTAATGCTATAGAATTTGAATAGCAATAAATTGTCGGTGTTAATACCTTTGCTATCATTTAGTAAGATCAGCAAAAACGATTTTGGAGTTTGACTGTTAATTAGTTTATAGCAATACCAATTGATTTGCTGAAATGACAGTAATCAATGACAGTAAGAACTAAGATCAGCAAATATACCAAAAAACCCACCCCTACTTGAACGTTCAAAAATATGGGCGTCCTGTGTGGTGCGCCACTGTGCGACGTCTCGAGCCGTCACGACGTGTATTTGCGCGGCGCAAACACGGCGCAGATAAAGCGCCGCTGTATGCCG
Source organism: Amphipoea lucens (assembly GCA_947508005.1). Lineage (NCBI taxonomy): Eukaryota > Metazoa > Arthropoda > Insecta > Lepidoptera > Noctuidae > Amphipoea > Amphipoea lucens. The sequence goes on along the minus strand of OX382374.1, from coordinate 222,981 downwards.
CGCGCGTCCCACACGTGATAAACCGACGCGCCGCGCGCCTCCGCTGAATGACAACTTTGTGCCGACTGCCGTGACGTGCATCTTGCGCCCATACTCACTCGCAGCTGAAAACTGAGCTGTTTTTTAGACAAATTGTTTTTATAAAGTGGCTTATTTTTATTTGACTGCAGACGTGTCTATGAGACTCTCCTATTTGCGTTTAAAAAAGTGGAATATCTTGAAAAACGTTTGAGTAGTTACCAACTTTACCAGAATCATAAATATTGTAGTGCACCTCTTATATACTATATTCTCTTTATTTAAAAACTAGCTTCAGCCCGCGACTTCGTTCGCGTGAAACTTCTTGTTTCCCCCGAGCCACCCCGTCGTATCGCATCACCCGCCCGCGCTATCACTTAACGTTCTTTTTAACTTTTTTTCTTTTTGCTCGGCTCCTAAGGGTCATAGCGTGATGTTAAATAGCCTATAGCCTTCCTCAAGAAATGGGCTATCAAATGCAAGAAGAATTTTTCAAATCCGACTGGTAGTTCCAGAGATTACCCCCTACATACAAACTTACAAACATACAAACTTACAAATTTTACCTCTTTATAATATTAGTATAGATATAGATAATAAAAACTAGTGTATTTAAATCTTAGGGCTTATTTACACAGGGCACGCCACGATGGTGGCGATAAGACCCCTCTTTGAGGAATGGCTAGAGAGGCGTCACGGCGTCCTCACCTATCGCCTGACGCAGGTCCTCACCGGACACGGATGTTTTGGGAGGTTCCTGCACATCATCAGGCGGGAGGAGACGCCCGGGTGTCACCATTGCGAGGATCGCCCAGAGGACACGGTGGAGCATACGGTAAAAGTGTGCCCCGCATGGGCGGAGCACCGCCGTGCCCTCGTAGAGGCGATTGGCAGCGGCGGCGACCTCTCGCGTCCAGCCCTGGTTCAAGCCATGGTCCGGGGCGAGAGGGAGTGGGAGGCAGTCACCTCCTTCTGCGAAGCAGTCATGCTAGCAAAGGAGGTGGCGGAACGGCTGAGGGAGAGAGCCACACGTCCCAGCCGCCGCGGGAGACGCTCCGGGCGTCGGGAGCCGCATGACGACTCCCGGCCACCGTAGGTGCGGGCCTGCGGACGGAGAGTAATAGGTAGCTCACCGTCCGATCAGGACCAGGCCCGTGCCGGACGGCGCGTACGTGTTCCACGCGCGCCTCAAAGAGATGTCAGCAAAAAGGAAGGGGCCTGCCAGGGCCGAAGCCTGCCGGGGGTGCGGGATTGTCCGAAAGGGTTACCGCTACCCCGGAACATAAAGGGCTAAGGAAGGAACACGGATGGGTTTTAGTCAGTAAGAGTCTGACACTCCCTTCCGCTCCACCCAGAGCGGGAGGGGTCATTTGATGATTTCCCATTCATAAAAAAAGGCTTATTTACACCAGCGTTAGTTATGTAGCGAGTTTAGTTCAATTAGCAAGTTTTTTGTCCAAACGCCAGTTCAAAAGTGTCAGTCTTTCAACGTACAAACGTCAAGAAACTCGTTACTTAACTAATGCAAATGTACATATATCTGCCTTTAGGTGTGTTATATACTTGGGTCAGCACATTCGATTAAGCAGTATTTATTGAACTATTAGAGCTAAGCCGAGCGGTTTTTTCCCGAACATAATATCTAAATAAACACCAGCGCGGCAAAATATATTCGATTTTGCTGCCCGGGTAGGCCGTATCATGCCGACTCGATCAAGTGTGTAACACCCCTTAGCGATCATCAAAGAATTTGCTAAAAATGTACCAAGATATTTCAATACATCTTATCGTAACTAAGTTATTCTACTTTAGCATTCAGTACACATTCACGTAGCGGCGCAGAGGGTGCGACAATCACCGCGCGCGCCTTTTATTTCTTACATTAATTACACGAGTCGAGCCGAACCACGCCGCGCCGAGTACTCCCGAAGCGCGCCGACTTCATGCGTCCACGCTCATTGCAAAACAAGGTTCACTTGACTACAGTTGCTTTGTCGTAATGTTCAATGAAGTTGTACGGAGCACGTTGTTTCTATTGGAAAAACTAGTCATTGACACTCAAACAACGTTGTAGTACCGCCTTCAAAGTCCCGCAACAGTCTCAAAATTACATTGTGTTATTTTATTTATGCAATTTCTGTGACGAGAAATTACTAAGAAACCTGGAAATAGTAGAGAAAAATTCATTGTTACTTTAACGGGAAACAGTTCTGCAACAAAGAGAAAAATATTTCTTAAAAAGCACTTACATTCTCCAGCGCACATCTAGCAAACGTCATAAATAGTTTCCTGGAATACTGTGTATTCGTAAATGTTAATAACGACAGGTGAATTGGTTCAAATAGACTTTTCCTGTCCTATTTCAACTGTATGTAGTTTTTCAAGCGTCCGAGCTAGTCGTCTAAAATTCAATTGCGTGCGTGAATTCTGAATCGATAAATAAAAACCCGTGTGTTTCATCCGGCACCGCTCGGCATCGGTGGATGACGTGCGATCAGCGCTGACTACCGGTGGCCGAGTGTTTGCTAGCTACAGTGCGGAGTAGTGCACAGTGGAGTGCACGGACGATATATAATACAGAGGAAGTGGCTCTACAGTCTTCACACTAGCCCGACTGCCAAAGCCGGGAGGACCGCTGCGATACGTTGCGATTTTTCCAGTTGGCAAAAGTGAATTAGACACGGATTGGTTCAGTAACCAAGTATTGATTAGGCTCTAATCACACTATCACACTTATCACACTAATATTATAAAAGCGAAAGTTTGTGAGTGTGTGTGTGTGTGTGTTTATATGTTTGTTATTCTTCACGCTCAAACGGCTGGACCAATTTTGATGAAATTTGGTATAGAGATAGCTTGAGTCCCGGAAAAGGACATAGGATACTTTTTATCCCGATATTCCCACGGGATAGAGACTTATGCGGGTAAAACCGCGGGGCGCAGCTAGTAATAACTAATTTTTCAATTTCAGAAACAATCTTATATTTTAAACGCGAGTTAGTTACCGCGGTCATATTCATGTTTCAAAAGTACACATTACTTGCATACAGATTATTTTGTTAGTGAATTGTAATTTCCCATTGACAGAACATTTACATTTTTGACTTAGTTTACATTGAGTGAACGTACGTGTATGTCCGTTCTACATTGGGAGTAAATGCAGAGGGCTGAAAACATTAAATGCACTTGCATGAAAATTTTTAAGGACTCCCATGCCAAATCTGAGATTTTTTAAAGTTTTCTCTTGATTCATGTTGTAGGTACAGTGTGTTGGCTACACACGGGGCGAGATCGCGGCGAGTGCACGTTATTAATGAGCCGCGAGTCGCGCGTTTTTATTACGAGTACGTCTTAATACCATCCCCCTGCCGCAACCCCCCCCCCCGCCTGCCCCTCCGCGCCGCGCGCCTTACCGCGAGATTTATGGACCGCGAGTAGTGGCCGTGTTTGTTTGCTCGGCGGCGGTACAACGAGGGTTAAGTGATTCAGATACCGCACTTATTCGTGCTGCCCGAGGATTTCTCTGTCGACAGTTTTACAAGTTCTTTTTTTAATGAAACTACTTTCTGTGCATACAATGGGAGTAGGAACTTAATTTGTTTCTTGTTTTGTTTGTTTCTTTAACTGATGCGATTTATAAAAGATCGTGCACTCTATAAATAAGCCCACTACTACTAGTGACTGTGTCCAGTCAGGCACGCACATAATACAAATTTAAAGCAAAGTCCAGTCAAAACTTTGCATATATTATAAGCCGCCACCGCGTTCACGCACAGCGGACCGAATGAGAGTCTAAGTGAAAGAAAGAAAGAAGAAAGAAAGAAAATACGTTTATTTGCGGTGAAAATGACGCAAAAAGAACAAAAACACAAAAAATAAAATAAAAAGGTAGGGGGAAACATGCGTCACATCCACGCAAAACGGCTATCGCTCAGCATTATGCTGCGACCCTATGCAGGACAAAGCCCCAGCGCTGGTTTTCAGCGACAGCCGGCGCTGACGTAATGACGTCGTCCGGTGCAGCAAACAATTATTAAAATACAGTGTACTTAAAGAAAAATAATTGAATTTAAAAGTGATAGAATATTATACTAAACAGGAAATATACATAGGTACAGTACACGCTATGAGAATGTCATCCTCAATAAACGTTTTACACATTATGAAGTGGCAACATTTCGAAGCGTCCTTATGAATTTGATTATTTGACGTAAAATGTACCCAACGTGCACCAAAGTAATTATGATGTAAGAAATTACAAAATGGCCAAAATGATGTAATGTGATGTATTAGTATTATGCAATAGTTATGTGTCACTGTTGTGAATGTTTTATGCGTTTGTGAGTGAATGTGCAAGATGAGATGGACCCAATAAACGGACAAAACAAATCCTTGGAAACTGGAGGATGACCCGACATGCCATTGAACGCGAATTGCACGCACACGAATTGCCATTGAACGCGAACCCAGTGAGAGGCCCGTGTTAGCGAGCCACCGTAAGGCAATCAACGGCCAGAGGGCGAAGCCCTGACGCCACTCGTCACGCCCCATGACGTTGGCGTCGCGACTTCCCACAACAAAACAGGAAGGTATGTAAAATATGGAAGTCTAGAGCCACGAATAGCAATACAAAATAGAACAACACAACTTAAATAAATAATTGGTATGATTATTGGAATTTAATTTGAAATTAGATTGTAGATGTACGATTATAAAAATAAATATTTAACAAATAATATGATAATAACAAATAATAAATAAACATGGACAAGTAATATGATCAAAATATATTTCAATTAATAGGTTATCAACATAGAAACTAATGTGGACAGGAGAAACGCTGCCAGTAGGTAGAACTGGCAAGCAGGGGACCGAAGGCCATGCTGCAGCGCTGCTGGAGATCCTAAACCAAATACCGCAGGCCACGACCCATGAGGTGAGCAAAACTTTAAAAATGTATTACTCAGAGAGCTGTGCATGCAACAATAACCTCTTAAGATGAAATTTAAACGATTGTATTGTTTTTAGGCCTCGCATTGGTGGTAGAAGGTCATTCCAGCAGCGCGTGGCAGCAAATCTGAAGCTACCTCTGAAAGCTGCGGTTTTATGTCGCGTCATGTTTAGCGGCAGAAAGTGCAGAAAAGGGAGTCCCACAATCATCATCATCATCAAGCGCCGCCGCTCCACCGCCACTGTCAACGGGACGTCAACGAGAACGAGATGTAGGCGCCGAAGTAGTGATACAAACATTTACTGTGGCGCGTGTACACCGAGCCGAGCAGTGGGGTCCTGACTCCTAAATTGTCAAGTAGTTTGGAGCAGCCGCTAGATCTTGACCCGAGATTGTGACGGGCCAATGTGCCGGCAATACAAAACACATTTGATCTTGTCCACAAACTACCGTTGCACCGACGGCGTTCGTTCGGATTCATTGTTTATCATAACACACTAAACCGCCAAAATCGGTCGCGATGGACAAACGATCGCCGTCACCGGGACGTCACGCTCGGTTCGAATAACCTCGTTTCTAACAAGAATATTCGTCTACCGCCACCGGAAACCGATGGTGGATGAACGGCCTAAGACTGGCTACATGCTACATGTATCAGTCGGCAGGTGTCTATAAACGGCATGTATGTAATTACAAGTGGCCGAGGTCGCGAGGGGCCGGTCGGTGCAGAGGCCGCGGTGCATGTTACAGTTGCCGAGGTCGCGAGGGGCCGGTCGGTGCAGTGGCCGCGGTGCATGTTACAGTTGCCGAGGTCGCGAGGGGCCGGTCGGTGCAGTGGCCGCGGTGCATGTTACAGCACGCGATATTCGACACCTATCCGTCTGCTGTGTATCTATCTATTATGGTCTAATCTGTTCTAAAAGTATTTGATAAAACTGTAAACAAATGGATCTAAATTACTGGAAATAGAATTGTTTTTAGAAAAAACCAAGTTTGATGTCATTTGTTTAACAGAACATTGGTTAAAAGCTCATCAAGTAATGTCAATTAACTATGAAAATTATTGTGTAGTTAGCCATTTCAGCCGAACATGTATGATACATGGTGGATCATTAATATTAGTTAAAAATTCTGTTAAATCAAAGGAACGAAAAGACATCGTCGGGCTGTCTGTTGAACACACCATTGAATTGTCCTGTGTTGAGCTCGATAAGCATGTAATAGTATGCGTATACAGACCTCCAAGTTACCAGAATCTATCTGTGTTTGATTCTGTAATGGAAGATGTGCTAAAGAAACTTTCTGCTAGTAGTAAGTCAATAATCATATGTGGCGATTTTAATATTAATTTATTAGAAAATAACTCAAATACTATGAGATTATTAAGTCTTTTTAGGTCATTTGACTTGTCAAATGTTTTTATTGAACCCACCCGAGTGACAGCTTCCTCTGCCACTTGTATAGATAATATTTTCTGTAACTGTGATTATTTACACAAACAAATTGTAAATAAGTTGCCATCTGATCACAGCGGACAAACAATAACATTTTGCTCCTACATGCCTTTACAAAAAACTCTAATAAGGTTTAGGCCAATTACATCTAAAAATTTAGAGAAATTAAATAATTCTTTAGCAAGTAAATTATGTGTTCAGAGTTTTAATAATTTATGTGACCCGAATGAGTTCTACGCCGAGTTCTTTTCACTATTAAACACGCAATTTAATGACACTTTCCCACTAAAGACTAAAATTATTTACACAAAGTTCTTATTTAGTGATTGGGCGACTCCAGGTATTCGTAAAAGCAGGGAAAACCTTTTTGAACTTTATGGCCTAAAGCAACATATGAATAACACAAGCTTTCATCAGTATGTTGCTACATATTCTAAGACTTTTAAAAGTGTATGCAAAATAGCTAAAGCTCTTTATATTAGCAATAAAATAAAATCAGCCGATGATAAAATAAAAACTACCTGGCAAATAATAAATAATGAAACAGGTAGGAAAAAACAGCGTAATACTGAATTTAATTTAGAAACTGCACATGGCCCCATAAACTCAGATGTAGAAATTGCTCAGGAATTTGAAAACTTTTTTGCTAATATTCCCATTAAAACTACTGAAGCTTTAAATTCCTCACCCGCGCGTTCTGCTGATTTACTTAGAAAGAATGTTAAGGCATGCCCCTCGGAGTTTAGTTTTCAACATACGAACCCCCAGGCTGTTATAAAAGCTTTTAAAGATCTTAAAATTAAATCAACAGAAGATCTCTGGGGAATGTCTGTAAAAGTTTGTAGATCTATCATTGAAACGATTGCGCCCTATTTAGCTTTCATATTTAACATCAGTATAGACCAAGGAGTCTTTCCGGATCTCATGAAACACAGTAAAGTAGTTCCTTTATTCAAAGCCGGTGATAGTAAAGAACCCAACAATTATAGGCCTGTGTCAATTCTGCCAGTTCTCAGTAAGGTGTTTGAAAAGTTGATGCTCAATCAAATGTTACGCCACTTTAATAAAAATTCCATCTTTCATGAACAACAGTACGGTTTCACCAAAGGGCGTTGTACCACTGACGCCGGTGTCACCCTAATAAAGAACATTTTTAACGCCTGGGAAGAAGCACAAGATGCCATTGGAATCTTTTGCGACCTCTCAAAGGCGTTCGATTGCGTCAACCATGAGACACTTCTGCTGAAACTTGAGCACTATGGGATTAGGAATTTAGCTCTTGATTTACTTAAGTCGTATCTAAAAGATAGAAAGCTTAAAGTTCAAGTAAACGGCGTAAACTCATTGGGGTCTGAAATGGCAATGGGCGTTCCTCAAGGTTCGATATTGGGTCCATTCCTCTTTTTAGTTTACATTAATGATTTACCACAATTACTTCAAAATCAACCGAAGATGGTGTTATTTGCAGATGACACATCATGGATCTTTAAGATAGACAGACGGGCACAAAATCTTGACGACGTGAATAACTCTATTCTTCAGGTCCAAGATTGGTTTACGGTAAATAATTTGGTACTAAATGAAAAGAAAACCAAATGCATTAGATTTAAATTACCAAATGTTAGAAGTAGCGAATGTGACATCATACTGAATGGAGAAAAACTAGAATTTGTTGATCAAACGGTTTTCCTGGGAATCACGCTAGACGAGAAATTACAATGGGGACCTCACATAACATCTCTTGCGGGGCGGCTTAGCTCGGCCGCTTATGCTGTTAGGAAGATAAGACAGTTAACAGATGTAGAAACCGCGCGTTTAGTCTATTTTAGCTACTTTCACAGCATTATGTCGTACGGCATTTTACTATGGGGTCGAGCTGCTGACATTGAATCCATCTTTATTTTGCAAAAGGGAGCTGTCAGAGCCATTTATAATCTACGTCGCCGCGAATCTCTCAGGGAACTATTTAAAAGGATTAATATTATGACGGTACCTTGCCAATTCATTTATGAAAATATTATGTATGTAAGAAAAAATCTACATCTTTTTAATAAAATAAGCGATAGACATAACTTTAATACAAGAAATAAAGATAAAATACATCAACCATTTTTCAGATTAGCCAAAGTACATACATCTTTTATGGGGTACTGTGTTAAATGTTACAATAAAATACCTTGTGATATATTGCAATTAAATGAAAGAAAATTTAAAACTCACATTAAACGTACACTTTGTAAACAAGTATACTATAAATTAGAAGATTATATCCAAGATAAGAACGCTTGGAAACATGCTGGTCCTGCTCCATAGGACAATCTAGAGTCTAGACAAAATCAAACTGGTTGCTAATTTAATTGTAAATTTTTTTATTCTTTTTTTTACATTTATTACTCACACCCTGACTTATTACTTGTATTTTGTTTTTTAATTAAAATCGTTTTGCTTGTACCATGTTTGTAAATATGTGAGCACCATGTATCTATCAGATAATTAATTTATATGTCATGGTTTCGTTTTTAATTCTTTTACCTATTGTGGTATAGTAATTTTATTGTAGGTGCATCGTCCTCACATGTTATTATATAATTAATGTACCCATGCAAAATATTGTACCTAAACATTTTAAAAGAGTAACGGTGGAGTTTCTTGCCCGTTCTTCTCCATACGAAAACTACCTTTTGGAATGGGCGACTAGAATCAATTCTATTTTAAGATAATTTTTGACGTTCAAAAGTGCCTTTTATGTGCCTATTTGAAATAAATGCTTTGACTTTGACTTTGACTTTGATCAGAAGACGTACATTGTGGATGCCAATCTGTAATGTCACTAACAAAATTACTTAAATTAAACCCGAATTCCTAAACCACGTTAAAGGTACTTATGTTTCTTAATTAAAATTTGATAAGATTTTTCAAACAATAATATTTATTGGTTAAAGTGGTGAGATATAAAGTTACAAACTTCTAGATACAGTTACTCATTATCATCATCATTTCAGCCGAAAGACGTCCACTGCTGGACAAAGGCCTCCCCCAAGCACCTCCACTTCGACCGGTTCTGTGCTTCTCGCATCCAACGGGTTCCTGCGGCCTTCACAAGGTCGTCGGTCTACCGTGTGGGAGGACTTCCAACGCTACGTCTCACGGTACGCGGCCGCCACTCCAGAACCTTTCGGCCCCATCGGCCATCTGTTCTGCGAGCAATGTGCCCTGCCCACTGCCACTTAAGTTTGTCAATTCTTCGGGCTATGTCGGCTACCTTGGTTCTCCTGCGGATCTCTTCATTTCTGATTCGATCAAGCAGGGAAACTCCAAGCATAGCCCTCTCCATTGCCCTTTGGGTGACTTTCAGTCTTCTATTAAGGCCCATGATGAATGTTACTAAAAACCTTTAAAATGAGTGATTGCATGAGAATTTAACCTGAACAGGGTTTGTTAACACTTCAAACAGATATTTTTGGAACAGACAATACTAATCTTCGTGACGTAGTAACCATGCTTTCGGGGTGATTTGTTTATAACAATACTAAATACGTATTATTACTATTTGCATTGGGCAGCTATTCTTTCTTGAAGAGATACTCTGTGTCTGTGATGGGACTTTCATAGCTACCGCACACGATTAGAAAGCGAGCTCCTATGTCTTCAACGATCATCGCAAATCCACACCTCTTCGAAGTAATGCTTAGTGAATGACACTGCAGAACTTTAAATTCTCCTATTTCTATACTTTAATAGAAATTAATCTTCTATTTTTCTCCACAACACAAGCGGCAACAGATAAAACCCATCAGCTATAACTTCCCTCATCTAAAACGCGACATGGTAAATTATCCAATATGCGCCATAATATTTTCCTCAACGCTGATCGGAAAATGGAAAGAAAATGTTTAGCTCGTTCCGTCCCGCGCTGAGATTCAATTAAAGGGATCGGGTTAACTTCTCTCCCCCCCCCCGCTCCGCTTGATGGTGTGTACGAGACCGGGGGGGGGGAGGGGCATGCAGTATGACAACAATTGTTATTGTGCGCCGCACGAGTGGCGCTATTTATTTGTTTCTAATTGGCATTATGAGGGAGCGCATTGATAGGGTTTGGTCTAAAGGAACCTATCGCAAGCCGTCGTTATTAATAATATTGTAAAAATAAAAACTGTATAGTCTGCTATACTGCACTTACTCATTTGTTTCTAATGAGTGTAGCCTATTTTTTTTTTGAATACTGTTATGGTTGTGGTCGCAAGCAGGATGGCACACCGTCTGTTCCTGGGTTTAATCACTAGGCAAAGTCATATTGAGTTTTTAAACATTTTAGTTTTTTAATTGTGCATACCTCAATCTAAGCCAAAATAAAGTACCACTAGAATGGTCCTCATAATCGAAAGAATAGCCCCAATCAACACGCTGATTGGTATTAGCAGTTTGTTATTACTACTGCAGGCTCGTCCTCTTTATTACATTTTTTCCAGAATTACAAGCAAAGGTAGAAAACGTACGTTTTACGATTTTTTTTACTGCAAGCCACAAAAATCTGTTTCAAGTGCCAACAATCTCCCGAAACCTTTATAAACGGCTGCTTTTAATAAGAACGTAAGCCCCTGAGAAATGTTTAGAATTATTTGTAATAATTTTCATAAGAGGAGCAATAAGAAATCGTTTACGCTGTAGGGCGGAGGTTGTTTGTGCAATAAATCGCGTAGGCATTGCGTGCCGCCCAGCCTACGCGGTGAAGCTTTACTTAATGTAGATGTTGGAATATTGGGCGGCTATTATAGTTAGGTGTATTTTCTATCTTTTACTTGCGACAGACTTACGACATTCATATAGGTACCATTTGAATTTCATGAAGCGTTGATAGAGGTGTACAATACTTAAACAGTTAGGTAATTGGCTGTGATAAAATTGGAACAATAATGGCGAAGTTTATAACTGGTTAAAGAGAAGACTGTTTCTATACGTCACCCAAAGTGAGTAAACATATCGCTTTAATTCCAATTAAAATAGTCCCCTCATTTCTGTGCCAGTAGTTTACTTCCCTAATACCCCTAAATAGAAAACGCTACGTCTAAGAGGCGCCCCGTAGCTCGTAGCGGCCCAAGACTCAGTTAGTTTCAGTCGCCACTAATCGTGATGTAGCTGGCGCTACGTAATCCGGAGCTACGCAATCTACGGCGCTACGAGGCTACGACGCTACGCCGCCTACGAACGCTACGACGATTTCCTACTCAAGAGCCCTTTTTGCTGATACTGGGGCTAAATTGAGTTGGTCGATTGGAAAATTGGATACCTTTCTTTTTACGCAGGTATTTTAGTAGAAGTTGTGTGGAGTGTGCAGTGATGAGCAAAACTGATAGCGTTTGTCATTCCATTGGGAAAATTGGAATAAAAGTACTCAGGTTAAAACTTGTTAACTGACTTAATTAAAGTACTTAGTACTATGATAAAAGTTACAGTTTGATACGATTCCTAATTTGATGAAATGTTAAGTTTTAACATAGTAACGGAGAGTATTTCATTAGTTTTAATTTTACCCTTACCTACTCGTAGACATTACAAGAATATTATTCTTATTATTATAACTATTCAAGGTTCAGGTATTTCAGATACGTTATTTAGAAACCAAGTGGTATAGTAAGTGTTTCTTATATTTATGGATTCGGCAATGGTTGAATCCATTTTTATCTTACACAAAAGACTTTTGAAAGAGCATGTAAAAATAATTACCTAAATTGAGTCTTTTCGACAAACTGAACTTTTTCTCGTGTGACGTCACGCTCCCAATAACATTGTTATACTCCTTGAATAGCAATAACGGAGTAAAGTAAACAGGCGCGGAGAGAAAACGGGCCAGGAGCGAGTCCGTAAATCGCTAAGGGTTCCGTAACACCAAAACCGTTTTACCTCACCTACCTTATTTTGATTGATTCCTATGAGAGAGGCCATAGTAAAACATATTCCGCGGCATTTAGTTTCAACTATTTCGTTTTAAAGCTCGAAGCGCACGTATAAGCACCGGCCCGAATCAGCGTCGCCGGTACTCGAGCCGGTCTCCATTCTCTATATGAAACTCCTTCCTGCAACGTACACTCACATACAAGCATTGTACCGGCATCGCCTCGGATCGGGGTTCGCTAGTATATGTTCGGGTGGTATGAGCTGTACTAGATAGGCGGCAGGCGCTGCAACAGCCGTTCCGTTGGCATCTTTTGGACACGTAACCCTAAAACACATCGTGTGAGACCCCGCCATCCGCGCGGACGAACATTTGCATATCAAAGCGGCGACGCGCGTTAACTTAATGCCTCCACGGAACATCGCAGAGTATCGCACGAGTTCGTACCATGACGTACGAAGAGCATTGTGCCCTCATTGCGAATGTAGCCTTGTTTCTTTTGGTGTTTCTTTCCGGAGGCTGGAAAAAAGATGTAGAAAATAAAACTGGCGATGACTTATTATATAAATACTTAAAAATTCCGAGCTTTAAATAATTTCCTTTAAACATTTTTTGTCCTGGCAATATAATTGCCATAATATGTAGTCTCTTTAAAAACCCGATCCGGCTCTGTGTGTAAGTTGAAGTACAATATAATATGATAACATGCGGTAGTGTAACAAGGCAGCTATCCGGCACGAAGCCTCCTTGAGCGCGGGCCGCTTGTGAACCATTGTGCGCCAAACGATGGAGAGATACAACGTAGCTTTGTGTGACGCGTGAGGCACACCCGACGTCCTGTATTCTTGCTCTGGTACTACAGGACCTGTACAGGACGTTCACAAGGAAAGTGTAATTTATTGTGACATGTTATTACATGCTTCTTATCAACACACATCCCAGAAACGTTCAAAGAAACCGCGTCACACGTACGTACAGTGTGCTCGTACTTTTACTTCTCATGAGTGCGGAGATGAGAACCTTTTTGTTGAACTCATAATATTGTGACGAGTGTAGTGGCGACAGCGGCGCTCGCCGGCAACACGCGCGCGACACTGTTGTCGCGCGGTGACCTGTGAACTGTGTCGTGTCGTCATCACGCTCACACGCACCTCACTTGATGTGTGTCCTCTAAAGAATGCAATCTCGTGACCCAAGGACATCTGAAGGATATATTAGGAAGCGTTTCCTTGAAGCTGTGGACGAAGTGCGATGAACCAACATTACTGATCAAATTATATTAAGGAGGGTTTCAGCTTGGATGATCTTCCTCCGCTTGCGGTCACGTAATTGGTTTAGTTTATACTAAGATTTGTTATTGATTTAATAGCTTCTATGGAGGCTCAAACCGCAAGTAACTATTGTGCTGTTTCCTTTGTGTGTTGGAATCATTTCAAAGTGGAAGAAAGTATGTTGACCACGCACACTCAACTCTCTGATACTGGAACATCTAGACCAAACTTGGTTTGAAGAAGAATTTCAATAACTCTAATTTCATTGGTCGGTTGTAGATACAAGTAACAATCAGTACGTTGCCTCTGCTATACACACACATGTTCCAGTAGGTTGGTGCTCATAGTTAACACACCTTGGTACATACTCACGACTCCGTGCGGTGCCGTGCGGCGTGTTTCCGACGCGCGGGCCCGTTGTGCGGCCCACTAATGAACCTCCCCTGGCCGCATGCAGTTGTTAAAAATGTTCGGTTACCGAGCATTGGACGTGAAGCAATAACATGCAAAAGGTTCACATCTGAAGACCGATTCAAAAGGGATATGATGGACGTCATTGTATTGTGGAATATCAGAAGGAGCAAACAACGTCGAGCTGTCTGCAAAGTATGCACATTAGAAGGATGGTAAGCAAACCAACCAAATTGCAGTCAATGTGTGTTACACGGTACAATGGTCCTTCTGACACACACGAGACAGCGCTAGTGTCGCCGCACTCAACGATTTAGCAACACACCAAACTTTTTTAATGAACTCTTTTGGCAAACTTTGATATGAATACCATTACATCGGAGTACCGCAGTACCGGTACTGCGGTACTCCGCAGTACCGGGATACCGGGAGGATTGAGACCTGGATTTTCATAATCCTTGCAAATTCATCAAGTTGCGCGCCCTTGTGCGTGGGATTTATTCACGATCGGCAGTTGCAATTTGTATGATCCTCTGTTACAAGAGAAAAACTCAGTTTGTTTTAACTTCAGCGTGTGTTCAGCTCGACTTCAATACAATCTGTACTTTCAAGGCACAATGGAAACTTGTCTGGAATTCATAAAAGTTTGTTTATGTTCCTATCCTTTTTTTGTCAGATTTACTTTAGGAATTGACATACTTATGCAAACACATAAGACATCATTCAAGTGTCGAACATTTTATACCCAAAAAGCCCGAAAAAATGTAGGTACCTACTATTTTCTTATGGGAAAGAACATCTTGAGCATTTTGAACGACTCATAATGCGAAGCATTAGACTCGTATACGATCGAAAAGTATATTTGCGTCTTCTCTGCAACTGTTTCTATTGTTATACTCCTGCTAGTACACAGAACTTACTTAATGTATATGTTACCGGCCAAACCCGATTTCAGGACAAACTAGTTTAGCCTAGGCTAAGCTAGTTCCGTCGACATAGGATGCAAGGGCGAGCGAAGGGCACCCCGAGGTTCGGTTTGGTTAGGTTACTTTAAACCCTTTACACAGAAATAGGGGCCCCGCGAAGCGGGGCTCCGTCGACATAAGATCCAAGGGCGAGCGAAGGGCACCCCCTATCGCGTATAGGAAGAACTAGTTTAGCCTAGGCTAAACTAGTTTGTCCTGAAATCGGGTTTGGCCGGTAACATATATACCATTGTATAGATAATATCATCACCATCATCCAATCCGACTCGGCTGAGCAGCGTTCGGGAAGTTACGCAATGTCTTCTCGTCCCACATACCGCATAGATTATTTAATGGAGATTAAGTCTGTACTTTTCAAAAATTGATTTAATGCAGTAGAAACGAAAAAACATCAAATATATAAAAAAAAATCCCGTCAATCAAGTGTGAAACCGAAAAATATTGTACGAGTAGCTTGCGAGAAAATCAATTAATAGTCAGTTTTTTTTTAATAGATTCTTTTCACCCATAGGAAGAACCCTATTGAAAATTAAATTTTTTGAAAGTAGTTAAATTACACCAATATTTTTATAATCAATAAAAACTATCTATATCTATCGTTTTTTATACAATCAAATGAGCATTAGGAGTCGTGCACTTTTGGATTTTCCAATTGTTTTTACTATTACAACGAAAGTCTACAATTAACCCCCTGGCTGCTATTTGATATTGAAAATGCCAAATATCATATATTTTTAACAAGTGTTTTAATCATATATTATTTAAAAAATACCAACTTTAAATTTAGTGTTTCGGGTTAACCCAAAAAAAATTCAACAAATCAATTTCTCTCTACTGTATCAACATATTTAGATATCGACACAAATAACATCTACTGTATCAACATATTTAGATATCGACACAAATAACATCTACTGTATCAACATATTTAGATATCGACACAAATAACATCTACTGTATCAACATATTTAGATATCGACACAAATAACATCTACTGTATCAACATATTTAGATATCGACACAAATAACATCTACTGTATCAACATATTTAGATATCGACACAAATAACATCTACTGTATCAACATATTTAGATATCGACACAAATAACATCTACTGTATCAACATATTCGATTCGGACATATCGGATTCGGCCTCGAGCGTCTTTAGCAAGTGGACGTGTGTCGGTTGTTCTAGTAACCTCTAAATATAAATTCTGTGATTGGTGGATCTTGTGATATTTCAATTCCTTGTCACTCTTCCGGTAACTAAACCAGTAATTTACGCCCACTGGGCGTTACTAGAGAGAGATACAGATATTTCTGGCACTAACTATTAAATTCGTGCTTTCAAAACTACTGTGATTTGCGGGGATTGAACCCGCGTCGTGTGCAGCGATAGCGAAGAGCTACCGTGCGCCGGACCTCCGCGCCACGGCGCAAGTAGCAGCGTGTATTGAATTTGCGGGCCGCTACGAGCGGCTGACGTCATCGGTGTGCACTGAGTGCTACGACTGCTACGTGCTACGCGCTACGGACCAGCAAGCGACGAACATTATATCGACTACGAGCACGTCCTACGAAACGTGTTTACTATGTCGGGTGTTCAACGTACTCCGCCTAAGTCTCAGCGCGTCAATCTGAGTGAAACACAATCAGAACCGGATATTACCTCGGCAGTAAGTGATTATGTCACCAGCAGGAGTAAACGTCCTAGACCCGGAAACTCACCTCCGAGTGGGGATGATGTTTACCAACAAATACAAGACACTAGTCTCTCTATGAAGCTGGAAGAACAGACCTCCTTAATGTCAAAATTAGCGGCAGATATACGCGAGATTAAATCACAAAACGTTAAGATACAGGAGTCGAATGCCGAAATATGCAAGACAAATACAGAAATTGAGCGATCTATGTCCTTTATGAATAAAAATTTTGAAGAATTAAGAAAAGAAGTTGAGGAACTTAAAAAGGAGAGACAGCAGCAACGTTGCTACATAGAAACCTTAGAAAAAAAGATTGTCGATCTCCAATTCAAATCACGCTCAGCCGGTATGGAAATCCGTAACATCCCACTGACAGATAGCGAGAATACAAGTGGCCTTATTCAAACCGTGTGCAGCATCGGCAAGCTGGTAGGAGTTCCTATCACTGAACCGGAATTAAGAGATATATACCGCCTACCAGGGAAATCTACCCCGGTTACCGCTACTCGCCCAATTATAGCGGAATTTACCTCAGTGCAAACCAAGCAGAAGTTAATATCTGCTGTCCGCGCTTATAATAAAAACATAGAAAATAAAGATAATAAATTGAACACAGAACAAATTGGCATTCCCGGCAAAAAGCAGCCAGTCTATGTCGCTGAACAATTACCAGGCAGCTCCAAAAAGCTTTTCTACATGGCAAGGGAATTCGCCAAGAACAATCGCTATACCTTCTGCTGGATAAACAACGGGAACATCTTCCTCCGTAAAGAAGTCGGTGACAAACAGCTACTTATTAATTCGGAAAAGTGTCTCCAGGACCTTGGTATGAAGATTATATGACTCCCTCTGTTATTTATGTTCACATCTCTTACATTTATATTACTGTTAATTACACTTAGCCTTCATTACTTAGTACTAGACTTAACACATATTTTATTAATATACACACACTTACTTACACTTTACAAAAAAAATATTTTTACCTACATCTATATTATAATATTAATCATAAGCATACTGATCAAAACATACACATGCACATACACACCAACAAACACAACTGTAACTTCAACAAGGAGAGATGTTATCTTTCATCTGGTTTCGATTATATTCATCTTCTCTATGCCCTTATCTAGATATCACTTACAGTTCAAATGGATACTATAATAAATATTAACGACGATTTGGACCTTCTTAGGCTGGATAACTCTTTTTCTTGCCATCCACATGACTGTACAAATTATATTAACGTTTGCGAAAGTAATATTAAAATATTACACGTAAATATACGCAGTGTAAAGAAAAATTTTGATAACCTACAAGCAATGATCTACTCCACTAAAGTTAGCTTTGACATAATTGTGTTAACTGAGTGCTGGTTGAGCAAAATAAATAGCCCACCCATACTTAATGGCTTCCTGTCACACTCGACTAAACTTACATCAAATCAAAATGAAGGAGTAATAATTTACACCAAGGTGGGATTAAACGCTACAGTTTGGGAACCAAGCATAGAATACGCCAACTCTCTTATATGTCAACTAGACTCTAAGTTTGCTCTGGTAGCTGTTTACCGCTCCCCGTCTTATAGCAGCAAAGACAGAGTAGAAAATTTTCTGTCCAGCTTAAATAATGTCTTGGGTGAACTTTCTACTTTCCCAAATATCGCACTTATCGGTGATTTAAATATCGACATAAAACCGAGTAGCAAGAGCCCCCATAGTTTTGAATATCTCATCCAGAATGCTTCCCATGGTCTACTCCCTACACACCTAATACCAACAAGACTAGAAAATTGCCTTGATCACATTTTATTAAAGTCCAAATTACCTTCAACCACATTAATTCTTGAATCGTACATTACCGACCATAAACCAATTATACTGACGTTAACGAACGCGAACCCAACTCGGAAGCTTAAATACACTGTCTCCCGTACTAATCTAGATGCCATTAAATCTGAACTAGAAAGCATTAATTTTTCTGACATTTATAAAATTAATGATACAAATGAAGCCTTGAATAAGTTTGTATCAATAGTAACTACCGTAATTACTAAACACACTACTAAAATTACAATTCCTAAGAAACAAAGAACTATTAAACCCTGGATTACACCAGGCTTGTTAAAATGTATTAAAAATAGGGATAGACTGCATACTAAATCAAAAAAATCACCAAATAACTTAGTCTTAAAACTAACATATACACGCTATAGAAACTTTTGTAATGCTTTACTCCGCAAACTTAAAATAGCCTTTGAAAAAAGTGAATTAGAAAAATCAAAACATAATCCCAAAGCTCTTTGGAAAACTATTCAAGACATCACTAATACTCGTAAAGTACGCACCAGTCCCGATGAATTGTTGAAACTTGGTGATGATCCTCTCTCTTCCGTGAACCAAGTATGTTCCTTCTTTAGTAATATTGGTAAAAATTTGGCGGCAAAGATACTAAAATCTCACGGTCCTGCTAGTACTCGCTCTGGCCGGGACCGATCCAATAAATCCACATTCTCACCTCCAGCCACCTCCCTCGTTTTACTAGACACCGATGAAGGTGAGGTAGAAACAATCATTATGCAACTACGTAATGATTGTGCTGTAGGTTGGGATGGAATATCATCTACCTTGCTGAAAAACTGTCGCCACATACTAGTGCCACCTATCACTTACATTTGCAATCTTTGCTTACAATCTGGAACGTTTCCTGACGGACTCAAAAAAGCTATAGTCCATCCAATATATAAGAGCGGGGACAGAACCTGTGTCAGCAACTACAGACCAATCTCCATCCTGCCTTCGCTTTCAAAAATTATTGAAAAAATCCTTAACAGACAACTTAGGGGTTTTTTACATAAACATAACATCATTGCCGAGAACCAGTATGGTTTCAAGCCGGGGGTTTCGACGGAAGATGCTGTACTGGATCTTACGCAATTCGTAGCAAGAAAACTTGATAGTGGGGCTAAGTGCTTGGGTATATTTCTGGATCTGTCGAAAGCTTTTGACACAGTTTCTGTTCCCAAGCTCACCTCGAAATTGGAACTTCTGGGTATACGAGGCATAACACTCGACATTTTCAAAGATTACCTCAGGAATCGATCTCAGCAAGTTAAAATAGATGCGTATCTCAGTAATGAGGAAATCGTGACATACGGTGTGCCCCAGGGTAGCATATTAGGTCCCACACTGTTCCAAATTTATGTCAATGACCTTTGCAGGATGATGCTACCAAACTGTAAAATCTACGCATACGCTGACGATACTGCAATTATCATCTATGGCTCTACTTGGGAAGAGGTTAAAACTAAGGCAGAAATGGCACTCAATAGCATTATGGACTGGTTCCACCAAAATCTACTAACTTTAAACGTAGTTAAATCTTGCTACATTCCATTCGCAATCCGACGAAGCATCCAAGCCACCGCATAGCTTTGCTGTAACTGCTCACTCCTGCCTGAACTTGACAACACCTTGTTCATGTCCTACACTAGCTAGAAGTGACTGTGTAAAGTATCTTGGTCTGCAAATAGATGATGGTCTACGGTGGGACAAACAGCTAGAAACGGTAACTAGCAGGACAATGCGTCTTATATATGTTTTTAAATCCCTCAGAGAATCGGCTGACATAGATACATTAAAAATGGTTTATTTTGCACTGTGTCAGTCGATTATCGGTTATTGCATTACTGCATGGGGTGGTGCTATTAAAACAAATTTCCTGAGGGCAGAGCGAGCTCAAAGAGCCGTACTTAAAGTTATGTGTAAGAAGCCGTACTTATACCCAACCAAACAACTTTATGATGAATGTAAGGTATTAACAGTTAGACAACTGTTCATTTTGCAGTCTGTCCTCAGAACTCATAGAGGCATGCCAAAATCTAACCCAAAAAAACGCACAAATGTCCCGTCAGGTGTAACACATAAAACTACGTTTGCCCAGCGCCAATATTACGTCATAGGTGCTTATATATATAAGAAAATACACAAAATATTAAACATACTTGACTTGAACAGACACACTCTAAAACAAAAAATCACTCAATGGCTACTACATCAAGACTACCTCGCAACGGAGAATCTTCTAGCATACATCTCATAAAATTACAATCACAAAATTCACGCACATATACACACACTCCTACACATCACACACACAAACATACATACAAACACTCACACATACACATACATACCCCTACACACGCACACACACCCCCACGCACATACATAAATTCTCACTCACTACACAGCATGCTAAGTAACCTAATTACACTTATTTCATAGAATAACTTTAGCATATCGACGCTGTTTCACTTGTTATGGAACGTGAATTATTTACTGTACCCATACGGCTGAACACTATCTCTTAAGATACAGGCTAGACCTAGTTTAAGGGATAGAGTCTATCAATTGTGCTTATAGTTTGATAAATGTATTTTTAAGCTACAATGTATACAGCGCAATGTGTTTCTTGTTTTATGAAATAAATATTTTATTATTATTATATTATTATTATTATATTTAGATATCGACACAAATAACATCTACTGTATCAACATATTTAGATATCGACACAAATAACATCTACTGTATCAACATATTTAGATATCGACACAAATAACATCTACTGTATCAACATATTTAGATATCGACACAAATAACATCTACTGTATCAACATATTTAGATATCGACACAAATAACATCTACTGTATCAACATATTTAGATATCGACACAAATAACATCTGTGGAGTTTCGCCAACTAATTTAATTTGACCCCGCACACGTACTGTATGTTTCACAAGAGTACCCAGTCTAAGCTGGTTACGAGGCATTGTACTTACAACGACAGAATTTTACTCAGCACGTTTTGACGTCATCCACCATTTTACAAGCATTTACCTTCACAACTAATATCAGTTGCCGGCAGCACTCGCGTCGCTTCTCATTTGCGGGGTAGGCCTCCCAGCCACCTGCGTGCAGGCTTGAAACGTCTTCACTAACATCAGCTATAGCAGCACAACCGTGAACCCGACACTCGCATGACCCCATACAAAACCGGAGCATTCAATTGTTTTAGGATTAAAACTTTTAATTAAGAAAACAAACAAGCACTAATCTCTACTACTCGGACCGTTTCTTTTGTCAATCCTACGCCAAGATAAAGCAATGGTTACGTTTAAACTTGCCAAGTTATATGAAGCTTAAAATAGCTTCGCCTTAAAGTCTTGGTTGAACCTGTTTGTACTGGAGGTAACGCGATTTGACGACGCTTTATTTGATTACGAGCTACGTCAAAGAAACGGAGCCGAGGCGCGTCACCAGGTTTGACGCTAATTTCGACCTCTGTTGATGTTCAAGTTATGTAATGTAGGAGTGTCGGTGTTGTGTTTCGAGCTTGTTAAGTAGGTCATGAGTCACTTTGTGCAATTGTCAAGTTACCTAGTTTAAGTGGTAACGTGATGTTCATATTAATCTCAAACATACCTACTTGATGAATTCAGTAACAATAATATTGGAGGGGCACTTACAAATGAATCGTGTAACGTACATAGCAAGAATGGACAATTTCAGCATACAACTGTTTTAGTATGTGACATAATGCAACATGCTCTCCCGATGTTGACACGTTGCTGAACCAACAGTGCACCTGTAAACAGTGCGACGTGCACACGACGTCATCCGCATTCCAAAACAATTACATGAACAAACAGATCTGGTTGGAGACGTCCGACTGAGGCCGGGACAAACGTCTCGTCAATTCGGACAATGTGCAAGCACTGCTCGCACGCAATGAACCAGTCGTGACTAAACGGCGCGCTCGCTTATCCCGAGGGTTTGCTCACACAATCCGTCTCCTGTAGTTAGCACAATTACAAGAGGGTCTGCCGGCCATCCGGTACGGGGGGCGGGGAGACACAGCGGCGGGGAGGGGGCACAGTCCTCACGACATACAGAGAATTATTTAGCAGCGTCTCACGAGTGTCTTGCGGGCCGGAGGCGGATTTCGTGCGTTATTGAAACCGAATTGAATCATGAATAATATTTATGCGGTCCGTACCTAAGCTGTAACGAGGTCTTAGTGTTGTACACGCTGTTATCTGATACAGCAAGCTCATTATAGATATCATCTGAGCTTCAGGTCTTTGTTCAGTTCACGTTTGACTTTACCTTTGACTGAATTATTAAATAATACATTATGTAAAATCACACTAATTGAATCCTATTTGGTATTATGTTAATATTTGTTTTTTACATTTAAATACGCTTCAGTACTACGAATCTGCAGCTACTGATGAGTGCAACATTCGTCGACATCTCGTTGCATCAAAATAAGCTTCAGGTCGAAATGCACAAGATGGATAAATAAAGACGAAACAAGAGTTGCAGCGGGCGACCAGCGGGCGACCAGCGGGCGACCGGGCCACTATGAAACGCAATTAGTGTCGTAGAGAAACAGATTGCAATTATAATGAACTAGTTTGTACAGTTAGTATTTTGTTTATACCCCGGGAAATCTTAATTTTCGCAGCTAGGTAACTGTCTTCATGGTCATGCGTACCATATGGTCGTGCGCATCAACTTCCTCTACCAATTAGCAAAATATCTTATTAGCATTCACTCACTGGTTGAGCAGTGAGTTACTGTGTGATGCGATTTCGCGAAGGTTGGACACAATTCAGTAACAGTCTACGATATTACAATTCTTTCGTCACATCCTCTTCATGGTTGGTGCGACATAATAACGATGTACATAATAATACTTTGACTCACAATTGCCAACAGACAATTCGATATTACTTTCTGTTACATATCAGATAATAATAATATAGCTAATAATATCTCGTAAAGAAAAGGAAACGTAATCTCAGTAGATAATAGATGATTGAAAGATCGAAGGAAAAGATTGCGTATTACGTAGTGAGCAGCGAAACAATAAATGATTTCCTTCAGATCAGAATATAATACGAATTGGTTTGGTTTCAGTGAGGCGGGTCGCGCGGGAGCTAATCTCTACAGGCGGTGTGTACAAGACGGCTAGATGAGCAGATCGACATGCGCGGCGTATTGAAAACAAAATGCTATCACCGATACAAATGCCAAAGGTAAGAAATTCTTCTGTAATATATGTATATAGAATGAATACCTATTATTAGTTACATTAGAATTTGGTCGCTCACTAGTGATATTGTAACCATAAATATAAGAAAGAAGATTGTGACCTTCCACCTCCCTATTGACCGGCCGTGACGTTAAATCTGTTGCTAGAATAAGAAGGCAAAGCATAGACTTACTGAGCTCAAGTTCCTCTTGCAATAGGACGAGCAGTACATTGCGACAGGCCGAGTTACAAGTCATAATATAGATTCGTAACATAGATTGCGCGCTAGGTGTGTGGATTTATATTGAAACTCTCGACACGTTTACTTTGTATTTTTTTGTTAGCAGGCAATTTGAACACGGATAGATTCGTTGTAACAATAAAAAACACACGCGTGGAAATCCCGCCTACAAATGGTCAGAGATAACTAAAGAGCTATGTACATATAGTATGTACATATAGTTACGATAGGTGACCGACATGATCATATTGCTCTAAATGATAATAAAAGTTTAAGTATAAAATTATTATGGTAAAATATGATTACATAAAAAACAATGAAAGGTGCTAAAGGCTTGCTAAAGTCAACTACATTACACGGAGGAAAACTGATCCCATATTGTGTGCTCTCTTTCTCTTGTACTCCGGTGATTTGAGACAGTGTCGATGTTTCCAACTAGCAGTACCATTGGATTGGGCTCATTTACAAATACAGAAATATTATCGTAAAAAGAATCCACTGTGACTTAACCACCGCTTGCAACCGAAAGCACAAAAGCAGAATATGTATATTATGTACCTCGCGCGTGGTGCATTGCATATTATGTACCTCGCGCGTGGTACATTGCATATTATGTACCTCGCGCATGGTGCATTGCATATTATGTACCTCGCGCGTAGTACATTGCATATTATGTACCTCGCGCGTGGTGCATTGCATAGAACTTGATATATATTTACCTAGAACTTGGTTATAAAAGCATAATCTAACAGGAAACAGTAGATTTCTGAGAAGCGATCCAACAATAAATATGCGGGTTGCATTAAAGCTTGCGGTTAGTGTAACTAGTGCCAACTAGTTGGTAGTATTGAGTACTAACTTGTAAAGCTCAACAATTGCTATAGAAATCTATGAACAGGGCAGCGCCGTGTGGATCAGCTCGTGCCGCATGAATAATGTAAAGTTAAGAACAAACAAAGCTGATTTATTATTTAGTTTATATTAAGCGAGATTACGAACTCCCCCCCCCCCCTGCACAACGCGCCCTCCCGCACCGACCTCCGGGACAAGTCAAACCGTTCTGTTGAATGTTAATGTAAATCGGGCTCATTTCCTGTACTTTGCGAACAGGCGTTAGTTTCAATTGTTGATTTTTGACCCATTTCTGTTGGTTTTGTGTCTCTTAATGTACCACTGGGAGTTATGAATGTTCCAATTTAGAGACTTATCTGAGAAGTTATGAAAGATACAAAATCAGTTTTATGAGACAAAACACGATTATTACTATAATGAGATTGTAGCGCAACGTAGCTCGTAGCACTACGTAACACGTAGCACTACGTAGCTCGTAGCACTACGTAGCTCGTAGCACTACGTAGCTCGACTCACTACTAAATAATAATAATTTGGAAAGCAGTACATTATAGCTTATAATGTACTGCTTTACGTTAATTAACGTATCTATTATATTTGACTTAGAGAAAGGGAAGGAGCAAATGTTTCACATACCTTTCCCAGCCCGTAACTGAAATATTAAACGTTTAGTTTAGACCTGTAAATCTGTAGTGTGATGTGAGTGAGGCAGCGCTTATGGCGCATTAAATATGTACGCGCGGTGAGCCCGGAGCGCTTGCCAGCTCGTGTTACTGTTACAGCTTGAACGTATCACCTTCAGCAGGATCCGATGATAGACGCGGAGAAATGCTGGGCCATCCGGATCGTGGTGAGGCGTGTCCGTTATTAGGGACTGACTTTTAAAAGTGAGAACATTTTTGTGCATTTTGTGCCGTTAAATACAGTTTTCGAGTTATAGTTTGGAAACGACCACACAAATTAGTTACGACGAGGAGTAGTGTGTTAACGTGCGACAGAATTAGCAACTCATCAAGTACATTTAAGTTTGTAAAAGATTTTTATAAAGTAGGTTCCGAACATTAAAGTACTTATAAAATGGGATGTGACAAAACTGTAGTGAACTAAGGTAATGCATTAGACATCATCCATTTCCACGTCGCCTGTTAAGTAGTTCCAAAGTTCAACTACAGCACAAACTCAAAGCGGAATTAATCCATTACCTGTACCTATCCCTTGGATTATTAAATTACAAGTTTATCTGCGAGCGGCGAGACATGAAGCATGGCCTAAATGTTGAACATTCGCGCTCAAGAAACTTTTCTCAGCGGTTATTTAATTTAGTAACAAGTACAGGATTTTGAAACTGTGAGAGAGCTTATGATTTATGCAAAAAACTGGGGAGTGTAGTGGTTGAGTTTGTTCCAGCGTCGGCGCCCCGGCTGGCGCCCGGCGGCGGCGGCGGCGCCCGCGGCGGTCGCTACAGCGCGGATGTTATAGCAGCGTTACACGTTGAGGTCAGCAACAATACACGCGGATCCACGGGACGTGCTAGTACTGAGTAATGGTTATGGTTATAAAAGCAGGATAATTTAACAATATCGCAAGCATCGATAGCAGCATCATACATCCAGTCGCAAGTGAACGTGTACGACATTACGATAATTAGGCACTGTTACGTTGGAATCAGTTCCCCGTTTCTTGCGCGTCATCTGAATAGTTAATGGTGGCAACTCTGCATCTGTCATGTGCGCCTGGTACTCACTGTCACGTATATAGGTAGTGCTGTACCTTACGTTGTCATGCGATGAATGCTCGTGTTCCGATTGGGGAGCGGAGCGATACCGCAAGTATGGTCGCCGAATGAGACCGCGGGTGATCGAGGTAGATGCCGGTAAACACACGTGAGGCAGCTGGATCCTTGTGATCGCAATTAATTAATCAACATGAATGGTAATAGGTAACCAATATTTAGATTTAAAAGAGTGTCCGTGGAGTTTCATGCCCGTTCTTCTCAATAGGGAACCTACTACGCTTTGAAATGGGCAACTAGCTTCATTCAAAAGTGCATGTAATTGGTTTTTTTATTAAATAGATACTTTAAGTTTGAGTTAAATTTTAATAAAAATACAATAACAATCGGAATGCATGTTAGGTCAAAGATAATTATCTATTACACTGGTCAAGTGGTCGCTGAACAAGCACATTTAGTATTGTTAGTAACGCTACACTTCTGTCTACCTGTTTAGGGAATGTTTATTCAAACGTCATACTTCCATATAATATTCCCCGAGCCTATACACAGAATGGAATACGGAGATATTGTACAGGCCACGGGTGACAGGACGCGGAAGCCGTAATCCTGGGGTTGCAAAACTTTTACGAAGCGTGACGCGGTACATGCAGTAAACACCGCTTTGCAAACCAACAACAAAAAATATCACCATCTCGCGTAACAATGTTGACATCGCTTCGACGGTACATTGCCCGCGATGACACCGCGATCACGGCGCGATCACACCGCGACCGCCAATCTACTATCACTACAGCGATTATTAAACCTCTACCTTCAACTTTATTAAGTTAATTTCGCAAAACTCGAACAGTAGGGGTCGGGGCCCGCTGCGGGCGCTAGAGGGGCATGTGCGGCAGGTGGGAGGTGGAGGTGGTTAAATATTAACAACAGGTTAGTTACATTAGGCGCGCGAACAATACGCGAGCGCGACCGCGCGAGTAGCGGCCGCGCGGGCGGCAGCGGGACGTGGAAGGTTACTAAAATGTTTACCTAATGAACCTGTTCACAGCGCTTTGTGCGACGAGGCGAGCACGACCTCGCGAAACAATATCAGCTCAGTGTGCGTATTAATTCAACAAACACGTTCCTAAACGTTCCCGCGTACATTATGTATGCGTCCCTCTGTGAGCTCCTGTGCCGTGACCCTCGTGTAAGACGCGCAGCTCACTGCTGTACTGTGGAACCTCTGTGTATCGTTATGCATAAGATATGAGTGATTAAGTATTGACTACACGACAAGTAACGATGAGAGGATGCTGTCACTAGCCATGCATATTTGATACCAACAACATCATATCAATCTATAAACATCGTCCGCTTTTAAACTGGTGGAATATAGTCAGTGTAGTCTGTCTTCTTGAATCAATCAATTCTTTGTGATCAAGGGACACGTTGTGTATGGTACATCGATTTTTTTAGATTATCGTCTCGGTCACTCTTGCTGGTCTGACAGTCTCTGTCTACAGCTCCATGAATCAAATATTAACGGCCGGGGACTTCACTACTTTGCTGACTAAGTGACTAGTGTACTTGCACCGCAGGAATAGACAGGAGGTTTAGGCTTAATGCATACAGAGCACATACATGCATATAGTGAGAGGCAACATCAGCTACGGCCTGAGCTATAGTTACAACAACGCGGCTGGCGCTGTTAGCTGTCGCGTCGTGTTTGCGAGCACTGAGCATACGTCGTCTACACGGAAACACAACGTCTGACCCGACTTAGAACCAGCAGCAAAGAGGTACCTACTACTCAGACTATTCTGAGCAGGTATAATCGTTGTTCGCTATTTGGAACACAGGAAAAACTTCATATTTAAATTTATTGCCCTCCAATTTGTACTAAACTTGAAATTGCTTGTATTACAATTTGTTATCAGCGATTCACCGCGCACTGGCGAAATGTTTATAGTATTTATCATGTATCTCTGTGTTATTTGGTTTCCTAAAAAAAACACTACAAAGTGAAAAATAACTTTAATTTCGGAAGTCGGTGTCTTTGGATCTGTATTTTAGTTTTTTGCCACCGACTTCCGAAATTAAAGTTATTTTTCACTTTGTAGTGTTTTTTTGGAAGTCGGTTTTTTTTTTTGTTAAAAAGTTTTTATTTCGCGCTTTTTAGTGGGTCTGCTTATAATTTATCTCAGTTACAATAGCCTAGTGTCAACTTTCTCATCGCCTTTTACAAAATATTGCTTTTACCGATGCAGGGAAGTTAATTGTTGAAGAGTTCTCCTGGTCCACCATCAGCTCCATATCACCATTCACATTGTGACGAGCATAAATTGCTTAGCAACCATCGAATCGCAACCCGTGAAATAGTACGGAGATATTATTGAGTAGTTCCGGTGGCCATCTGTGGTCTTCATCATCAGTTCCACTTCACCAAATGGTGCCCTCCGAGAGCAAATGCACGAGTGTTACTATAAATAATTTTGAAAGAATTTTCTTTTAACTCCAAGCCGTTGAGGAGTTGTACCTTCCATCATCAGCTCATCCACCTGAGATGATGATTATCAGATGCAAATACTTAAACAGCTTTAGAAAATATATGAAAATGGTACTATGTGCCTATAAAATTTGAAGGTTGCCCTCGATTTCCCTGGGATCCCATCATCAGATCCTGACCTGATGATCATGCAACCACTTGGGAAGTATACCCTTTCAAACAAAAGAAAAATTTTCCAAATCGGTCCAGGCGTCTTCGAGAAATCGGGGAACATACATAAAAAAAAAAAAAAAGATTCCGACGAATTGAGAACCTCCTCCTTTTTTTGAAGTCGGTTAAAAAAGCAGACAGCAAAAATTCTGTTACTAAATTGTAATTTGTCAACGGCGTACAAATATCGAATAGGCATACCCTATTCGATATTTGTACGCCGTTGACAACAAAATTATTTATTACAATAATTATCTTATTATATAATTATAAATTATTTATTTCTGTACATCTTTCACCTATTTTTACAACTATGTTTAACAAATAAAAACTTTGACTCTGACACCGGTCACACAATGACGGCTGTCCAAATACAGGGGGTCTAAAACGGCCACCTTGGTAGCACCATAATAGGATAACATTATGAATCATCATATTATAAATCATAAAATGGTCACAAACTGACAAATTCATAATATTATCTGCGTACAATTCATATCATGCAATTCATCTGTTTGAGACAGTTTTGCATGGAGATTCGTAAAATGGTCCACAAATTATGAATTGCTTTATTGACGTTGTCAAATAGCAGAATCATAAGAAGTTAGTCAAGAGCAACAATACATCTCACAATTCATATTGAGGATTTTCTGAAGAAATAATGGCAGATTAACCATTTATGAAACTTTACTTGAGCACGCGCGGATTATGCAGACTATTTTATATCGCCGACGAAGTGTAGCTCCTCTGAAAATGCACATACCCTTCGAAATGTCGGACCACGAGTTTGTTGGCTAGATAAAAGTGTGTTTCGTGACCTAATTCATGAACTGGAGCCATACATGTTGTAACGTACCTCACTTAAACAGGGAGGTTGGGAAGGGGAATGATTTACAGAAGAAGGATACATGTTATCTATACTTATAATAAATCTGTAGAAGTGAAAATTCTGTACATTGAAAATATCAAAAAAATAAATGGCAATTACTAGACCGACACCGAACCCAAAAATGTG
The DNA here is from genome assembly GCA_947508005.1 of Amphipoea lucens. Lineage (NCBI taxonomy): Eukaryota > Metazoa > Arthropoda > Insecta > Lepidoptera > Noctuidae > Amphipoea > Amphipoea lucens. Next base: position 192,644 of record OX382374.1, on the reverse strand, counting down.
ATTAAAATTTTTTTTGTCTATCTGTCTGTTCAGGCATCACGCAAAAACTACTGGTTCGATTACGATGAAACTTGGTATAATTATTCTTTAATATCCTGCATGGGCACCACACTGGGTATTTTTTATCCCGGAAAAGTGACTGACTGACTCATCAACGCCCAGCCCAAACCCTTAGACCAAGAAAGCTGAAAGTTTACACAATGGTTCCCTTTATAATCTAGACAAGGAATAAGGAAGGATTTCTTGAAATTCAACCCCTAAGGGAGTTAAATAGGGGATGAAAGTTTGCATGAAAGTCCGTCAGTTTTAAAGTTAGGATCTTCAAATTTTGTGTTTAGGCTGACGACTAAAAATTAATTAATACGTGTCTCAGCGTTTTTGATAATTCCACCCCCAAAGGGTTAAAAAGGGGGATGAAGTTGTGTATGAAAGTCCGTCAGTTTAAAAGTTAGGATCTTCAAATTTTGTATTTAGGCTAACGATTGAAAATTAATTTATATGTGTCTCAGCGTTTTTGATAATTTCTCCCCCAAAGGGGATGAACAACCTGACTGAAATATCAACGCAGTCTAAACCGCTGGTCCTAGAGACATGAATTTTGGAGGGTGTGTTCTTTGTGAAGAGTAGGTATCGAATAAGAAGGGGTTTTCGGAAATTCAACCTTTAAGGGGGTGAAAGGGGGGGATTATGTTTGTATGAAAAATCTTATTTCTTGAGTTAATAACCTTGAAACTTGGCACGAATACTTATCTAAGTAAATTATGAAATTTGGAATTTTTCGTTTTTTTAAAATACCCTTTAAAGAGGTATTGGGGGGTGCCAAAATTTGTATGGAAGAATTTTAACGCCCTGTCCGATTAACTTGAAACTCAGTATTTATACTAAGGACTAAAAATAATTAACAACGTGTATCAGGGTTTTTCGAAAATCTACCCCTAACTGTGTGAAAAGAGGTAGTTAATTTTAAAGGGGAGGATTTTACTGCGTGGCTTGATTAGCTCGAAAGTTGGTATAAATAAACTTTGAGTCAAGTTATGAACACAACTTAAACGATTTTTCAAAATTCCACTCCTGTGGGGGTGAAAAGCGGGGATACAGTTTATTTGAAAGATCTGATTCCTTTGTTCTATAAACTTAAAAATTGGCCCGAACACTTATTTATCTAAATTAATTATAAAGATCATACCAAGATACATTTTCGAAACTTTTAGAGGAAAGTACGAATTTCACGCGGACGAAGTCGCGTAATATTTTTATTTAATTTTGGAACAATTTTTTTTAACATCAGTTTCTAGTAGGGCTAGCGGAAAACAGATCTCCTGTGTTTTCTTTTGTCGCTACAATATGTACCCGCCGCGATGACATTAGTACTACCCCCAAGGCAAGTAAAAAAATTGTAACAAAAGTAGTGTGTTTTAACTAAGTAGTTCCAGATTGACGCTATAATATTTCGTAGTTTCATTTTCGATATAAACGGTCCTTTGACCTACAAGACAACACTCGCACGCTTTAAGAATTTTATATTTATTTAGTGTCGATTATTTTTAACTCGATTAAAAACCAGCATTCTACCTCCCCACTATGACAGTTCATTCTTTTTCCGTGCGAGGCAACGAGCGCACGCGCTCCTTCCTACATTCGAGTTGTTAAATTATTTTGATTTTCAACGTTCACGATGCCTAAAAGCTCGTTCGACGAGAAAATGGAGTATTATTTGCAAAATTGGAAAAATTGAAAGATAAACATCGAGATTCGTTCTCATCTTCAGATGAAGAAAAAATAGATAATGTTCAAGGTAATTGGTGTATCAAAAATCATATTTTCGCTAAAGAATCGTACAAATACTGTTCAGTTTGAAAGTACCTTTTGTTACGATCATTTGCCATAGATTCTAATTAGAACCCGGCAAAATTATGAAACCTACCGCCATAGATTCTAAAATGAACAAGGCGTAACTATTCATGTTCTTTATGCAGATTATAGATTCAAGTTATGAACTATTCCTGTTTATCGTCATTTTATTTTTGACTTACGTAACCTATTGGTCGTTGTTGTTGTCATCTAGATGGTGAAACTTCGACGGTGCACCTAACCGAGCCTGACCTGGTTGAAGCGGTGCCATTACCTGATTTTGACGAACATGCTAACGCCACTGCGTCACCGACAATGGATGAACGCAATACACAAAATGATTTACCACTGCCACCGCCACCAGCACCGGCACCGGCACCGGCTGCAGCGCCATTAGAGACCGAGACTTGTCCACCTCTTGACCCAGAAATTCTATCCGCCCTGGGTGAGGCCACAGATTCGGGACCAACGTGGGGTCAAGCGATACATAATAATTTGACTCGGCTCTGGCTCCCATTGTTAAAAACAGGTATGGACAAGGAAGTTGGCGAAAAGGTATTAAAAAGGTACCTTATTCACAGCATTGCACTTTATTGCAAGCCCCAAAACTCAACATTGAGATATCGGCGGCAGTTATAGAAATGGTTAGATTGCGTGACAAAAAAGTCGAAGCTATGCAACAACAACTTGGCGCAGGGATCACCGCTATCAGCCGGGCTATGTCGACATTGTTGACAAGAGACAATAAAATAGATGCGATTAAAATGCTCAGTGACGGTTGTCGTATTCTGTGTGATTTGCATCATCATGAAGCCCAGGCTGGGATCAAAATAATCACACCAGGGCTAGCGAAATATGTCGAAATGACATATGCTCCTGCTTCTCCTTAGCTCCTAGTACCAGTGTCAGGCGACTGGAGGCAGGTGATCGGTTGCTTCGCGCCCTGGTACTCACAGTGACTGCGCACTGCCGCAAGTCTGTATCGATGCACTAACTACAGCTGTCAGTGTCGCTGTGTCTCGCACTGTATACCATTGTTCACCAATTAGATGCATTAGGGAGGGGTTCACGCTTCATGATTTAGTGCATGAATAGATTCCATACGTCATTCATACTAATCAGTTTGTGTCTAAATAATGCCTAAGCATCTAATTAAATTATTATAATATTCACTGATTTTTAACTGAAATCCTCACCTTCTAAGCCGTTTAGTTGGCTATTTACCCTCGGGGCAACCCGACGTGAATCAAGGTCCACGTTTTTACAAAAGTGTTCTGAACAAGCACACATTCGCTCACACGGTAAATGAGAACGGTTAGAGTAAGCGAACATATTTCACGCGCACCTAGTTGGGAAATTGTTTAGAACTAATGTCTGGGTAACAGAACAAAACTCGAATAGAAGTAGGGTAAGCAAGCCACCAACAGACTGCAACCGCTGATTATTTAGCAACGATAACTTCCTCGTATACTAAAAGAAAATCTAGGAAAGCATAGCTAAGTAAAACACTATTTCTCCGTGAAGATTCGTATATAAATCTAAATAATAAAGCGTTCCTGAACAAAACAGTATTCTGCGAGCAGTAACAGTCGCGTCGCAATCAAGGCGGTGCGGAGCGGTACGATGCGGTGCGATGCGGTTCAGTGCGATACGATAGCAAGGACACATCGCAACTGTGTCATATTATACGACTTGCAACTGAACTCACTCTTTTCAAGTGATGAATGCATGCTGTGATAGCGCGACTTCGTACAAATGATGCAAGGCATACCATACTTCCTATTTGTACAGTTTTGCGCGATGTTTTATGGGTTATGACGTAAAGTTGTAAAAATACATTAATGAAGATTCATTTAGAATTCAAAGTCGTGACAGGTAGCCGATAACAAAGAAGATTCATAATATTATTCATCCTAAGCTCATTTTATCGATGCTTGATACAATCGAAGATGAGGAAAATTATTGTAACGGATTTACCTAGCCACTCTTACTTGTTCAAAATAGATTTTTTATTTTAATCATTTCAATGACTTCTTTGTTATTACTACGAAAACACTAAAGTCAACACAGCTGAATAAATAACTAGTAGGTAACTCAGTGCATAAACACGGAGGGACTAGTTGAAAACTGGACGTAGATTTTGTTTTCCCTTTTTCCGAGTTGTCGAACGAGGGTTCCCCACACCCCATTTAAGTACAAAATGTAGTTTTTCACTGGAACACTAAACTTTCGTTACATGTCTATGTGACTGTCGAATGTTCGCGCCGGGTTTACAACTATGTTTTGTAACAGTGAGTGAGTTCAGTGTGAAGTGTAATCATTTTGTCCCTTTGTTTTCAAAACGTAGATTTCTACAAGCAGTTTAATTATTTACCATAACTTCTTCTATACTTAACTGTTCGTCCCCGGGAGGAATCAAGTCGTCCCATCAATTGTACACGGGGTGTCGTAGGGGCGACTAAAGGATTACCGGAGAGCACCTACCTGCTAACTAATAACATCACTGGGTCTGCCAAGCGTGGTGATTACGCCAAGATCCCCGGAATTACGGCAGGCTTAACTCCGGCCACTACTGGACGTCTGCCCTTATATCATGATATGGTACTTAAGGAGTTACCTGTCTCAATATTGGTGGCAGTACGCATTGGACGGGCCTTCGCTACTCGTGAGATGCGAGTCCTACAATATTTAGAAGATTCCTTCGCAAGGAACGTTGTAAAGCAACTTCAACCATTTGAAACATTGTAACATTCACACAGCATCACGTGAACACTCACTGAGCTCCAACTTCACCAGTTTACTCTCACTATCTTATGTTCATCCCGAGCTCTGTACTGCATAAAATAATACTACCGGCTATAAAATGTCAGGCAACTGTCGATCCTGCTAGTAGATGGAGCACACATGAGCGTCCATGAGGTTGCTGTGTACAGCTCAGTAAGAACCAAACTTCTTGGAACTATGCAATTGCAGTCAATTATATGCGACGCTCCCGCGAATAATATCTAGCAACGGCCAACGTCATCTCTCTGTCAGATGTAGAACAACTTCATCTACACAGCAAAGTGCAAAAAAGGTAACAAACTACCAACGTAGGTAGACTCACTTCAAAGGACATCATAAATGTACTCGTAGACATCGATATAGCAGGTCCCGAACTAAGCCGCCCGGAGTGCATCCACGCGGGGTGTAGTGCCGCCTGAACTGGTGCCAGCATTCTAATATCGAGGGATCACGATGTCATATTGTCGTTGTCATGCTGCAAAACGTTCCGTGATAACTCTTGTTTACTCAAAATAAAAAGTAGAAAATTACTTGCTCCAAATCAATATTTGCCTATAGTTAAATCTATATATATCAACAAGTTCAGCCAGTGACCGATGAATAACTTCTTGACTTTGGCCCCAATTTGTTGTTTTGCCAAAAGTATGTTTTGATGTTTCTGAACTAAGATTTTCATTAGTTAGTTGTATATAATAAGGAGCTACGATAGAATCTTCTTATGATATTGAACCCGTTCAAACATACCTATTTCTAATTAATACCATCATAGTTGCTTGATACTTTTTCATAACTTTCAACCCCTTTCACCCTTCATAACAATGACAGGAATCTAAAGCAGAGTAGAATGTGGAGTAATATCACGGCGCGCATGTCGGGGTGTGTGCACAGTGTACACGGCCGGGACTGCATAAAACTCAGAGTTTGCGCGCGCGGCGAATGTATTCAAAAGTTGTACCGCCCCCCCCCCCCCCCCCACCGCGCGCGATAGCCCGCGGGTGCGGTTTCAAGCCGCTCTATTACATTCTTGGGGCGAGCTCTTTAAATACTGGGATTAGGATAAATACCGCGCGTCTCCACTTCGCTCGCTCGAGCGCTCCAGCGCTGCACTCACCGCTTACCGCTTAATTTGCTCGCTTGTTCACGTTAATATCTACAATGACAACGCTGTAATTCATAATTACGATTTAACTGCACTTCGCTTAAATAGTCAACAGAATGAATCGTTTTGTGTACATCGTTACCTTATTTGGTATCTACAATGGAAAATGTGGATATAAACCACGCGAGTTTTTCAATTAGAATGTTACATTTTCAGGGGTCTACTGGGCAACACACGTTTGGCAAATAAACAATGTGTGATGGGCTCCAATCGGCTAACATTACTCGCGGGAGAGTAGACCCGCGCCCACTGAGCCTAGTCGTAACGTACGGACTGTACGAGCACGGAGCGGGCGACCCACTCAATGATAACAATTAGAAGACACATTCCGGAGGTGACAAGTTGCATTATTGAACCACCCCCGGGATCATTGTGAAATGTTTGTCTCTGATAGGCCAGAGTCGTTCAATGTCTCTTGGAGGCTACACGCCACAGTTCTGACTGAAAAGATTTACCTTAGATTACAATACAAGGTATAGAGGTATGAGGAACAGGGTGTAAAGTTCACAAAGAAAAGGGAGGATCCTCCGACCAGACGGGCATCGTGTCTGGCGGGCAACTGCCTGATGATACATATCGGGCCTTTGTATATGATAATTGCGCGGTAAACTCTGCTTGCGAGATGCAGGATTTTGTGTGCCTTCAGTTTTACGCATAGTTCGCATGCGGCATTTGTAGATACCGCTACAAAGGTATTGTAATCAAATCTTTAATTCAGATACTTATATCAATATTTGAGTGTTAACTGCTACCAGATATTATAAGATATATTCATTTGCTCAAACATATAAATACATACAAGAATAAAAACGTGCATGCAGAATAACATAAAAAATACAAGTTCAGACTTGTTTGCCATAATTATGATATGGTGTGCAAAAGTGAATATTTATGATTGTTAATAATTAATTTCAAGTCAATATAATTAATTTAACGTTAATTTTGCAAATCATAATAAAATATAAATGTCACAGTAAATAAAAAATAATTATATCAGCGATAACGATGAAAAGTAAAAAATAAAAATACTTTAATTCAGACATTTGTCCATATGATATATCCTTGGCCAGAGGCTAAGCATTGCCATACAACGTGGCAATGCCGCCAGTCTCTTGGGTACATTGCCAGTCGACAGCGATGCGGATGAATTTTTCGACGCTATATTTTAGTTTTTGTATAGTTTTAGTTAAGTTAGGTTTTAATTTTGTTATTTTTGTTAATTTAGGTATATAATAGATAACTCTAGTCCTGATAAATAAATAAATAAATTCCATATGATTGAAAAATGCACTAGATGACACTGCCGAAAAGCTTTGTCTATCATATCGAAACTTGAAAGTCGTTGGTTCAGGGTCACATAACACAATCGAACGATGCCGACTGCCCACACAAAATGTATCACCAAATATTAATCGTATATCAATACATCACACAATAATGTCTCAAAATAATATGTCACAATGTCATCAACAGAGACCGCAGTCTGTTCGCACCTTAACACTAAGGTGCGAACAGACCGCGGTCTCTGTCAAACTCAAACTCAAACTCAAAGCATTTATTTCAATTAAACCATTTACAGGCACTTTTGAATTGTCAAGAAGTCAGTCAGTCAGAAAAAATGAAGCTAGTTGCCCATTCCAAAGCGTAGGTACCTATGGAGAAGAACGGGCAAGAAACTCCATGGACACTCTTTTAAATCAAAATAATGTGGTTACAAAGTCTTGGTTACATCATTCATGTTAAAAATTATACATGTGAGAACGATGCAGAACGTTAAAAGCGTCCATAATGAAAAGATGAGAAAAAACAACAATTCAAATAATAAATTAAAATAAGCCATGGCAGCAAAGAGATGACCAGTCCCTACTGACGGCGCCCGTTCACGAACATGACGCATGCATCAGCACCATTCAGCTCAACCATTTTGAAGGGAGCTAAATGATCCAACACATGCGCCACCATCAGCGAGACATTTGAGTGAGCATGACATACTCTCAGCCGCCAGAGCACATTCAAGTCAATGAAAGACGTACCCAGTAAATGGTAGCTTTATAGTGTGTACATAGTACTCACACATGTGTTATGCAATTATACAATACTAGGAGATTGAATTTATACAATGCAAAGATAGACTTACAATCTTCAGCAGCTCCAACAGTATTTTCAAGTGTTAATCAATTAGTTGTGGTTGTGGAGCAGGACCAGCATTGAGCCAGGCATTTTTATCCGCGATGTAATCCCCTAACTTATAATATGCCTGCCTGCATAGTGTGCGTTTAATACAAGACTTGAATTTTGTCTCATTCAGTTGAAGAATGTGGGGAGGTATTTTATTATAACATTTTAAACAGTACCCCATAAAAGATGAGTCTACTTTAGCTAGTCTGAAACCTGGTTGAACTAATAGGTCCCTATTTCTAGTACTATAATTATGTCTTTCACCTCTTTTACTAAAAAGATGTAAATTTTTCCTTACATACATGATGTTTTCATAGATATATTGACAAGGTACCGTCATGATGTTAATTTCCTTAAACCGTTCCCTTAGAGAATCGCGCCTGCGAAGATTATATATGGCTCTGATGGCTCTTTTCTGCAGAATAAAAATAGAATCGATGTCTGCAGCCCGTCCCCAAAGTAAAATACCGTAAGACATGATACTATGAAAGTAACTAAAATAGACCAGTCTCGCGGTATCTACATCAGTAAACTGACGGATTTTTCTGACAGCATAAGCAGCTGAACTTAGCCGTCCTGCAAGAGATGTTAAATGAGGACCCCATTGTAGCCTTGAGTCGAGCGTGATTCCAAGGAAAACAGTTGTATCGACGAATTCTAGTTTCTCTTGATTCAATATTATCTCGCAATCACTACCTTTGACATTTGGTAAAGAAAATCTTATGCACTTAGTTTTTTTTCCATTTAATACTAAATTATTAGCAGTGAACCAATTTTGGACCTGCAGTAGGGCGTTATTTACGTCGTCAAAATTTATAGCACGTCTATTTACCTTAAAAATTAAAGAAGTGTCATCAGCAAATAACACCATTTGTGGTTGGTTTTTTAATAAATGGAGTAGATCATTTATATACACTAAAAAGAGGAAAGGACCCAAAATCGAGCCTTGTGGCACACCCATTTTTACTGTTAAACCATGTGAATTGACACCATTTATTTGAACTTGCTGTTGTCTATCATTTAAATAAGAACTAACTAAACTGAGCGCAAGTTTTCCAAGTCCGTAATGCTCAAGTTTCAAAAGCAAGGTTTCGTGATCGACGCAATCAAATGCCTTGGAGAGGTCACAAAAGATTCCTATGGCGTCTTGAGCCTCTTCCCACGCGTTAAAAATGTGTTTTAATAAGGTTACACCGGCGTCGGTCGTACAACGTCCTTTGGTAAAACCATACTGTTGATCGTGAAGGATTTTATTCGTGTTAAAATGATTGAGCATCTGATTAAGCATTATCTTTTCAAACACCTTGCTGAAAACCGGCAACACGGATACGGGTCTATAATTATTGGTGTCTTTACTATCCCCGGATTTGTAAAGTGGTATTACCTTACTATATTTCATTAGATCGGGGAAGACTCCTTGATCTACACAAGAATTAAATACTAAGGCTAAGTAAGGCGCTGCTACACAGCAACACGCTAGCATCGAGTGGATCTTCTGTCGTCTAAGTTGTGTGTAGTGCCGCCGCACCGCTCCGCCCGCTCCGCCGCCGCACCGCCGCGCCGCCGCGCCGCCCGCCGTCGCACGTTACAGCCGAGATTGTGTTGAGTTCAAATAAAAGTTGCGTAAAATAAATTGTTACTCGGAAATGGATTGCCGAAAGCGGCACCAGTGTAACTGTGAATGAGCCTCGGTTAGCTTATTGAAAATTTTAATCCACAGTTGTTGTTACCGGGAAGGAAAATACCAAAATAAATATTTTTATGCAGCCGACAATTAAAAAAGTTTTTGACCGTCCATTCAAACTTTTTTAATCAATATCTCTTTACGCTTTTAAAAGGCAATAGAGAGTTCGTTTAGTAAACTCTGTCAAGCAACAGAATGCTCAAAAGAAAGCAGTTACTTGTGACGTAGAGAAGGTATGTGCTATCATGTGACATGGGTGGCACAGTGCGCCGCCGCGCCGGCGCAGGCTGTGCGCCTGTCTGTCACTGGCCTCTGTCCACGTCACATACAGTACCATGACGTTATGATGTCCCGGTTGCGTGAAGCCAATATATGTGTCTGCACCAGCGCTCTAGGCGTTGAGTCGCAATATTATGCGTCCCCGTTATTAAGGATGTTGTGACGTTTCTAATGGACAAAGTTGTTACGAATTAACTCATGATTACTGATGATATTATTTAAAGAGATTCGGCGCGTGTTAGTTACATTTTCTTCTGATATATACATATTTAAAACAGACACAAAAAGAAACTACAATCATGAATGTTAAAACACACAAAGTATCAAGGAAATAAATTAGAACTCAGTAAGTATTGATAAGTGCTGTTTTGCATTGGGTCTACTTAATTTAACACTTGCAGATAAACAATGGCTTAGGTCATTATGAGCATGTCCATTATTTTTTTCAGCGTTAGCAAGGCGTCCACAGTGGATACGATTATTACCCTTGGATATACCTCGATTGTTCCGCCTTGAAATGGCCGTCGGCTGGACTTTTATTTTTTTCGAATGCGTTGCTCGTATTTTTGCTGCAGCAAATGCGATAGCTTGGTCCTCCGTTTCTACGATTGACAATGTTTATAAGAACTTTGGTAAGCAAGATTATCATTTTATTGGGAGTGTAGTTTTGTTTTGAAATACCAGTAATACGAGTGAATTGGGCGTTTATTTCCTGAATGGACTCCTCGTTAACGTTTTGGTTTTCCTTCGAAATTGTCATTGCATGTATTAATTAATTTCATATTTTTTTCACGTAATAACCGAAACAAACATTAAATTCAGGTCAATGTCATAGTTCAACTGACTGAAATAATAACAAATGAATGTAAACTACGATGCAATACACTTGTCTCGCTCTGACTCACTCCACATTCGGCACAGATTTATTCCTAGACTAGAAAGTAAGGCTACTTTCCAGGGGACTACAGGACCCAAACGCAAATAACGCAAGTTTTATAATGTCTAAAAGTACGAGTATATGATCGACTACAGTAAACAAAATCAGAAAAATATATGATATTCTTCAGGATATATGCTAGTTAGATAGTGTGTTGGAAACATACAACTAATTTGATACGATAGAAAAAAATCATGAAGATACCTCTAAAAACTTTCTTTCACAATTAAAACCATACTAATATACATACAATCATTCTATTTTTTTGTCAGATTATTCTACAAGCAACTTTCCAAAGCACTAGTATTTAAGTTTTTAGTCCAAACAATAGATTTTTTGTAAATAGATAATTGCTTCATATTTTGCAATAAACTACCAGGGTAGTGTCATCGCGCTTCTCTTTCTTTTCTATGCAGTGCGACAGTGACCGCGCTTTAGGTCATGTAGTCCCCTTAAGGGACAATCATGTCGCGGTATCGTGCGTAGCTATAGAAAAGTGTTGAGAGTGAACATGATTGTTCTTTTATCTGTTGCATGCATATGAGGGCCAACTCTATGCGGCAAAAACCAATCAACTAAGGTGTTGGCTCGAAACAGATTTGTATGATTGTTTTCAAAATTGTGCAGGCCAATGTCTGAATACTATTCAGCACCATCCAGTGTTGGCTCTTATACAGGGATTGGCTTTACGCGGCTCGGTTGATTGTTTTCTTTGCCGCAATTTGATTTGTGCGTGTTATCTTTTGCGTAACATTTTAATTGTTTGAATCTTACATGTCACACAAACATTTGTGGAACTAGTACCTAAATGAAACCACAGTAAAATATACGTCTATATTTTTAAACAATTTCCTGATTCCTCAAACAGTATAGATACAGATGATACCCAGTGACCGTTAGCGGCAGGTGCAGTTGATCGGCTTATTCCTCGCAGTCACATCACTAGCCATCATTCACTCCCGTCAGTGTGTATGATCGTACACCCCCTTAGCCGCCCGCACCCCCGTCCTCGCCCGCACTGCCTCCAACAGATTTATCGCATCGCAATGCAGATGCCCGACAATTGATTCCAATTGATACGTAGTGCGTTGTGTCAATGGATAGTAAACCACAGAATATCTACTACGAACAATGGCATGAATGTACGTTACTGACATCACTGAGACATGGCAGTAGGTAATCAAAATCGGTTGATTGTTAAAGTCCAATGTTACAGGAGGTGAGCTTACTGCCTGGGCACAAATCTAGACTCCGGGCTTCTACTGAGAAAGTTCTGATGGAAAACCCAATAACACTTTGCCTGACCCGGGAATCGTACCCAGGACCTCATGCTAGCAGTAGCGGTTGCGACCACGATGTTAATATTATTAATTGCAACGTTAGGTATACGTACTCTGCTCCAAAACAAATGAGTCAGAAAACGTACCTGTGACATAATATTGTGGTGCCACTTACATATTGAATGATTTGATTATAATTATTATGAATAAACTCTTGTAGCAACGCCACATGCGACTACGCGTCATACTGACGTCACGCAAAATCCTGCATCTGGCAACAAATTTTACCGCGCAACTAGCATATATACAACAGCCCGACATGAATCATTGGGCAGTTGCCCGCCAGACACAACACCCGTCCGGTCGGAGGATCCTCCCTTTTCTATGGAGCATGAGTGAATTTTACACCCTGTTCCTCATAACTCTATACTTTAAATTCTCATTATGGATAATTGTCATTTGACAGTTGAGGTTATTCTTAAAACCTCTATGTTTCAATGACAATTCAATAACGTTGTAAAAAGTCATGAGATATAAAGTCGAAGCCTTCTTGTCATAAGCACATAACCATATGAATGTGTGTACAGCTCCAGTACTGATAACGTTACGGTCTAGTCTGGCCAGCTCCTCTATATTTCTGTTATCCTTCTGTGACTATCTCCTCTGTAGCTCTGTGTAGGTGTCTACATTTTGGTCGTCTGTAATCGCCGCATGAAAAACGCAACGCGCACGTCGTTTTATGAGCGTGCTTCCTTTAACGTTTCAATAATGAAAACGATGTCAATATTTATGTTACGAATAAAAGAAAATATATGTCCTGAGCGCAATTAAAGCGACGTACGAAATTGATATTATTTCGGCGAATGGTTAAAAATGACTTTAATACAAGTGTTAACGGCGATCGTAAAAAATACATAAAAATAGTTGTTCAATGCGCGGCGAAATGGCACAATATCCTGGTTGTGTGTGTTATCTTTATAGTAACAGCATTGTTAAGAGAGGTAGACTCAGTCATAGTGAATCTAACACGAAACGAGATTGGTTGGTTTCGTTTTTTTTTTTTTTTTTTTTTGACAATTCATTGATTACAAGTGTCACATTTAAGACTTCATCACAATTCACTGCTGATTTAAAACTGCACACGACATGTGCCATTTTAAGCTACTACATTTTGTCTATTAGATATTACTCTGCTGACTAGTTAACATACACATGTCAGTCGGGTGATAGGGTTCTCTTGATTGAAAGTATTCGTCGTCATAATCATTTTCAGTGCAAACCTTTCCATCAAACAGTGACGTCTGAACAACTTCGTTCCGAGCTTCAGTTGTTTTGTGCGATAATTCCTCTCCAGAGCGCGTTTTGTCTCGTCATCTGAGAGCTTTGAACCGCGATGCTATCGCGCCGACGTAATGCGACCTTTGTATTGTAAATAACAGCTAATGTCATCGCTCTGCTTTGTCTCGATATAAACAAACTGATTGCGGATGCTTGTGTTATTATCGCGCTGTTTTCGGTTCAATTAAATATTGTAGTAGGTAAAGTTTTCTCAGGGTGTGTGTTGGGTCTATTTATATTATTGGAACGCAAGTTTAACAGAAAGAGTATATAATTGTAAAACACAGTATAAGGGGCACAAACAGGAAAAATTGGTAAACATAAAACAATAAACAAACTATTCGGGAGCGTAGCGTACAGACCCGCGTTCTTTCGTCGACTCTCGGTTGGCGCGGGAGCGTAGGAGCGCGGGCGAGGGTGTATACTCCCCGTTGCCACGCATTCGATAAAGGCCGTGTTACACTATGAATAAAGGACAGTGTCAAACAGAGAAATAGTTCCAGGGCCTCTTACGTATAGTACCTATAACGTACATACACTGTGTTGTAGTCGCTGTAGCAAGTACTACTTTCAGGATGTTCTTAAGCAACGCCTTTGAATAGTTATAATCAGCCGGTCTCTGAGCGCAGTATTACGTCTGTCAGCAGTAATCCACCCGTGGCTTCCTGCCTCCGACACCGCGCTGCGCGGCTGCTCGCGGGAGTGCTCGTGTGCTCATGTGCTCGCCTGCTCGACATATAATGCGCTTACTGTAGCAATACTAGCCAACAAAATGCACTCAATAACATGTGTGTTAAGAAGTTACGTCCTTTATTTAAAGTTCATTAAATAATCATGACTAGTGATAACAGTTGTGCGCCGAGCTAAACATAACTCATCTCAACAGATAATGTTCGTAATATAGTCTTCTGCTGAAGGCGATCTACTAGTAAATGGCTACAGTAAACAGAATTTTAATACATGAATATAGTATAATGATATCCAAGCATACAATCCTAGCCTGTTATTGGTTTCATGAAAGGCTCTGAAGCCGGTAAATGAAAAGCGATTAGCATCACATATTATGTGAGCGGAACATTTGTCCAGCTAATATGTCTAAATTGAAATTTGGTTGGAGTACAATTACAGTGGCTAATTACTTTTGCGGTGCTATGGGACGGGGCGGGACGAGCGCGGGACGGGAGCGGGACGGGGTCGAAGCTGATCGCTGTTTAATTGTACTAGTTACGATCCAGTGACACACACTGGGACAGTACCAGTCAATGTTTCATTTTACCGACTTACACCAACGAGTCAGTAAGGTATAGGTACGTGACAACAACGGCGATATCCTTGTTCTGCAGAACATGTCAGTAGTAGCAATAGAGCATTGTTAGTGAAAAAGATGAAAAGCATAAAATAGCTTCTCATCCTTATTTTCATCAGTGTGTAATGACCGTGATAGTAATAAGTAATTGGTTCGGTGAACGTCATAAAAAGTAAGTTGGAAGAAGGTGATGTAGACAAGAAGCATATCGTAAGGGTGGCGTATAATCTGGAGTTGATAGACGCACTAAACGTAGTTATTGCTACGAGAACGAGGCCGCTCGCGCATTCGTAGCACTCTCGTAGCACTCGTAGCCGATGCTACACTCTGATGCATTATTTAATTTTGTCCGAGCGCAGTCACAGCTCGTCGTCGTAGACACCACAACTTATCGGTAAGTGGCTTCACGACTTCGTGAGAGTTGGAAAATTGCTCAATTCACAACCGTATCGATCATTTTGAGCACAATATTTACGCTTGTATAAGAACGACATCGTATCATTACTCGGTCTCCCCTCGCGCTCAGATTACAGAGCGTGGTCAGAAATGAACGCGTCATCGGTCGCGAGCGAATCATCCGCGTCACCGCCACATGTTAATGATGATCGATTCCTACCGTCACTCCACTTGTATTATAATTGCCGTTGTTCGATCACAAGTATTTATTTTTTATTTATTTTTTTATTGTTGATTGGGCCCGCTCTTGACCTCGATCATGCCTGATGGAAAGCGATGGATGAGGTCTATGATGGAACAAGCGTGCCCAGAAGATGCCCAAGGCATTGGAACTCCCACGCATCGACGAAACACAGCAGGCTGCTTGACGTCAGACTCCGGTGGGAGACCCGGTCGCAAACCAGGTGGGCGTTAGCCCTACCACCACAACGGAAGAATTGGCCAGTCAGATAAGGTGTTGGGTGTGACTGTCCAGGATGCGCCGATCGCTCAATTCAGTTGAGTAACAACTGAGAACAAACTGCGCTACACGAGGAGGCTTCTTTATGCATCCCAAAAAGTAAATGTTTCATCGTCTCTTGTTTACTGCAGAGGATCGCAATTAAGCGGTTAACTACCCGAATGTCTCCAGGGCTCGCGGGAAAAATCACCGTCGAGTTCCGACCGCGGAGCAAAAGGTAATTAATACTGAACGCTTGACTACTACTGCAGGGAGTGGCTTTAATTAGAAATAGGATTACCGATATAATGACAAGCTTTACTTTGTTCCTTAGCATCACGTTCCACGACCTACGGGCCAGGGAGTTATAAGGTGAGCGCAACACTGACGGGCGGAGCGGGAGCGGGTATATATCCGCCGCGCCGGTAACATCGCAACCCTCGAATAAGGAGCACTACCGCGCGGGACCCGCCGCGTCGCGGCAACGTTACACATTATGCACATGTTTGTATCACCATACCGCACATATACCTACATCAGTATAGCAGTTTGTCACAAACTCGGCAGCAACTCTACACACACAACACACAACAACAACAATTTGGTTAGTTTCATACTCGCTTTAGAAATGATTTTTACTTTTTTTGATAAAGTAATTCTAGAATTCAGAAAAATTACTGTTATTATTAGCCACAAGGCTTATCAAATACTACATTAGATCCAAAACCGTCAAAAACAATATGTTGTATGGTCGCGTTGATAAAATTACGATAACATTCCAAACATGCAATGTCAATCTAATGGAAAATAGCATCGCGCGTCGCCGTCGGAGTAAATGTTTCCGAAAGTCCGCAAGAAAATAAAATAAAATAGCGTCGCACGTTGCCGTCGGAGTAAATGTTTCCGAAAGTCCGCAAGAAAATAAAATAAAATAGCGTCGCACGTCGCCGTCGGAGTAAATGTTTCCGAAAGTCCGCAAGAAAATAAAATAAAATAGCGTCGCACGTCGCCGTCGGAGTAAATGTTTCCGAAAGTCCGCAGGAAAATAAAATAAAATAGCGTCGCACGTCGCCGTCGAAGTAAATGTCTCCGAAAGTCCGCAAGAAAATAAAATAAAATAGCGTCGCGCGTCGCCGTCTGAGTAAATGTTTCCGAAAGTTCGCAAGAAAATAAAATTAAATGGCAACGCAAGTCGCCGTCAGAGTAAATGTTTCCGAAAATCCGCAAGAAAATAAAATAAAATAGCGTCGCGTGTCGCCGTCAGAGTAAATGTTTCTGAAAGTCCGCAAGAAAATAAAATAAAATAGCATCGCGCGTCGCCGTCGGAGTAAACGTTCCCGAAAGTCCGCAAGAAAATAAAATCAATCGCTCCACAAGTGTACGAACTGTACGAAGTGCGCGCAACATCGCCCAAGAATTAAAAACTCCGCAAAGTATTCGTTTTCTGAAGATAAAAGCGTCCGAATTCCTACTGACATTAATCGTGGACCGGCCGGGGCCAGGGTCCGAGTGGGGAGCGGGGGGAGAGGGGGCGAGGTGCGGAAGTTTGTGCTCCAGATCAAAGGCTTTTGTCTGTGGATTAACAACTCGGTGTACAAATTATTTGGGTCGCGGGACTGTCGCGCTCGTCTCGTCGTCGTGTCGTCACCGTGTCACAAATATGGGCATCGCACGGTCGTTTCTTAAAAAAATACGAACTACAAATAGGATTGTCCACGAAAACTAAACAATATCGCTACATTGTGAACAAGCTGGGATTCTCACTCATGAAGGTAACCCAACGAATGTGATTCATGTCTGTTGCACTTGACCTAGAAACTGATTACGTACATACGAATATACCGGGGCACATGTGCAACTCGCGTATCCCCCACCTATGTATAGCTGGGTGACGTCATCAATGAGTCAATTAATTCCGCCGCCCAGTTATCGCAGGCTGTGAACACTCCCTCCGACGAGACACTAATTTGTCTGATGTTGCTCCGTCAGCTACGCTCATTTGTTTCACTAATTGAGCGAAGATATTGGACTTCACAATTTTGTTTCTAAGACTTTACTAATTAACGCAAAATGTCACAACACAAACAGGTACAGTTTCAATACCAGAATCAATATTTTAGCGTAGGTAATAGAATGCTAAAGAGCCCATTTTTTGGTTGCTTTGCTTGTAATACTGTGGAAAATTGACCGTTATGTACTGGAATAAATCTGGCAACTTTGTTTGTGGGACGCAAAGTCATTATTAGTGCGGACTGTATTCAAGTATCATCATTACGTGTCATGGCGATTTTTAAATCCAGCATTAGGTTAATCAGCTGATTTATGTCAGTAGATATAGGTAGTAGATATAATTACATCAAAGAACGTTGCAATCCCGATACAAGGGCGGTCGTTTGGCCTGCACCTAACCAAACACTTACAGTCTTGAGCTGGAGATTGGCTCTAGATAAATCTGTGGCGGCTCGAGTCGGGCGAGTGGTGCGAGAGGCACGAGAGGCACGAGAGGCACGAGTGCGTCGAGTGGCGGCACAAACACTGACCGGTTGCGTCGCGACCGCGGCCCGGTACTCAGCTGTAGTCAAACAATTAAGGTATTTGCGATGTGCTTGCTAATTGGCAATAGAACATTTGACTCGTGAGTCGTGTTACATTATATGTTTTCCAGCTAAAATCGGCTGAACTACACTAGCCGTGGTCTCCATTTTGTGGTTTACCATCGTTTGCAGACAGATTTTATTGTCAGTCGGATTTATTTTATTTGTAATATTTTATCATTAAGAGTTAGATTACCAAATAATATAATTTAAGACGTTTTCCTGATACTTATGGTCTCAATGAGGACGTACATAGTGTACAGTGAGTTTTGCCCCACTGAAAAGTTATAAAAAATTCAACTTTTATTTAATAAAAATAAAACACTGAAAAATTATGGGTCAAAGTTACATCCTACTTAAACAATATTGTGAGATTCCATTTTGAGTATTATTATACTCAAAATGGAACCACGCTATTTAACCACGCTAGTGCAGACGCGTGGCGGCAGGCGGCGCGGGAGGGGGGAGGGGGCACGGCGGCGTCTGAACTTTGTCAATTATACGGTCAAATATGAACCCGCAGTTAATCTATTCATTGCTCTTTACATTTTATTTGTTGTCTAAACCTGCTGCTCGGGTTTTTGTCCCTCCGACCGATTTACATTTGATGGAGTTACCGATTAGCCTTTTTGCTCGAGTCGAACAGCACAACTTCGACTAACTTCAAATTGTTTAGAGTGGGCCTGAATAAAGTAAATGTGGGGAGCTTTCTCTTATTTTTAGATTTAATTTTAATTCGTTGATCCATACAGGAGCGATGTAGCGCTCGTGAGAATGCACTAGAACGAAATCTAACGTTAGAGCATTAGCCGTACATAATTATTACTCCACTAATAATATTGGCGTCCACTCGCGGCCGCGCGGGTCGCGGCGCGAGCTGTCATTTATATTAGGTGCTAACTAATTAGCATGTCTGGTAATTGCGCAGTCACCGTAAGTTTCCAATTTGAAATAATGACGTCGCGCCATGTGGCGGTGCGCTGTCGAGCTGTGATGGTCGCACCGGCCGCGTCGGTCGCGTCGGTCGCGCTACCCTACACTGATGACACGTTTTACAGATCATATTGATTGCCTTCAATCGTAGCCGGTCCGCACACACTCCCCAATAATAAAGCATAAGTTAGAAGTAAACACGATGATGAATGGCAGACTTCTGTCCTCCCCACTGTCGACTTAATGATCCTTTCACGGTCATTTTACCTCTGATAGCAGCAACTCAACAGCAACCTTACTTTAGAATAAAGATCATTTGTCAGACTTGTCAGTGGCTGCAACACAATAGTAACCATAATACAACGAAAATAGACATTACTGTAGTTTTGACACTGTCACTGAGAGGTACATGTGTCCAATATGTGTCCTTCCGATAACTCATCCGACAACATAATAGCTCAATATTATATTGGTCACTCTGCAGCGACCCCTCAAGTATCTGCATCGTATACAACGCGTGAGGGCGACCTGCTTAAGTATCGACGACATCTTTATGGCCCCATCTGTCCCACCACAGCGCTACCGGCTTCATTAACATACATACAGAATTGCTAATGTGTGTCATCATAAGGGACCGCAGTACCTGAGGCGGCCGGCACGAAGTCTCCATCGCACATCTCACATATGTTTACTGTCTATAGTTAGTAAGATAATAAGGAGTTTATACCTATAAAAATATACTAAGGCTTTTGCTATTTTGCTACTGCGCCTGGGTTCCAAAATAACACATATTTTTTGGTCCTCCTAATAAAAATGATTGTTTTGCAACAAATACATAAAGTTTATAGCGCGACCCCTATCAACTCTCCGCACTTCCAGGGTTCGTCGTGTGCCGGCCAGGTTACGTGACTAGTTACGGTTCGGCACAACCCTAGCAATGTCGCCCCGCGCGCCGCCAGTGAGTCACAAGCGCCCGGTAACTGCGCACGCGCTCGGCGTTCAGACCCGTGCGCCTCGCGAGCCGTCCATTATAGTCTTTACAGATCTATGTTAAGACATAATAAGCTAATTGTCATACTGTTGTAGATACATCGTTTTTACGAATATGCAGTTTACATGCACAATTAGTTGTAGTTTCCTTTGCCGTAAAGTACCCCGACTATAGGTGTAGGGGCCAATGGTTGTAGGCACCGTACACTATCACTTTGTTAATGTTGGTTTAGTTATGGAGCACACAGAAAGAACCACTAGTAGAGTTTAAAGTTAAGTATATTATAAGTAGAAAGTTTACAAGTTAAAATGGTAGCGATTCTTTCCCTTGACAAGTGGCTAATTCCACAGTTATTGTCTGACTCGCCGTGCATCGCTAAAACGTTATAATTATAGCAAATATTAGTGACGCACGACATCTAAGTAGGTTGCTGCGTTCGCAAAATAAATGTACGGTTGATGAGACCGTACATGTTGGCAACCCCACAAAGATGTAAAGAAGATTAAGAAGAGATTGTCAAGAGAAGGAACCCTATTACAAAGATACAAATAATATATTAAATTATTCGAAGTTGAACGCGATGTTGTCTGCATGACGTGGACGTTCCGCTTGCAGTTCTGCTTGGCTCGCCGTGTGAATGTTTTCTTCTTGCCTTCTGTGTTGTATCACTTGCAGTTCAATCTCTTCAAGCTGATTGTTTGTAGTTGAACGACTCTTAGTTTGTTTTGAGCGACAAGAAGGTCCGTATCTCTTTACAAGCCACCCCACAGAGACAGTGATGAGTACTCCCACAATAGTATAAGAGACGGCATATTGGTGTATGTCATGAGTGGAAATGGTTGATGGAAGGTGGTTTTCTTGTGTTTTCATAATGGCTAATCGCTTGTCGATTTCTTCCAATTCTGCAGTTTCTGGCAACATCACGTGCGACATATTATGTGTTATGTTCACAATGTTATTTACCATCGAGTTGAGCGATGGTATGTTCATGGAAAGATCCATCTTCATGTTGCTATTGTATTGGTTGTGCGAGTGAATTGTTAATTCTTTCGATTGCACCAAGCAACCTTGTGCCAAGGTCAGTATCCCGGAAGTTATGGAGTGTGTAGTAATATCATTTTCACACACAATTCGTATTGTGCAAGTTCCGCAACAAATCGCCAGCCAAGTATTTGCTGTGTGTAACGCGATCCATTCCTGCTTGCATAGCACATTTTTTACGTCACAAGGTGAGGTCGTTCGATGACCCAATAGTTTTGCTTCACAGGGGGCATTACTGTTATGCAAGTTGAATATCGGTAGATTCTTATTGCATATCAAATTGCCTGGTTGAATGTAACTACACCGCTTCATGTCATCTTTAGATAAAGAAACATATGTGCTCTTCGCGAAGTTGACTGCTATGTACTGCGAAGCTAGTTGGACGATGACTGTTCCTGTGCTTGTTTTCATGGGCAACGGAGTAGCTTGGTATAGAGTGAAGTCTTCATCTGAGATCAATGGTACGTGTATCTCGAACAGAAAGTAGTTAGTGGTCACTCGCGCTCTGACGTATAGCAGTTTGTAGAGGTCTTTGATATTGTTTCTGATGTTTCGGACAGGCAACGACGAGGTCCTCGGGAGCTTGCCCGCGATTTCAGTTAGTTGCTTGATCAAGTTTACAGGCGTAAGTAGATGGATGTCTATGTGCCCTTTGTAGACATCAGTTAGACTTTCAAACAGCATCTCTTGAACTCTCTCTAAATTGGTAATCAGCAAATATGCTGTTAGTGAGGCCGAGTTGAAGTAGTTAGTAGCCATCACTACTTCCATTTCAGACTCCACTGTGGCTAAGTTGGTGTTAGTTTTCGCCATGAAGTCGTCTATTAAACCAAACTGTCGCATGATGTTTGGTTCATTCTTCTTCAGCATATTGTTCATCCTCGCCAGACGAGGTGGCCGAGTGGTTAAGGCATTGGACTGCTAATCCAATGTGCTCTGCACGCGTGGGTTCGTATCCCATCCTCGTCGCCAATGTGGTGTTCACTATTATCTCTTATTAGGGGCTTAGGGTTTAGAATAAAACCACCGAGTTATCAGTAAGTAGGCACAACAACTCGAAGGGAACGTCTAGTCGCCACAGGGGATAGAGCGGGACTCTCGAGGCGCTACCATTGAGTGGTGTGCTACATTTATTAGTATATCACACTACTATTGAAGTTTGATTTTTTATCAAATCAAGTAGATAGTTTTCATTATTCTGGACAGCTTGTATGTCGTTATGGTACTTATCTGCGAACCGTTGATCTAGAATACCAAAGAGGCTGTTAGCAACGTATCCCACTCCATCAATCAGTCCTCGTTTCTTACGGTTACTCAAGTGCTTATGAGGAGCTAGTAGTAGTGTTGTAGTAGCTCAGTATTTCCATTTCGTGGTTAAGCTGTTCTAAAGTTGTCTTGCAGTATCTTGGGTCGGTTTTTTGGCACAATTCGTTCAATCCCTTGAGGTAAGCTTCAATTCGATGTACTCCGTCCCAATAAGTTGTACATAAATAGTGTCCATTCATCATGAATCACTTGTACGTTTCCTATTGTGTCGTAATAAATCGGCCGCTCAAGTTCGAAGTTAGTAATTTGAACGCCAGACGTCACGATTTTGCCATATGACCCAGTTATTAACGTAAATACAATTAATAACATTGTAAGAAAGGTCGAAAAACACTTATTTCCGCCCGTCTGTGGCATGGTTGAGGTTTTCTTTTCTGAGTGATCTTGGACGCTGTTCTCGATAGGAAGTGGTGACAGTTTCACGACTGGACGTTTGATGATACCAGATTGAGTTTTAACCGTGGTCACTCTAACGTAGCCATCGGAACCGGGATGCAGTTCAAGTACGCGTCCCATGGCCCACTTTCCTGGTGGCAAGTTGTTGTCCTTGATCAAGACTATGTCGCCTTCCTGGATGTTCTTTCTTGGTTTGTTCCATTTGCTCCTGGTCTGGAGTTGTGTTAAGTATTCACTCGACCAACTTTTCCAAAATTGATGCAGCATGTGCTCTGTTAGCTGCCACCGTTGACGTAAATTAACGTTATTTACGTCACAGTACGTTGATATTGGTAGTGACATTGTTGGGCTTCCAGTGAGGAAGTGACCAGGTGTTAGATAGTTCTGGAATTCATCGGGATCTTCAGTGAGTGGACAGAGGGGTCTTGAGTTCATGCAGGCTTCTATTTTTGCCAGTAGCGTAGTGAACTCCTCGTATGTTAGTTTCTGATCTCCTAGTACACGGTGGAGGTGGTGTTTCATTGATTTTACTGCCGCTTCCCATAGACCCCCAGCACTTGGCCACGCGGGAGCATTGAAGTGCCATTCTACTTCCATTTTTCCGATCTCGTTGAAGAAGTCCGGCGAAAGCTCTTGTTTAAAATGTTCAAATTCATTGCGCAACATCTTCGAAGCTCCAATGAAATTAGTGCCGCAGTCTGAGTACACATGTTTAGGTGTACCGCGTCTAGCGCACATGCGCTGGAAAGCGGCAATGAACATTTCGGTGCTTAGATCAGACACCAGCTCAATGTGTACAGCTTTGGTAGCCATGCACACGAAAATAGCGATGTACCCCTTCGTAGTCTTTACCCCTCTTCCTTTGTTTAGTTTGACTGGCACGTGTCCCGTGAAGTCTACACCAGTATGTGTAAATGGTCGAGATGGGACAGCTCCCTATTGAGGTAAGTCCGCCATAAGTTGGTAGTTGTCTGTTGGTTTATAGCGGTGACATCGTACGCAACGTCGAAGTTGAGTTTTTACAGCTCTGTTGCTTCCCACAATCCAGTATCGCTGTCGGATCTGGGCCAATGTCAGCCGCGCACCTCCATGAAGTGTTGTAAGGTGTGCTTGTTCAATTACGAGCTGCGTTAGTCGTCCCATTCTAGGAAGAATTATAGGACTTTTCATCTCAAAGGGCAGGTAGGAATTCCTCAGTCTTCCACCGACTCTTATGACTCCTTTTTTATCCATAAAAGGATTCAATTTGTATATAATGCTCTTTTTGTTTACAGTTCCGTTTGCTTTCAGTTGTTTATATTCATTTTCAAACTCAGTACTCTGCACATATGTAATTACTCGGTCGGCTGCTAGCTTGAGTTCGCACGCACTTAGGTAGTTGGTTTCATATTTCGTCTTGGAGCGTGCCGTCGCGACAAATCGCAGTACCTGAGCCGTTACTCGAATTACTTGTGTCAATAAACTATGTTTATGTAATAAATGATGTATAAAATGTTCATTGTTTTTCGGCACCGTTGTGGTTGCCACTGCTAAGTTGACACTTTCCTGGTTGTTTGTAAACAAACATGTGGAGTTTCTCATGAGGCCAGAGTCTTCTGCTCCTTTTAGAAATTCCGGACCTTGCCACCAGAGATCGAAGTGTCCTAGTTTGCTCGGCAACATTCCTCTAGATGCACAGTCAGCAGGATTCTGTGCCGATTTTACGTAGCGCCACTTGTCGGCAGGAATAATTTCTTTTATTTTGTCAACTCTGTTGGACACGTATTTATCCCACCTTGTTGCATCTCCTTGCAGCCACGCTAAGACTACTTGAGAGTCACACCATGCTTGTATCGTCAATTTGTATCCAGTTAAAGCTTCCTTAGTTTTCTCCATGAGTTTAGCCAATAGTAGTGCGCCACATAGTTCCAATCTCGGCAACGTAGTTTTTTGTGATAGAGGCGCAACCCTAGTTTTAGCGACGAGTAAAGTAACAGTCGGTGCATCTTGTTCGTTCCTTACTCGGCTGTATATGACACACGCATACGCCTTTTCACTTGCATCACAAAACCCCAGCAATTCTATTGATTGAACTCGTTGAGTAATGTATTGGCGGCCTTTGGATATTTATGACCGTCATCCAGGGCTAATTGCTTCATAGTTCTCATAGCCAACCATGGCGCGCACTTGGTCCCGTATGTCACGGTGCAGAGTTGATATTCTTGTAACCTTTCAGCAGGAGAGTCGCGCCATATTATCTTCTGAAGTGATTGTTGATCTTCAGCTAATCCGATGCATCTGTACATCTTCTCTATATCTGCGGTAAAAGCGTATTTGTAGGATCCCCACTTTAGTATGAGGGCTTGAATGTCCTTCTGCAGATTTGGACCCTTTTCCATTAAGCTATTCAAGCTGTACCCAGTTGTTGTTCTTTGCGAGGCATTAAAGACTACTCTTAATTTGGTAGTAGTGGATTGTTCTCGCAAAACACCATGGTGCGGAAGGTAGCATTCAGACATAGAAGTTAATATTGGAGACGCCGGTTTCATATGCTGTAGTTGCGTATATTCTCTGATGAAGTCCCGGTACATTGTTGCAAGTTTGCTGTTCTTTTCCAGGCGTTTTTCTAATTGGAGAAATTGCGAGATAGACATTGACTTTGATTTGCCTAGTTTGTTTTGCAACTCAGAGCTCATAGGCATTTTAACGATGTATTTGTTATCTGCGTCTCGTTTTACTGTCTTGGTGTAGTATTCTTCACACTGATTGTCCTTGGGCATGTCATGGTTGCTGATAGTTATGTCTTCGTTCTCCCAGAACTTGGTTAATACGCTTAGGTCGACCAGTGTTATGTGACAGTTAAACGTTTTCAGTTTGCCACATAGGATCCATCCTAAGTGCGTCTGTTGCGCTACAGGAGACTGTTGACTGCCTTTCAAGACTCCGTCAAGGATGATGTCGGAATATACATCTGCCCCAAGTAATAGATCTATAGGACTTGACACGTTGAATTCCGGGTCTGCTAGTTTCAAATTTTCCAAGTGCGGCCAGTTAGCCTTTTCGAACGATGAATTGGGTAAGTTGTTTGTTAGTTTGCTTAAGATGAGTGCCTGAGTTTCGAATGCGTAGTCTGAGTGAATCGATTTACAGCTAAGCTGAAGCCGTCCTTTGCAGGTTCCAGGTGCAGCTCCCACTCCCGTTATGGTTGCATTCAGCCGTTTCCTTGGGAGTCGTAGCATCTGTACAGCGTTCTCGGTTATCAGGTTTACTTGCGAACCTTGGTCTAGTAGAGAGCAGTGGTGGCCCAGTGGTATCAGCCGCGACTTACAAGTTGTAGGTCGTAGGTTCGAACCCCGACAGGCGCTTTACTTTGTGTAAATTATTTCATCACCACTGCTCTCAAAACGGTGAAGGAAAACATCGTGAGGAAACCGGCATGTCCTAGAACCAAAAATTCGAAGACATGTGACATCCACCAACCCGCACTGGGCCCGCGTGGTGGATTACGGCCCACTCCCTCTCACAGAGAGGAGGCCTGTGTCCCAGCAGTGGGAACGTTATAGGCTGATTATGTTGTATGTTGTTGGTCTAGTAGTGCTCGAAGCGTAATGTAATCCCCATTTGCAGACTTTATCTTGAGCTGCACAGTAGTTAATAAAACCTCCATCTCGTTGGTAGATATATGATTGGAGCTTTGTTTGTGTGTGGATGTCGTCGGTCGTTGACCAACATTGTCGTTGTTTCTTTCCGTATTCGTTGAGTTGACAGTATTTTTCTTGCTTGCGTTGTGAAGTAATGTATGATGCTTCATGTTGCATTCTTTGCATGTTTTTGCTGACGCACAATCTGTGTTGCCATGACTGTATAAGCAGTTTTTACACACGTTTAATTTTGCGACTGTGTTATTTCGTTGGAATGAGTCCATATTGATGAACTTTGGACATTTCATCAGTACATGACCTCCGTCACAGTGTGGGCAGTGTCCGTATGCTGTATGATAAGTTTTCTTGAAAAATTTCTTTCGCTCGTAGTCATGCGGGTTTGCAGAATGATATTTGTTAGATGACTTGGACGAGACTTGCTTCTGCTGGTTAGGTACTTCTTTTTTCGTATTCTTCATGGTTTCATACGCCATGAACTTGGTTTCCAGGAAGTATAGTAGCTCGTTCAAGTTCGGGATATCTCTAGGATCTCTCAGTTCCTTTATGTACTCGCTGTACGTAGTCGTGTCAAGTTTCTGCGACATCAAGTGTACGATAATTGGGTCCCAAGTTGCGATGTCTAAACCAATGTTCGATAGTCCATTCGTACATTCAGTTATGACATCATGCATCTTCTTGAGATTGAAGCTGTCGGGTTGTTGAATGACAGGCAGATTGAGCATGGTGTTCAGGAATGACGTAAACTGCAGCCTTCGATTGTCAAAGCGCTGAGTCAGTATTTCCCAACAGGATGTATAGTTTTCTGCGCCAATGCTTAGATGTTGCACTAATCTTTCAGCTTCGCCTCTCAACCTCGTTTTCAGATGCTGCATCTTTTGCGCTTTGTTGATCATCGGGTTGTTGTGAATAGTTTCCATGAAGAGATCTTTGAAGGAGATCCATTGCGTATAGCTACCCGAAAATTCAGGAACCTCAATTTTCGGCGCCGACTTTTCGTAGTGCACTGTCGACCAGATCTTACTGTTCAAGTTTTTCCTTAGCTCGTCGTACTTGTCCTCCATATCGACGAACATGTTGTAGTAGTTACCGTTGGAGCCTTTGAGTAACGCTTCCAGTTCCCAGTGCTGTTTGTCGATGACATTCCACTTCGCCTTTAAAATGGAGAGATGGTCTTCCAGCTCCCATTTCTCCGTGACAGCTTTTATGTCAATTTTCGACATGGCGCGGTCGAGGGCTTTAAAGTTGCACTCTTGCTTACTCAGCAATGTTTTGGTGATATCGTCAGTATCTCGATCCAGCATGCCAGTTAAGTCGAACTTCACAAACCTTTTTCCCTGTAGTTGTTCCAGTAAGTTAAGCATGTCTCTTTTTGTAGATTCGTATTGAGCTTGAGTTTTGCTGTATACGTTATCCACGAAGTAGTTGATGTTCTTGTCTTCTAAGGTTTGCTCCAAAATCGCATGTCGTTCTTCGAAGTCATTCCACTGTGCTTCGAGAGATTCTAGACGTTTGGTTAAGTACTCTTCAGTTTTCCTTGAGGAGCTATCCTTTTTATAGTTAGAACACAGAGCTTTGATGTTTTCAAAGCACGTTTGTTGGAGTTGTAGCTTCTCCATAGTTAATTCCCTTCTCTAGTTGTCGAAAAGAGGTCAGTTCAGTTTGATGTATGTAGCTCAGTAGTCCAGCACGTAGTTGACGGTGATGGACGTATAGCTTGACGTTAGTTCACGGCAAGAAGACTACAGTTTGCAGGCTTCTTCTTTCAAGTCTCCACGGAACCGTTCTTGTAGTTGTAGTAGAGTTACGTAATCCTTGGCGTCTTGAAATTGTCGTTTTGCATCTATTTATTGCGTTCGCACTCTATGTACGATATAACGCGCCTTCTCAATCCAACTGGGGCGACCCGCTTGTGGGAGACCAGCTAAACCGATTCGCTATCGTAAATAGAGACACCACACACAATAAATATCCGGCTCGAAGGACCATTTAATGTAGGGGCCAATGGTTGTAGGCACCGTACACTATCACTTTGTTAATGTTGGTTTAGTTATGGAGCACACAGAAAGAACCACTAGTAGAGTTTAAAGTTAAGTATATTATAAGTAGAAAGTTACAAGTTAAAATGGTAGCGATTCTTTCCCTTGACAAGTGGTTAATTCCACAGTTATTGTCTGACTCGCCGTGCATCGCTAAAACGTTATAATTATAGCAAATATTAGTGACGCACGACATCTAAGTAGGTTGCTGCGTTCGCAAAATAAATGTACGGTTGATGAGACCGTACAATAGGCTATTGACTATAGGTGTGTATTCGGTTGAGTAGCAAAAAACCAGCCAAGCGCCCGTCCGACCACGTACAACGAAGGATTCCGTAGAATTTAACATTGTAGTTGAAAAATATGTCTCCTATATATTCCAATTGCTAATGTTTGGTCGACTATTGAGATTGTAGGTTTGATGAAGAACGTTTTTTCGTAAAATATTTGTAGTAGGTACGTTAGTAGGTAATTAAGTTTAATTAATGGGCTGTATAAGTAAATAAAGCTCCATATTTTAGTGATATAAGTACTTAAACTTATAATGATTACTCGTTAACGTGTAGAGCTCACTTAGCTGTGGTAGTTTTCCTTGTAACATCGTGATATATACTACCATCGTGAATTTTTCACATATCCAAAAACAACCATTAAACTGGCAGTGTCCCCCACACTTGACTCTAACAAAAACTAGCATTTTAAAGCCTAATATTTCTCAAACAGATCCCTGAATCAAATAATGGTATTCATTCACCCGCAATGTTTTTGAACGGCCTATCCAACTAAAAACGAAATAGCCAATTAATAACTTCCTAATATTATTGTTAGCACAACATCGTCTTCATTCGCTTCACCTAAGTACTAGTTTGTCTGTCGGAACGTTACAGTTCGCTTAGAGCTAGTCATAGCTAGGCGTAGGTGACGCAGCGCTGACACAACTTAGCGCCAACTAATTATGAGCATAATTAGGAAGCAAGCGAACTAAGTCAATTGAGTTGGGGATAAAGAAGCTCGATACAGCCACCGTCGCGAGGCGCGGCGCCGCCTCTAACAGATAACGTTACAACTTGTAGGTAAATGATGCATGCGTCATGTTCGTGAACGGGCGCCGTCAGTAGGGACTGGTCATCTCTTTGCTGCCATGGCTTATTTTAATTTATTATTTGAATTGTTGTTTTTTCTCATCTTTTCATTATGGACGCTTTTAACGTTCTGCATCGTTCTCACATGTATAATTTTTAACATGAATGATGTAACCAAGACTTTGTAACCACATTATTTTGATTTAAAAGAGTGTCCATGGAGTTTCTTGCCCGTTCTTCTCCATAGGTACCTACGCTTTGGAATGGGCAACTAGCTTCATTTTTTCTGACTGACTGACTTCTTGACAATTCAAAAGTGCCTGTAAATGGTTTAATTGAAATAAATGCTTTGAGTTCTAGTGTTAGCGGCGGCATTGCAAGGCGGCATACTTTAACAATATAATTTAGGATAAACTGTGATTTTATAGGATACATTGTCGTTAATATTATTAGTACTACCTTGTAAGTTTATATTCAGTAGCTACGACTTACAATGTAAATGATTAGTTAAGGACTGCAGCGAAACAGGAAGGATTTAATGATAACATTAAGGCCTATTCAAACTTAAGCGGTATTCGCTACCGTCTGTGGTAGAGAAAACCGAGTGGGTATGTATGCGGTAATATTACTGTTCACACCAAAGCAGATTTCGCTATCCTTGTGTGTAGAATACCGAGTTCGAGTTTCGCTCAGGAAGGTAAAGCTTTCGCCAGTGAGTCATTTCTGTGTCGCCAAAGATTATACACGTCAGTCACGTTGTAATTTCTGCAGAGCATATGATTTTAGTCCGCGTGGTATGCACTTCTGGCGCGGGCTAAAATCAGATCGCTGTGGGTACAGCGCCAGCGAATACCGCTCAGGTCGCTCTAGCCGCGGAATTTGATACTAAATACCTGAGCAAAACCCGCGCGGTATTTACCTCTACCCACAGCGGCAGCGAATACCGCTTAGGTTTGAATAGACATTTAACCCTTCGTATGCATAAACGTGGAGCCACGCGAGACACAATGGCTTTTTAATTGTGTCCGTAATTACAGCATTCAACTGGTTAATCATCAGAAAAGCGATCGGCGGACAAAAATTATTATTAGTAGGCCGCGCCTACATCCGTCGGTTACAAAAGAGTGCGCTCCTGTAGTTCCGTGTGCAGCGCACACCGCCCACTTACAACATCAGACGTAAAGCGGCGCGCGGTAATGAGTAAACGTAGCTCGCGCCCACCCCGCTGAATACCGATCAGTTGCGGCGCGGTGCGAGCCGCTGCGGTGACGTGCGGTCAGGTGTGGCCGCCCGTGCCGGTGTAGATAATTGCGACAATTATCCGCAGTCGCACGTCGCCGCTGAAACAATGAGGTGCGAAACTTTCCCTACGCTGGCATTTCGGCTACCGTGGAACTGTATTTGAATTTTTGACAATGTTGACAATTGGCATGGGTGTACATATTAATTTGCCCACTCTGTAAAACATAGCCACTGACTGGCTAGATAGCGATAAATCTGTGTTGTCGGGACTCGTAAACTAACCCAAAACTAGGCTGAGTTGACGCTTTCCATATTATTTATCACGTTCACCTGACATCAAGGCTTTACATTATCAGTAGTTATACTTAATGCCACTATATGTTATAAATACTCAGGTAAGCGTATCGCTGTCCACTAATTATATTGTAGATCGTTCAGTAATAAGGATTCACGTGAAGTAGATGTGTACTCATATTTGAATTGTACAAGTTTGCTCACAACAACGCGATCCGTTAATCTCAAGTGATTATTAATTGAATGTGTGTTTAAGTACACTTCATGTTGTTTATTTGATTAATATTAATATAACGCCGCCAGCCGCCAGCCGCCAGCCGTCGCTCCGCAGTACAACACAACACGCGAGGCGTCTCGCACAATGCTTCAGGCAACATTTGCGTGTACATAGCTTTAATTACTCGCTATTACATAAGTAAACTACGTTGTAGACTTTTGCTGATATACAAATTACAATTACAGAAGTGTATTCGTAGCTCCGTGCGTGTGTTGTGCCTGGTCGCGCGGTCCGCTCGGGTCTCTCGCGGCTGGCGTGTGTTGTGCCTGGTCGCGCGGTCCGCTCGGGTCTCTCGCGGCTGGCGTGTGTTGTGCCTGGTCGCGCGGTCCGCTCGGGTCTCTCGCGGCTGGCGTGTGTTGTGCCTGGTCGCGCGGTCCGCTCGGGTCTCTCGCGGCTGGCGTGTGTTGTGCCTGGTCGCGCGGTCCGCTCGGGTCTCTCGCGGCTGGCGTGTGTTGTGCCTGGTCGCGCGGTCCGCTCGGGTCTCTCGCGGCTGGCGTGTGTTGTGCCTGGTCGCGCGGTCCGCTCGGGTCTCTCGCGGCTGGCGTGTGTGGTGCCTGGTCGCGCGGTCCGCTCGGGTCTCTCGCGGCTGGCGTGTGTTGTGCCTGGTCGCGCGGTCCGCTCGGGTCTCTCGCGGCTGGCGTGTGTTGTGCCTGGTCGCGCGATCCATTCGGGTCTCTCGCGGCTGGCGTGTGTTGTGCCTGGTCGCGCGATCCACTCGGGTCTCTCGCGGCTGGCCTGTATCCTGACGCTCGTCTCCTAATCGCCGCTAGTTTAAACTTGCTCGCGTCCCCACGCTTGTGAGGGACACGTTACGCACTTATGTACACACTTGTGATGCGTACCATCTCGCATATTGTATCCTTTGTCAAAGTAACACAATTTTGTAAGGCGAGTGTTGTGACGGCTCCCTTTGAAGTGTTCAGCGCATGTTTAGTTAATAGTTACACTCGGATCTTTTGTTTTATTCGGTTTGTTCTTGTCCCCCGCGTGCCTGTGGAGGGGGGGGGTCGTCTCAGCTCACGTTAGGAATAAAGGCTCACGTTTTTATTTGAAGTCGATTGTTATCCGCGAGCGAGTGCCGCGTGTGCCGCGTGTGCCCCAGCCTGCCGCGGCCCACGGCTGCCCCGCGGCCACACAATCTCTCGCTCTTGTAGCGCGATAAGCTGCGGGGCGTGGGTCGAGGGGGGCGGAGGAAGGGATGATTACTCCCGATAGGGATACCCTTCAACTCGAAGGGATTGCCCCCGACCGAGCGAGGTAAAGAATGCTTCAAAAGAAACGGTCGCTTTGATAACATTAAAACTTCTTTACAAAAAAAAACAACCGACTTTAAAAAAAAAAACTATGAAGCGATAAATAACTTTAATTTCGGAAGTCGGTGTCGTTGTTTCCGCATTTTCATTTTTTGACACCGACTATTATATATATTTATCACTTTATATTTTTTTTTACTCCGTTGTTTTTTTTGTAAAAAAGTTTTTATTTTTCACTTTATTGTTGTACCTACCCCACACAAATTGAATTAACACTAGTGCATTGAAGAATTGAAGACACCGACTAGAAGAATCATCAAAATACGCATAGAAATGCCGGAGATGCAGTACATTTATGCATATAACTTCGTACATAAGAATAATTACCTAATGTATTATATACTAAAACCTTCCTGAAAGTATGTAGATCACAGTAGTGAAAGAATTATCAAAATTGGTCCATTAGCTTTTAAGAAAATCGGTGACATACAAACATACATGCATACATACATACAAACATACATACGGGTCAAATACAGAACCTCCTTTTTTGAAGTCGGTTAAAAAGTAGTTGTTGTTTTCTACATCAATATGTAGGTTTGTTCCATTTGTACAGTTGACTTAGAATTTACTCGTACCTACGTGTTATTTTTATTTCAGTTGTATTCTCGCATATAGGTACCACTTTCTTATACTATTTGCATACCAAGAAGCTTAACTTGTACACAGTTGTACCGTGAATGCTGTTTATACTGCTAACACAGCAAGCGGCTGTTATCTCGAACAGGTAATCAATTACTGGTAGGTTACATAACAGCACGTCGCGGCGTATCGCAGGTACGCCGTACGCGGCACTACGCGGCGTAACGCGCGTCCCGAAGCGAAGGACCGTTAATTGTGTTAGCAGTTACAAGTTGACGCGTTAACGTGCCGTCGACCAACAGTTAGTCGAAGAGGGTTCTTACTAAATGCTTGTTTCAATCGCAGTGCTATACAGAGTGCGTTTTTTTGTAACTAGGACTGTTTGGGGACATCCGAACTATAAGACAATTTTATCCATTTCATGTACAACTCGCATTTGACAAAAAATAAAGGCGAAATTGTTTTCATGAAAAAACAGCTACCGTTTCCTAAGACAGTTTCTCCGTATTTCCTATGGATGAGGATATCCATAAACTGTGAAACGTGCGCCGGACGGGCTCGACGGTGCAACAGCGAGGGCGGCGTGTTTAGTTAGAACACGGTAGTATCTCTGTTAAACTTATTATCAGTCGGTGCCACAACCTCCGCCCCGCGCTACTGATCACAGCATTAGGTGCAGCCACGGCTGCTGCTGAGAACACAAGATAACGCTTCATTTCTTATTTTTGTAACAGTCTGAATGTGAATGAGTCCAGTGTTCACAGTTGAGGGGAGATAAACTTATTAGCGTCGACGTACCAATAGCACGAGCCACAAGCCACGAGCCACGAGGCACGGCCCGGGAGTCGCACTCGACGATAAGTGACGTTTATACAGTAATGTTTGTATTCAATCACGTATTGTTTTGATTAGATAGCACCCCCCCCCCCCTCCCCCTTGTCCCCTATTCCGAGTCGCGTTTGAATAAAAAAATTGTTTCGTTGCTCGCTGTAATTTCAATTGTCGTATTCATGGAGGAAAGTTGTCACGTCACTCGCGAGCTGCATAAATATTCAGTGTCCTACCCTCCCCCCCGCGCCCCCCGCACAGACCCTCGCATACCGCGCCACGAGCAGGCAGCTCCGCGGCTGAGATTCGCGACGGGGACGTATTTTTTGTTTAGAGATTTGGATGGGGATTAGCACAACAGAGGGGTCGCACTCGTACATTACAAAAATATAGAAAATTGTTATTGAAATTGATATTTCAATTATTTATAAATGCAACAGAGAGTATGTTTGAATAACCTAGCGTTGATTGTGTAGCCGGGCTGCATGGAAATATAAATTCCGCACATCGGAAGCGTATCGATGAATGAACGGCAGATATATCTCACGAGCCTCACACACACACTGTGACGTCAGCCGGTACTTCCGCCGCTCTGAGCACTGTGCGCGCGTCATTGTTCGTTATAAAATTGGAAACGTAATAAAAACACTCGTATTTCACGAAATAAACTCATAATTCCGACTTTCATTCTGACATGGCCATTCAGCGGAGTGGCTACGCCCGTAGCTCGTAGCTCGTAGCGCGGCCACGGCGTAGCGCGTGCCGCGTAGCGATGTCCACCGCCTCCGGAAGCGGAAGTCGTTAGTCGCCGCCCGCCGCGCCCTCTGCAGACCGAATGTTAAATAATTATTATCTGCGCCAAATGTTCGGCTTCATGCGAGTAGTAAGTACATACTGTGAGTGTCCACACCACATCGCTCCCTACTTACTAATAACATTTACTTTTGCACTATATTCGTTTTTACAACTATGTGTTATCGTGATTCCGTGAACGTCCACAATAACATCGTCACATTAGAAATTATAAAAACGTTACCTTTTCACGCCTAAACCACTGAACGGATTTCGATAGCATCCGATATATAAAAGCGTACACAGTTAATGTATTATGAATATCAATTGAAAATAAGAAGGATCAACTAAATTCATTCATAGCACCGCGTAATAAAAACATCACAATGGGAATTTTCCGCTGACCAACTTTAAAACTTCAGATAGTTAAAAAAAAAACCGGCCAAGTTCGTGTCGGACCACGCACAATGAAGGGTTCCGTAGTTGGGATGAACTTATCCCAAGAACAAAGTTAATTTTTAAGTTGAAAAAATGTTCTCCCATACATATACGTCACGGTCAATTCTCCAACTGCAAATATTAGCATAATCAGTCTACCCACTGCTGAGACACAAGCCTATTCTCTTCGAGAGGGAGTGGGCCTTAATCCACCACACGGGGCCAGTGTAGGTTGATAGATATCACATGTCTTTGAATTATTGGTCCTAAGACATGCCGGTTTCCGCACGATATTTTCCTTCACTGTTTTTGAGAGCAGTGCAGGCACCCAGCAGTGGTGATGATTTCATCACCACCAGGCACCCAGCAGTGGTGATGATTTTATCACCACCAACCCAGACAAATTAAAGCGCCTGTCTGGGTTCAAACCCACGACCTAAAACTTGTAAGTCAATGCCGTTACCACTGGGCCATCACTGCCCTTTTAGAACTCCTAGGGATCGTACCTACGTAATTGATATTAATTTCAAACTGATAACTCCACACGTTTCTGAGAAAAAGGGTCTTAACGGACATACATTGAAGTGATCCTTTGAAGGCTCCGCTTTTCCTTTTGAGGTACGGAACCCTAAAAAAAGACCGAGAATTAAAAAGAAGCGCAATCATTCATGAAGGTTCTCATCGTTTAAATTTCAAAAAAGTGTTTCACGCGCATTATAATATTTCCCAAATAAGTTGTTAAATGCAATCATACTAAGTGACTTCCTATAACAATCATACATTTTATACAGGGTTATTGGAAAAACACCAACAACCTCTTAAGCGGTCATTGTACTCATTATTATGAACAACTTTTACTATGGGACCAAACCTGAAATTGCGAAAAAAAAATCCGTTCCGTCCGTTCACTACATTTATGTTTGTCTAACTCGTCAAAATGTAGGGAACAGCTGATTTTTTTTGAAGAGGTTGTTCGTGTTTTTCCTATAACCCTGTATAAGTGGAAGCTTGTAGGCTTTCTTCTACATTTACTTCTGACTACTCGAATGTATTAGCTGTAAGTTTTCTTAAAATTAATAAAAAATATATGAAACTTCCTATAACAATCATACTAACTAACTTCCTATAACACATTGCAATGTGTGACTACAGAAAGCCTTACA
Organism: Amphipoea lucens; assembly: GCA_947508005.1. Lineage (NCBI taxonomy): Eukaryota > Metazoa > Arthropoda > Insecta > Lepidoptera > Noctuidae > Amphipoea > Amphipoea lucens. The sequence goes on along the minus strand of OX382374.1, from coordinate 155,984 downwards.
CAAAATGAGTGTTCACAGCAATACCGCTCATTTACTTCACACTATGTATAATCGCGTTCTTAATAAAAAATACTTTGTAAACATCCATTAATGTTTCTTGGAATTAAAACTTTGCTTCTTCGTGATAGCAGACGAAGTTGTAAAAATCAGTCAAAGCTAATGACTGAGGAGGCTTTTTGCAATGTTCTGCTAATTAGAGAGATGTGTTGAGGGCTGGCGAGAGGCTGCGTATGTTATCGTGTTGTTTGGGCGGCACCTAGCACTGATAACAAGTAAATGGATTACGCGCTCAGGACGACACTGATCTGCTTGACTAGTTTAAAAAAAAAACCCCTATTTTTATTCCACTTTCAAAGAGTTGATGTTTCATCTGTACCCGTATCCCGTAACAAATAGTCGTCGTTACAAATTACACTGTTCCAGCCTACAGTCAAAGTCAAAGTCAAAGTCAAAGTCAAAGCATTTATTTCAAATAGGCACATAAAAGGCACTTTTGAACGTCAAAAATTATCTTAAAATAGAATTGATTCTAGTCGCCCATTCCAAAAGGTAGTTTTCGTATGGAGAAGAACGGGCAAGAAACTCCACCGTTACTCTTTTAAAATGTTTAGGTACAATATTTTGCATGGGTACATTAATTATATAATAACATGTGAGGACGATGCACCTACAATAAAATTACTATACCACAATAGGTAAAAGAATTAAAAACGAAACCATGACATATAAATTAATTATCTGATAGATACATGGTGCTCACACATTTACAAACATGGTACAAGCAAAACGATTTTAATTATAAAACAAAATACAAGTAATAAGTCAGGGTGTGAGTAATAAATGTAAAAAAAAGAATAAAAAAATTTACAATTAAATTAGCAACCAGTTTGATTTTGTCTAGACTCTAGATTGTCCTATGGAGCAGGACCAGCATGTTTCCAAGCGTTCTTATCTTGGATATAATCTTCTAATTTATAGTATGCTTGTTTACAAAGTGTACGTTTAATGTGAGTTTTAAATTTTTTTTCATTTAATTGCAATATATCACAAGGTATTTTATTGTAACATTTAACACAGTACCCCATAAAAGATGTATGTACTTTGGCCAATCTGAAAAATGGTTGATGTATTTTATCTTTATTTCTTGTATTAAAGTTATGTCTATCGCTTATTTTATTAAAAAGATGTAGATTTTTTCTTACATACATAATATTTTCATAAATGAATTGGCAAGGTACCGTCATAATATTAATCCTTTTAAATAGTTCCCTGAGAGATTCGCGGCGACGTAGATTATAAATGGCTCTGACAGCTCTCTTTTGCAAAATAAAGATGGATTCAATGTCAGCAGCTCGACCCCATAGTAAAATGCCGTACGACATAATGCTGTGAAAGTAGCTAAAATATACTAAACGCGCGGTTTCTACATCTGTTAACTGTCTTATCTTCCTAACAGCATAAGCGGCCGAGCTAAGCCGCCCCGCAAGAGATGTTATGTGAGGTCCCCATTGTAATTTCTACAGTATACTTAACGACATCGTATCGTATAATTATTAAACCAATTGATATATGTGTATGTATTCGTGTAGTATGAGACATCGATATCGACGCAGCGTCGCATCGCAACACTACAAGATAAACTCTTTGAGGATTCCTGCACAAAGTAGTCGTGGCGGCGGATCAAAGCCGAACTAAATTATATTAATTAGATCTGGAGCAGTTTGTCCACCTCCCCCTCTGCAGCGTGCCCCCCCCCCTCCCCCTCCCCCGGCCGCACTCGATGCTTACCTTAATAAGATCCATTGAATGCTCGATAGCAACGAAGAGCCCCAACAGCCTACAAACAAATGAAGCGCTGAATGATTGGAGCATTATTTCAGCCGTTTGAAGGGGAGTGGTCTGCAGTGCTTCAGTGTTGAGGAGTGCAGGCGGTAGGTGAATGAGAAGAAATTTAAAACATGCATTAAATGCACACTATGTAGACAAGCATATTATAAGTTGGATGATTATATTGCAGATAAAAATGCTTGGCTAAGTGGGCTAAGTGCTGGTCCTGCTCCACAGGCACTTGAGCTCACTAGTTAAAATTTCAATATTTGGAAGAGGTGCTTCCCTTTTTATTTTTTAGTGTTTCTGACATTACAGAATGAAAAAGCTGTCTGTTGAGGACGCGGAGTTGAATTTATTGTTGTACCTAGTGGCGAAAATCATGCAAGATTGAAGATAAATAAGTTGTAGTATAAGTCATCCCGAGTTCCCGACGCGACGCTTGCAGCCAAGGCAACGGGTGTGAAGGCTGCGCCCTGCATGCGCAGCGCCCCAGGCCCCAAGCGCGACTGCGCCGCAGTCGTCAAAAAACCAGTTGACAATTCCATTGTGACATTTTGTAAATAATGAAAATAGTGTTTTTAGTTTCTTTTTTTGAGTGCGTGTATATTTATAGTTTATTTTTATATTTTTTAGGTAAGTTTTACTTTAAATTTAAGCGTCTTTTTATATATATGTTCAATGCCGGCTGTAGCGACGCCAGAAACAGTGCAAGCCAACCTGCTACATCGCTTGATGTTCAGCTGGTGAGATGTCCACATTGCTCACAGGCACGCTTTTTTAAAGGCGAACGGGGGCTAAGGATACACTATGGCAAGATCCACAAATCGCATAGTGTATCATTGTGCCCCCCAGCCGTATCCCCAACATCAACACCTCTGGAGCAAAACTTGTGGAAAAAATTAGCAAAATTAAAAAATTCTACCCCTGTTTTAAAGAGAGTTCCCCGGGGCGCGAGACGATCTGTTGCAGCAAGTCTGGCGCAATGTATCCGTCTTGCGACTCAGGAGAACTCACAGAGTGCTTGGGAGCAATTACTTACCTTCCCTTATAGGATTCTGCATGTCCAAAAAAATTTGGCAACCAAAAAAACTTTAACGAACCAAATTAAAGAAAACTGTAATAATTCGGCCCTATTTTTAGATCCAAAATTACCTGCATTCCATAACATATCTCAAAAAGGATTATGTTCACATGTGGAATCTAAACTAAGTGAAGGTGACATCAGGGGTGCCGCCAGGATACTTTTCAGCAGTGATGTGGTGGCGCCGTACTCTCCAGAAACACTAACAGCTCTGGAGAGTAAACATCCAGCGCCTGCGGATAGTCTCACCTTCCCCGAACCCCCGACCCTCCCGACCTAAATTCAACCTTCCTCAACGTTTCGGCCCCCCAGTTGCTTGCAGCCGTGAGCTCCTTCCGAAGCGGTTCCGCCGGCGGCCTCGACGGCCTGACTCCACAACACCTAAAGGATCTATTGAGTTCAGGCGCCGGGGAAGCTGGTGAGTCGCTTTTGAAGGAACTTGCGGCCATGATTAACCTCATGCTTACCGGCGGTGTGAACGAGGCCGTCGTCGATGTCTTATACGGGGCCAATCTATGTGCCCTGCGCAAGAAGGATGGCGGCATTCGTCCCATCGCCGTTGGATGCACCTACAGGCGTACGGCAGCCAAAATTTGCTGTAAGCTATACAGCGAATCGCTTACAGCTAAGTTCCAGCACCTGCAGCTTGGTTTTGGTTCGAAAGGGGGCTGTGAGGCTGCCGTGCATGCCCTTTCCACATTTTTAAATTCCAACAAAGGTGAGGTCATCCTCAAGGTTGACGTTAAGAATGCTTTTAACTCTGTAAACAGGGACACTTTGTTGGCTGAAGTCAAAAAGGAACTACCCGAAATTTATGGTTTTTTGTGGCAATGTTACAGGTACCCTTCCAAATTATTATACAAGGACAATGTTTTGGAATCTGCAGTAGGATGCCAACAAGGTGACCCTCTCGGGCCAGTCATTTTCAGTTTGGCTATTCATCCAATTATACGGAAACTAAATTCAAAATTTAACGTTTGGTATTTAGACGATGGAACGCTAGGAGGTGATGTAGACACTGTTTTGAAAGATCTACAACTCCTCAAACAGGAATTTCAATCTATTGGCTTGGACCTTAACCCTTCAAAATGTGAACTTTACCTTTCTGACGTTACCGACAGACAATTGACTTTAGATAAATTTAATGCAATAGCCCCACAAATCAAAATTTTAGACAAAAGTTCACTGCACCTCCTAGGTTCCCCAATTTTAGAAGACAGAGATGTCGTCGATGAAAAGAGTAAAAGAGAAATTTTTACTCTTTTCATCGACGAAAAAATTAAAAATTTCAACGAGATTTCGGACAGACTCTCCAAAAGTAATTTACATTCGGCATTCACCCTGATTAGATACTGTTGTTTTTGCCCAAATTTTATGTATTTTCTCCGCTCTTCCCCCTTATGGAAGCAGCCACACCTCTTGAACAAAATTGACCAAATTATTCGCAGCACACTAACATCCATTCTAAATGTGGCCTTGGACGACCGAGCGTGGCTTCAAGCCACACTACCCATCCGTTTTGGTGGCCTCGGCGTCCGCAAAATTACCAGTATTAGCTTACCGGCGTTCCTGTCTTCTGTCCACAGCACTGAAAAGTTGACCGGGAAAATTTTAGCTCCCTGCCTGGTTGACTGTGAAGTGCCGTGCTTGACCGACGCGGTGAACGCCTGGAAAGCGGCTTGCCCGGATACAGATCGGCCCGTAAACCCATCTTCCCAGAGACAGTGGGATGAGCCGCTCTGCAGGTTGGTACGGAATAATCTTATCAATACGTCCACCAATTCTGCTAAGCGTGCCCGCCTGCTGGCTGTGGGTGAGTGGGAGTCGGGGCTGTGGCTTCAAGCACTCCCGTCACCCAACATAGGCACTATGCTGGGTGACACTACCTTTCGGCTCGCTACCTGCCTGCGTTTGGGCGCTCCTTGCGGGGCTCCGCATCGCTGTCAGTGCGGTGAAGCTGTCGACTGCCTTGGACACCATGGCCTATCCTGCAGTAGGAGCGCAGGCCGGATAGCACGGCACGCCAGCATTAATGACATCATCCGTCGTTCTCTTGTCACCGCCGGGGTGCCAGCTGTTTTAGAACCCAACGGCCTGGCACGCGACGATGGAAAGAGACCAGACGGAATGACCATAATGCCCTGGAAGTTAGGCAGACCTTTGGTGTGGGATGCAACATGTGTCGACACCCTTGCGCCATCCCATCTTCCTAGCACGGTGGGCTGTGCTGGGGCGGCTGCTGCAGGTGCAGAAAACCTCAAACGGCGAAAATATTGCAACCTGATTGGGACTTATATGTTCGAGCCGTTTGGGGTTGAAACACTAGGGCCATGGGGTCCGAGTGCTCACTTGGTATTTCGGGATATCGCCAAGCGCTTAGTCGACTCTTCACGTGACCAGAGGGCTGGCCTATATCTTGGTCAAAGAATTAGCATTGCCATACAACGTGGCAATGCTGCCAGCCTTTTGGGCACTGTTCCTGTTGACAGCGATGCGGATGAATTCTTTGATGCCCTATAATGATTGTTTATTTTTTCATATAATTTTACATTATTATTATAGTTTATATTTTAGCTTATATTATGTAAATATTAAATTTTTCTGACATTACGATCTTAATATTTATTTTTATTTTATTCAATCATGTTTTAATTGTTAATGCTGCAATACTAAACACCTTTTCCTGTTTGGTATTAAACATTTATTCATCTCTTAAATAAATTGCAGTCTATAGTTTTGTATAATTTAGAAGCATTTTTTTCAATTTTGTAAATGTAAGAACCATGGATCCGTTTATTATGATTTTTTTTTGATGTTGACTTGAAAGAGCATGGCAGTTGAGAATGTGTCATGCTCACTTAAATGTCTCACTGATGGTGGCGCGTGTGTTGGATCATTCGGTTCACTACAAAATGGTTGAGCTGGATGGTGCTGATCCATGCGTCATGTTCGTGAACGGGCGCCGTCGGTTGAGACTGGTCATCTCTTAACTGCCAAGGCTTATTTTTAATCTTATTTCTTGTATTGTTTCTTCATTTGTGTGTTTTTTTACATTGTTCTCACATATATAAGCAACAAGAATAATGTACCCAGAATTTTGTAATATCTTGATTTAAAAAGAGTGTCTATGGAGTTTCTTGCCCGTTCTTCTCCATAGAGATCTACGCTTTGGAATGGGCACCTAGCTTCAACTTTCTGACTAACTGACCGACTACTTAATTTTGACAATTCAAAAGTGCCTGTAATGGTTTAATTGAAATAAATGCTTTGAGTTTGAGTTTGAGGTAATTGTTTAGCAGATTGTCACACTTTGTAAAGGAGATCATTCATGGGAGCATATTGTACCGAAATGAAAACGTCGGCGTCGGTCAGAACATATATTTTGGGTACGATATGACTGATGTCCTTTGCCATTTCATACGACTCATAAAGAATGACATCTATGATTTAAATATACGAACAACAGTGAATTTGCTGAACTGTCCGTTTCCTAGACTGCATGTAGGTACTAATCATTAGGAGTACAGAATGACGTTTGTGCTATCTGTGCTGAGCGAGTTCGATTCGAACCACCCAAGTACCGGGCGACGGCAAACGATACAAGCTGTAGCCACAGCGCGTTGCTTGGAGCGAGCGGGGCGATCTCAAATACTCTGGTAGTTCTTAAGTTTTTCTTGCAATCGGAAATTAATAAACTCGGTGAGTCATTAAACAGAAGTTTTAAATGCAAATTCTTTTGGCTCTTTGTTCTATCGGTCGTAGTTTGTATCGATATTATTTATGCCCTCACCCTGTCCTGTGCGCTTCGGAAAAGCCAGCAGCTGAACATAGTAACAAATAAAGAACTGGGTAAGACCGACATTTCAATTTATTTACAACAGTGAAGTGACTATTTAATAGATAATAGTAAAATCATTAACGTCAACCGACAGTGTGCAGATGTGCTTGAAGCTCGCAGATTACGTGTAAAGGGATTAATTTTAATATTAATTAACATTAATTAACACACATCAATGGCGGCCGCGTCGTAAGCAGCGGCGGCAGCGCTATAACTACTGCTCGTGTGAATATGGCTTTACCTACGAGTATATATACATGGATAGTGTAGAGAGGAGACGCTGGCAGCGCTCTCACGCCCCGCAGGTGACTGCCCAGTGACGACATCCGATAGCTAGGGGACGACCCACTCCAACAAACAACCAGCCAACACACACACAACCCAGCAGCAAGCACAGGCGACAGTGTCCAGCGAGCTGCTGACATAGTGTGTGTTGTTAAGTTGAAATGTTTCTGTTGGACGAGGAGACGATCAGTTAATTTAAAGATTGTATTTCTACTATAAATAACATTTATATTATTATAATACACCTATAGTGTTCAATGGAAATGTTGACATAAAGAATTGCAACTTGCACTGTTAATATGACGTTAGTAGAAGTCAAAGTATCAGCAACAGACTCACCCCCTGCTACATCTATCTGCGAGATTACTTAATCACAAATAATAAGCACGTGCGCACTAAGTGCGGGTCACAAGTCGCGCGACGTTAAACGTAGTGTCGGGAGTGAAGCCACAACGTACCGCGCACGTGACGCGCGGCGCGACAACAATGTATGGAAATGTGCCGCCGCATCGCTTGTCAGCCGCGCGCCCGTCGCGCCGCGCCACTGAATAGCAATGTGCCCTTGATTTATTTATAGCGACACTACTGTTTTTCTGCAAATCATACACTGATTCCAAATCGTTTTAAGAATACCTTTGAGGTATTCCTTAGTAAAACAAAATTAACTATCATGTTTACTCCAAACTAGGCACTAATTTTACGATCGTACCAAGTGTATCTGCCACCTTCACAGACAAAGCATACAACATTACGCTCTAGTCAGTGAAGCTCAGCGGCAACCAACTATGTATGTGTGGTACACGCAACATTTGTCACTATACCGGCGCCGGTCGCTACTTAAAACAACCGTCTAGCACGCCGAGGGACTGCTCACAGCGCGTCTGTAACTTTTAGCAAGCTGAAGTATACCTATGGAACTACGATTGAAGACAAGAAATCACTTCTTGTTGATGTATTCGTCCATTCCACGCTGCCTGTACGTACTGTATACAAACATGTGCAAATAGCTAGAACTGAGGGGAAACAACGATTAATCGGGCAGGTTAGTGTATGTGACGAGCATGGCTTATTCATATTTCACCACATTACGTAGTATTGTGCTGTAATCACGACCTCGGGCCGGTCCGGTGCGCGCCCACCGGCGCCGGTTATTTGAATAGAATAAAGCGAGGCGCGTGACCAGCATGCGAGGTGTCCACCATCCTCTTCAGCACGCAGATTGTACAAGGGTCCACCGCGCGGGGCCGGAGAGCCAGGGGCCCGAGGGCCGGGTACTGATGCCATTCATTTGTTATGTATTGAGATTGCAGATGAATTAAAAGATTCAGGATTTGTCAAGTCTCGTTATGAGAGTAAGATTGCCAGATTTTCTTAAAGTAAAAACTTTTTAACAAAAAGGTTTGGGTTAAACCGCCGAAAAAACTGAAAAGCAAAAAATAATAAACCTTTTTTAGTTAACCTTAATAACGACTCAAAATTACTTAGGTATACTTACATTACTGTAAGAACTTAGTTATTAAGGTTAAATGAAAAGGTTTATTATTTTTGGTTTTTCAGTTTTTTCTGCGGTTTAATTTTTTTGTTAAAAAGTTTTTATGTTATAACTTTTGTGGCTATAATTTACTAATTACTACCAGCCTTATTTATAAAAATCATGCTAATAACTGATTAGCCACTGATTAGCTTACAATTAAGTTAGCTCTTAATTAATACTTAACTTTTCTTTATTTATAAACGCTAGTTAGCAAGTGATTAGTAGCGATACGAAATAGAGGTGAAATTATGCGTTCGGCACAGATTATAATCAAAATAGTTCACTAAAAAAAGGAATTTTTAGAATAAAATAAACTTGTCAAAACTACAATTTATAATCTGCCGTGACTTTGGCAGATGAAAGTCAGCATGCTTAATTTTAGATTACTTTTAAAATAGCAACCTACCTTACATTAGTTATTAACGTTATATAATCCTACTTTAACTATTATTTGTTGTATAATATAAATACTTTAAAAAACAGGCTTTATATACCAACATGGGTAGGCCTTTTTATTTATTATTTAATTGTAATACACAACTCAGCATTAAAATCTGTGAATTAACAATAAATCTTATTTTCCCACCCTCAGGGTAGGATTTTTTTCAAATTTATATGAGACCAGCGTCGAGGTATACCCTATCCAAAAAAAAAAGAATTATCAAAATCAGACTAATCTGTAAAAGTTATGCGTGGTCATATACAAAAAAAAGAAAATTTACGTGTCGACTTGAGAACCTCCTCCGTTTTTTCGACGGTTAAAAATTAGAACTAAAATCCCCATCACGAGAAGCTATACATTTTGTAAATAAAGAACTTCTACTAAGTTACGTAGCGACAATTCAATCAACAAAAAATAATCCCAAATTCAATCAACTCAAAGTAACATAGTATACGTGTAATACGAAATTAAAAAGCAATTTCACTTGGTCGGGTTATATTTTAGCGCTGTCGTCTAATGTTTTGTGGTACTGGAACGCGTCTGCCTCATTGAACGTGAACATTTTGTGCAATTATTTTGAAGTAAATTCACGCTGACGCTGTCAATGCTGCAGAATGTAGATACAGAATACTCGGAATCGTCTAAGGACAGTAATTAAAAGTGTGTGTTAACATAATCATATCCCTATATAAAAATAAAAATCATTACAAAACTGTTTTTTTTTTATTGGATCCAAAGGTTGCCAACCCCTTAATGTGTGTTTACAAAATTTATAGCTTCTCGTGACGGAGACCTGATACTAAAATTTATTATGCATCTACTTCTTTTCTCAGAAAGAATAATTAATTAATTGGGAAGACAAACATTCATAATGTAAAAGATTTCTTTTTCTGGTAAGCAATATAATGTAATTGATTCCCAGTGTCTAGTTTAGTCTTCTCCATAATGTAACGTATAAGAAAATGCTCACTTCTGATTATTATACTTGGAGCAGACGCCTGGTAATCACAACCGTTCAGCGGTGTCATACTACTAGACGTAGACATGATATCTTAATGAAAGTAATTACTATTATGTACGCATCGCGAGCTTTACTAGTATCTCCAATAAGGCCCATGTTCGGGTGCGAATCAAAGTAATACATCCCGTGCGGTCATACACATGTAAGTGACCGCGATGGACAGTAGCGCGGAGTAACGACGTACAACTAGTGGCAGCAGACCGGTGCACGGTGGCGGTGCTTGGTACACTGTATCCAGTGGGTTAGCCAGGCATGCCACTAAATTCACAACGTTTCAAATTATTGCTGATAATCGTATGTCATTAAATAAAATATGCCGAAAATTCTAGCTGCGCACTATCACAATATTGTGTAATTTACAACTAAATAAGGCTATTTCTCCGTTGTAACCTATCCACTTTAGCAGGTATGCATGGCTTGTGCAGATAAAGCTACGAGCTACGCCACCGCTACGTCACTCTACGAAGCGCTACGGAGCGCTACGGAGCGCTACAGAGCTACACGTAACGAATATTAAAAGGGTTTAGGCGGTGCAGCAGAGGGCGCGTGTAATTAATGCGTCTAAATGAGCCCCCCAGCCCCCCACTCCCCCCACCGCAGCCGCCGACTGATGAATATTTAGATTTATTGACACCCCACACATACAGATTGGACGAGAATTAATAAGGGAGGAATGTACTCTTTGAATAAATTACCTGTTTTTATCTTAATTCTCGTGCACGCGAGCGCTCGGCCGTGCGTGTGCCCAATTATGTTACGACGGAGGAAAGCCTACCCAACATCTATCCAATTACGCTTGATTGTTTTTTTTTTTTCGTCGCTGTTGATCAAATTTATGAGGGATCGGTTCTTGGTAATTTTGTTTTCCACTTTATGAAATCAGTTGTTTTAATTTTGAATTATTGAAATTGGCTGTATCAAATTACTGTTACTTTGTGGCATATTATATCGTGTAGTATATAAGTCAAGGTTCGTTATATTTATAAACATATACTAGCTGTTGCCCGCGACTTCGTCTACGATTCAAGATGAAAAGTAGCCGATGTCCTTACCCAGGTCATGGTCCACTGAAAAAAATAATTTCTTACTACACCACATTAAAGCGATTTCATTAAGACTCACTGACTTTATACAGTAAGAAGAAATGTTTGTAAAACAGTAAACGACAAAACAGTAACTTTCAATGATTGAACATACTATTTACTGGAAAAAACAACAAAAAAAAGGAAAACCACCATTACTGTAATGCAAGTTTTCAATGGTTTGAACGATATCACCAAATGAATAAAACAGTTAATTTTGTGACCTTTTAACTAAGTACGTCGGTAACATTTTGCGTCAAGCATTAACTGTTTTCGGATCAGTAAACAATACTGTGTCGAACGTTAGGCTCATAAGGTACTGTTTAAAGCAGTTCAGATCAATGTTTTTTCATTTTCTTTCAGTGTGTGCGCCAAATTTAATGTAAATCCATTCAGCCGTTTCAGCGTGAGAACGTAACAAATAAACAAACTTGCTTTCGCATTTATAACAGTTAGGATAAATAAACTAGCTTCTCCCGCGCCTTCACCCGCGTGGATGTCGGAAATTATCCCACGGGAACATACTACCGGGACAAGAAGAAGCATATATGTTACTCCATAATATCAGCAATCTTATAGTGAAAGTCCCATCAAAATCAGTCAAGCCGTTTCGGAGATTAGCAGGAACAAACAGACAGACGGAAAAAACATTTTAAACGTTTTTTTTTGTTATGCGTGATGTCATTATATACTTTCATATGCATTTAGTGTGTTACTATAGTTTAATGGTGTATTGTTTTGCTGTAATGCCAATAAAAGCATTTTTGTTTATTTTTTTCTTTAATTTTCTAAAAAGATTTTAGTTGTATTATACAGTGATATGGGACAAACTGAGATTTGTTTTGGAATATGGGACAAAACTTCAAGACGAACGAAGAATAAATCATAACATTTTGTGTTTGATTATTTGGCTTTTTTATATAAGTAAGAACATAGAGTCTTTGATGAATAATAATATAATGAGTCTTATAATCAACTGTGGGGAATAGCTCATAATAACGTAACCTACAAACTATAAACTTTGAATCTGCATAATTTGTAGTTTTGACAATAAATATCAATGGATATAATTATACCCACATAAATAGAAAGAAAGAAAAAAAAACATTTATTTATTTATAATGTAGGTATACAGTATGTACGATGTAGTTTTTATGAATAGTCCCGATACATTTTACCTTACGGCATGCTTAATTTTCAATCAATAGAATTTAAATAAATAGAATTGAATATCAATTGACATATTATATCATGAAATTAATTATCAGCGAACCCTGACATAAATTGAAACCAATTAATACAGATAATATAAATATTAAAGGGCGCACAAAGTTATTTGTCGTTTTGGGCTATGATAAACGGAGAACTGCCAACACGTTTCTATTTATTGCTCTCAGAATAACACTTAAATTCTGTCAAAAAATCTCTTTGGTTTTAACCGACTTCAAAAAAGGAGGAGGTTCTCAATTCGGATCTTTATATATATAACGGAGATGGCATGTGTGTCTCGTTATTATAAGCCAGATTTCAACTAATGTGGGCGAACTATGGGTATGTGTTGGGTATTGCGCAATAGAAAAACGGTTTGCAGTTCAAATCAGATTATAATTTCACGAACAATTAAATCACACTAGCAAATCACACACTATAGGTGCACGATACAACCAGATACGGATCGCAGGACAGTTTCTGAGCGCATGTTGTTCGTCCGATGTCCAATGTCCAAGAGGCTCCACATCGTTCTGTCGCGCTGTTGTCGACCCCCCACGAACTCAGGCTAGACTCTGTCAAGCGCCGCCAGATGGCGCTGGCGTTCCGAATAGTCAAACGAATGACCGGATGCGACATATATATATTTTAATGTTTTTTCGGGCATAACTCCGTAATATTATATAGACGGATTTGCAAAATTCTTTTTTTAGTTGGTTTATTCCGAAATGGTCCCATTAAAATTTCGTAAAGATCTGATAATGAATGTTGGAGACAGACAACGGAACTCTTCAATAAATGCCAGCAAATCAACCGCGATTGCTGCCATCGCATACGTATGATTGTGTACGCAATCACACAACATACCATCACGCAGATGTGTTCACTGTTCAGTATACCACGGTACACCCACATTTCTGTCAAAGTTATTATTGGGATACCTCCAATCTTGCAAGTAAATTCGGGCATAACTTTTTTTTGTTTATGAATTGATTTAATTAATCGACCTCAAAAAAAGGAGGAGGTTCTCAATTTGGTTTAAGTATATTGTTTTTTTTATGTATGCTCGGGCGTAACTCCGTCATATTATGACGGATTTGCAATATTCTCTCATTTTTTAATGGATAAGGTATGCCCAGGGGTGGCTTCAAATTTTATTAATTTTGCTTGGATAGTTTTTGAGTTAGCTTCAATAATAGGATTATTTCCACTTGTTTATATTGATGATGTTTTATTTATTTATTTATTTATTTATTTATTGGCCTATCTACAATTGTTCCTGTCACTGATATTCACATAGCATAGTAGTGCTCTATGAATTTATTTGGGGTAGGTACAACTAAAAAGGAAAAATAATAACTTTTTACAAAAAAAAAAAACAACCGACTTCCAAAAAAAAACACTACAAAGTTAAAGAATGACTTTAATTTTGGAAGTCGGTGTCAAAAAACGAAAGTGCGGAACCAACGGCACTGAATATGAAATTAAAGTTATTTTGCACTTTGTAGTACTTTTTTTTTTAAATCGGTTGTTTTTTGTTTGTAAAATTTTGTATTTTACGTCCCCATATTCATATAGAAAGCAGATGCCTGACACAGACCGGTGGCGGCGCTAACAGCGCTTGGTTTATTTGTTTGTGAGTGCAGCGCGCGCTGTGACTTCACACGTGGTGTTTCCAGCGTCGTCGGTCGGCACGATTAGAGCGTATAGCTCGCGGAGAGACAGCAGGTAACTACAATAGAAGATTGTGAGTGTCCATCATAGTGTTATATTAACTCGTGTGAGGGACGCTGAGTGACACTGAACACGTACGATAATAAAGACGACTGGAGAGTTGACATCGCTTGAGCTAAGGCTTTCAGTACAGTGCAAGTGTTGTGACGAGCCGGACACCGACGAATATTTGTGTTGTAGTGTGATCAATGACGCACATATTGTTTTTTTCGCGAGCACTTTGCCAAACGACGCCGTAGCGGATGCACTGAGTTTAGATTAATATTTTAAAAATAATCCCTCACGCCCACACACACAAATTCGAGTTTTTAATGAGTTTCGCTTTGTGAGATAAACAAATTAGACGGCAGCGCCCGCGAGGACCTACGTTCACTGCGCTCGTTCCGCTCATACCGCTTGTACCGCTCACAGCGCTCATACCGCTCACTTCGCTAATTTATTGTGTGAGCTTTGTGCAGCGCACGCCGCTTTTAAATTCATTTACCGAGCGGACCATCGTGACGTTATCATTTTACAAATAATTTATTCGTATCTACATGCTATGTGTGACTCCGGGTTTCGTGCGGAATTACATATAACTTAATTGAAACGGAACTCATTTCAGAACATGTTTTGTTTAAAACTACGAGAAGCGAGTACTGCTAGAAACGCGCATGACTATACAAGTAGAACTCACGTTCGGGAAATCTGAATGAAAAGAAAAGCGCTCGTCGTTTCTTTATTCACTTACTCAACACATCCCGAGCGGTTCATGTATTTTTCCTCCGCCTCAAACCTGTTTGTAACAGTTATAATGAATATTATGGTGTGTTTTATTTCCAGTTTAAAGTAATGTTCTATTAGTTGCGCGTTGAAACATTATAGTCAGGGATCGGATTGCCTCCTTCCCTCAAATATGGCGACGTCAAAGTCAAAAGTCAAAGCCAGGTCAAAAGTCAATAGCCAAGAAAAAATATTATGACAATGAGACATGTTATTTATAATAAAA
Organism: Amphipoea lucens; assembly: GCA_947508005.1. Taxonomy (NCBI): domain Eukaryota; kingdom Metazoa; phylum Arthropoda; class Insecta; order Lepidoptera; family Noctuidae; genus Amphipoea; species Amphipoea lucens. The sequence continues at coordinate 140,940 of OX382374.1, read as the reverse complement.
TACCTCATAGTTTTAAGAATAATTCAGTTCACATTTTTTTTTAACTGCACTACTTTTAAAAAAATGTTATTACTCAGTAAAATACTTTTTAAATGATGTAACTTTATAGAAAATGAGTATTATAATTTTATTACCTAGTACATTATTATTGCGAATTTATTAGCTAAATGATATTAAATATATTGTTAATGTTTCTTAATTATAATTTCCTGACTATCGTTTTTTTCTCTCATTATTAATTATTTCTTTATTTCCTTTTCTTTTTTATTTATTTTTGTATAATTGATGTAATGATTGCACGCCGTAAGGTAAAATGTAGCTACAAAAATTTAGAGCAAATAAAATTCTGATTCTGATGCAAATGATTTGTTTCAAATGGGCACAAAAAGCACTTTTGAACGTCAACAATAAATAGAATTTATTCTAGTCAGCCCTTCCAAAAAGTAGTTTCGTATGGAGAAGAATTGCCAAGAAACTCCACCGTTACTCTTTAAAATATTTTGTATAAGTATATGTATTCATATAATGTGAAGACGATGCGCCTAAAATAAAATTACTATACCACAAAGGTACAAAGAATTAAAAATAAAGCAATGACAGAAAAAAATATTATGTGATAGATGGTGCTCACATATTTACAAATATTGTAAAAGTATTTAAACGTTCTACTTAGAGAAAATGTAACTAACTATTTACTAAACTAGATACTAAATTAAATGACTAACTAACTTACTACACAAATAAATACAAAAACAAAGGATATTTAGGGGCCGCCTCCACGAGCGAGAGAATCGCGGCGACAGTCTCGCCGTGCCATCAAATTTTCGCGGCGATGATATCGCCGTGTGGAGACACGTTCTAAGAGAGTGTATAGGAATACGTGGCACGACGATAATACAGCCGCGATTCTCTCGCTCGCGGAGGCGGCCCCTTAGGCGTCGAAGTACCTACTCGTCCGCATCGCTGTCAATCCGGAAACGTGCCCAGAAGACTGGCAGCATGATAAAGTAGATGATTTTCCTTAAATTTTGAGAAGTGTGTGAGTTATAGTAATCACAGAATGTAAAATCAATGTTATAAATTATAAACACAATTAAATTAGCAACAGTTTGATTTTGTCTAGACTCTAGATTGTCCTATGGGGCAGGACCAGCATGTTTCCAAGCATTCTTATCTTGGATATAATCCTCTTATCTATATATATAAAAATGAAACCCGTTTTCCGTTGTCACGACATAACATGAAAACGGCTGGACCGATTTCGATGAAATTTGGTATAGAGATAGTTTGAGTCCCGGGAAAGGACATAGGATAGTTTTTATCCCAATATTCCCACGGGATCGACATTTACGCGGGTGAAACCGCGGGGCGCAGCTAGTTTGTAATAATTATGCTTGTTTACAAAGTGAGCTTTTAACATATAAGTTTTAAATTTTCATTAATTTAATTGCAATATCTCACAAGGTTGTTGGCGAGGTGGTAATGGCTGATCTTTACGTTGTGCTCCTGAACGGGTGCTGCTTGTGGTGACTGGTCGTCTTGTTGACCACAGTTTTGTTATTTTCTCCATTATTTCATTTAAATAGTTGTAAATTAGACTTTTAAATACTTTTAGTAAAAAAACTATTTAAAAATATAAAAAATAGTAGCCCACCGGTGTCGGGAACAGGATCTAAGCTGCTGGCAGTCAGAGCTCCAGAGAGAAAAACCTTCTGTATGAAAAACAATGCGATCCGTATCCAGAAGTACCTCCCTGTGAGGTATGGCAGAGCTCTCTTTAGCCAAGTATTGCATCTCTCGCGACTGTGAAGGGTCTTACCATTTAAAAGTTCTCTACACATTCGCGGGGTATACAGTCTCATTACCGATGACCGTGGGTGATGCATTCCATAACCAGTCAGCAGCGTACGGACCCTCCTATCCAGGGCGTCGAGTTCGGTCTGAGTCCATTTGAATACGCCAAAAGAGTACATCAAAACCGGTGTGACCTAACGGTTGTTTCCGTTTAATTACGGAATTTTCAATTTCAAAACATAGATTTTCAAAACATAGATAAGAAAGCACTTGTCCCAAAAGAGTGAGATGAGCATAGAAACTTTCACCGATGAAAGTTGACAACCGCCGCCGTCACCGTTATCATGATGTGTCATGACATGATACATGAAGTAATATAGTAGATTGTTATGCAAGGGTCGAAAGGAATTGATGACTTTCACCCGTGTTAAACACTACTTTTCATTTCGAATATAAGGAAAGTAAAAATATTTTTCCAAAATTGTTTATTTTCTGTCATGTTTCTTATGATTGGGCAGCTTGCAACCTGTATTTTTGTTATTAACTATTTAATTATAAAAAATAATCAGATTTGCTGTTTTATTATTTTCTTTGCATTTCTTTTTATTGCATTACTAAGATAAATGCATGGATATAGAAGTTAACCTGTCAATGTATGAGCAAGAAACAGAAGAAAATTGTTTTGAAGGAAAGGTGCTTTCGGTGAAAATAGGTATCGGTAAAAGATTATTAAGTTCAAGCGTGTTCCGGCGAACTATGGCATTGACAACTCTTGGTATCGGCCAACCATTCATTCTTTGTAGCGTTGTTCGGCAAAAAGTGCTGTCGCTAAATAATGGTATCGACTAATAGTTTCTTCGTACTAACGTTCAACGGTGAACCATGCTTTCTGTAGACAATTATATCGGTCAAGAGTAATTCTATATACCGTACGGGACTCACGTCTACATTTGACGACCCGCCGATTGCTTCACTCATTTTAAAAGGCGTAATGCTCATCAAACGAGCAAGATGTACTAGAGCGAGCAATAAGATTACTGAACCAAACCGTTCGTCAATGAATGGCGCCCAGGTTAGCTCTTGCGTTCCTGCTTAGAGCAGAAAGCCAACTGTCTGTTGTAATTAAACGCCATTGGTTAACAGATGGAGAATAATGGCAGTCGTCGACATGTGGAGAGAATCAATAAGTGAGCAAATTTATTTCTTCGAGTAGCGGCAATTGGCTCATCCATTTGACTACCCTTTGATTCTACTGAACTCAATGACGGCCAAAGTCTTCAAATTGCAATTTCTTTCCCTTTCACACATAATTCTAAGTGGGAACGATTCGAAGTAACCTCACGATGTCCACTCAGAATACAGCGCCTTGCATCTGTTTCAAGTGAAGCTGTACTGTGTCGGTGTCATAAACAAAGCTCAAACAACGTTTAGTGCAAAGAATACATTAAGGTTCGTTAGGAGCACAGAGACTGGGCGACTGAAGGGTAACGAGATAGAGGGGGAGGGGAGGGAGGTGTTCCTCTAATGAGCTGGCACGCGATCAGCTGTCACCTGCAAGTAGGGTAGTCTCACAGGACCACCTCATTATGCTGTTTGTTGTAAGTGCCAGGTCTCTTTGGAAGCAACGTGTTATTTCCAGACATGACTGACCATGCCACGCTGCAGGCGCAGGACACGGTACGTTGGGCTTACCAAGAGCGAGCGTGACAGCGCCACGCGGACCAAGAGCGAGCGTGACAGCGCCACGCGGACCAAGAGCGAGCGTGACAGCGCCACGCGGGCAAGCTGTGTAGCCATCAATGTTAGGGAGCTCGATCGAGCACTAATCAGATTAGAAGTAATTACTGATGGTATCTATCTGCACAACGCCATTATATTTGCGTTGATGATGATTTAATTAAGAGATTTTGAGTATTGCCTACGATGTCCAATAACGAGCGATGTCGTTCCGTAATATGACGAATTATACCTAACCATTGGATTAGTCACGTTTCTGTCCGAGTCTTTGTGACATTTCATAGAATTCATTCAATATTGTGAAAATGTTTGAGAAGCAATGCCTACCTACAGTACCTAGACCGTCATAGCTACCTACAGTTATGACGGTCAGTTTCAAGACTTAGTATTACTTGATAAATGAAGGATAATCTGTCCCTATTTGTAATTTTTCTGATACCTACTGTAAGCTCATCCGCAACAATTTAAAATACCGAGTACAGAGTTATTACATAACAGACTATTTTAAGTTCTTCGTTATTAAAAACACTATAATAACTGTTGTGATGAGCTGCCTTCCAGAATTTTGTTAAATAACTAGACTGCACCAAATCAGCCGCTGTTCGACGTAGCCACAAGCGTCAATAGCGTGGTGCAAGGCTGATACAAGCCGAGAGCACGAGTCCGATTCATTGCGCGGGAGTGGTCTTCATCATCGCCACGAGCTCGTCGGCTGTATAACGAATGTCCGATAATGTGTACATCCGAAGGCGACGCTTCGTAAGCGACTAATACTACTAACATTTTATCGCCATCGCGTCGTGGCCTCTACAAGTACCCACAGCACAGCGACTATCTGAGGGCACGCCAGTGCTCCACTCCCGCCAAGACGAGCCAAAATAAAAAGCTGGGGCACTACCTACCTCCTCTCGAAACTTTTCGTCGTATTTTCAAATCCTCATAGATTCGGCCCGAATAATGCTAGAGAGCTCAAATTCTCAAGATAAGATTTAGTTTTATTATATAATACCTAAAATACGTCGGTTTTGTCACAAACAGACTTACTCACTCATTCACTCATCAAAACCTCTAGGACACTTCCCGAAGTCCTAGAAAGCAGAAACTTGGTGTGGGGGCTAGGATTTACACACAATCAACAAAAAAAATCTGCAACTTTCTTCCTCCAATCCCCTTAAAGGGGGTTACGGATAATAGGTAAGAACAACATCACCGCTAAAATAAAACGAAATAGAGCAGAGCACCCTCAAAACAAATGAAATCCCACCAAAAATATTTCGCGTAAAGTAGCTTGCCAACACTTACATAATGCTTCCACTGTTAAAAGTTACCAGATCTAATGTAGAGCCAAGTTACTCTAAAAACCTTACATCTTGGTCAAAATGTATAGCTTGGCCGTTCATTGAACCATAGCAAGCATGATACAACATTAAGGACCAGTGACTTAATTTCTGACCATAAGCCTTTCACAATAAATCTCCGGTAATTGTTAGTATTATTATTACCTATTAATATTTATGGCAAAACAATTTACATATTTATCTTGAGAGCTGCTTGTGATAAAGTCAAGGCAACGGACTCGATTAGATTACGGTAATCTCCGGATCTTTCTGATAAGGTGTGATAAGGTGGGTGTGTGTTAAGGTGATAAGGAGAGCCCTGGCACGGTGTTGGGTCCGCAACACGCAGCACGCACTGCCGCACCTTCCTACATTGTTATGTCAAATCAATCATAATATGGACTTAACGGAATACTTTCATTTCTAGCTATCACACTTAGGTACTAATCATCGTTCACTCATTTGTTCCAAACTTCTTAGTAGATACGGGTCTTTGGTCAACTGGACCCACTCGAACTGGAACCGCGGGTCCAGTTCGAGTGGGTCCAGTTGACCAAAGACTCTTTGCATAAAGTTTACATGGATGTAGCGTATCCCTTTATCAAACATCTTTCCGAAAAATAATAGTGTAGCGACACGATCACACTCGAAGTCGTGAGCTCGTGGCAAGTGGGTTGTTTGTCAGCACAAATAGATATGCTTTCTCTTTCTCGGTACATCATCAGCGGATTGATGTTCTCGGAAAGTGACTGAGACGGATTACAAGATCATATCGCTAGCGATAACGTTGGAGGTTTCAGGAAAACATTGAAACGCACTACATTGTTTCTACTACATTTTTTGGAAATAACCAGCGGCGTGATTGAAGACGAATGACGCCTGTGTGGTCACTGACACGCGCCCTGACCCAACACGGACTGCGCATAAATAACTAACTAGCCGGTATTGTCCCACTGCAGGGCAAAGACCTCCTTCTGCCTTTTCCACACAATTCTGTCTTTTGCCAGTGCCTGCCAGTCCTTTCGGTAGGAGTCAAGCTCGTCCCACCATCTTCGTTTAGGCTTGTCTCCGGCGTCGTATGTTTAGAGGGACCCAACTGGTGGTTCTCTTAGCCCAATTGCCATCTGGTATGCAGCAGATATGTCTGGCCCAGTCCCAATTAAGTTTAGCGGCTTTCTGGGTAACGACCGTCATCTTGGTTATGGCGGCAGTATTGCGGTCAGAAATTCGAACCCCAGGATACTGCGCTCTATGGCTCGCTGGCAAACCTCGAGCTTGGACCTCTGCTGAAGTGTCAAAGACCAGGTTTGGGCATCATATGTGGGAATGGGTAGAATACACATGTCCATAATTCTCCGTTTGAGACACAGTGGTAGATCTCCTTTTAGAAGATCTTTCATTGACCAATAGCCTCTCCAGGCGCTTTCGGTGCATCGAGCAGCTTCTTTGTCTGGTCGCGACTGGAAGGAGACTATTTGGCCCAGATATATACAGTATTCGACAATGCAATCTCCTCACCCATATAGTCTCCTTTGATGCTGGTAGCCATGAGTATGGTCTTTGACCTTCTGTTCATCTTAAGCCCAATCTCGAGGATTGCCTTGTTCAAGTCTACGAGCATGTTACTCAACTCAGCCGTTGATGAGGACTGCATACAACCTTAATACTTAAAACATAAATACCAATTTGCATAATTTCCTTATAAGCATTTTTCACAATAGGTAGGAAAAATTTACCAAGATATAGTTACTTAACTATATCTTGGTCAATAATCTGTTTGTTTATGTCATAAAAAACCCGACACAGAAAGAAGTGTTTTATTGTAGACCAATCATGTATGACAACGCAGAGGACATCGCGTCGTTACGTTCCGAGCTTCCTCATTGAGAGGTAGAGGTCATGAACTCAGAGTTGAATGGAACAATATAATTATAGTAAAACAAAGCAGTTGTCTGAGAGTCGGTGCGCTGTACCGCCGGGGGCGAACAAGCGGCGTCCGCGCCGCATCAACAACGGCGTATCAGTCCGCGCGACCACTCGTCAGTGTTTTACTTGTTCCACGATCTCAATACTATCGGACTTTATTTTGAATTGAACTTCAAACAGTTTGTGAACTCTGGCACCCTGACGGCCAAGTGGTACCTATTTGTACCTATTTTAATAAAACACAACGACGTCATTTTGGTAAAAGTTAAGCGGCTAAGTAATTGAGTTATTAGATTAATATTAAGATCTGTAATTTAGATAGTCTACGATTAGCATATATTCAAGTACCTACCTACATAAGTATGGATTTTGAAGTTGTTGTAGTGTTAGGAGCTGACACTTATCTGCCACGTGCCGACAATAAGATATACTGGCGAACATGACAGCTAACACTTAACATTATATTGCGATCGTATCACTTGGATAAAGCTAGGGATGTCAACTGTGTCGAAACTCGATGACAAGTTATGAGTATAAAAAAATATTTCAAACCAGATGTCATCGCGGAACACCACACACACAGTTGCACAAATGTGTAGTTCCATTAGCAAGAAAACTATTTTATAGAGAACTAGCTTCAGCCCGCGACTTCGTTCGCGTGAAACTTCTTGTTTCCCCCGAGCCACCCCGTCGTATCGCATCACCCGCCCGCGCTATCACTTAACGTTCTTTTTGACTTTTTTCTTTTTGCTCGGCTCCTAAGGGTCAAAGCGTGATGTTAAATAGCCTATAGCCTTCCTCAAGAATTGGGCTATCAAATGCAAGAAGAATTTTTCAAATCCGACTGGTAGTTCCAGAGATTACCCCCTACATACAAACTTACAAACACCTCTTTATAATATTAAATAGTATAGATTAATCGAAATTAAATCAATCCACTCCAAAGGTTCCCAATATAAATGTTACCTAATTTAAATACGTTTCAAATATTTTAAGAAGTTGTTAAAAAAATATGTAACTTAATTTATTAATTATTGGTTAGAGCTCTGTTGGTACTCGTAGCTAGTTTCACTAAGCTATGGGCAGTTTTCAGTTTCCTCTCGTTGAGAAGTATTCCGATATTGTGCTAGCCTTTGCTCCGAATGCTGCGCGGGCACAAGTATCGGTAGCGTGTCGCTGTCAGGTAGATAAGCCGCTATCATGCGATAGTGAGCCGACCTTTGTAACGATGACATTCACATGTGATCATTGAAACGATTTCCGGGACGAAATGATGTTCATATTAAGTAGGTACCGACCTTTATTGAATCTATTTAAGTAATTGAAACCAGTATTTTAAAAAAAAACCAACCAAGTGCATGTGGGACCACGCACAGTGAAGGGTTCCGTAGTTGGAATGAATTTATGCCAAGAACAAACTTAACATTGTAGTTAAAAATTATGTTCGCCCATACATGTTGTCGACTATTACTCGTAAACTTGTAAGGTCTACTTAGCTGTGATAGTTTTCCTTTTAATTTCATTATATATACTACTGCCGTGAATTTTTTCACATATCCAAAAGCAACCATTTAGCTGGCAGGGGGGGCGACACTTGACTCAAACAAAAAAATTTGCACTTTAAAGCTTAGTATTTCACAAACGGATCCCTGAATTGAAAAATGGTTATCACAAACCCGCAATATTTTTGAAAGGCCTATCCAACGATATCCCACACCATGGGGTAGACGAGAGAAAAAAAAAACATTCCCACTTTACGTGTACAGGAGGTACCCTAAAATTTTTTTTTTCAGGATTTTATTTTACCACTGTCGGCGTAATTAATAGGTGTATCCATGCCAAATTAAAGCTTTCTAGTACTAAGAGTCTCTGAGCTAAGCTGCGGATGGACGGACGGACGGACAGACGGTCATGGTGAAACTATAAGGGTTCCTTTTTGACTACGGAACCCTAAAAAGGAGGGGAAATAATCAAAGGGCATTAAAAAAAATCGTCCGCATCGCTGTCAATAGGAAACGTGTCCAAAAGGCTGGCAGCGTTGCCACGTTGTATGGCAATGCTGATTCTTTGGCCAAAAATAGGCCAGCCCTCTGGTCACGAAGAGTCGACCAGCCACTTGGCGATGTCTCGAAATACTAAGTGTTTCAACCCCAAACGGCTTGAACATATAAGTTCCATAGAGATTGGAGTATTTGCGCAGTTTGAGGTTTTCCGCATCTGCAGCAGCCGCCCCAGCACAGCTCACCGTGCTTGGAAGATAGGATCATAGGATGGCACAAGGGTGTCGACAAAGGTTGCATTCCACACCAAAGGCCTACCTACCTTCCGAGGCATCGTGGTCATTCCGTCTGGTCTCTTCCCATCGTCGCGTGCCCAAGCCATAGGATTCTAAAGCAGCTGGCATTTGGCGGTGACAAAAGCGCGACGGATGATGTCATTGATGCTGGCGTGCCGTGCTATTCGGCCTGCGCTTTTACGGCAGGATAAGCCATCGTGTCCGAAGTAGTCGACACCTTCACCGCATTGGCAGCGATGCAGAGCCACGCAAGAGGCGCCCAGACGCAGACAAATAGGGAGCCGGAAGGTGGTGTCACTCAGCAAAGTGCCTATTACTATAGTTGAGTGACGATAGCGCCTGAAGCCAGAGACCCTACTCCCACTCACCCACAGCCAGCAGGACAGCAGGGTGGGGTATTGGTGGACGTAATGATAAGATTATTCCGTACCAACCTGCAGAGCGGCTCATCCCACTGCCTCTGGGAAGATGGGTTCACGGGCCGATCTGTATCCGGACAAGCCATTTTCCAGGCGTTTATCGCGTCGGCCAAACACAACACTTCAGAGTCAACTAGGGAAGGAGCTAATATTTTCCCAGTCAACTTTCCGGTGCTGTAGACAAAGGACAGGAACGCCGGTAAGCTAATACTGGTAATTTTGCGGACGCCAAGACCACCAAAGCGGACAGGTAGTGTAGCTTGCAGCCACGCTCGGTCGTCCAAGGCCACATTAAGAAGGATTAGGATATTACCTATCCTATCCTAAGGAGAAAGACTATTTTCCAAAATTGGGGAACCTAGAAAATTTTAATTTGTGGAGCTATTGCATTAAATTTCTCTAGGTCAATTGTCTGTCCGGCTGACGCAGGTACTCTCTGGCCACGGCTGCTTTGGGAAGTACCTGTGTCGTATAGGTCGGGAGCAGACGCCGGTGTGTCACCACTGTGCGGCTTGCCCTGAGGATACGGCGCAGCACACGTTGGAAGTGTGCCCAGCTTGGGCAGGGCTGCGCCGTGACCTCATCGCGGCAATAGGCGGGAGCGATCTCTCGCTCCCGGCCGTCGTTCAATCGATGGTCGAGAACGGGAGCGCATGGGACGGAGTTGCCTCCTTTTGCGAGGACGTCATGTCTGCAAAGGAGGTGGCCGAGCGGGAGAGAGAAGCCGCATCCTCTCTTCCCTCCCGCAGGAGACGCACCGGGCGCCAGAGAAGGGCGCAAAACGATCTGCGACCTCCATGAGAGGTGGCCTGCGATCGGCGGACTAGGGGCGTCTGTCGTCCGATCAGACAGGCCCGAGTTGGCGCTGCAGTGTTCCACGCGCGCCACTCGAGAGTGGATGCGGCCATTACAGGAATGGGCGCACGGGGAGCTGTGGAACAGCGGGTCGAGGCCTGTCGGGGGAGCGGTGAATGCTGTTGCGAATCCCGCACCCCCGGCCATAGGTAGAGGTGGAACACCGCGTTGGTTTTAGCCGGTAAGAGTCCGGCATGCCCCTCTTTTGTCACCCCCACGATAGAGGAAGTCTATGAGGATTTCCACCGCGAGAAAAAAAAAAACCGAGTGTGCTTATGACCACACGACTGAAGTGAAACTTCAAACGTATTTGGCTATGAGAGGAAGAGAGAAAGAAAATGTGCGCGCGCACTGCTTTCTCTTGCTTATATCCCCCACTCAACTCCCGTTCGCCTCGCCCGTAGCCCTTAGAGATGGGTCGTACTTGCAAAATCGAGTCAGCCCAAAAATCAGATCAGGAGATCAGGGCCTAAAACCAGGGCTCGAGATACTTTCAAGTATTTTCTATCTGCATCGAAAACTGATCCATAACTTAATACAAATAAGAAGTACAATCGCGTAATCAAACAAAAGCCCTGTTGGAAGTAAAAACTACTTGCGTAGGAAATTGATCAATGACTTCGAATAAATAAGGAGCAAAATCGCGTTTACAAATAAATACTTGCAAACCATTAAAGTAAAAAAAACTTTTTAAGAAAAAAAACCGACTTCCAAAAAAAACTTTACAAAGTGAAAAATAACTTTAATTTCGGAAGTCGGTGTCTTTGGATCTTTATTTTAGTTTTTTGCCACCGACTTCCGAAATTAAAGATATTTTTCACTTTGTAGTGTTTTTTGAAAGTCGGTTTTTTTTTCTTAAAAAGTTTTTATTTCACGCTTTTTAGTGGGTCTGCTTATAATTTATCTAAGTTACAATAGCCTAGTGATCATCGCCTTTTACAAACAAAATATTGCTTTTCCCGACACAGGGAAGTTAATTGTTGAGGAGTTCTCCAGATCCACCATCAGCTCCATATCACCATTCACATTGTGACGAGCATAAATTGCTTAGCAACCATATTAAAGTAATCGAATCGCAACCCGTGAAATACTTAGATATTATTGAGTAGTTCCGGTGGCCATCTGTGGTCTTCATCATCAGTTCCACATCGCCAAATAGTGCTTTCCGAGAGCAAATGCACGAGTTACTATAAAGAATACCCAAATCGCTATAGGTGTGCCTATAATATTTGAAGAGTTCCTTCGATTTCTCCAGGATCCCATCATCAAATCCTGCCCTGATGTTTTTAAACTAGATGCTGATAATCCTGGCTGCAGCATCAGGCCAGACTTGTCAACATTGCATTGAACTTAAAATTTAGTCCTGTTTAAAATGAGCCCAAACACGACTACGGTGCTGTAATTTCAAGGTTGGTACTTTTTCTAATGCTCCTGGCTTCAGCATCAGGTCTTTATGTACTTCGGTGTTCCTCATTAACAGTACGTTTATCCACACATCGAGCCCTTTTCAATGAGCCTTAACACGATATATCTGCTGTTAGTTGTCGAGGAGTTAGGTACTCTGCAGACTATCCTGACTGCAGCATCAGGTCATGACTTGATGATCATGAGACCAAATGTGGCAAATGCCCTATCAAACATCAAAACAATTGACTAAAACAGTCCTTGCCTGTTCGAGTAACTTCTTACTGTTAAGGAGTTGTAACTTCCATCATCAGCCCAGCTACCTGAGATGGTGACAACCATACGCAAATACACAAGATACTTCGTAAAATATGCGAAAAACAATAAGTGATCCTATAAAATTTAAAGGTTGCCCTCGATTACTCTAAGATCCCATCATCAGATCCTAACTTGGTGACAGTGGGGCCACCTCAAAACTATCTACTTTGGAACAAAAAAAGAATTTTGAAAATCCGTCGACAATTGGCGGAGTAATCGATGAACAAACATACAAAAAAAAAAACTTTTTAAGAAAAAAAAAACCGACTTCCAAAAAAACACTACAAAGTGAAAAATAACTTTAATTTCGGAAGTCGGTGTCTTTGGATCTGTATTTTAGTTTTTTGCCACCGACTTACGAAATTAAAGTTATTTTTCACTTTGTAGTGTTTTTTTGGAAGTCGGTTTTTTTTTTCTTAAAAAGTTTTTATTTCACGCTTTTTAGGGGGTCTGCTTATAATTTATCTAAGTTACAATAGCTTAGTGCTCATCGCCTTTTACAAACAAATTATTGCTTTTCCCGATGCAGGGAAGTTAATTGTTGAGGAGTTCTCCAGGTCCACCATCAGCTCCATATCACATTGTGACGAGCATAAATTGCTTAGCAACCATATTAAAGTAATCGAATAGCAACCCGTGAAATACTTAGATATTATTGAGTAGTTCCGGAGGCCATCTGTGGTCTTCATCATCAGTTCCACTTCACCAAATGGTGCTTTCCGAGAGCAAGTGCACGAGTTACTATAAAAAAATACCCAAATCGCTATAGGTGTGCCTATAATATTTGAAGAGTTCCTTCGATTTCTCCAGGATCCCATCATCAAATCCTGACCTGATGTTTTTAGACTAGATGCTAATCCTGGCTGCAGCATCAGGCCAGACTTATGTCAACATTGCATTGAACTTAAAATTTAGTCCTGTTTAAAATGAGCCCAAACACGACTACTGTGCTGTAATTTCAAGGTTTGTACTTTTTCTGATGCTCCTGGCTTCAGCATCAGGTCTCTATGTACTTCGGTGTTCCTCATTAACAGTACGTTTATCCACACATCGAGCCCTTTTCAATGAGCCTAAACACGATATATCTGCTGTTAGTTGTCGAGGAGTTAGCTACTCTGCAGACTATCCTGACTGCAGCATCAGGTCATGACTTGATGATCATGAGACCAAATGTGACAAATGCCCTATCAAACATCAAAACAATTTACTAAAAACAGCCCTTGCCTGTTCGAGTAACTTCTTACTGTTAAGGAGTTGTACCTTCCATCATCAGCCCAGCTACCTGAGATGGTGACAACCATACGCAAATACACAAGATACTTCATAAAATATGCGAAAAACAATAAGTGAGCCTATAAAATTTGAGGGTTGCCCTCGATTTCTCTAAGATCCCATCATCAGATATTGAAATGGTGACAATGGGACCACACGGGAAGCACCAGCTTTCAAATAAAAAAAGAATCATGAAAATCGGTTCACCCAGTCGCAAGTTATGAGGTAACAAACATAAAAAAAAAAAAAAAAAAAAAAAATACAGTCGAATTGATAACCTCCTCCTTTTTTTGAAGTCGGTTAAAAAAACATACAAACAGCCGAACATAGTACCTCCTCCTTTTTGTGAAGTCGGTAAAAAATACTTGCATACGAAATTGTTCCAAAAGGAGCATGATCGCATTTGCGAAAACTAACGCGGTTGAGTACCTATGTATTTGAGTGAGTAGCCGTATAAGATACTTAATAGTCTTGCAAGTATTTTGAGTCGGTACCCGGTGTGCGTACTTGGAAGCAAATACCTGGTGTAAAAACCCGGTCGCATATTTATTCGACCGGGACCGGGTTTTTACACCAGGTATTTCCAGCTATTTTTTACGTACCTTCCCTACTCGCGATCACACGTTTTCGTAACGCATTCGCCAGTTTACTCCCAAAGTCAAGCGCGCCTAAAGAAGTTTCACTTCAAAAAGGTCAATTGTCTGTCGGTAATGTCAGAAATGTAAATTTCACAATTCCTGTTTGAGAAGTTGTAGTTGTTGTAGTTGTTGTTTTCACTTGTAAATATTATTATTATTTTAAGAATGTAACCTTTTTATTAAATTATGTTCATACTAGCTGCACCCCGCGGTTTCACCCGCATAAATGTCGATCCCGTGGGAATATCGAGGGTGTCAGCTACCTCCATATCAAAACTGGTCCAGTCCCAGCCGTTTGAGCGAGAAGAAGTAACAAACATGTAAACACACACACACACTCACAAACTTTCGCCTTTATAATAATTATTATAGTGTGATAATGTAGTTTACTATTATTAAAACCTATATTTGTAAAAAAATATATACAATTTGTTCTCATCATGATCAGTCTGCTGCTTTCCACTGCTGAACATCCCCAATGGAAGGTCAACGATCCAGAATTTTGAGTACTCTCGTCGCCATTACTAGCCACCTTTGAAAATTCGTCGCATATCTTGTTGATCAGTTTCCCTTCATATATATTATCTGCCTGACAACACTTGGTACTTACTATTTATTGAAGCCTGTTGATTGCCTACTAATCCATCGCGTTACACAAAACGTGAAGCAATCGCACACGTGATGCGATACGCAAAGTACTTACAATAAACATATAACACATGTGCCACGCAACGCATGGTCTTGAGGTACGCGTGCACAAACGTCTTGTCACGCAGTTCACATGAAAACTGCTAAGATCTCAAGATGAGGCATAAACAAGTTTCCACTTTATAATGTCCCGTTCGTGGGTCTGATGACGCGGGACACAGGCATGGGGTGTCTGACCTAAGAACAACATATTGTGTCGAGCTAGGCTGCGGGCTGCAGACGCCAACCGGCGCGGCGGCGCGTGGCGGCCTGAGTACACGTTTGTAATGAGTGGCGCCAGGCGCCGCCAACATTGTGTTATGTGTTGACTCATCTCCTCACTATATTCACATCTCTTAGTCGCTACTTAGTTACTAACTATATTCGGCGTGATATTGTCGTCCACGGATTTCATGTTGTTCAAATTATCTAATAATAATGATGGTTTGAAATTAAAAAAAAACAACCGACTTCAAAAAAAAACTACAAATTGAAAAATAACTTTAATTTCGGATGTCGGTGTCGTTGGTTCCGCATTTTCGTTTTTTACACCGACTTCCGAAATTAAAGTTATTTTTCTCTTTGTAGTTGTACCTACCCCACACAAATTCAATTAACACTATAGTGCATTGAAGAATTGAAGACACGACTCGAAGAATCATCAAAATTCACATAGAAATGCCGGAGATGCAGTACATTTATGCATATAACTTCGTACATAAGAATAATTACCGAATGTATTATATACTAAAACCTTCCTGAAAGTATGTAGGTAGATCCCACTAATGAAAAAAATATCAAAATCGGTTCAGTAGTTTTTGTCATACAAACATACATACATACATATGGGTCGAATACAGAACCTCCTTTTTTAAAGTCGGTTAAATAGAGCTCATATCATAAATTAATAATTTTTTGTTGATCGTAATCAGAGAATAATGATTACACATGTGCCACTTTTTGGCCACACCCACTGCGCATGACTATGTTATAATTATTATGATCGTGGAATATACGTATGTATCTGTTTGATAAAATATATATATTTTTAACATTATCATAGGCTATATCCCTATTATGTTTATTACATGATTTGTTTGCTACAATTAGCACTGGGAATTACGCCTAAAGAGAAACGATTCAAATGTAGACTAAGAAACCATTTATTTTATGTATGAAATAAATATGAAAAGACATACGAGTAGGTAGTACTTACTTCGGCCAATGTCGCCATTTACAGAATAGGTTCATGTGCCTGTTATCTGCAGTGTGATTACCAGTGTCGTGTTTCAACAACCAGAGTCAGTACCTACTAGCAACGATATGGGAAGCTATTACGAGGACATTTTTTCTCCAAAATCATTATTATAGACACAAATACACAATAAAACAAATAAATCTTTATTCTCATTTTATTCAGAAATTCCAAGTTTATTAACATTAGTTTTTTCATAATATAAATTCATTGCTAGCGTAATATCTAAACAACCTGCTTACAATTCCAGTCTTCGGGCCAACAGCGCCCGCCTGCGCGCGCGCCGCGCCTCTCCGCCCCGCCGCGCGCCGCGTCTGGTGGAGCGGGACGGGAGCGACGCGGGGCGCGCGCGCTGCCACACAGACGAACCGCGCTTCCGCCATAGAGTATCAAGTACACAATTCTAACGTAACTGTACAATACAATACAAGGATCACCTCTGGTTGCACTGCTTATTGCTTACTGAGACGCGCCGCCGCGCTCGCACCCGTCAGATAAACTCCGAATATCAAAATATTACATCGTCGTAACAAAGTAGGGACAAGAGAGTCGTTGTAGAGATTAAATTTATATATCAATTACTGTAGTAATAATATTTAATATATAATTTACATCGTTCTAATCAAGTCGTGGACTACCTATGAGTTACACTATGTACATCGCCCGGCCCAGACTACGCAGACTGACTCCTAGCCTACGTGTTCACTGTACTATACGCAATCAAAAATTATTAACAATAGTTATTTTATTTCACCTGTCTTGTAATTCGTTCAGTTTCCCATTGTGAAGGTAACTAACATTTATAAAAACGCTGTGTCGCACAGACGCGTAACATTTGGCACTGCACGCGAGACTTTTGACGAGACGTCGTAGAGACTGCGCATCACGAGCTCTTCGTGCATTGTTGTCTCATTAGAGGATAAACAAACACAAGGAAGTAGATTAAACGAACAATACTCCGAAACACCGTGAAACTCTCAAAGTGGAAGCAGAGCGCAAACAAACCGACGCATCGAGGACAGACCATGGACGGATCACACTTAACATACCACACGTAAAGTAACGCTCAGAGATGTTACAGCTCAAGTACAAAACTACACTTAGCAACAGTTTGGAACGAAAACAGTCACAACGCCGCGATAGGCGACGTTTAGCTCAACAAAATATGCACAAAAGGTGCACTCCACGCGATGCTCGAAAACCAGTTCAACAAACAGATGCCAAATATGCAACTGTATAAAATTCGTGCACTTAAAGTGACTTACGTCTCGAATAGAGTAGCACAACGTTTAGAAGGAAACTGTTTTATATTCGGATTACTTAGTTCGAGTATTGCTCGGAGTGCCTGTTCACAGTGTAGGCTACGGCAGGTTGGAGTAGAGGTGCGGGTGGTGCGGCGGGTGCGGGGGGAGAGGGGGGGGCGCGCGGTACGCGGACGCCAGGCGCGGGTCCAGGTTGCCGTACTCCTTGCCGGAGCGCGGCCGCAGCGTGCTCGTCGTCTGCCGCATCACTCTGTGCGCAAACAATCATAACATTACACTCCTTAGCTATATGAAACCACTTCTCATGAAGATAGCGCGAGACGCATGCATTATTCTCCGTTAGTTAGTTTGACATCTTACCTCATGGTGACAGGAGTGTCGGTGGAGGAGTGTGAGGAGCAGATGGACAGGGTCTCGATGTAGTCCGACATGTCCGACGTGCCGCTCGACGTGCTGTGCGTGTCCATCACACCTGTGGGGTGAAACAGATCTAGTACCCACACTGAGCTAGAAACACCAGGGCACAACTGACTGATGGGACAACTGACTGATGGGACAACTGACTGATAGGACAACGTCACTGATTTGCTTTACTTTTAACTAGATTAGTGAAATTGTTTGCAATACCAGTTATTGTAAGCTCTATTATAATACAATATGAAATGGTATAAAAAGAACAAGTGAATTCTACCTCTAAGTGGCTTGGCAGACAGTACGGGCACCTCGGCCTCAGCAGACGAGGACTTGGCCGGCACGCGCTCCCGCTGCAGCGCGACGAGGTCCCGCAGTGGGTCGGTAGACTTGGAGCGGCGCGGCGGAGCACTGCCGGCGCCGGCCGCCGCACGCCGCGCACTTCGGTAGTGGCGCCGCGCCGCCGCAGTCGTCAGCGGTAACTCGAACAGCTCGCCGCGCCGCAGGGAGCAGCTCGACACGCCAGAGTCGTTGGAACTCGATGAGTCTCTATTCCCGCCTGCCTTGCCCGGCACTGACGAGGAACGCTTCGCCGGCGGGAGCCGGCTGCGCGCACCTTTAGACGCTTCAGAACTATCAGCGTCTGAGTGTTTATTGTCTGCCGCACAGTTGCACGGTGTTGATGTCCGTTCCCCGTCGAGTGCAATATTACGAAGCGTTTCTATGGAAGACGTAGAGCCGTGACTACCGACGCTGCCATCGAACTCTTTAACGTCTTCAAGGAACCGCGAGGAGTCTGCGGAACTGGAACGTTTTCTGTATTCTATTCTATCGGCTCGCTCGGTGGCCGCGCGCGGCGCGGGTTCGCAGAGCTCGCTCGTATCTGTTCGTCGACTCTCCTCGGGTCCGCACAGCGTCGGGTTGCTCGCTGATTTCTCTTCAAGCAACCTGTTGATTGGACTTCTTGCAGGATGCTTCAGAGTGTTAAACGCAAAGCCACCGATTGGAGACATCGGAGTGTAGCCAGCCGGTAATGGCTTGCTCTGTTCTAATTTGTTACTGACATTCGGTGCCATCATAAGGTAGTCATCGTTCGTGCTAACTGCTAGCCCCTCCTGGTTTGTTTCTTTTCCACGCTGTTGATGGTGACCACACTTAGTACAAATGTTGTTGCCGTCTACGGTGGCAAAGGAAGCCGGTTTCAGATTAGCGCTAATCGCATCCAGCTCTGATTGTGTGACCCCAACTTTTCTCAATAAATCCTTAGCATTTTCGTAATGCTCTAAAGACAAGGCGAAGTTGAGGTTCTCATAATTAGCTAGTGGACCGTCGTCGATCTCCACGGACCTGGTCGTGAGGCTGCGCTTGAGGGCGCTCTCGGACGCGTCGTCGTGTCTGTCACAAGGCCTTTGTTTTCTTCGAGTCTTTCGTGACAAGTCGATAGTAGCGTAGAGAGCGCTTCGGTCACTACTGTTGGGTGTTACGTTTTCTTTATTTGGCACTAAGTTATCACTGGAGACAGTGTTTTTCCTACAATAGGGTAGTTTGATCCAATTATTCGCCCAGTCAGTGACGCGCTGGCAGGGACAGTTAGCCGGCTGGAAATTCTCCTCAGAGTCCACGATTGTCGGCTCTCTTCGTCTTTTGCCAAATTTTAGTAAACAGCCGCAAGGCTTTTTTAATATAACGGCATTCGACGTTGAACTTTTAGTTACTTTAAATAGTTCATTATTGAGACACTCTTTAAGTCGCTTCGGTGTATCGTAGTACTCGCCGTCCACCTGTACAACAACAACAAGCAAATATAGCTACTGATAAAAAGTAAAGAATGTAATTTTTACTACGTTGAATACCATATTAATACAATTTACCTCTTGGTAGGGAACTTTGGGTACGTCATAGTTCTCATAAGGTCCGACTCTGCTGGGCTTGTCGTCCGGTACGCTGAGCGCACAGCGGCACAGCGGCGCCGGCGCTGGCTGGCGGCTCAGGTTAAGCTCGAGCCGCGTGGGCTTGGGGGGTCTCTCCGGCGGCAGCGCCGGCTGCACGGTGCAGCGACACACATCCTCAGTCTTATCGATAGCACTAGGTGCCGTATCACAATGTGGAGCTATCTCTGCGGGCTCAGTAGGAAGGGTTTCGTGAACGGGTTCCATGGTCCACGCGGGGTTGAAGTGCTTGGCACCCGGCGTGAGCGCGGCGGTGGAGGAACGAGACAGCGCGCCCAGCTTGGAGATGCAGCTCATGCAGCGCTCGAGCGTGACGTTGCCGACGCCGCTCCACGCACCCGCGTCCTCAACGGTTTCGTTGACAGATGCGGTGTCCCCGTGCCCCATGTCCGTGAAGTGCGTCCTCTCTGCGGACGGCCAATACGGAGAGATGGCCTCCGCTTCCTCGCAGCCCTCCTCGTAGTTGTGGAGGTCGAGGGGCGGCAGGGAGTGGTCTATCGTGTTTAGTTCTGAGAGCCGAGTGTCCGGCCTGTATGCCTTATGGGATTTTGGACTATCTGAACCTAAACACGAAATAAACGAATGTTAATAATATTTCAGACAAGTTTGTGAACAGAATTGTTTAGTATTGGTTTAACTTTAGCTTTTACAAGACCTTCATTCTTTTTAAAGTTGTTAGGCCGCCTCCGCGGCGAGAGTCGTCCCTGCGAGGCGAGGTCGAAGTCCCGCGCCACCTCCTTGGCCTGGTCAGTGATGAGCACGTGCAGGCCCTCGCCCTTGCCGCAGTGTGAGCCACCCTCGAAGCAAAACCTCCCCTCTACCACGCCGTAACGCCTGTATACATATGTGAAGAGTGCTACAGGAATTCTGTTGACCTTGCGTTAAGCAAAAAATACACAGTAATCCGTAAACAGCTTTCTTATATTTCCTCATAAGTAGTGGTTGAACAGTAACTCACCTGAGGTGCGGCAGCTCCCATATACCGAGCAGGCGTGGTGGCACGCCGGCTGTGAGCGCGAACCGGCGCTCGTGCAGGTGCAAGCGCGCGGGGCCCGCGGGGAGCCGCTTGTTGCCCCCTCCACCGCCCGCACCGCCCACCAGCACCAGGTAGTGGCGCGGCTCGCCCAGGTGCGCGCTCACCTTCACCTGCAGGCAGAGGGCGCGTTACACGAGTGTGGGCAACCCGGTGAGCACTCGCACTGGTGGCGGTAGCGTACCTGCCACTGGATGAGGCGCTCGCGCGTCTCGAAGGCGACGATGGCGACGAGGTCGCGGCACACGAGCGCCAGCGTGTTGGAGTGCTTGTCGAGCGTAAAACCGGCCTCGCAGCCCAGGAAGTGCTGCAGCGACAACGACGCCTTGCAGCCGGCGCCCGCGCAGCGCGCCTTCGCGTCGCGGTACAACTGCAGGTGCACGCAGTCTGCACAAACACGTTACTTCACTCAAAATGAGGCAGATCATATATTCGCAAATGTTCGCAATAATCAAAAAATCGCAAATTAAGTATAGAGGCTTGCACCTTATTCTGACTTGGCGCGCACTCTAAATAGTGAGCTCGCCTCTATAAAAAACAAGACTCCGGCTTCTGATGTATACCTACTGATGCATATGCATCACAAGTTCACGACACGTAATTCTTTCCTTCTAAAAAGGATATTATTATTGTCAGAATATCTTCATAGCGAGATAATGTAGTAGATAAACCTTATAGACAAACTACATCTATCTATCTATACATATAATAAAATCGTAGGAAAGTCAAAACTGTACATTGAATATTTTTTTAAAAGAATACTTGGGGCGTGATCTACAATCGATATCGAAGCCAAAAATATAGTTTTTAGAATTTTTGTCTGTTTGTCTGTATGTATGTCCGGGATAAACTCAAAAACTACTGCATGGATTTACTTCAAATTTTGCATGAGTATTACTAAGAGGTCGGGTAAACATATAGGCTACATATTATCACGCTATCACCTACGGGGGAGGAGCTGTGAATCTTTATTTTTCTTACGCATTCTGTGACAGCGAGTAATCTAACGACGCATATTTAAATGTTGTTTTTCAGTAAGCCATGCTATTATCGAGCTTTACACTATGAAAACTACGCCATTTAAGTAATTTGGGCCGGGAAACATAGTTTAATGAATGTTAGTAGTATAAAGAAAATTTTGAAGCAGCGCCCGCCATCTATGAGATTTCATTAAAATCAAATCAAGTTACATGTTGACACTTTTTGGAAATTAATAATTTAAATTTGATCATGTTGGTGAGGTTATAGTTAGTTATTCTTAAAATTCATAGATGGCAATGTTCATTTTCTTCATAAAAGTTGTATCGTATAGTTCGTTTTGATAAATTCGAGTTCCAACAAAACCCTCAAAATTAAAGAATCAGACAATTAAAAAAACGCGGTGTTAAGTATTACAATAAAGTTATGTTCCTACTGGAGACGAAGTCGAAGTAACTGATGAACGCGTGCTGAACACCTGTCTCAGTTCACTTCAAGATGTGGTCATTTCTATCGGCGGCAATCCACTGATCGAATATGGGTTACCAGCTCCCCAATCATCACCGCATCAAGATCGTGGAAATCGGGAATATTACGCTGAGACAAATTACGATCCGGGCGAAATGACCACCATACGAAATGACCATGTCGCTTTGTTCTCTTCAGAGTAAAAACAAATTTATGACACCGTCCTTGAAAGCGTTGGGCATAACCAGGGTAAAATGTTTTTCTTGGATGCTCCTGGTGGAACAGGAAAAACATTTCTTACCACTGACATACTTGCAGAGGTCAGGAGGCGAGGCAAAATTGCTATTGCTGTAGCGTCGTCGGGAATCGCTGCCACACTGCTTCCGGGTGGCAAGACAGCACATGCCATGTTTAAAATTCCCATCGATTTAGAGAGCGCCGAAACGCCTGTTTGTGGTGTGTCACGTAACAGCGATAAAGGACACGTGCTCAAGGATTGCTTTCTGATCGTATGGGATGAGTGTACGATGGCCAATAGGAAGGCAGTTGAGGCCGTGGACAGAACCCTGCAGAACATCCACAGGAACGAACATTTGATGGGTGGTGTCACAGTTCTGTTCAGTGGCGATTTCCGGCAAACGCTTCCCGTGGTGACACGATCAAGGGCTGACGAGGTGAATGCTTTGTTGTGGTCACGAGTTCGTACGCCGCGCTTGACCATTAATATGAGAGCTCGGCTCGGCGGCAATGCACGTGCTCAAGAATTCTCCGATGTCCTTCTAAGTCTTGGCGAAGGCACTCTACCAAAAGAGGTGGTGCTTCCAGACTCTCTCGGTAGAGTGGTATCCAGCTTAGAAGAACTCATTCGCCGTGTGTACGGGGACATTAGTCGTATACCGCACCAGCAGAATTCTTGGGTGTGTGAGCGTGCCATTTTGACGCCCAAAAATGATCAGGCTGCAGCAAGTAACGAAATGCATTCTCTCGGAAATTGAGGGGAATGAAGTGGTCTTTTTTTTTTTTTTATTTGAAATTGGCTTGCTCTTGACTCTAGCCTAGGTCAAAGGTGACAGAGACAAAGTCGACGATGGAGCGAGCTTACCCAGAAGAAGCCTATTCACTCTCACTTTAAAGAGATTCGGGTTGTATGCGCTCGGAAAAACAGACGCAGGTAGAGAGTTCCACTCTTTTGCTGTGCGCATTATAAACGACATTTGCAAACGCTTAGTGCGAATTGGTGGAACAGCAATCAGGTAGGGATGGTAACTTGCAGTGCGCCTGGATGTCCGAAGGTAGAAGGGGGCCGGTGGAATGAGGTCGTGGAGTTCTTGGGCACACTCACCGAAGTACAGTCTGTAGAAGACCGACAGGCAGGCAACCTTGCGGCGATGAGCCAAGCTGTGAAGCTTGGCATCCACCAGTTTTACGTCGCCAATGAGCCTCTTAGCTCTGCGTTCCACCGAGTCAAGCGCGGCAAGTTGGTATTTCGCTGAGCCATCCCAAAGGTGGCTGCAATACTCCATGCAGGATCGGACTTGTGCTTTGTATAGGGTTAAAAGCTGTCCAGGCGTAAAGTATCGTTTCACCCTATTTAGGATGCCCAGCTTCTTGGCCGCAGTTTGGGCTTTGTACTCGATGGTGGCGCCGAATTTGAGACTAGATGTCAACTCCATGCCTAGAAGCTCGAGCCGATCAGTTACAGGAACAGATGTACCCCGAAAAGTAGGAGTCTGGTTAAAACGACTCCTTTTGGCGGTAAAAAGACACGCCTGTGTTTTGGTGGCGTTAAAAGAGACCAGATTGTCATCACCCCACTGGGAGACAAGGTTTAAGGTCAAATCTGTCCGCTCTACCATGGCCTCTCTCAAGGATCGAACTTCGGACCCGCTGGCCCCTGCATTGGACAAGTATCTCTCTGAAACTGTACTGTCATCCGCGTACCCAACAATACCAGGCTGAAGTAGGTCATTGATGTGCAGCAGGAAAAGAGTTGCATAGAGAACAGACCCCTGAGGAACTCCGGCATCAATAGCCATAAGGTCAGAGGAGCAGCCATCAACGACTACTCTGATCGACCGCTCACTAAGGAAGTCTGATATCCAGCTACAAAAACCAGCTGGGATGCCATAAGCAGGAAGCTTACTGAGGAGACCGGCGTGCCAGACCCTGTCAAAAGCCTTCGAGATATCAAGCGATACAGCAAGTGCTTCGCCGGTCTACACCTCGATAAACACTATTGTCGAGCAAGATGACGCCACACATTATCCTGTGGAATTTCTGAACTCCCTGTCAGCAAGTGGACTTCCAGCGCATACCATCAAGCTGAAGGTCGGTGTCCCGATTATGCTTCTTCGGAACCTATCTCCTCCGAAGTTGTGTAACGGGACCCGCCTTGAAGTCATCTCGCTCCACAGACACCATTAAGGCGAAAATTCTTACGGGTTGTGGCGTCGGCGAGGCAGTATTTATACCACGCATTCCCCTCATACCTCGTAACTTCCCGTTCCAGTTCAAGCGCGTACAGTTCCCCGTGAGTGTTTGCTTCGCGATAACCATCAATAAGTCGCAGGGGCAGACACTGAGGGCAGCGGGTGTCGAGCTCAGGACGAGTTGCTTCTCGCACGGGCAACTGTACGTCGCTTGCTCCCGCGTCACCAGTCCTGACTCTCTTTACATTTTGGCACCTGGCAGCCTAACTACCAACGTAGTTTATAGGGAAGTGTTGTAAGGTATGATACCTTTGTACGTATTTTTACTCTTTTGTGTACTGGAATGTATTCCTGAATTATTTTCTCTATTTCCTTCAGTCACATCTTATGACTGAACTCGGCAGGATTCCCATATAACTCTCTTCACTTGCTTCGCTTGCAAAAAAAAACTTATATTTTAATGCTATTTTAAAAGTTGTTTACTTATAATGCTATAGCGACACTGGCATCTTAGGTATTTTTGGTACTGTAGAGCCTTCACGCAGACGACGTCGCGGGCAGCAGCTAGTACTATTATAAAACCTTAGACGTCATTATATCGTACCCAAGCTATGTACTCGTATGACAAAAAGATTATGGTCGGACTTTTAATTAGCTTCAGTAAAATTACACTTCTTACTGTAATTTCGTAAAAAAATATTGTCACACTATCTCTATTAGTGATTTGTGAATAAATCGCAATGAAACATCGTTTTAATTTAGATATTGCCCATTTTTTATTAAATCATAATTAAACCGTAAACAATTAAATATTCTTTGTATTCAAACTCTCAAACTCAATCTCAAAGCATTTATTTCAATTAAACCATTACAGGCACTTTTGAATTGTCAAAATTAAGTAGTCGGTCAGTTAGTCAGAAAGTTGAAGCTAGTTGTCCATTCCAAAGCGTAGATCTCTATGGAGAAGAACGGGCAAGAAACTCCATGGACACTCTTTTTAAATCAAGATATTACAAAATCCTTGGTACATTATTCTTGTTGCTTCTATATGTGAGAACAATGTAAAAAAACACATAAATGAAGAAACAATACAAGAAATAAGATTAAAAGTAAGCCTTGGCAGTTAAGAGATGACCAGTCTCAACCGACGGCGCCCGTTCACGAACATGACGCATGGATCAGCACCATCCAGCTCAACCATTTTGTAGGGAACCGAATGATCCAACACACGTGCCACCATCAGTGAGACATTTAAGTGAGCATGATCATGACATTTTATTGATCAGATAAAATCATATTTTATGGTTTCAAATCAGCGTAAATACATAGTTTCCTAAAGATATTTTTTCTCTAAAAATCCTACTAGGTATATCGATCAAAGAAATCCATTTTTTAAATAAATTAAAGTTTTCACTAGGAATAACGTTTACTAGGTACACAGAGTTATTTGCAAAACACATAAAACCTCAAAAATAAGAATATTTTAAAGACGTTTGTGATTAGAATTAATGCGTTACTTATATAAATGCAATCCGATCGCTGATGTGATGACAAAACAATAATTAAGCATTGCTCAAATTGTTTTTATTTCTATTGACCTCATTATAAATATCATCCTCTATTAATATTATCTTCTTTTATATAAAAATCAATTTATCTTTGATCGATTTTGAACTGAATGTTAATTGAATGAATCGATTCTTTTATCACATCACTATTTAAATTTCTTTAAAAAGTGGTATCACTTTACAGCTTAAGTGTTGCCACTTTTTAAAGAAATTTTACTGCAGCTAATTAAAAATACGACTTTTTTTTAAATGTTAACAGATAGCTAATTACTTACAGCAGACACCACATAGATACTAACGTTCGATTAATCAGAGCAAAATGTCAGTGAGAATATTGTTTAAATTCCCAAACGTATTGCTCTTTAAAACCGATAGGACAGGGCGGCCGGCCTCGTAACATTTCAACTTATCGATTGCAGGCAATAAAGGGGAGCTCACTGGGGACCGACTTACATTCTTCGTATTTTATGGAGTCGAAAATAAGCATGGAATCCTTTGTAGTCGACGCACCCTAGCGCCCTACACACTGTACGTACGCATGATGGCGTTACATATGAAACACAACGACGTCGCACCGCGCTCCTTACGAACATTATACTTGTTTTGTAAAACGAGTCTTAGTCGCGTTCCACCGACTATGTCATTACCCGAGGGGTTCGGTGCAGGGATTCGGGTTACTTACCTCCACGGCATGCGGCATCAAGACACACTTCTGATCACGGGTCTGTTCAGTCGGTCCAGTCACCCGCACGTCAGTGGTAACACTTGTGCTATGACAACCTCGACGTAGAGGCGCTGTCAGTGTCGAATAGTTACCATGCACGTGTGGTTGACTGTACCATTGTAACTGGTCTGATTGTGCTAAAAACCGATATTGCAAATAAAAACACAGATGACAGACTCACTAACAGTATGAAAGCCCAACTAGCAAAATAGTCCTGGAATGCGATTTTATAATGCTACGTGGACTTATAAAGCTCCGATGAAGGTTTTGGTGGTTGCTACTACGCTTTTAACAGCATAAATACATGCTGTTTTTACTCAAGTACGTTGTATCCTATAATTTGTACTTATATCCGTATATAGGATCATATTTCCTGACAAATATAGGATCAAGACTCCTATAAAAGCATGAAATAAGAGTAATTACACTCAAGAGTAATTACTCCGTTAAGTCAGACTTTAATGCGCCTATAAGATAACATCTGCGGGCCATTTAAATCTTAATACTCCTGTAGGAGCATGTACCAGGAAGATATGCACTGAGGAGCAATTACTCTTGCTATTTTTACTTATAGCCTCATATAAGCTAATATTTTGTGTAAATTAAAGTTAAATTACTGTTAGTCATTTATGTATCTGGTTTGGTTTAACATAAGATTAGAAGTAACTGGTTAAATGAATTTCATATCCACGTTTTAAAAATAATAAATCACCAAGATTATAACAGCACTCGGTAGGATAAAATGTTTTCTAAAAAATATTTTTTTAGATTTATTGTATGCTGTTTTAAACCTAAATATATTTATATAGGCATTCCACAGTAGTGTTATTGTCTAAGTAGTTTCAAACAATCCTGGTTAAAACTCTTAAGAAGCCACTTTTGCTTGTAACGACCAGTACAGGCGAAAACACGCTTTATATAAGGTCAACTTTTATCAAGTACAAATATTTAAACAGAACGTCTATCTATACGATAGAAATACGGCCCTAACATTTTATTTCAAATAATCAGGCTAGTTTTTTTTTTCAGTTTTTCTAACATAAAAATTACAATATTTTAAACATCATACTGTATACCGACTCAATTGTTTGGGTCTGCACCCCCAAAAAACCCAGGGTCATTTAACCCGGTATTACGTCATCGCTCGGACTGCATTGACTAAGACTGTGACACATGTTAAGAAACGATTTTAACCTTTGCGCTAATCTATCGTATTTTAATTTTCCATCACACTTTTTCAGGCTTTGGACTAACAATTTAATACAGTTTGTTATTTTTTTAGTATTGAATTAATGTAAAAACCTACCTAACTTTTTGCATTAACTTGGCGTGTTAAAAATAGTCAAAATTCATTAACAGATTTACACTTATTTACACAATTTACTAGTTATTTACACATATCACATCAATTGTTGGACGTGACGCCCTTGTTGTCGCAACACTGTCTAGCGCGATCGAGACAATGCCTCCGCACTTCAGTAAGCACTTGATGGTCACTGGACATCACGTTAAATGCACTCACAATTCGCGCACGTAATTCTTCCACTGTACGGATTGTATGACCGTCGTTCCCATACCTACACTAGGTCTTTGGCCCTACCCCACACGTGGAAGTCCATCGGCATCAAGTCAGGTGAACGTGGCGGCCAGCGGATAACGCTACCACGCCCAATCCATCGCCCTTGGAACGCCTCGTCCAAGTAGGCGCGTACCCGCACACTAAAGTGCGCCGGCGCGTCGTCGTGCTGGTAGTACATGTACCTGCGGCACTACACAGGCCATTCCAGCAGCAGCTCTGGTAGGTCTCGCTGGAGGAACTGCAGATACGTGTTCGTAGTCAGTCGGTCCAGAAAAACGGGTCCCAGTAATTGGCCGTTCAACACTCCTGCCCACACATTATTTTATTGATTGATTTTGGCGAACTGAAAGACAATCTCCCTCTCTGAATGCCAGCCGCGCAAGGCGGGTGCACCGGGGCGAAGCGGGGGACACGCCGCCGCCGCACGTGTGCAGGCGCAACCATTGTTTTCTGCCTTAGAGTACGTTAGCCATTAATACACAGGTTGTTGTTATTTGAATGTTTAAACAAAATGGTTTTTGGTGTTTTTCTTGGAAACTAGCGTATAGAAATTTTTTTTTTTTTTGTAAAATGTCTATCTTTAGTTATTGAATCTGTCCTTAAAATTTTTGTACTTGATAAAAGTTGACCTTATATAGTTTTGCAAATTCTATTGTAGGATTTTACATCAGCCATTTTGCTTACAATAGTTTTTGTCTACAAATATTGAAAAATAGATTTAAATAAGTGGAAGCGGTTTAAAAAAAGTGGATCTTATAAAAGAAAAGTTAAAAAAACATATAAAGAAATGTTAACCGCAGTGAGCACCGATTTTTTTATTTAACTGGTGAAGATCGTATCGCGAATTCTAGCGAGGGTTCCGGACAAGATAATTGTAGTACTACTTTAGATGGCTATATGTCTATGCTAGCTATACGTCTATGGTAACAACTACGACAAATTAAAAAGTCTTTTACTAGGAGTTTATGGTACTTTTTGGACCATCTCAAATCGACAGCACATTACTCACAGGACTGCCCAATCTGTTCCCCGACAACGTTGCCTGATTTAACAGCATGGCTTGAAAGAAAATAGAGAAGGCTGTGCCCGTACTTATTGTGTTATTGTAGGAGATCCATAAACATTTGTGTAGTATTGCCCAGACATCAGATACTTAAATCTTTTCCAACTGATATCTAAGTAAGTTAGTTTAAATATAGGTAACTATAGGGATTTTCACTTTTACTCACATAGAAGTAGCTAATAATAAATATTGTGTTACGTAGTTAGGTACATATTCAGTTAGGTACTAGTTACACATTTCACATTCGTCTCTTAGGAAGTGATCATAAATTGCGTAAGTAGAACAATTCTCACACCAAAATCAATCTTGGTATAGCAATGATCTAATGTGTTCTTGATTCTTCGTGAAATGTAAATCTCTAGTGTTAATAGACACCACGCTGTGACAACCGGGATCTCAGATAACAAGAAATGTGTAACATTCCAAGGCCATTTTAAGTTCTTTAAAGATCGGAAATCTTTTTTGGTTAAAAATCGATCGATATCCAGGAACATCGGCATAGTCTTGTTTAAATCGTCGGCAACCTGTTACTTATAAAATTAAGTCAAATAAATGTCAATGCTTAACCTAGCACGTAGAACAAACCTTAAAATGTTTTTTTAACTTATCTATAAATATCAATCGATTTTCATCTGGGCATTGCGGAACCCTAATCGGTAACAATGGCGAATCTTCCTAGGTTTTGAGATAACCCAATATAGAACCAATATACTTATATTGGTACTATGTCACACTTGGAAATGCTAAAAATACTTATTTTAGCACTATGTCACACTTGGAAATGCTTACTAAGAAAATGTCAGCTGCCTTCATAATATTAATTTAATTTTAATTAATACTAAAATGTAAATAAGCAAATTCCAAGAGGCGCTTTAAAACTGTTATCAAAACCATGATAGATTTCACAGAAAATTCATGTTCCCATACGAATAAGCTATAAGACTAACAATTTGACAACAATAACATTTTGTTTATCTACTATGGTGGACATTAATAAATTCTGATTCATATAAATACGACTTTCAAGATGTTAAAAAAAATTTTTTACAGAGCACGACAATGTCCGATACACACTTCGACTGTTCACAATATATGAGCTTATGGAAGCATTTCTAGGCGCGTATTAATCTAATTTTTAGGGTTCCGTAGCCAAATGGCAAAAACGGAACCCTTATGGATTCGTCATGTCTGTCTGTCTGTCTGTCTGTCTGTCTGTCTGTCTGTCTGTCTGTCTGTCCGTCCGTCCGTATGTCACAGCCACTTTTTTCCGAAACTATAAGAACTATACTGTTGAAACTTGGTAAGTAGATGTATTCTGTGAACCGCAGTAAGATTTTCACACAAAAATAGAAAAAAAACAATAAATTTTGGGGTTCCCCATACTTACAACTGAAACTCCAAAAATTTTTTTTCATCAAACCTGTACGTGTGGGGTATCTATGGATAGGTCTTCAAAAATGATATTGAGGTTTCTAATATCATTTTTTTCTGAACTGAATAGTTTGCGCGAGAGACACATCCAAAGTGGTAAAATGTGTGTCCCCCCCCCCTCTAACTTCTAAAATAAGAGAATGATAAAATTAAAAAAATATATATAATGTACATTACCATGTAAACTACCAGCGAAAATTGGTTTGAACGAGATCTAGTAAGTAGTTTTTTTTTAATACGTCATAAATCGAAAACCGCAATTTACCTTTCACAAAGTTACAACGAACTACAAGAACTTTTATATTATGTTACTTGCTGCTACGGAACCCTTCATGGGCGAG
The DNA here is from genome assembly GCA_947508005.1 of Amphipoea lucens. Classification (NCBI taxonomy): domain Eukaryota; kingdom Metazoa; phylum Arthropoda; class Insecta; order Lepidoptera; family Noctuidae; genus Amphipoea; species Amphipoea lucens. The sequence goes on along the minus strand of OX382374.1, from coordinate 109,766 downwards.
TCCGACTCGCGCTTGGCCGGTTTTTTACTATAACTTACTTATATTGAGATTAACAGGAGTATTTGCATTGACGTAATTCAATTACAGGAGCAATATAGGAGTATATGGCATGTCAGCGGTCTAATATAAATACGTTATAAGTAAAAGTAGACTTATAAAGTGGGCCCTTTTCGCGACTTATATGTGGATATAAGTCTCATATAGTCCTCGATAAATGATGGTTCTAGGATAGTATAAAAACCACTTTTTGCTAGTTGGGAGGTTATCCCTATTGAGCGAATGTCGGCGAGCGTTTACGTCCGATTCAGAAGTGTGTGCCATTTAGTTAGAGGCACCGGAGACAGGCGCCACAGAGAGCCATCCGCCCGTGAATCATTCGCCCGGAGCGCTTTTATAACCATATTTATTTTCTTTGTGCGAAGCGAGGCAGCCATAAACACATCCACGCATTCCAGCACACTTTCGAATATGTACTTAGAAGCAGTAAGACCAGCTCCTTACAAAACGCCGAATAGAATTACAATTGACGACGTGTCCACCGTACCTGCAGCGCTGCAGCGGCTGGTGTCGTGGTTTTCTTCTGTCGTTGTATTTATGGGCTCGGCTTTGCCTGACACAGCTTTGCTTCTTCCTTACCTTCTGTGGGGCTTAGCTGTGAGCAGAGGCGTGCCGGACCAGGTCATTCGTACTAGGTCAATTAGTACAAGTATCTGTAGCGGTATCTACAACGCCACATGCGAACAACGCGTCATACTAACGTCACGCAAATCCTGCATCGCGCAAGCAGAGTTAACCACGCAACTAGCATATATACAACAGCCCGACATGACTCATTGGGCAGTTGCCCGCCAGACACAACACCCGTCTGGTCGGAGGATCCTCCCTTTTCTATGGAGGTTGAGTGAACTTTACACCCTGTTCCTCATACCTCTATACATCGAAAAATACTTAGTCCAAATCCAAGCACCATCCACCATCCACCTGTTCCGAGCACCTACGGAGTATTTACTGATACACGCGTGCGGCGGGGTCGTATCGTATCGCATGGTCGTGCCTCCTCGTATCGATTACGATGCATCACGTCTCTCTCATGCATCAAATTATTTTATGTTAAATTAACCTATACCTTCTAATGAATATAATGTGTATTTTAATTTTTGTACTACACACTACTACAAAACATGACCAAAACACTACTTATAGGATAGTTGTACCTTGATTCAAAAATCGTTCGGATTTCCGTTACCCCTGAATGTTCGTAGACTATGCTGTCTTGTACAACGTAGTTGTATTCATTTAGTTGCTTTGTGGACGTACCCTTTCATCAGTGTTACAGTGTTTTCATACCGATTTATGGGCAATAAGACGTCGGAAGTGAACATTAGTCGCGTGACAAACTGTGAGTCGTAAAGACTCGGTACAGGCGCGCACAGCGGGCGCCGGGAAGTGTCGCGCGCGCGCCACACACGATGCGCCACTCGTGCGCCTGCGCAGTGCGCACATGGTATCCCGGCACTCGGTGAACCAATACTTATTGAGCGGGACATGCGCCTAAAGTAATGAGACTTTCATGATTTGCGAACCCTATACATTGCAGAAATAGCTTTTGCCTGCTACTTTGTCCGTGTTCATTTCAGATATAAAACAATGCCTATTTTTTAAATATTATTACAAGCTTTTGTGCAAGCAAGCATTGTTCGTACTATGTATGTAATATGTAAGTTGTCCGTCACAATTTGCAAACCATTTTTCGACCATTTGTTGGTATCCGATTGAGCTGAAATTTTGCATACATATTTAGTTCTGGCAACAATACAATATGCAATTCTCAAAATTTCAATATGGCCGCCGCTCCAAGATGGCGGGTTATATTTTTTTTTTCAACCCATATTAAAGGGGTTATTTGAGTGGACCAGTCCAGTCAGTGTAGGCATTTGTCAGTAATCGTGTAACTCAACTGAAAAGAGGAGCTCAACGACTCGACGAACAAAAGAAATAACATTTTGGGTAGGCCGCATAAAGTACTCAAAACAGAGGAAGAAAAAAAATCCCACAAAAACATTTCATGTTAAATGTTGCCAAGACGAGACCATGTAGCTCGCACTGTCAAAAAGTAATATACACCAATATGCCTAAGCATCAGCCAGCCAGTTCACTAAATGTTGAATATCATTCAGGCCGCTAGTTGAACGACGCCGTTTAGTTAGCCCAATGCATTTCGTCTTCGAAATGCAACACATTTCAGTGAACATGAAGGGATTGTGACTGTGAGTGAGTTACGCAGTACCAAGAGGCATCCAACAAAACCCACCCATAAATATTTTAAGATGTATCTGTCACTGACAACTAGTTTAATTAGCCTTTTCTAGGCTGTTAACTTAAAAGGTTTTCGTTCACTGAAATGTGTTGAATTTGCATTTCGAAGACGAAATGAATTGTAACAGTGAGTGCGTTACGCAGTGAGGCTTCTATTCATATTTTCAGCGTAGTCCATTACAATTATATTTCTTCTTTTATGGGTCCCACCATGATAAAGGCTGGGAAACGCTGACCTATACCGACTGCCACACAGCACGCGAGTTGACCATAGTGTCCAATGACAGTAATTAGCGACTAATGCCATCGTCGCAATAGGCACGAGACGTTCTATCTGAACGAAGACGCGAGAAGACCACACGAGACGTTCTATCTGGAAGTAGACGAGAGATGACGGCACGAGACGTTCTATCTGGTCGAAGACGCGAGATGACGGCACGAGACCTTCTATCTGGTCGTAGACGCGAGATGACGGCACGAGACGTTCTATCTGGTCGAAGATGCGAGTTGACGGCACGAGACGTTCTATCTGGTCGAAGACGCGAGTTGACGGCACGAGACGTTCTATCTGGTCAAAGACGCGAGATGACGGCACGAGACCTTCTATCTGGTCGAAGACGCGAGTTGACGGCACGAGACGTTCTATCTGGTCGAAGACGCGAGTTGACGGCACGAGACGTTCTATCTGGTCGAAGACGCGAGTTGACGGCACGAGACGTTCTATCTGGTCAAAGACGCGAGATGACGGCACGAGACCTTCTATCTGGTCGAAGACGCGAGATGACGGCACGAGACGTTCTATCTGGTCGAAGACGCGAGTTGACAGCACGAGACGTTCTATCTGGTCGAAGACGCGAGATGACGGCACGAGACCTTCTATATGGACAAAGACACGAGATGACGACACGAGACGTTCTATCTGGACGGTTCACACAAAATAGCAGGAGACCCAATAGTAGACCGCGAACAGTGGGAAGAAGAATCTTTGCTGTGCAGTCGGTTAGCCCATAGTAATAGTAATAAAAACAATACTTTGCCGGAACAGGACTAGAGTGAGGAGTCAGACCAAGAGAGATACAGAAACCCGCAGAGCAGCAGGTGGCGAGCTGTTGGGCACTAGCGACCCCACGGACCCTATCTCCCGGGAGTAGTCATGTTTCTCAACTCTGCCTCGCCTTTATTGGCCAGCTGGAGTGGAGATTCGCAAGAAGTTATAAACTATATGTGTGAAGAATTTCATCCAAATCCCTTCATCCGTTTTTGTGCTAATCTGGAACATTCGGACAAACAAACAAACGGACAAAAATTCTTAAAACTATAGTTTCGGCATCAGGTTCTGGGGACACCTCGTTGCAATTAATTTTCTTCAAAAACATTAAATGTACAGTTTTGACTTCGTTGTTTGTTAATTAGATGTAAGTATAGATATAGAAATAACTAGATTATAAATATCTATTGCTCAATTTAGTCTCTGCATCACCCAAAGGTTGACTGATATAAAATGCCTATGGCACTAAGGCCGTCCTGTACATTTGTGTACTTGAAGTTTTAATGCAAATAAACGTGGGTAACCCGTAGATCGAGTAGCGCTTGATGCCAACTACCGCCCGCGCACCGCGACCTTCACTCGTCGCTCTTATCACCACTATTCGTTTCACTGATATAAACGTGAGCATTTACGTTTTCCTATCGAATACTATTAGCAATTAATCCAAAGGGTAAGTACAGTCTCATAAGAACGTTTTCCTGTAGCTACAACGATTAAGATACCTGCCTTACTGCCCGACCTCACAAATCCATCCTGTATTATACAGTCGGTGGACTGAAATACGTATCCATCTTACGAAATAAACTCCTGTGTAGGATTTAATGATAGTTACTCAATCACAGAATGTAGGACAAAATGGAGAGAGAAGACGAGAAACACTAATCCTAATGTGGGACTTGAATTGAGACAAAACAGTAAGAGAGAGACTTATCGCAGCTCTTAGTTAGCGGGCCGCTGCGGGGAGCTGTCGCCAGGGTCGTTCGGACCACCACCATTATCTTCACACTCCTGCACTTTTCCCAATCTCTGACAAAAGTCACGCTTCTTCCATACACCTCCAGCCTTTCTCGAACCACTGAATATGTCACGTGAGCCACAGAATTAATGATAAGTATCAACATACTATGGGGATGTGCCTTTGTCTGTAAGGATGTATACAAGGGGAACACCCAAATACTCCGAAATATTTTATTCCGAATTTCGATGTTCCGATTTTCAAAAGTCCGAATTTCATAATACCTAAGAATCATAATGTCTATTATTAAAAATCACGAAATTTATTTTACCGAAAGTCATAAATGTGACTTGTTTGTTTTCCGATTTTCATATATTCGAAGAATCAAATGCTCAATGGGTTCTTGGTCCGAAAAACGACATTCCGATTTTCAATACTCCGAATTATTTCCGTTATCGTTACCGCACCTGAACTCAACGAACGCAATAGACGACGTAGGATGCAAGAGCGAGCGAAGGGCACCCCGAGGTTCGGTTTGGTTAGGTTACTTTAAACCCTTTACACAGAAATAGGGGCCCCGCGAAGCGGGGCTCCGTCGACATAAGATGCAAGAGCGAGCGAAGGGCACCCCGAGGTTTGGTTTGGTTAGGTTACTTTAAACCCTTTACACAGAAATAGGGGCCCCGCGAAGCGGGGCTCCGTCGACATAGGATGCAAGAACGAGCGAAGGGCACCCCGGGGTTCGGTTTGGTTAGGTTACTTTAAACCCTTTACTCAGAAATAAAGGCCCCGCGAAGCGGGGCTCCGTCGACATAGGATGCAAGAGCGAGCGAAGGGCACCCCGAGGTTCGGTTTGGTTAGGTCACTTTAAACCCTTTACACAGAAATAGAGGCTCTATTGTTGGTTTTGTGCCATCTATATTCTTAAAATTGGAAATATGTGTTAATTTGTCTTGCTATTCAATTTTACAAAGCGTTTTTATTTCGGAATTCTAATTGATCGGTATTTTAATAATCGGAATTCGTATTTTTGATGTTTCGAATTATCATTAAGTCGGACTTTTTGTTATTCGATCTATTGAAACTCGGTATTTTGAGAATAGTAATTATAAACGTTAGGGATATTGAAATTTCGGAATTATTAAAATAGGATGAATGATAAATCGGAGTTGTTATAAAAGGAATTTTGAACCATTCGGAATTATGAAAATCGGTATTTTGAAATTCGTATTTGTGACTTTCGGAATAAAGTTTTTCGTATTAATGTAGTGTACCCGTATACAAGGCTAAACCGTTTCCGTGAAGCAGGTGTTGCGATTCCGTTCAAGTCCATACACTTACAGGGACGGACAAACGAACTAGTTGCGACAAATCAACGCTAACGAGGCGCCATTAGCGAGCGCCACCCCTCACACGTTGAGACACGAGAAAAATAGTCGCTCTTAAATTTCGTCACAAAAAAAATACGACGCAATTAACACACAGTTTTATCAACGAAACAAGATTATCGTCATTAGTCGCGACTCGCGACAATCGACCTTAATTAGAAGTTCCCGCTGCACGTGAGACACGTCACACGCGACGCGACAAACGCACTCTTATGTCGTTCATACACACTTTTAGATGCATTTGCAAGTTTGTGAGTTACGATGTATGTATTTTGTATGTAGTACGATTGTACGAAACAATATGATGTGTACATAAATTTGGCGTTCATTAAATGCTAATTACATACCCCTAGTAGCGAAACCGGTGCAGTTAAGATAACGTATAAATATGTAGGTATGTATAATAATGCTCTCTCCGATTTTTTTTTTTGGTAGAAAAGGCCATCCGTCGTAACCTCGATTGAACCTTTTGGTATCCGTTTATCTGGCACAATTTTATTTATTTATTTAAGTATGCATACACAGATACACACGTCACGTTGCACTATAAAACTGATTTACATCCGTAACGTAACGTAATCACACATCAGTTCCAGTTGAAAACCAGCGTCACTGTGTAGTGTTTCTTTTTTAAGTCGGTTGTTTTTTTTGTCACTAGCTTAATTAGGCTTTCAGTTAACAGAAAAGCCTTTTTATACTTAATGGCGTCGTGCAACTGCGGCCTGAATGATGTTCACTCGTTCAACCAAACAGCGAGGCAAATGACTTGGATCAATAACGTTTAACTACTGGCCTAGCCACACCTAGCCCACACATTTAAATTATGTTCATTGTATCTTTGGTAAATTAAATATTACATAGCAAAAAAAAGCCGACTTCCAAAAAAACACTATAAAGTGAAAAATAACTTTAATTTCGGAAGTCGGGAAGTCGGTGTCTTTGGATCTGTATTTTAGTTTTTTGCCACCGACTTCCGAAATTAAAGTTATTTTTCACTTTGTAGTGTTTTTTTGGAAGTCGGTTTTTTTTTTTTTGTTAGAAAGTTTTTAAGTCGGTTGTTGTTTTCTGATATCTAACTATTGTTACTGTGCTAGCCCAAGACTACCTGTAGGTACTGAAACATTAGGCTGTGTGCTCACCTGCGACCGGCGACAGCTTGCGCATGACGCACCAGCGCGATTTCCACTGCGGACAACACAGAGCGTTACTTCATCGATCACAACGTACAGCAACTCTTAACTTAAAACATAATCTATATTCAAAATTGACCCGTTTAATTTGATCCCCTTATCGCGTGAGTTTGTACACACTACCATTCATATAAACACAAAAAAAAAACAAAAAAAAAATTCAAACATTCGAATTGAGAACCTCCTCCTTTTTTAGAAGTCGGTTAAAAATAATATTATTGCACTAAAAGTGTCGGTCAAAGGCGATCTAGAGCTGTGCTTGTTGAAAAGAAGGAACGCATTATATCTTTTAATGTCTTTTTACACCAGCAACAAAACACAACGCTGGCAGGCGCGGGTGTTCCACACAGTACGGTTTGCCAGCCATGACACCGGTCGCGAACACGGCTGAAAGTGCGCGCGCTTCCTAACTGCGTGCTTTGGCAAACTGTACGACATACTGACACACGATGCTCACCTTCTTTCCATCGCGGAACTTGACAGTTCCCTCGATGATGGTGTTATCGTCCGCCATGTCGCGCCGCTGCCGCGCCACACTCACGCCACAGTCGCGCCACAGTTGCGCCGCGCGCCACTCTAGTGCCGCACGCCACTCATAGCCGCACCGTCACTGATCACTGGGTCACATCACTACTACACATCATCTATTATCTGCAACAAACCAAAACAGCAATGTTAATAATAATATTAACAGACAGATACAAAGCCGAAACTTTATGTCCGGGATTCCCAAAGGTCAATTGCGAACTGGCAGGATGCACAAGTTGGCGCTCTTACGTTTAGTAATAATTATATGGGAAGGTTTATGAGTCAAACATGAAAGTATTTCCAAAAATGGAGTTTTAATTATTTTAATTAATTAAAGTGTCATTGTGCTGATTTACTACAAGAAACCAGTCAAGTGCGAGTCAGACTCGCGCATCAAGGGTTCCGTACAAATTTGTAGGTATGTAACTACAAATTTACGGTTTTCGGATTTTTTCCTTTACTTGTGCTACATGACATTGCTTCTTGCCAAATTTCATGATTCTAGGTCAACGGAAAGTACCCTATAGGTTTTGATTCCCTTGCAAGTGTCAAAATATGCGGCATAAACGGAACATAAACACCCGTGTCTTTTGATTGCGTTGACTTAGAAGTTTGATTTTTTTCACCGCTACAAGCGATTGCAGCCTTGAGTATATGATATTAATTTCAACTTGATAACTCCACGCGTTCTTTAGAAAAAGGGTCTTGACAGACGGACAACGAAATGATCTTAAACCTAAGGGTTCCGTTTTTTCTTTTGAGGAACAGAACCCTAAAAAATAGATTTTGTAATACTAGTAGGTACTAAATGTTAATGCTTGTTGTAGAAGTACTGTGTAAGTGTTCGTTGTATGTGCAGTAGCTCGCACGACAGTGGTGACACCGACCTAGAGCTGGCCTGGCGCACTCAGGCTCTGTCAATAGATTCAGAGACCCAAGTACTACCACAGACATATACTACAGAAAGTTATGAATGTAGGTGGTGATGGAGGAAATATGCAATATACACCGTACACGTACGCCCCTCACTGCAGGATACGTCATCACGGCTATCGGTGCGTCGCGGGCAAACGCGGGCACGTCGAGGGCGTGACGCGATACCGGCCGTTCACGTTCAGCACAGTCATGGCGCGGTATCAGACAGGCCGGTAATCTGTTACTCAACACCCGGCTATCAGCTGATTATTGCACAGCGCGACTGTAGGGAACAGTTCAATGCTCCAACATTAATGATACCTTTTCATGAACCATGGTCACGGTACAATGTGAACAGTAACGTTGCAGTAGTTGTTAGGGATGGAAGGGCAAACAGACCGCGGTCGCTCACGACTGCTCACAACACACGGGGTGCTGAATGGCGCGATACTATGGTTAAAAAACCGGTCAAGTGCGAGTCGGACTCGCGCATCGAGGGTTCCGTACAAATTTGTAGGTATGTAAATAGTTTATCACGGGAATTTACGGTTATCGGATTTTTTTCTTTACTTGTGCTACATGACCTTGTTTCTTGCCAAATTTCATGATTCTAGTACGGGAAGTAGCCTACACATTTTGATTCCCTTGAGAGTGTCGAAATATACGTTTTTTGCGGCATAAACGACCATATCTTTTTTTAGTTAACTTAGAAGTTTGATTTTTTCACAGCTTCAAGGGACCGCAGACCGGAGTATATGGTTTTAATTTCAACTCGATACCTCCACGCGTTCCCTAGATAAAGGGTCTTGACAGGCAGACAGACGGACAACAAAGTGATCGTATAAGGGTTCCGTTTTTCCTTCTGAGGTACGGAACCTTAAAAATGAAAAATAATCTTTGTTTTCCTATCGTAATCATTTGAACATCAAATAAAGAAAGTTATTGGGTCCCAAGTTGAGTGATCAAATCAAATCATTTATTTGCATAACACAGGTTCGAAGGATGTTACAAAAGGTTCTTATGGTACACTGTATTATAACCATTTGAGGTGAGCAAATATATTCGGAACATTATGACACAATTATTGTCATTAATTTATCTAAAATATATGTATATGTTCAGTGACAATGTAATTTAATAAGATAAATTAATAAGAATAATTGTGTCATAATGTTCCTAATATATTTGCACACCTCACATGGTTATAATACAGTGTACCATACAGTGGCGAAGGTACCATACAACTCGATTCCTACCGGCTTCCCTTCGAAAATTCAGAACATAACCACACTATAGTCAATTCATATTTTTTTTTTTGGCATTGTTTTTTGCTCCGGCTTACCTCTGTCATAAATTCACCCTTCGCCACTGGTACCATTAAGAACCTTTTGTAACATCCTCCAAACCTGCGTTATGCAATTAAATCAATTATAACAGTAATGTCAAGCTAATTAATAATGTCATAGTAATTGCAATCCTTTATTCAATTAAATACATCACACTAATATTATAAAGGCGAAAGTTTGTGAGTGTGTGTGTTTATATGTTTGTTACTTCTTCACGCTTAAACGGCTGGACCAATTTTGATGAAATTTGGTATAGAGATAGCTTGAGTCCCGAAAAAGGACATAGGATACTTTTTATCCCGATATTCCCAGGGGATCGAGACTTATGCGGGTGGATCCGCGGGGCGCAGCTATAAGTAATTAATAAAATAGTTTCGAAGATTGTTGGTCCGTTTGTCTGTTTGTTTGGATGTATTTTCCGGATTGACGCAAAAACAGCTGAAAGAATTTGTAGGAAATTTGGCACACAAATACTTTATAACCTGGATTAACCGGTCAAGCGGCGCGGTTCGCCGATCGGCGACGAAACAATAGAAAATCAATTGTGTCTCATAAGCGGAGCTTGACAGATTAATATACACTTGGGAGCAAATAAATCGAGCCACTTGCTTTTTTTTCACGTATAATGGTTATTATTTTTGGTATTATGGAACGTATCAATTCGAAACATATATCGCCTAAGAGCTTATTTAATAACCTTTACAATGAGGGTAAATTATTGAATGATAATCTTATTTAATTATAAATTATTGGCTCTGAAAGAAAAACGGTAATTTTGATAGAAAATTGTAGGGTTAAAACAGTCCAGAAAATCTATCGAAATCAGGGCGCGGGGGGGTAATACAAGAAATTATGAATAAGTTTATACCATAATTTTGTTTTTTTCTGGACTTTTTTAACCCTACAATTTTCTATCAAAATTACCGTTTTTCTTTCAGAGCCAATAATTTATCATTAAATAAGGTTTATCATTCACTAATTTACCCTCATTGTAAAGGTTATTAAATAAGCTCTTAGGCGATATATGTTTCGGATTGATACGTTCCATAATAACAAAAATAATAACCATTATACATGAAAAAGGAAGTGGCTCGATTTATTTGCTCCCAAGTGTAATTATAGGGTACTACTCTTAAACCCGATAGTCCCGGGGATTTTTTCCGACATCCACGCGGACGAAGCCGCGGGCAAAAGCTAGTATTAATTATATTTTTAAATATTAGAATATAAAAACATTTAAAAATATAAAAAATAGTAGAGCCCACTGGTATCGGGAACAGAGTCCAAGCTACCGGCGGTCAGGGCTCCAGAGAGAGTACTGTTTTCTGAATCAAGCTCTTGATCCAGCTGCCCAACGAGAGCCTCCTCAGGTGTTGGTCGAGGCTCTTGGCTATCAATCCATTGGCTGTAACGACTATCGGCACAATGATTGCTGAGTCAATATCCCACATGTCGACAACCTCGCGAGCCAAGTCAAGATACTTGATTTGTTTATCTTTCTCAGCTTTCACGAGGTTCTCATCATGCGGGACGATTATGACAACAATCATTGCGCGCCGCTCTAATCGATCCATCACCACTATATCAGGCTTATTGGCAACAATAGTCCTGTCAGTGATGATGGGTCGATCCCAGTACAATGTGATATTTCAAACACATACCTATAGTATTAGTACATACCTATAGTACGGAACCTCCGATTCCACAAGGTTGTATTTCAAAGCAAGCTGCTGATGGATTATCCTGGCTGCAAGGTTGTGTCTATGCAAGTACTCTCCGTTAGCTAGACGAGAACACCCGGAGATAATATGCCTGATTGATTCTCCCGGCCGGTGGCATTCCAGACAGATGTCAACCGTGCCGTCTTTCACTAATTGTAATTATTATTGAATTAATTGTACAAATATTTGCTATAATTACAATACAATATATTTATCTTCGAAGTAGTATTTTACATTATAATAACACTTTTTAATTAGGAATGTGTACAATTTCTTCTTAAATAGATGAGTCGGTAACTTTTTAATATCATCGGGCAATTTATTTATAAATCAGTGATGCTATAGAAATAATACTTTTATTGAGTAATGCCGTTTTCCCATACGGTATTTCTACGTCTAACCTTTTCTTGTCACGTAATTGTCTATAAAAGCTTTTAGAAGCAGTCTTATAATAGCTTGGATTCGATTTTACTAAAATATTTAATTCGTATATGTACAAGGAAGGTAATGTTAGAATTTTTTTTATAAAGTAATGTTGACAGCTTGTAGTACTATCTAGATGGCACATTGCTCTGATGCGATTCTTTTGGGCTTTGAAAACAAATTCCTTGTCTGCTGAGTTGCCCCAGAATATTATTACACCACTAGCTTCTGCCCGCGACTTCGTCCGCGTGAAATTTCACCCTCCCTCCATTCACTCTCTTAGGGTTGGAATTTCGAAAAACACTTTCTTAGTGGATACCTAGTCTTCACAAAGAACACACCCCCCACGTAACCTACGGCAAACTTATTATTTGCGGTTGGTACAGTAATCAGGTCTAGGGATCGAACCGCAAAATTAAGTTTGTTTTTTATTGTATATACTTTTCCAGGATAAAAAGTACCCAGTGTGGTGCCCAGGATATTAAAGAATAATTATACCAAGTTTCATCGTAATCGACCGGTAGTTTTTGCGTGATGCCTGAACAAACAGACAGACAAAAATTTTTTTAATCACATTTTTGTGTTCGGTGTCGGTCTAGTAACACCCCCTACCATTTATTTTTTTTTGATATTTTCAATGTACAGAATTTTCACTTCTACAGATTTATTATAAGTATAGATATAGATATATAGATCTTAATATGCAACAAGTCCGTGTTATTAAAACGGCTTCTTTGTTGACAATTTCGGACAGTTTGTAGAGAGCGAATGAGGATTTATTGATTCTTTTACAGAGACTATCTACATGTGTTTTCCATGACAAATTGTAATCTATATCAATTCCTAGAAATTTTGTATTTGTTACAGAATGTACTCTCTGTCCATCGTAATTGACGTTAATATTTTTAGGTTGATTCTTTGACGAAAGTGCATTATTTTTGTTTTGTTCATATTTATTTTAAGGTTATTGTTTATTGTTGATTTTTAATTTTGACTTAATGTTTGATTGATTTCATCTTCATAATCATTTGGTTTGTCACATTTTATTATTACTGTGCTATCGTCTGCAAATAGTACCATTGGATGCTTGATGTGTCTAAGGAGATTATTAATGTATGCCAGGAAGAATAAGGGACCCTTTTAGTGCGAGCGAGTAAAGACTTTAATGACTTATGCAAGCAGTTCTCTTTTGACTTATTTTCAACGAAAGGCTCAAGCGTACGCAATAGGCTGAACCTTGATTTCTTTAAAATTAATTATTAAGTGTTAATAGTTCTGGTAGGTACTTATTTTAATTAATTATATTGTAGTTTATCCCTCATGTTTGGCGATACCGTTTTGATGACTGGTGCGCTTATGTTATTGTTAATTTGTCGTGTACAAGATCTCTTTCTGTATTATTGTTTAGCTAGCCGTGAAAACCTATAATTGGCTTCATGTTTCTTATTCCAGTGTATTTATTGTATTTATGTAAAGCTGTTGGTTTTCCATGTGATAAATAAATAAATAAATAAAAATTATATTGCTAAGACTTACGTGGCTGAACTAGGTAATCCTGTGTTTCAGGCGAGAAGAGCTAAAATTAATAAATATTCAACACAACAATAGACAAATAATTATTTATTAACCCTTAGTTTCTAAATTTGATAAATATATAACGTAGGTGAAATTTGTATACCTATACTTACTTTAACACAGTTAGTAAATTTTCTGTTTCTTCATAAGACATACCTACTTTGGATCCTTGAGGATTTTCTTACCATTTGTATAGTTCACAGAATAAATGTTTGCTTTCGAGTTTAGTCTATTATATAGGAGAGTTCCGAGGTACAGGTAAAAATTGGATGTAAAAGCATGTTTTGTTGAAATTTGTGGACAAACCATATCTTTAAGTCTTTTATTAGTAGGTATATCTAGCGCTGCAGGGTAGAGCTTTGTGATGTTTTAATACAATGCCCATAATAAATAGCTGTCGAACTGTTAATACTTCACAAGATTTGTACAGGAGGTTAGTAGGAAAAAGGAAAGGGCGGAAAGTAGACACTTTCAGAATCGCCCTCTGAGCTCTCTCGATGGTTAGTAACATTGTTTTACCCGCTCCATCCCATGTTACCACAGGGGGTGGAGAGGGTAAAACAATGTTACTAACCATCATACTGTATTACCATACAGTACGTTAAAATCGATTGACACAGAGCAAAGTAAACTTGTCTAACTATGTTTGGGTCAGCAATACACGTAACTTTTTAAAAACAAATATCAACTTGCGAATTCTATTATTTAAAACTTCTATAATATATTACTTATGTTGTTTAAACGAAAGTGTTTCATCTATTATAACACCAAGGTATTTTGTTGTATTTGCCATTTTAATTTAAAGATGAACACATTGGTTATTTGTGGGAATTGTGCAATAATGAGCATATAATGGCGATAACTTACATGTGTGACAGTGTGGCAGCCAAGTTCGGAAGCAATGAACTGCATCGAAGGTCTGATCTAAGCTTGCCGAGGACGCGGACGGTCCGTAGATGAAAGACCATCCATTACAATCAGACACTCTTTTGTGCCTTGAAAAGCACGTTAAACCGTTGGTCCCGGCTGCCATTTATAGATACCAGTAGTTATGGGTAGTCAGAAACCGATAGGTATGACAACCTGTCTTACCAAGGGGTATCTTGCTACCCAGTAACTGGGTTGCGGATATCAGGTAATTACTGCCGTGAACTACTGGTATTCAGCTGCATCCGGTTAGACTGGAAGCCGACCCCAACATAGTTGGACAAAGCCTAGGCAGATGTTGATGACTTTAAGATTTTACTTGTTTTTAGTATGGTATCTGTAGCGTGTAGATATTATTGTTTTATATCGTATTATTTTTTGCGTAATAAAAGTTAATTTCACTGTAGGTATAAAGGCGTGTTATTTTTTTTTTTTTTTTTTTTTTTTTTTTTTTTTTTTTTTTTTTTTTTTTTTTTGCTGAATGGGCCCGCTCTTGACCTCGATCACGCCTGATGGAAAGCGTTGGATGAGGTCTATGATCGAACGAGCGTGCCCAGAAGATGCCTAAGGCACTGGAACTCCCACGCATCGACGAAACACAGCAGGCTGCTTGACGCCGAACTCCGGTGGGAGGGTGGTCGCAAACCAGGCGGGCGTTAGCCCTACCACCGCAAGGGAAGAATTGGCCAGTCAAATAAGATGTTGGGTGTGACTGCCCAGGATGCGCCGAGCGCTCGGTTCAGTTGAGTAACTGGTGGAACAAACTGCGCTACACGGGGAGGCTTCTTCATGCATCCCAAAGTTATTTCTTAGGCTGCGCCAGGTGCAGCTGCCTAGCTGTTATTAAGCATGTAGACGTTTTGCAGACGCGTCGTAATGCTCCATTGATGAGTCGTAGATGTTACGTGGACGAGGACTCCCTCCCGTAGCGCATCACTTGGAGGCATGTTCTCACTGTTGTTGATAGAAGCACCTACGGGTAGCTTACTGACGCGTTCGCCCAAGTTTCGTGGGGCTCAGTGATCGCTAATTATCAGTGGAATAGAATAGAATACTCTTTATGTCCTGTTGTTTTGTTGTTGTTTCTTTGTGTTTGTTTATGATTTTTTTTTCTTCAGTGGAGTGTATTAACTTCAGCTCGGCGGCAGTGGCGTCATTATCACGCAGTGGCGTGCACGCGTCACGCTTGGCCGTGACCGTGACGTCACGCGCCACACGCGATCTGCGCGCGCTCGAGTCACGCGCCGCACACGAATCACACACACCACACACATAACTCTTGGATCTATATCAACATAATTATAAAGTATCTATATAATATATAAAATTCAAAGTCCTGACTGACTGATATATCAATACACAGCCTAAGCCGCTGGTCCTAGAGACATGAAATTAGGAGGGTGTATACTTTGTGAAGAGTAGGTATCCACTAAGAAAGGGTTTTTCGAAATTCCACCCCTAAGAGGGTGAACGGGGGGAGGGCGAAATTTCACGCGGACGAAGTCGCGGGCAGAAGCTAGATACAGCTGAAGAGTTTGAACGCGCTAATCTCTGGAACTACCAGTCGAATTTGAAAAATCGTTTTATTTGTTAATCCTTATTTCTTGCAGATTGCAGCTCATTTTACACGTGCAGTCTGTGTGTAGATTACACTCAAAAACCGTACACCACCCGCCCGGGTGTTGATGGGGCTGTCCCGCTTCTGTAGCGCATCAGGGATGTTTGCTGAAGCTCGTGTCGATTGCTTTTACGCTACGATGCGAAAAAGATGCGCCTCCTTGGTGCACCGGGTGCGCGCCAGCTCCAACTCCAAGAAATGTAAATATCTACCTTTTCTTGAAGCGCTTCGTCGTTTTTTTTTTTTGAGCCCTTATAACTTTGGGTTGGATTATACCAGATAAACAAAATTCTCGGGATATGATCCCAATATAATTTTTGACAGGCCTGATGGTCTAGTGGTTAGTGACCCTGACTGCTATGCCGGAGGTCGTGGGTTCGATTCCCACCCAGGACAAATGTTTGTGTGATGAGCACGATCATTTGTTCTGTGTCTGGGTGTAATTTATCTATAGTATGTATCGTATGTATTTAGAAATATATAAGTATGTTTATCAGTTGTCTAGTACCCATAACACAAGCTCTGCTTAGCTTGGGACTAGATGGCGTTGTGTGATAGTTGTGGAATATTATAATATTATTATTTATTATTATTAATAGTAAACTTATTAAGCATATAAAGTTTCAATTGCATAGCTCTTATACCTACTTTAGATTTTATTAATATCTAAAAAACCCCGATTTAGACCCTGACTCACTCACTGATGATCATCAATATTCTAAGGGTACTTCCTGAGGTGCGGGATTGTCCGAAAGGGTTACCGCTACCCCGGAACATAAAGGGCTAAGGAAGGAACACGGATGGGTTTTAGTCAGTAAGAGTCTGACACTCCCTTCCGCTCCACCCAGAGCGGGAGGGGTCATTTGATGATTTCCCATCCATAAAGAAAAAGGTGCTTCCTGAAGTCCTAGAAAGCTGAAATTTGGTATGTAAGCTAGTATTAGTACAGAAACAACAAAAAAAAATCTATAACTTGGAACTGTTACCCCCCAACCCCTTAAACTAGGGGATGGAAGTTTGTATGAGACTTCCGCAAATTTTGATGCTAGAGGTCTGAAAATAGGGACTCCTTGTTATAAATAATAAAATACATATTTCAGGATTTTTAGTAAATCATCCCCCACCCTTTAAATTAGGGGATGGAAGTTTGTATGGATTTTCCCATACAAATTTAATTTCATGCTAGAGATCTGAAAATTATACAAGTACATAGATTTCTTATTACAAATAAAAAATACATGTTTCAGGTTTTAAAAAAAAAAATCATCTTCAACTTACAAAAAGAAGTGAAATCCCACCAAAAACATTTTCATGTAAAATGTTGCCAAGACGAAACCATATGGCTCGCACTGTCAAAAAGATCTCATGTAGAGCCAAGCTTTTAACTCTACACGCCCTAACTCTACAAGCCCTAACTACACAAATTCTACACATTTGTCAAAATATGTAGCTTAGGTAGTCTGTACTACCTACATACCACTATCGTACTGTCGCATTCTAGTAATCTATTATATCTAGAGGTCATCGACCCCTCCACTAGAGAGTTCGTGAAGGACGTATGTTATTATGCGAAGGATCCTCCACCTGACACAACGAGTCCACCGCGTGCCCACTGACTGACACTGTACAGCAGGAACTCTTTGCAACTCTCTATTCAATATTGTCACTGGCTTAGTGGCCGACACAATATTCTTAGAACACGTCACTAGCGTGTTTTGTATCACTGAAGTGATGAGCCCTGTTCTTTGTCTAAGGATGAGCCCTAAGGCCACACGGAGCGGCGCAGCGCCACCTGCCGCGGTGGCGTTGTTGAGTACTAACAACAAACAAGCTATGATGCCCTGGCTTGCTCACTATATGTATGTCTTCGTGATTATAAGTCGTTTAGTGTGACATAAGATTCTTCACGATATTTTTTTTATTTTCCATCTGTCAAAGGTAGCCTGGGTGTCTACTCCGAAGTTTATGGTATCGGCCGAATGTTCGGTCATTTCCTACTTTCATTCTATTTGGTTCGATAAGTTCGGATCCTGTGTAAAAATCACACTTCACACTAATATTATAAAGGCGAAAGTTTGTGAGTGTGTGTGTTTATATGTTTGTTACTTCTTCACGCCTAAACCACTGAACCGATTTAGATGAAATTTGGTATAGAGATAGTTTGAGTCCCGGAAAAGGACATAGGATAGTTTTTATCCCGATATTCCTACATTCGACATTTACGCGGGTGAAACCGCGGGGCGCAGCTAGTATTGTATAAAGATAAATTCATAAGATACAACATAAACCTTAAAAAATGTAGGTTGGTACATTTTCCTTACACAAATCTTTTTATATCTTCCGAATGCTGCGTGGTCAGATTTATATCAATCCAATTGGAATATAAATTTTATACATAACTCTATCATTTGAGGCCAAATTTATTTCAATATCTACATATGTGATCTAAATAGACATTACTTAGAGCCCGTTGATCATATCCAGCAATGATAATGGGAGAAAATCGATGTTAGGAGGGCGCTGAGTCGATCTGGTAATAATAATAATATGGTATGTTATGATTATGACATTAGTACTAGCTGTCCCGGCGGACTTCGTACCGCCTCAGAGTTAAATAATGTGACAAAGTTCAGTAGACACGTGGCGCCATCTGTTTTCATAATAACGTTATTGTTGTTGATTTCCTCGGGAACACCAATTTTTTTCGGGATGTAAGGTACGATATGTCCGTTTTTGTACACCTGACAACGTATATGCAAAATTTCAGGATGATCGGTTCAGTGGTTTTAGGCGTGAAAGGTAACATACAGACAGACAGACAGAGTTACTTTCGAATTTATAATATTATAGTATGGAAGTATGGATACTAGCTGCGCCCCGCGGTTTCACCCGCATAAGTGTCGATCCCGTGAGAATATCGGGATAAAAACTATCATATCTAAGGCCTTCCCCGGGACTCAAACTATCTCTATACCAAATTTCATCTAAATCGGTTCAGTGGTTTAGACGTGAAAAGGTAACATACAGACGAACAAACAGAGTTACTTTCGAATTTATAATATTAGTATGGATAGAATATAGTATAGTATGGATAGTTAGGATTAGGATAGGATGTACTTAATACTTATGCCTGCAGTAAAAGCTGATGGTAAGGAGCTGCGAGCTTACTATTGCCGAGAAACTACGAAAGATTGACCGGATTGTAAGTTTGTGTTTTTGTAAGAGAAATTCTAATACCTTTATCGGGTCATACTGATCTCTGAGAGCATTGGGATGAAGCAGCTCTTCTCCGGCCAAGGAACCGCCGCTTCACGCCGACGGTCCTGGCTGTGCAGCACGTCACCTGACCTGTGAGTCCTGTGACACTGTCGCACTCGCGAGTCATCTTACTGAAAGTATTCTTCACGACATGAACATTTCAACTTCTTACAGTTTCAATAATTTTTTCAAGTAATTTTATACCTAATTTACTGATTACTTACGTAGTATTTCAGTTGTTGATAAGCGCACCTCTACTAAGTACAAGCTTCATTTTTAACCGACTTTAAAAAAGGAGGTTCTGTATTCGACCCGTATGTATGTATGTATGTTTGTATGTCCGCGATTATCTCAAAAACTACTGAACCGATTTTGATAATTCTTTCATTAGTGTGATCTACATACTTTCAGGAAGGTTTTAGTATATAATACATTAGGTAATTATTCTTATGTACGAAGTTATATGCATAAATGTACTGCATCTCCGGCGTTTCTATGCGAATTTTGATGATTCTTCGAGTTGTGTCTTCAATTCTTCAATGCCCTAGTGTTAATTGAATTTATGTGGGGTAGGTACAACTAAAAAGTGAAAAATAAAATTTTTTTCCAAAAAAAAAACAACCGACTTCAAAAAAAAACACTACAAAGTGAAAAATAACTTTAATTTCGGAAGTCGGTGTCAAAAAACGAAAATGCGGAACCAAAGACACCGACTTCCGAAATTAAAGTTATTTTTCACTTTGTAGTGTTTTTTTTTTTAAGTCGGTTGTTTTTTTCAAATCATCGTATACAGAATTAATACAAAGTAGTTATTAGAATCACGTTTACACGTATATTTTTTTTTAAATAAGCTGTCTACCTTATTCAACATTTCGTACCTATCTACCCCTGAGAAGAAGTGCCGAAACAAACTCAGATGTCAAAGTTTCTTTTAAAGTCCAGACATATTCTTGATCAGAACACGTGAAGACCATGTAGATGAGTGTTTGAAATGGCCTTTTTAGGAAAGAACCACACAGATTCAGCTCCACTCAAATCAATCGTATAGCTCAACTCAGAACTTAAGGGGCTCAACGACTCGGTGAACAAAGTAGGCCGCATAAAGTAAACTAGACGAAGTGCTCACATTCACAATAATTAAAGATATGTAAGTAATGTGTACTTTACGAAATAATTATTCATGTCATTTTGCGTATAATATTCATCAATGTAAATGTGCACTTAAAACGGCACTTAATGATGATTTTGCATAATAACTCAAATGTCAAGTTTTATCACAAGGCTTAGCAAAGCGAGCAACTCAGTCCCAAGCTTTTTATGAGCTTTGTTAAATACTTAGAAAATCAAAAATATATCGTTTAATTTTACTTATCATATTCTGGCTAAACTACACCAGCCAATGAGTAAGAGTTTACTCAAACAAAGCACTTAATACCCAACTAAATAAATATATTGTGCTATTTAGCCCGCCAACAACCGCGAATGAGTAGTCCCACGGTGGGCGCCACTAACTGGAAAAGCGCGGGCTTGTGAACGCTACGGCCGCCGCGCCGGTCGTGTTCTCTAACACATTGCCAATATTTACCACAACATTTGTTTTGATGTACTTTTAACACCCATGAGATATTTAATAACAAGCAACATCCAAATGGGATTTTAAATATTAATGTAGGTATTACCTGTCACAAATATGCCTCTGAATTATCCGATTGTTCTTAAAGTCACTATCACGTAACGACGTCACGGGCGCACACTATCACTATAACAAAGGTGCACTTCTTCCAATGAGCTGGACTCAAGCTCGCATATCGCACTGCTAGGTACCGGCACACGGTCACGCGACACTAAACAAGTTCGCGCGAAAGTTTGTCGGCGGCGAGACGCGGAGTGTCGGGAGGCGGCGCCGGGCGCGCGAGCTGCGAGGGCGGACGCTCGCCACTGCCGGAGTGCGCCCTCACCCCGCCGGGCCGCGCCGGCTCCGGGGCCCGGGGGGAGCCGCCCGGCCGACAGCTCGCCCGGACCGACAGTCTTCGGGGAAATTTTGACGAATGACATTTTCGTAATGTTTCACTTTGAGAGGAGCGGCGCGCCTTCGTGAGGGGCTATGCACTCCGCTAATTGCGCTTTTAATGAATACTGATGCGTCGCGGGCGTGCGCGGGTTGCGGTACCCGGGCGACGGGGGAGGGAGACCGCGGGGTCTGCCGTAATGAGCGACGAGCAATTTGTGTAATTGGCAAAGTTTGTGTACTTTTCGGCAGTCGTCGATCGCGGCTTTTATTTGATTCTATTCAGTTGCACACCGTCCCCGCACTTGCGTACTACTCGCACCACAAGCAGGGCGCTGGTGACTTCTTTTCTGTCTTGCAGTTCCTCGCAAACCATGGATTCCTTTGACATCGTCGTTTTTATTCTGAGTCAGTGGGGCCCATAGCCCACCATATCATCTTATCCTGGATAGCACGACTACCCCTCCCCACCCTCGCCCCTCCCTTCCTGGCCCCGCCGCCTCGCGCTGCATTGTTTGATTCGTTAGTTTATTTGTTGCGCTACGTTGATGTATCGCCGAGCAGCATTCTTGTGCAACACTGCTACACTGTTCGTGTGGCGTTGATAGATCGAACTGACTGGCCTCCACCCCATTATAACTAAAGGAACTTTTAACCAAAAGTCATTGGTCATTGAAAAGTAATCTGAAACAGTTTCGCATAAATCGTGAGAAATACGGCTCACAGATTTTCTTTTCGTGCACTCGAAGCCGCCAGACAGCCTTAAAATAATAAAACAATATAAAACTGAATATTTTTGTATCAATCAATCTGCCTAGCCTTTTCCCAAGTATGTTGGGGCTGCTTCCGGTCTAATCGGAGGTGATGCCCTATCTCCCCAAGTTCCAAGTTCCCCAAAGCTTTTTTTTATTACCTAAAAGTTGTTCGATTCTGTCTTGACCGACTTTGTGAATGGTACAATCGCAAAATCAATGCTTACGTAGTACGTATTGTGTAATGTTATGTGTTATTGTGTGTACTTGAGAGAACCAATAGTTACTTAATTTACGCTTATAGTTAATATAAGTTCCACTTAATTCATTATATAATTAATATTAACATTACGCAATATTGATAACTGATAGATAACAAACGACGTTGTTCTATACTTACTTACCAAATAGGTACTCATCAATAGAGGTGTGAATGAGTGCGAATGAGAGGGAGATCATCAAAACATATTTTTACTGAACATACAAGCTGTGATTGCTAGAGATGGTTTAGTTTCAGTGTGTGTTGCAAATACATCTCATATCCAGAAGCACTGTTATATCATTTTATTATTTAATTTTACAGTAAAAATGGAAATAATAGTCTACATGATGTGTTTACTTACAATTTTCCTGATCTAAAGAATTGCTTGCCGGATGCATACCTACACGTCCAACACAGGCTAAGTTCTTCCCTTCTACTACATTTTTCCCTAGAACAGCCTGGATACATTCCTAACACACCCTGGAACTGACTCGAAAACAAATAGCACAAATAAGGTAAATTTTTGACTAGGTACTGATTTTATTTTATTCTTACACTTTTGGACACGTCAGTACGAGAATTGGTCAAGTATGAACTTTAAAATATACAAATAATTTAATTTTATATTTTGGGAAAGTTGGTAATGAATTTATGAAAAATAATTTTGGGGAACTTGGAACTTGGGGAGATAGGGCATCACCCCTTAATCGGATGCAACGGACTTGTAGGTACCTACTTAGAAAATATCATATTATATTTAATTATATAATCCCACGAGACAAATGAAAAAATATGTAAGCTGATGTAAGTGATGTTATTTCAAGCCAAGCATCTGTCAACACTGATGCAAGTTACTTGCACCACTGTAGGTCGTTGCGATCCCTATGACACGAGCGCAAGTGCTCCTGACCCCAGTATGCGCGCGGCGACGTAGGCTTGCTAAGTTGTAACCTCCTAATCACTGGCCAATCGGAGCTATAGGGTATCCATGATTGTATGAAAAATCCTTATGCGAAAAGTTTCAAAAAGTTAAGGACAGTCTTCTAAGACCGTTTTCTTGTAGCGATCACGGTTTAGGTACCTGCCCATATTGCCCCATCTCAAAAATCTATCCTGTATAATCATACAGGATAGATCTTAATCATCACTCTATACCTATAAGGAGCTAAGTAGTCGATCGACTACTTAGCTCCTGTGATGACTACTCATTTAAAAGGTTAAATCTATATGCATACATATATACAACATTATTTTTAGTATATGCGAAACCCGAAACACGTGTCTAGTATTTTTATGTAAAGAATCTATGTACAAAATTTCAAAACTGTATCATGAATAATCACAAAGTTATAAGCTTGTTATGTTACCTGTTTGTCCGTACGAAATCATGCTCACCCGCGCACTGCGTGCCTAAACGTACCGCGCGGCGATTGTATTGTAATTAACGGGTGATAACATTTTCCATCACACTTGCAGGCTTTGGACTGTCGTAATGGTCAAGTGTAGGTAGTTATTATAATGTACAGCGGGTTATAGCAATTAGCTGACCCCCCTAAAAATTACTCGATTTTGCACCCTCCTCTCATAACATTAAAGGTTATTCAATATGTATGAGTTAATCGGACTAACACTACTCGATGAACAGAAACAATAAATAATTTTGATACGCAAATTTGAGCTTTAAGATGTTGGTGTTAGGTCATTTACTATGTATATTTCAACTATCTTACTCAAGTTAATCTGGTGTCGTGGTTCATGCGTAAGGCTGAGACGTGCAAGATGCGAGTTCAAATCTAGTCTCATGTTTAATTTTGTTTTCAATATATAAATTGTTCGTTAAGTATTTCTTGCATTATTGTAAAGAACAAGCATATCAATTAAGTTGATAAACGATAAACGTTTCACCTTTTTCAATAAGTGGGTAGTTCGACGTCAATATGCGTATTCAACAAAAACTGCTATTGAAATGATTTTAGGAATATGGGGTAGAAGAATAAATTGAACAAGACATTCTATGCACAAATAGCAGTGAATACGCACGAACATTTTTATATTGCCTTACTAAGTTGCGAAAATCCACGCCTTTTTATTAATTATTATTATCGGTTTTGATACTTTAATCGTCATATGTCTCAGTTGAGTGATTATATAAAATACAAAATATTGTATTTGCATAAGGAGAATGTTGGTATTAAAGCGATTGCTAGGAAACTTAATATAGCGGTAAGTGAATTCTTTTTTATACTTCCTTAATTCGTTAGTTGGCTTAAAAACGTGAGTATAGAATAATAGAAAATTAACTGTTTCATTATGAGATCATTTATAGGTCTAATGTGGTTTATCTAAAGGTATTTTTGCAAACTTATTCGAAAAATTATGATTACCGGGTTATTAAAATTATGCTTATTGTGTTGTTTCAGAGAAATACAGTCAGACTGTGGCTAAGACGTTTTGAAGAGACAGGGAATATTCAAAAGGATCGTCCTGAACCAAAACCTGCAATGTTACTCCTGTGTCAGAACATCATCAAGCAATTGTTAGAAGGCATACTGAACACCCATTTTTGCCTACTCAATGCAGTATAATGTTTCTGTTCAGACGGTCAGAAAACATTTGCATGTTGCTGGATTGAAACAATACAAGCCAGCACGTAAAATTTAACTGACTGCTGCACATCGCCAAGCAAGGGTCCGCTTTGCCCAAGAATATCTCAATTTTAATTGGGAAGATTATGTTGTCATATTTACCGTCGAGAAGTCTTTGTCAAAACCTTATTTATAACTAAACATAACTACATACTTACAAAACAAATTGATATATAGTATACCTAGTAGGTAAAACATCAACGTATAATGCTATTTTATTTAGTTCAACGATATTTAATGTGGTGATGTTATTGTTATGAAATAGAAATACATACCTATATATTTTTAAATATTATAACATGTTGATTCACTACATTAAACTCTGTGAAGTATGTAACAACGTTATTAGTAACTGTTATATCATTTACGTTATTCTTATAATAATTTTTTTTATAAAATAAAATCGTTTTTACCATCATTATCGTTTTTTTATTTTCGTTCAGCTTTTTTTTTTTGTTGCTAAAGTTATAATTTATTATTTATAACTTAAAAAAAATATTATAAAACAAAATGCGCAGCAGAAAATATGTTGGTTTCGAACTCGCAACCACGCTCTTGTCAGCTCACTGCAGCTACCACTAGACCACACGAACATGGTGATTTTCGTTGAAATTAGCAATAATATATTACAAGTTAGAACAATATTCAAGATCATACCTACCTTAACACTGCGTGTTAAATATCAAATTCGAATAACTGTTTTATTAATCGTAGACGTTGAACTGTTCTAGTTCGATAAGCTTACTGCTAATAAGCAGAAGGTTCAAATTCGTTTAATTTTTAAGGGGTCAGCTAATTGCTATAACAGACTGTACTTTATTCGTAAATAAATGCAGCCGTAAGCTACGAATAAGTAATTACTTATTCGTAAGCCGTAAGTGATACAATGTAGTCAATGCGATTTGTTGCACCTTAAGTCAACCACTTAAAGTTCAAAGTGGATGAAAAGTGTTAAACATCGCATTACTTAACCACAGCAGGCTGTAGGTACAAATAATAACTTTCTACAATTAACCATCTTGGCGTGTTTAAAAATGTTAATCATCACGGCAAAGCATTGTGTTCCACGATACTCTGATTGCTCCTCGTACCGCCGCACTGCCAAGGATACGTTATCACTGTTATCGTTGTTTCTGTGTACTGGACGTTTGTGTATGAGAAAGTCATGGTTACACGACACTTTTTACATACGATAGGTAAGTACACGATCAACCGAAACACAACTGTAAGGCCCGCGGCGGCCGCGCGCTCGCGATTATGCAGTTGGACCCACGCGACACGTGCGCGCCAACCTGTAGTACCCGGGCGACTGAGGTTGCTGCACCCCCGCCCCGGTCGCCCCGCTCGCTGTGCGCCTGCGCCGCGCCATTGTGCGCGTATGGTAGATAACTACCTACTTAGTCGCTCCTCGGGGTGTCCAAGTTTTAACCTTTTTTAAATATTTTTGGGCCAAAATATAACATGGGGTAAAAATTATTGGAATCGATTCAGTTACTTATTCTGAACAAACTATATTCAGGTTTCGCATATACTAAAAATAATGTTGTATACTTTCAGATTGGTCTCATAGAAATTTCATCAAAATCGGTTTAGTAGTTTGGATTTTAAACCAAAATTACTGGTAAAAATGAAAGTAATCTGAATTGTGTCGTTTGCTTTCCTATGGCTTTTCAATGGTTGCTTAGTAGAATTGTCATGGGATGCATTGTGGCTATAAGTGCCGTATCTTTACATATTAACCGACTTCAAAAAGGAGGAGATTCTCGATTTGACTGTTTTTTTTTTGTATCTATGTTACGTGATATCTCCGGCAATTGTAAATCAATTTCGTTTTAATTGATAGGGTATGCCTTAGGGGTGGTCCCATATAAATTTTTAATTGATAGGGTATGCCTTAGGGGTGGTCCCATATAAATTTTTAATTGATAGGGTATGCCTTAGGGGTGGTCCCATATAAATTTTTAATTGATAGGGTATGCCTTAGGGGTGGTCCCATATAAATTTTTAATTGATAGGGTATGCCTTAGGGGTGGTTCCATATAAATTTTTAATTGATAGGGTATGCCTTAGGGGTGGTCCCATATAAATTTTTAATTGATGGGGTATGCCTTAGGGGTGGTCCCATATAAATTTTTAATTGATAGGGTATGCCTTAGGGGTGGTCCCATATAAATTTTATCAACTTTGCTTGGGTAGTTTTTGAGTTAGCTTCAATAATAAGATTTTCCCACTTAGTTTATGTTACTTCCTGCCACTGATATTTACATAACATCCTACCAAAGATTGGGTTTTGTTTTGCGTAATTGCCGCGATTTTCGCTCCGCACATGCCATCAAAATTATATTTAAGGCACTCGTGCGTAGCAAATTGAAATCCAGCTCCTGCGTGTGGAATCCACACGACGAATCCTACGTGCTTTTACTGAAAGGTACATAAAGCGTTCCTTAGGTTTATCTATAAGCGTAAACATTGCTATTACCCTTACCTTTATCCGACTAAACTTAACTTACCTTATCAATTAAAAAAATAATTTTATAAATCGGCTTATAAATAATGGAGTTTTGACCTCCTCCTTTTTTTGAAGTCGGTTAAAAACAATTGTAGTTTGTAGACGTAGAACAGTGCTGCCACCTAAGACAAGCTTTCACTTTTTAACTCAATTAAATATGCGCGTGGTCATGAAAGGAAATATAAAGTACCTAGTAAAATAATTATTTATTGATGAATTTATTACATTAGTGTTGGCAGGCGTGTCGGCCGGGCCCCATGCAGGCGGCGTACGCCATGAGGTGCGGCAGCTGGCTCTGCTCGTACAGCCCCGTGAACATGGAGTGGTGCGGCCCGCGCGCGAACACCGCCACGTCGTCGCCGCCGTGCGTCTCTGACTCTAGCGGGACTCGCGAAGGAAACGCAAAGTTCACGTCGTCTGAAAATGAGATTTGAAGAAAGAATCACACTGACTACTAATCATACCTGATACCTATGTGTATTACTTACGGTAATCGTGCTGAGTGAGGTCCTCGCGGTGCGGGCGGTAGCCGGGTCCGTTGGCGTACGAGAGCGTCATGTAGGGTAAGCCGTCGGCGCCGAGGTCGTCGGACGGCCCGATGATGTCACGGCCGCGATGCGAGTAGCCGCTGATGCTCATGACGTGCGCGTGGTCTGACGTCACCAGCAGCAGCGAGTCCTGCTCGCTCAGTAGCGCGGCGGCGCGCGCCACCGCCTCGCTCAGCTGGATGGCCTCGTCCAGCGACATCTGCACCAGGTTGTCGTGGTGTGCGTGGTCGATGCGTCCTCCCTCCACGAACAGGAAGAACCCCTTTTCGTTGCGGCTGAGGGAGCGAATAGCTACCTCAGTGAGTTCCGCTAGTGTCGGTTCGGTATCAGCGTTCGCTTGCATGTGGTACTGCATATGGCTGCCCTCAAATAGTCCCAGCAAATATTCGGGAAGTTCTGCCGCGGCATCCATCAGCTGCTCCCGGTTCCACACGTACTGGTAGCTAACGTTTCGGTACTTTTTGTTCTCTTGCCACTCTTCGATCAGATTCCTTCCATCTAATCTTTTGCCTCTTGAACCCTCTTCGTCAATAGTAGAATTTGGCAAAAACTCTCGGCGCCCACCTCCTAGAATCACCTAAATAAAACAATCAATAATATTATAATTATTTACATTTTAGAGATTTACTTACTCAATAACTGTTCAAGCTTAAGTTCCTGTGACAACGCAATATGTGTTATTAGCAGAAAATGGTGGATCATAAAAAAGTAATTAAAAAAAATTAAATTAAAAAAAGTTTTTAAAAACAAGGTTTTTTAAAAACAAGGTTTTATTTAAATTAAAAAGAAAGAATAACGCGAACTAAAAAGAAAAAAATAAGTTTAAGTGACATTGTCTTTTTAAAATATATAGAAATAAACGCTTGAGGCACTGATATTGTGTTCTAGGTACACCTGTATAACGGATACCGTACCATCACAAGTACCGTATCGTGCTCATCTTGGAGCGGCGGCCATTTTTTTTCCACTTTTAAAAATGGAGCCATACTGCCGCCCCATATTGAATTTAAAAAAAAAATATACCAGTGTCACTTGGGATGATGTAAGGATTCTAACGATACCCCATACATCCAAATCTGTTCAGGCATTTAAATGTTATGGTGGAATAAAGAAACTCACATACATACATACAAACATTCATCAACCCTGAATACATTACACTCCTTTTTGGGCAGTCGTGTAAAAAAATATAACCCGCCGTCTTGGAGCGGCGGCCATATTGAATTTAGTGTGATAATCCGACATCTTGGAGCGGCGGCCATATTGAAATTATAACAATATACATACCCCCTTATTCATAATCCTATTTTATCTCTATTTTAGCTAAAATAGGTTTATAGAACGTTTGTCTTTATCTGTCACGTTGTCATTTCTGTGTGTAAGAAAGAGACAAACCCCATTTTAACTAAAATAGGTTTGATAAGTTTTATGAATAAGGGGGATAGAGTATTGCATATTGTATTGATACCAGAACTAAATATGTATGCAAAATTTCAGCTCAATCGGATACCAAAAAATGGTCGAACAACTAAAAAGCGAAAAATAAAAACTTTTTACAAAAAAAAAACAACCGACTTCAAAAAAACACTACAAAGTGATAAATAACTTTAACTTCGGAAGTCGGTGTCGTTGGTTCTGCATTTTCGTTTTTTGAGACCGACTTCCGAAATTAAAGTTATTTATCACTTTGTAGTGTTTCTTTGAAGTCGGTTGTTTTTTGTAAAAAAGTTTTTATTTTGCACTTCTTAGTTGTACCTAGGTACCCCACAAAAATTCAATTAACACTAGTGCACTGAAGAATTGAAGACACCGACTAGAAGAATCATCAAAATTCGCATAGAAATGCCGGAGATGCAGTACATTTGTCCATGTAACTTCGTATATAAGAATAATTACCTAATGTATTATATACTAGCTGCCCGGCGCGACTTCGTTCGCGTGCTGTCCTACTCCTTCCCTAATCCTACCCCTACCCTCCTCCTACCTTACTCCTACCCTACCCCTTCCCTACTCCTACTGTACCCCTCTCCTACCCCTTCCCTACTCCTACTGTACCCCTCTCATACCATACTCCTACCCTACCCCTTCCCTACTCCTACCCTACTCCTACCGTACCCCCACCTAATCCTATTCTACCCCGACCATACTCCTACCGATCCCCTACCCTACTCCTACTCTACTCCTACCCTACACCGACCTTACTCCTACCGTACCCCTACCCTACTCCTCTACTCTTCTCCTACCCTTACTCCAACTGTACCCCTACCTTACTCCTACCTTATCCCTACCCTACACGATCAATAGTTTTAAAATAAAAATAGTTTACGTCCTCTACTCAGACCTACTGAATATACACACAATTTCATAAGAATCGGTCAAGCCGTTTCGGAGGAGTTTTGTTACCAATACTGTGACACGAGGTTTTTATCGCTGCGCTGCGTGGAGCCACACGCATGTCGGCGTGTATTTTTTGTTTATTTTGACATTTTTAATTTCGTAATAACTTTTGAATGGAATGTCCGATTTCAATAATTCAAAAAGTAATCAACAGGTATTGATTCAGTCTTGGATAAGAAACAACTTATTTGGATAAGAATTAATACAAAGGTATGGATAACATGGTCTGATTTTGATCGGCATTTCTATCAACTTTTAAAATGTAAAAAAGTAGTTATAGTGACATAACCACAATAGTTGGACATAATAATATGGTCTCGCAAAGTTTTTTGTAGATATTGATATGTTCTATAATATTATGGAACATTTTTTTGTTCTATCATCAATACTTTCCGCAGCGCATGCGATGAAAGAAATTTTATGGCTAATTTTTGAAGTGAAAACTTCTTTAGCGGCGTTGCACACTTTTTGTAATGGGTAAAAAATATTAAACTCGCGTCAGGACATCGCGTCAGGACACGTGACCGTCAGGAGAGATTCCCCCTCTCCCCTCTCTTTCTACGGCGGCGCCAACCGAAGTGAACCAAGTGACACACGACAATGGATGGATGGATGGATGGATCGATGGATGGATCGATGGATCGATGGATGGATCGATGGATCGATGGATCGATGGATGGATTGATGGATGGATCGATGGATGGATCGATGGATCGATGGATGGATCGATGGATCGATGGATGGATCGATGGATGGATCGATGGATGGATCGATGGATGGATCGATGGATGGATCGATGGATGGATCGATGGATGGATCGATGGATGGATCGATGGATCGATGGATGGATCGATGGATCGATGGATGGATCGATGGATGGATCGATGGATCGATGGATCGATGGATGGATCGATGGATGGATCGATGGATGGATCGATGGATGGATAGATGGATCGACGGATCGACGGATGGATCGATGGATGGATCGATGGATGGATCGATGGATCGATGGATGGATCGATGGATGGATGGATGGACGTGGACGTGGACGTGGACGTAGACGTAGACGTAGACGTAGACGTGGACGTGGACGTGGTCGTGGACGTGGACGTGGACTTGGACGTGGACTTGGACTTGGACTTGGACTTGGACTTGGACTTGGACTTGGACGTGGACGTGGACGTGGACGTGGACGTGGACGTGGACGTGGACGTGGTCGTGGACGTGTACGTGGATGGATGGATGGATGGATGGATGGACAGCTGATGGCGCGACCGTCTGTGTAGTAGCCACACTGCTGTGTATTCGTAAAATTCGTGTATATAAAGTGTTTAAAATATGGAAATTGAACAAAGTGCATCTATTAATGAAAAAAGTGACGCAGAAATAGTGAAAAAAAATGAGTTATATTAATTCAATTAATAATTGATTAATTTCAACGTTAATATTCATTTTTCACTTCTGCCGGCACTCCCGGAGTGCAACCCGTCTTTTTTTTACACCTTGGGTTGGTTTTTGTAGAAATTTCTAAGGATCTCTAATTTTTTCTAGTACTAAATATAACCTATGTTACTCAGGGATAATGTAGCTATCTAACGGCAAAAGAATTTTTGAAATCGGTCCAGTAGTTTTTAAGTTTATTCGTTACATACAAAAATACAAATCTTTCCTCTTTATAATATTAGTGTAGACTAAAACCTTTCTGAAAGTATGTAGATCACTTTAGTGAAAGAATTGTCAAAATCGGTTCATTAGTTTTTGAGAAAATCGCGGACATTCCAACATACATACATACATACGGTTCGAATACAGAACCTCCTTTTTTAAAGTCGGTTAAAAGTCAGCCATTTTTTTTTTTTTTTTCAATTTTGTTATACCCAGTGTCACTTTCACAATTAAGACGAATCTAATGGCACCTCTCTAGCTGAAATCGATCAAGCCGTTTAGGATACAGTGCGTGCTAAAGAAATATACATACATACATAAGGTCCGGACGCGCTAAATTTGCCAAAGACATAAACAACAATAGCCGCTCGAAATTGAATAAAATTGATATAGAAGAACATTTGTGAGCACTATATGTACATACTATAAAGCTACCATTTACTGGGTACGTCTTTCATTGACTTGAATGTGCTCTGGCGGCTGAGAGTATGTCATGCTCACTCAAATGTCTCGCTTGGCGGCGCATGTGTTGGATCATTTAGCTCCCTTCAAAATGGTTGAGCTGAATGGTGCTAATACATGCGTCATGTTCGTGAACGGGCGCCGTCAGTAGGGACTGGTCATCTCTTTGCTGCCATGGCTTATTTTATTTTATTTAATAGGTATTTGAATTGTTGTTTTTTCTTATCTTTTCATTATGGACGCTTTTAACGATCTGCATCGTTCTCACATGTATAATTTTTAACATGAATGATGTAACCAAGACTTTGTAACCATATTATTTTGATTTAAACGAGTGTCCATGGAGTTTCTTGCCCGTTCTTCTCCATTGGTACCTACGCTTTGGAATGGGCAACTAGCTTCATCTTTCTGACTGACCGACCCTATGACAATTCAAAAGTGCCTGTAATTGGATTAATTGAAATAAATGCTTTGAGTTTGATTTATTTTAAGTAATGTTTGTTTTCGTCTAAATCTCCGAGCTAACTAGACTATCGATTTTGTTCAATTTCGAGCGGACATTGTTGTTTACATCTTTGGCAAATTTAGCGCGGCCGGACTCTACATACACTCGAAAAACATAAACCTCCTTCTGGCACAGTCGGGTAAAAAGTATAAGCTATTCTTCTACCCTCGCGTTCGTAGTTACGAACGGAATACTAGAAATAAATTGAGTGTGGTGCTTAAGTCGACATTCTCTTTATCCCAATTTATTTGGAGACATTACGCGTTTATAATCCGTTTATTTCCTGGGAATCACGCTAGACGAGAAATTACAATGGGGACCT
The DNA here is from genome assembly GCA_947508005.1 of Amphipoea lucens. Classification (NCBI taxonomy): domain Eukaryota; kingdom Metazoa; phylum Arthropoda; class Insecta; order Lepidoptera; family Noctuidae; genus Amphipoea; species Amphipoea lucens. The sequence goes on along the minus strand of OX382374.1, from coordinate 76,483 downwards.
CACATAACATCTCTTGCGGGGCGGCTTAGCTCGGCCGCTTATGCTGTTAGGAAGATAAGACAGTTAACAGATGTAGAAACCGCGCGTTTAGTCTATTTTAGCTACTTTCACAGCATTATGTCGTACGGCATTTTACTATGGGGTCGAGCTGCTGACATTGAATCCATCTTTATTTTGCAAAAGAGAGCTGTCAGAGCCATTTATAATCTACGTCGCCGCGAATCTCTCAGGGAACTATTTAAAAGGATTAATATTATGACGGTACCTTGCCAATTCATTTATGAAAATATTATGTATGTAAGAAAAAATCTACATCTTTTTAATAAAATAAGCGATAGACATAACTTTAATACAAGAAACAAAGATAAAATACATCAACCATTTTTCAGATTAGCCAAAGTACATACATCTTTTATGGGGTACTGTGTTAAATGTTACAATAAAATACCTTGTGATATATTGCAATTAAATGAAAGAAAATTTAAAACTCACATTAAACGTACACTTTGTAAACAAGCATACTATAAATTAGAAGATTATATCCAAGATAAGAACGCTTGGAAACATGCTGGTCCTGCTCCATAGGACAATCTAGTCTAGACAAAATCAAACTGGTTGCTAATTTAATCGTAAATTTTTTTTATTCTTTTTTTTTACATTTATTACTCACACCCTGACTTATTACTTGTATTTTGTTTTTTAATTAAAATCGTTTTGCTTGAACCATGTTTGTAAATATGTGAGCACCATGTATCTATCAGACAATTAATTTATATGTCATGGTTTCGTTTTTAATTCTTTTACCTATTGTGGTATAGTAATTTTATTGTAGGTGCATCGTCCTCACATGTTATTATATAATTAATGTACCCATGCAAAATATTGTACCTAAACATTTTAAAAGAGTAACGGTGGAGTTTCTTGCCCGTTCAAAAGTGCCTTTTATGTGCCTATTTGAAATAAATGCTTTGACTTTGACTTTGACTTATAATTGTGGTGCACAAAGATAGGTATTAGCTTTTGCCCGCGGTTTCGCCCGTGTGAATGTCGGAAATTATGTCACGGGTACGTACCTACTACCGGGATAAAAAGTGGTCAGAGCCGCGTGGGATGGTACCTCGTTGACATAGGCATGCACAGTACGGCTCTTCCCGGTAAAACTCTGTTCCCGTCGGCCGCCCTCGGCCCCCAACCCACCGAGTCGCATCGCATCGCCTGCCCCCGCTTTTACTTCGCTTTCACTTAGCGTTTTGTTTGACTTTTTTTCATTGTGTTCGACTCTAAAGGGTTGTAACCTTCCTGAATTGGACTATCAAATGCAAAAACAATTTTTCAAATCCGACTGGTAGTTCAAACAAATATGTTCTTCAGCTTTATTATATTACAGTAGGTATAGATAGATTATTCGAGTGGTGGTGGTGGTGGTGGTGGTGATTATTCAAGTGTCGTACCTTGAACTGGTCCCCAGGGTGCGAGTGCACGAGCTGCAGCGCGATGTCGTGCTGTACGTCTGGCGTGTGTTCGCAGTCGCGCGCCATGTCCGCGTCGCTCTCCCAGTCGCGGTTCGCCGTGTGGGCGTACGCGCCCGCCGGCGAGGCGTGCGTCACGCGCGTCGTGGTCACGATGCCTGCAAGTGCACTAGTTAGCAACTCATATGGCTGTGGAATACAAGCGAGAAGTAAGCTTGTAAAGTAAGACAAGTATGTAACCGGCGTCTCGGCCGTCGCTGAGCGCCCACTCGGCGATGGAGTGCACGTGATGCTGCGGGTCGGCGGCGGCGGAGCAGTGGCTATGCGGCACGCGGCCGCTCACGCCGATGGTGGCGATGTTGCCCTTGGCGCCGCACAGGTACGCCGTCGCCGAGCACGCCGAGTCCGCCACCTGCGCGTCCACGCAGTACGTCTGCCGGTGCGCAACACAAACAACGTTCACTGTACCAAGCCTTTCCATTTCCACATTACACAAATAATAATAATACATGCAGGTATACCCACTCTGCGCAGGTAGGCCGGAGTAGGGAGTGTATTTACCGATTTCAAAGAAGGAGGACGTTCTATGTTCGTTTGTATGTATTTTTTTTAGGATTCCGTACCACAAACGGGAAAAACTAAATCCTTTAGAATTACTTCGTTGTCTGTCTGTCAAGACCCTTTTTGAAGTGAAACTTCTTTAGGCGCGCTTGACTTGGGGAGTAAACTGGCGAATGCGTTACGAAAACGTGTGATCGGGCGAGTAGGGAAGGTACGTATTTATGCGACCGGGTTTTTACGTATTTGCTTCCAAGTACGCACACCAGGTACCGACTCAAAATACTTGCAAGACTATAAAGTATCTTATACGGCTACTCGCGCTCAAATACGTAGGTAAGTAGGTACTCAACCGCGTTAGTTTTCGCAAATGCGATTGTGCTCCTTATCAGTAAGTTTACGGAACAATTTCGTATGCAAGTATTTTTGAAGTGAAACTTCTTTACGCGCGCTTGATTTGGGGAGTAAACTGGCGAACGCGTTACGAAAAGTGTGATCGGGCGAGGCGAACGGGAGTTGAGTGGGGGATATAAGCAAGAGAAAGCAGTACGCGCGCACATTTTCTTTCTCTCTTCCTCTTATAGCCAAATACGTTTGAAGTTTCACTTCAGTCGTGTGGTCATAAGCACACTCGGTTTTTTTTATTATTATTACAAGCTTTTATTTTTTATTATTTTTTTAACTTGCACTGTTCGTATGTATGTAATATGTACTATGTAATATGGACAACTTACATACCTATTACATACATACATACGAACAGTTCAAGTTAAATAAAAGCTTGTAAAAACAAAATTGTGTTTTATCTAGCGTTGAAAATGCCGAAAATAACAATTTGTTTTTTTTACGAAAAAAACAAATTGTGGTTTTTTTCCGTTTTTTTCGCATGTTACATAGAAAAATTAAACTATTTATGCAAGTGACAGCTCAAATACTAGATGCACAACAGTGGGGGCGGGCGCGCTTAGCTCGCCGATATATTTTTTCATTCTACCCTCCATTTTATAGTAAGAACGGATTTGAGTAAAAAAAACAAAGTTTCCCGTTTCTTTCATATTTTTCGGTTTTTTTCGGTTTTATTGAAAAAAAACATGAAATATATAAGTAGTGACAAATTTTCTTGAAACTTTCGAATGAAACATTGAAAAAAACAACGGAATTGGAAAGAAACAAGAATTGTTCCTGCTTTTTTCAACGCTTGTTTTATTTATCACATGAAATAAAAATTCTTTGGGATTAAAAACTTTCATTCATTATAGTTGGAGAATTGACCGTGACGTATCGATGTATGGGAGATAATTTTTAACCGACTTCAAAAAAGGAGGTTCTGTATTCGACCCGTATGTATGTATGTATGTTTATATGTCCGCGATTTTCTCAAAAACTAATGAACCAATTTTGATCATTCTTTCACTAATGTGATTTACTTACTTTCAGGAAGGTTTTAGTATATAATACATTAGGTAATTATTCTTATGTACGAAGATATATACATAAATGTACTGCATCTCCGGCATTTCTATGCGAATTTTGACAATAGGGTAGTTTCCTGGGTAAAAAAATAATAATTCTAATTAGTCCGTCAGTTAGATTATCGAAAAATAATGGACCCATATTTTTTCTTTTGTCAATCAAACAAAAAATGACAAAGATAAAGCGCGTCAAAATTTGGGAGTTGGGGGTCGTGACGTCACGCCGTGCGACAATTTTTAGCACGGCGTGACGTCACGACCCCCCACTCCCAAATTTCAACTACAATCCCAAAAACAAACTTAACTACAAAGTTAAGTTTGTTTTTGGGATAAATTCATCCCAACTACGGAACGCTTCCTTCTCAAATCTCAAATCGTTTATTGCAATCCATAATGTACAATGGTGGTAAATAAAAAAATAATGGAAACAATTATGGACCCTGTCGGGCACAGCAATTTTTTATATAGGTAAGAGAGAGGAAGAGCGCTTTATTAAATTTCCTTATTATATATATTATATTTAATATTTAATATTGCTCATTTCTTTACTCACTTAAGATTTGTTCATTATATTCTAATGTAGTATAATTAATTAGTGTTATGTTATCATTTATTTTTGTTATTTTACTTATTAATATGACGGCGCACTCACAATATTTCGTTGTTCACTTGATGTTTTGATTGTTTTTTTTTTCTTTTATCACGCAAGCAAATCACTTTTATTTATGTAGGAAGTTCAATGTTTTCAAATATGTTTGCCAATTCTTTTCTTATCGATTTATTTGATTTGTAAAAAAAAAAGACGGTTGATTGATATTTTGAATACGGACAGTCAATTTATTGTCGGAAGGAGCCGACGCCTAACTTCGGTTGGGTTGTCGAGTGGGGTTGCGAGTGGCGCCATCGCGATGGTAGGGAGCGACGGGGAGTCGTTGGCTTAGTGAGCTCAGTGCTAGTTTGGTCGTGGCGTTGTGCGCACACTCGCAAACCTGCGTGGCTCAGTGTTTAGACTTTGTCGATTTTATTCTTATAAATAATTATTTTGTTAGTTAAATTGAATAAACATTTAATCTAATAAACAGTGTGTGAATATTATAATCGTTTTATCCACTATGGCGTCACCACAAGACTCCAATCAGAAGTCGGGACTGACCCAAATGCACACAACCGAAGTCAAAGTCCAATCCTTCAAACTAAACACGACAATTGGGGAAGATTATTTGAACTGCAGCACCGTAACATGTTGGAATTGGTAAAATACATGAGGGAATCCAAGGATGACTCGACAAAAATTACACTTCCTGAATTTAACCCGGACAAAACTGATGCTGATGCAGAAGCTTGGTGCAACACTGTCGATTTATGCCTCACCGAAGAAACCGTTACAGGTAGTAAATTGATCATTTTACTCAGCAAGGCCTTGAAAGGTGCAGCAGCAACATGGCTGGCGCAAAATTCCTTCGCCAATGCAACTTGGCCTGAATTGAAAAACCTGTTTTTGACTCGATTTGGGACTGTTGAAACACCAGCTGCTACTGTTTTCAAAATTTTGAACAGCAACCCACATGATGGAGAAAATATTTCGTCGTACGTGTCTCGGATTTCAAGTACCCTTGTGAACCGTTGGAGAAACTTGTCTACAGAACAAATTGCGACCACGGTAGCACTAGCTCATGTTGCGCGAACTGATCCACAGATCCAAAGACTTGCATTTACTACAGAAATAAATACACGAAGAAAGTTGCAACAAGAACTAATGCCTTTTGTGTACAAAAAGAGATCTTTGCCGTCATCTGAAAAAAATGATACAGGAAGTGAAGCCAAGAGGACGAGATATCCTCGTACTTGCTACAACTGCGGGAAAACAGGACATCTAGCGTATGAATGCAGACGCGCCGCCGCATCTAAAGAAAACCCTACTACTGTTCGTCAGGATTCAAGCTCATCAAGTACTTCGATGCAGCGCAGGGAACCATCGCAGAGGACCATTATATGCTACCGCTGTGGACAACCTGGGCACGTGGCACCGCGGTGTCCTGCTAAGGATGCGAAACCTGCTGAGCATAAAGAACGAAGGATTAATATTATGACGGTACCTTGCCAATTCATTTATGAAAACATTATGTATGTAAGAAAAAATCTACATCTTTTTAATAAAATAAGCGATAGACATAACTTTAACACAAGAAATAAAGATAAAATACATCAACCATTTTTCAGATTAGCCAAAGTACATACATCTTTTATGGGGTACTGTGTCAAATGTTACAATAAAATACCTAGTGATATATTGCAATTAATGAAAGAAAATTTAAAACTCACATTAAACGTACACTTTGTAAACAAGCATACTATAAATTAGAAGATTATATCCAAGATAAGAACGCTTGGAAACATGCTGGTCCTGCTCCATAGGACAATCTAGAGTCTAGACAAAAATCAAACTGGTTGCTAATTTAATTGTATTTTTTTTTTATTAGTTTTTACATTCATTACTCACACCCTGACTTACTTGTATTTTTTTTTTTTTTTTAAATAAAAATCGTTTTGCTTGTACCATGTTTGTAAATATGTGAGCACCATGTATCTATCAGATAATTAATTTATATGTCATGGTTTCGTTTTTAATTCTTTTACCTATTGTGGTATAGTAATTTTATTTTAGGTGCATCGTCCTCACATGTTATTATATAATTAATGTACCCATGCAAAATATTGTACCTAAACATTTTAAAAGAGTAACGGTGGAGTTTCTTGCCCATTCTTCTCCATACGAAAACTACCTTTTGGAATGGGCGACTAGAATCAATTCTATTTTTTAAGATAATTTTTGACGTTCAAAAGTGCCTTTTATGTGCCTATTTGAAATAAATGCTTTGACTTTGACTTTGACTTTGACCGATCGAGCGAAGGGTAGAAACCTGCACCGTCAGTCCGGCTGCGGGGGACCTTTACAATCTGGGTGAGAAATTTCCTTTTTATTTTGATTCTGGTGCTGAATGCTCTCTTATCAAAGAGAGTGTGGCTCAAAAGTTTTCTGGTAAACGGTTTCATGATACCATCGTTTTAAAAGGTATAGGTAAAGGTAGTTTAGTGTGTCATTTACAAATTCTGTCAACTGTCATAATTCAAACCCACACCATTGAATTATTGTTTCATGTTGTTCCTGACCAGTCGCTTTCGAATGATATTTTGATAGGACAAGATCTAGTCGCTTTAGGGTTCACAATTGAAATATCTCCCGACAGACTAGTAATTAATAAAACTAAAATTGTACAATACTGTGAAGTAGGTAGAAAGGCCAATAATTTCCAAGATATAGATACAGACATCCCGGTAGAATACAAACCCAAATTACTAAATCTACTTGAATCCTATTCGGATAATTTCGTTGAAGGTGTCCCAACAAGCAGAGTAACCACAGGTCAACTCGAAATTAAATTAATTGATGCAAGTCGCACAGTACAGCGGCGTCCCTATAGATTGAGTACGGATGAACGAACTGTAGTAAGAGATAAGATCCGCGACCTCATGAATGCGGGAGTTGTACGTGAAAGTTGTTCTCCTTTTTCTAGCCCGGTGTTACTGGTCAAGAAGAAGGATGGCACTGACCGACTATGCATTGACTATCGTGAACTCAATAGCAATACAGTCCCTGATAGATACCCGTTGCCTTTAATCGGAGATCAGATACAGCGTCTTGTTGGTGCTAATTACTTTTCTTCTCTCGATATGGCTAGTGGGTATCATCAGATACCTATACATCCCGATTCTATTGAGCGAACTGCATTCGTAACACCTGACGGGCAATTCGAATACGTTACCATGCCGTTTGGTCTTCGGAATGCACCTTCTGTTTACCAACGCGCTATCAATAAAGCTCTGGGTGAACTTGCTGAATCTTTTGCAGTCTGTTACATTGATGACATCATAATACCGTCAGTTACAACTGAACAAGGTATTGAGAGGCTCAGGTTAGTCATAGAAGCTTTGACAAAGGCAGGCTTTTCATTCAATCTCAAGAAATGCTCATTTCTTAAAATTGAAGTTGACTACCTTGGTTACCATGTTTCTTCTGGTCAAATAAGACCAAATCATCGTAAGATTCAGGCTCTTACTCAATTGCCCCCCCCAAAAACTGCGACACAACTTCGCCAATTTATTGGATTGGCCTCTTATTTCCGGCAATTCATCCCAGGATTCTCCCAAATATCTGCACCTCTCTATAGGCTTACGTCCAAAAAGGGAAGCATTGACTGGAATTTCCAACTAGAAGATATCCGCAAGAAAATCGTCGCCATCTTAACAAATAAGCCAGTGTTAACTATATTTGACCCTAACTTTCCAATAGAATTACATACAGACGCTAGCGCTGAGGGTTATGGTGCTATGTTAATACAAAAAGTTGACAATAAACCACATGTCATTGAGTATTACAGTAAAAGAACTTCCCCTTGTGAATGTAAATACCATTCCTACGAACTAGAGACATTAGCAGTTGTAAACGCTATTAAACATTTCAAACATTACTTACAAAATAGAAAATTTCTGGTAGTCACAGATTGTAATGCTATCAAGGCCTCTAAGACAAAAATGGATCTTACACCACGTGTTCATAGGTGGTGGTGTTTCCTTCAAACCTTTGACTTTGACATAGAGTATCGACCGGGAAAAAGAATGGAGCATGTAGATTTTCTGTCACGCAATCCCGTCCCTAACAAACCCATAGCTAAAGTTATCCAAAAACAAATAAATTTCACTGAAATTACTGATAACTGGCTACAAGCGGAACAACAAAAAGATTCAGAGATACTAGACCTGATTTCACAACTTAAAAATAATTCACTTGATAAAGATATTTCTAAAACCTATGAGATTAGGCGCGGAGTTTTACATAGAAAGGTTGAAAGAAACAATCGCAGTGTTTGGCTCCCTATTGTACCTCGTGCTTTTCAGTGCGCTATAATAAATAACGTGCATGAAAGTCTTATGCACTTAGGCTGGGAGAAAACTTTAGAAAAGGTATTTTCTCATTACTGGTTTCCCCATATGAACAAATACGTCAGGAAATTTGTTGAAAATTGTATTACATGTAGGCTATCTAAATGTCATTCAGGTCGAACTCAAGCCGAATTGCATTCCATTCCAAAGGTAACGGTTCCCTGGCATACTATTCACATAGATGCAACAGGAAAATTATCATGCAAAAATGATACAAAAGAGTATGTATTCGTATTAATTGATGCTTTCACCAAATATACCATCCTCTATCATACAAAAAATATTGACTTGTCTAATGCCATACAGGCATTGAAATATAGTGTCTCTTTATTTGGAGCCCCTAGTCGTGTTATAGCGGACCAGGGAAGATGTTTTGCTAGCAAAGATTTCAAACAATTTTGTGAATCACACTGTATCAACCTTCACCTTATAGCTACGGGCACGAGTCGTGCCAACGGTCAGGTAGAAAGAGTGATGAGTACCCTTAAGAATATGCTTACTTCAATTGAAACTGAAAACAATAGGTCCTGGCAGGATGCCCTTCCTGAAGTCCAAATAGCGTTAAATAGTACATTTTGTCGAGTGACCAAATCCAGCCCTTTAGAATTGTTAATAGGTAAATCTGCCCGACCACTAAATTTAATGATTCCTGCAACTGATGAACACGACTCTGCAGATTTAACTTTGTTAAGAGAGCGGGCGGCCCAATCAATTCTGACTAATGCGAATGCCGATAAAGTTAGATTTGACAAATCAAAAGCTAAAATTAAACATTTTAAAGTCGGTGATTACGTGCTTCTAGAAAATCATGAGCGTAATCAAACTAAATTAGAACCCAAATTTAAAGGTCCTTACTTGGTAGCTCAGGTATTAGACGGTGACAGGTATCTCCTGAAAGCTTTAAATTCTAAACGAACGTATAAGTATGCTCATGATCGTTTACGCCCTTTGCCGGAATGCTATGTGCCAATAGAGTTAGATCCAAATCTCAGTGGATGCGCCGCTGACGGCATTGGTGAGTGAAAAATGTTTTAAGGTATTGTCAATAAACCTGTGTGGTGAAAGTTCCAATAAAATATCCTGAAAAGGATCTTTGTGGGTAAAATCTTGTAAAAGATCTAAGTGGTTAAAATCTTTATGATAAAGATCTGTGTGGGACTTGTAAAGAATCTATATGGTGGGTAACATCTTTATGATAAAGATCTGTGTGGTACTTTGCAAAGGTCTATGTGGTTAAAATCTTTCATGATAAAGATCTGTGTGGTACTCGGTAAGGGTCTGTGTGGGTACAGTCTTTATGATAAAGATCTGTGTGATAACAATCTTAGCAAATATCTTAAAAAAAAAAAAAATCTCTGTGACGATTGTTGTTTGAAAAGTCGTATCTGGAAAATATTTCATTTATGGTGTCATTGAAAAATGAGTGTTGTGAAATTTTATGCTATGTACTAAAATAAAAGTATCAGTCAGTATAGCCGAGCGTGGTTAAAGGGGTGAATTATTTTATTTGCTTTCAGATTCTGAGGAGACACACGAGGGCGTGTGATATTGCAGGACGGCCGTGACGGCGCACTCACAATATTTCGTTGTTCACTTGATGTTTTGATTGTTTTTTTTTTCTTTTATCACGCAAGCAAATCACTTTTATTTATGTAGGAAGTTCAATGTTTTCAAATATGTTTGCCAATTCTTTTCTTATCGATTTATTTGATTTGTAAAAAAAAAAGACGGTTGATTGATATTTTGAATACGGACAGTCAATTTATTGTCGGAAGGAGCCGACGCCTAACTTCGGTTGGGTTGTCGAGTGGGGTTGCGAGTGGCGCCATCGCGATGGTAGGGAGCGACGGGGAGTCGTTGGCTTAGTGAGCTCAGTGCTAGTTTGGTCGTGGCGTTGTGCGCACACTCGCAAACCTGCGTGGCTCAGTGTTTAGACTTTGTCGATTTTATTCTTATAAATAATTATTTTGTTAGTTAAATTGAATAAACATTTAATCAAATAAACAGTGTGTGAATATTATAATCGTTTTATCCACTATGGCGTCACCACAAGACTCCAATGTGCTCGGCGATCCGACAAATATATATCTGTTATTCATAATTATTTATTATTAAGTTTAACTATAAAAAATATTTTACATTCTATTATCTTAGATGTATTTATATTTCCATTTATTTACTTATTCTATTAATATTTTATATGCAGGTCTATCTTTCATTGTATTTAATATTCCTTATTTCTTTACTCGCTTAATAATTGTTCGTTGTAATTATTGTAATATAATTATTAGGTATTGTAGTATAATTTACTTTTATTTTACTTATTAAAATATGTCTGTTATTCTTAGTTATTATTGAATTTATCCATTAGATATTCTTGTATTGTGTAATAGCTTTTTTTAATTAAGAATTGCTTTAGTTTATTTAAAAATATACTGGTTTTATTTTGTTGTTTTATGTCTTCTGGTAATTTATTATATATTTTTATTGACATTGAATATGGACTAGATAAATGAAAAAAATAACTTTAATTTCGGAAGTCGGTGTCAAAAAACGAAAATGCGCAACAAACGACACATAAAGTTATTTTTCACTTTGTAGTGTTTTTTTTTGAAGTCTGTTGTTTTTTTTTTTAAAAAGTTTTTAAGAAGTCGGATAAAAATCAAAAACACAGACTTCCGAAATTAAAGTTACTTTTCACCACAAATCACTAAATGCGTTTAGCGCTTAACATTATATATATGTAGGATCAGGAGTAGGTTATTGGCATCTAGTTATTATCAGGCATATTTGGTTCATTACTGTGGGCATACTGTGGGTAGTGTTGGTTATTGCGCAATAGAAAAACCGTTTGCAGTTCAAATCAAATTATAATATCACGAACAAATTAATCACACTAGCAAATCACACACTGTAGGTACACGATACAATTAGATACACAGTAAAATAATTATGTACAGTAACAAAGTAATTGCAAACAAATCGTAGGATCGATTACTGTTCGTATAGTGACAGAGCCACCCAAGTAAACCGACAGGTTTGTCGGGAGCTAGTGCTCTGTCAGGAATCAAGTCCGAACACCGACTGACTCTCACTGACTGTCACTGACTGTGACCGACTGTCACTGACTGTTACGTCTGACTGTCCAGAACAAACGAGTGCGCTCAGTTATAAAGGCTTGTCCCCACTACGCACTCGCCCCACAACAACTCTGTCCAAATGGCGTACGGAAATACGTCATCGTGTTTACTTGATACAAAACATTAAAATGTGCTAAATCAAATAGATTCACATTATAACTCACATTATAAATCGAATAATACAACAAGAATAATTGTCTTAAATAAACAATATTGATTTCACAAAGTAAATCATTTTAAAATCAAAGTAACATGTCATCAATTGTTTTGAACAAAACCATCGGTCACAATTATCAAAATAAGTTGCTAAAATCAATTAGCGCGTACACTGAGTACTCAATAAATTATGTTCAGATTTATTAGATAATAATTGATAGTAAAATCTCTTAAATTAATAAAAGAAAACAAATGATAACAAATTCTGTTGACTACCCACAAATGTAGTCGACAACCGTCTCCGACACGGCCAAAACTGACGTTCTACACGTCCTCGTGTAATCTTGGGATAAAAAAATCTTTAGGTGAATATCGATCGGCCTTTCTGACCAACAAAAGCACAAATCACAAAATAAAAATCCTGAATTAGTCAAATAAGATTATCATCAAAAGCAGATACTGTTGCAGACAATACATAGCTCAATTAAAGTAGAGACATAGTCTCCCAGCCGAAATCACACCACAGGATTCGACAAGTAATTTGGAGTCAACCAAATCCAAGCGTCAACACAGACAATCAATAGACAACCAACATAGGCGTCAACCAACACAGGCGTCAACATAGACAACCAAACAAGAGTCAACATAGACAACTTGTCAATTCAGCTATAGTATGTTAGCAGCAGATGAATCATCATCATCAGTGTCATCATTGACATCATCATTAACAGTAACTAGACATTCAGGCATTTTTGTACACAGTCATTTGCTTACTTGATTCAAACAGAGCCATATAAACAATATTTTGATAATCATAGCATAAATCATCTACAAGACATAATCATCAACAAACTTTGACTATCTAGCCAAAGCGAAAATCATCAACCAGAGCCATGTACCATCGTTATCCACATTAACAACCATGTTTTTCACTAAGAGCCTTAGACACCAGGAAGCCCACACACGAGTAAACCACTCTAACGCCACGGCTCTCTAGCCAACCAGCAATCACATTGCTGTCACACATCCAGCGCATGGATCCGTATGCATCACCCTGCGACTACACACAACATTACTACGGTCGATAGAGAACCCCTACTCGCGTGGTTCCACTACTTAGGCTTGCTCATCACCACAGTGATCACCATCTACTTTGACTGGTACATGACCTACTGGCATCATTCTTAACTTATCGTTAAACCAGATTGGGCTATAACTAACAATATAACCATTTTTGTTATTGTTTACCAGGAAAGCACTCAGTACCAGAGTCAAAACAAAATGAAAACGGCTCACCAGATTCGGTAGACAATAGATCTGCAGCTGGCCCAATGGCACAGACATCCACTCGCTGCCACCGCTTCCCTGGCAGAATTCGCTAAACTCCCTGCTCGAACAGCACCGTCCTTGATCAGCGACTCCTCGTACAGGAAATCCAAAGAGTGCAGCGCCGTCCGACACTGCCATCTTGCTTAAAGACGTTCTTGTGTGTTAACCTGTAACCGAAAAAATCAACAGCAGTGCCTGTTCCACTCGGCCAATTCTGACCACATGGATAAAAACAATAACAATCATCGATAACAAAAGATTCCTCTAAGCCTTAGTAATAATTGATCAGAAACTGTATCAACTTATGAGTAGATCACATACAACGCTAATGGCCCGGCAGCCGCAGTAGCTAGTGACACTCATGCCACCCATATCGTCATCACCTCAAGTGATACACGACCAACACACATCACTTTACATAGAGTCTACGACTCCCAGGTCATTACAAGACCAACACAACAATAGTCTCATTTGAGACCCGGGCCCCCGCTGCACCACGAGCTGCCTATCGCTTCCTGAACAAGTCACAAGTTAGTTGCAGTTACGACTACAGACAAGTGCGTACAGTGTGACCTAGCCATGGTATGTGCTCTACTACTCGGTGGAAGAACTCTTCTCACCGTCTTCTACGAGCATACTAGTAAGTACGGTTAGAATTTAAAGCTTTTAACGTATAGCGATCACCCGCCAAAACTTTGTAATAGTTGCGTATGTCGCATCAAATGGAACCTTGTTATTGTTCAACAAAAACTCGGTCGCATTCATATTAATTGAAAAGCATAGATTCAATTTCACGTACTATCATAATATTACTTTGCAAGTAAATGTCGGGTAGAAATGTAATAAAATCTCAGTTTTTGCACTACATAAGAATTATTCTGTGCTGAATACACGTGTTTGACCAATACCATAGAATACTTCAGTCAACGCAACAACGTTATTAACACGTTTGCCACTTAACCAAGCATTCAGCACCACAATCGTAAACAAAACAATACAGCTCACCTTTATTTTCTAAGGTGTCCGAGGGTAAGTGTAAGAAGCAAACATCCACTCGCCATTGCTGCTTCCTGCACATGCTCCACCTCCACCATCTGCTTGGCTGCTACTGCTCATAGAGGGCAGCGATATGTCCTGGAATCCCTCACTAGCAGCACATGAAGGGCTTCGCTGACGGCTGCGTGGCTGCTTGGGTCGATTCAGTCACTCCACGTCACTGGTAACTCCACGCCACGTCCTTGATATGGGTAGCCACGTTGATGCTGCTCCTTTGTTCACCTTGCAGTGAATTTTCAGCAAAACAAATCATCTGTTGTGCACTGTTATGTTTGCGCAACAGACGCATCACTAGGCAAACGTATTTCTGCATACAGCCTATGCCGAAAACAACATGCACCATGATCGCGCATCCGTATTTGCTTTGTCTGGGTCCAAACTTGCACAGATCCACACGATTATTTAATAAGCGTTCACATGTTTACACTTTGTTTTTCAAATGTCAACGGTCACATTCACTTTTAGCGTTCTCATTTTGCGCATGAACCAACACGAATTATATCATCCCACTTCTGATGTCGGATCAGGAGTAGGTTATTGGCATCTAGTTATTATCAGGCATATTTGGTTCATTACTGTGGGCATACTGTGGGTAGTGTTGGTTATTGCGCAATAGAAAAACCGTTTGCAGTTCAAATCAAATTATAATATCACGAACAAATTAATCACACTAGCAAATCACACACTGTAGGTACACGATACAATTAGATACACAGTAAAATAATTATGTACAGTAACAAAGTAATTGCAAACAAATCGTAGGATCGATTACTGTTCGTATAGTGACAGAGCCACCCAAGTAAACCGACAGGTTTGTCGGGAGCTAGTGCTCTGTCAGGAATCAAGTCCGAACACCGACTGACTCTCACTGACTGTCACTGACTGTGACCGACTGTCACTGACTGTTACGTCTGACTGTCCAGAACAAACGAGTGCGCTCAGTTATAAAGGCTTGTCCCCACTACGCACTCGCCCCACAACAACTCTGTCCAAATGGCGTACGGAAATACGTCATCGTGTTTACTTGATACAAAACATTAAAATGTGCTAAATCAAATAGATTCACATTATAACTCACATTATAAATCGAATAATACAACAAGAATAATTGTCTTAAATAAACAATATTGATTTCACAAAGTAAATCATTTTAAAATCAAAGTAACATGTCATCAATTGTTTTGAACAAAACCATCGGTTACAATTATCAAAATAAGTTGCTAAAATCAATTAGCGCGTACACTGAGTACTCAATAAATTATGTTCAGATTTATTAGATAATAATTGATAGTAAAATCTCTTAAATTAATAAAAGAAAACAAATGATAACAAATTCTGTTGACTACCCACAAATGTAGTCGACAACCGTCTCCGACATATAATTAATTATTATTTAAAACGACGTTCTGTCTTTTTATCTAAAAACGATTGAGAGAAACAGAATGAGATTTAAGTTTTAATTTCGTTTAACGCTAAACATAATTATTTAGTGATTTATGACGCACGCGGCTCCTTACTACTGCATTACTGTACAAGGTACACCTGTCCGGTGGACCATACTGTTGGTAAGGCTACACGTTCAAAAATACAAAAGTAATGTTTACCTTAGCAAGTCCAACGGTTGGAAACTTTTCAAAAGCGAGTTGTGTCTCCTCGCCGGTGGCGCCGCGTCGCTGGCCGAGCAGCGTGCGCGCCGCGGCCAGCGTGGGCACGGACATGCCGTCGCCCAGGAACATCACCACGTTGCGCGCTTTGTTCTTACTCTCTTGGTGCGCGAGGCGCGCGTCGATGGCGGCCTGCGCTTCGGCCACCCAGTACTGCGGGTCCAGTTCCACTTCAGGGACGTCAGACGTGGGAGTCGCCACGCTGCGTGAGTACTTGTGGTATACATCTCGCTCTGATGACAAATATAATAGTCAATTTTTCTAACCAAAGATCGGCTAAGTGTTTGCAACGCTCTAGGAGTTTCGTAGCGCAGTACCATGAGTTGGCTGCGCCAGCGCCAGCAGCAGCAGCAGCGCGGCAGCGGCGCAGGCCGGGCGGAGAGTGGACGTGGAGCGCGCCATGTCCGGGGCGAGAGTGTGCGCAGTGGCGCAGCCTCGCGTCCAGCGACTATGTCGCGTGACATAACATTCATATCATCCGGATAGATAACGACAAGCGAGACACGCGCACAATGATCTTCAGTAATCTCGCTGAGATGACGAGCAACAAAAACAAATCGTCACGTAGATACGAGTAGTAACATCTGGTAGCACACTACACTACGTAGGTGAAGTGTGTTTACGTACAGAATATAAAAAATACAGGGCACCCTGTATGTACGATTCCTATCTTGTTTTGGTAGACCACGTCTATCGTAGCAAGATAGCACCCATCGGAAATCTGTCATTTAATCGGCATTCCTAAAAACTATCGGAAACAATTTTGCATTTCACTGCAAAGGTAATGAGAATTTCCTGCACTTACTTTATTAATATCATCTACTTTTGGAAGATTAACCTCGTAAGATAAGATCCCACAAAAAACTTTTCATGTAAAATGTTGCTAAGACGAGAATATGGCTCGCACTGTCAAAAAGTTATCAGATCTCATGTAGAGCCAAGCTTCTAACTCCACAAGCCCTAACTTCACAAACTCTACGCCCCAATGTTACTGTTAAAGCAACAAAGAAAAAAGCATAATCGTAAGCGTAGGATAGTTGTATAAGCGATAGATCAGGCGATACGAGTAGGTACTTGGCTCTTCGACGATTATATTCCACTGTAGCGGACTGTTGTGCTTTGTTGTGTTTTTTTTTTGTGTTGTGTGTGTTGTGTTGTGTTTGTGTTAATACTTGTCATTTGATGGATATTTTTTGTCTGAATAAATAAATGAAAATGAAATGAATACTAAAGTCAATATTTCTAAGGCGACCTTGCAAATTAGTCACTCTAGAGAGTGCTACATAAGCCTGCCCACGAGAGAACGTGGATGACCCAATATCAAAGAGAGCATTATAAACTTAGCCCTCGACTTTTATGTATGGTGATAGCATACGCGACACAGGTAGGAAACTGTTCACGGTCAACGAATGCTCTATTGATAATTTCAAATTTTACATTATAAAATAACTATGTTCGCATATTAAGTCGATTGGTTTACTATGTCATCAGATTTTTAAGTCCGACCTCTGATACAGCTTATTACGATTGTTATCTTACAACAACCGGGGCCTACACCATTGTGATGTCATATACTAGGTATTACATAAAATAAATAACAGTGTCCTGGTGAATTCACTCAAATGACACGTAGATATTAATATATCGGTACGTTCATTTCCAATAGGTCATCTTAGGCGGCGGGAGGCGGGAATTGATGGGATAATATCATTAAATTATTTTGCAGGAGCACTAGATTGGGAGTCTCGCGCTCGAGTGGCAGGCGCACGGCGGCGACGACGTGGCGGAGTTCGCGCGCGGGCCGCACCACTCCATGTTCACGGGGCTTTACGAGCGGCGAGCGCGAGCGGCCGGAGAGCACGCTTGCGCAGCGCCGCGTGTACCACCACTTCACTCCCCACGTTACTGCTCGCCACTACTGCACTCTGCGTTTTGATTGCTCCGAGACAACCATTCATTGTATAAAACAACATCTGATTAAATGAAATGTAATAATTACTTTTAAAATGAATACCTACCTATCTATTCATTTTTTTAATTTACTAAAGTATGACCATCTTTAGGGTCAGTGTGTCCGAATGAAAAACGGAACCCTTAAAGGATCACTTGTGTGTCTGTCTGTCTGTCACAGTCAATTTGCTCCGATTCTACTGGACCGATTAAGAGATTTATGTTACCTAAATACGGACGTGTAACGTAAATACCTAAATGAATTTTAATTTGGGGTCATTTTAGGCGTTAAACAGAAAATTAAAAATTAAAACTTTGCAAACTGTAACGTGTGGCATCTATACTACTTATTAATATTATAAAGAAGTAATTGTGTGTATACACACAAAAAAAAAGTGTACTTATTTGTTGTAGGGTCCCCCCTAT
The DNA here is from genome assembly GCA_947508005.1 of Amphipoea lucens. Taxonomy (NCBI): domain Eukaryota; kingdom Metazoa; phylum Arthropoda; class Insecta; order Lepidoptera; family Noctuidae; genus Amphipoea; species Amphipoea lucens. The sequence goes on along the minus strand of OX382374.1, from coordinate 58,262 downwards.
AACTACCAGTTGGAAGGAGGGCCATAAGCTATATAGCATTACGCTAAGACCATAAGGAACCGAGCAAAAAGAAAAAAAAGTCAGAAAGAACGTAGTACCGCGGGCAGGCGATGCGATGCGACTGGGGCATGGGAGGACTTCAAATTTTACGCAGACGAAGTTGCGGGCAGACGCTAGTCTACAATAATCTCCGAAACAAAAGAGCCTATTTTGAAAAAAAAAATACAGAAAATATTTCTTTACTTACAGAGAATTACCAGAAATTACCTCGATGAAAATCATTTCACCTAAGCCTTTCAGGTAATTATGCGGTTTTCATGGATTTAGCGTGTGTATATGTCGTGGCCAGATCATAGAATTGAACATAATTATACAGATCGGACTAACTTACCTAGTGACGTCCGATCCTTAATTATGTGAAGTAATCTAATCCTCATTGTATATACTATGTAGATGTTCAAAGAATAAAGTTGTGTTGGTCATCATAGGTACATAAAATGAGCATTGTTCAATAATTGAACATTGTAACTTAACATGCTATTCTATGTTTGTTAGGTACTTACTAATTGTAATGCATTTCTATTAAGAATCAGTGTACCATTAAGGTAAATAGTTACCTAACTTAATTTATAATTCTCTAATTACTATTAGATTCTGGAAATATAATCAGTTTTGAATCAACTAGTTTAATTAATAATCCCATATGGCACACATCAATTTCTTATAATCAGACAATTAACATTGACATGTAATAAGTTCTATGTACAACCACTCTATAGAGCACACAGCTGGTGCAAAAGCATTAGAATCACTTATAAAAAGGTCTCTTATAAAACCGAGTAAGGGTTGAGAAATTTGTGGTCCAACCAGCATAATGACACCTTCTTCAGAGCCCTTTGAAGTAAAGGCATGTCTGTATATGTGAATTTAGAAATAATAATATCTATTCCACTCTTACTTGAAATTTGTTTTATCCATCTATTATTGGTTACAGTAGAGGTTGCATCATAAGGCTTTCTTATAGTTATAATTAATGATTTACAATTTTGTCTTATACTCTTACCTAGTAAAATCTAGATAGGACAATTTAGGGGTTGTGGCAGTACAGAAAGATAAATTATCTTTAAAAAATGGTAGAATCAAGTTGAGTTCGGATCTACCAGGTTTTAATTATATCTGGATTTTTATGTTAATATTGTCCTCATTATAAGAAGTGTACTAATGAGTGACCAGGTTTGAATTTTGTGTGCAGTTACAAGAGCTATTATCGTTACTAATTGTTTGGTTAGAAATTCTAAACCAAGGGTTTGATTGGGAAATAAATTAATCTGTCGAACTCCGCTAATGAGACACAATTGATTTTCCATTGTCTCGTCGCCAACAGGCGACGCGCGGTGCTTGGCCGGTTAAATAATGCAAAACGATACTAGGGTCCCACTAACTTCATATTTGGGATTCTTTGGTCTTAATATAAATATATCCGTGAGAAACCTTGTCGCTCTGTCATTTTTGTGTCAATGTGGCGGCCAAAAACTACAGAATTTGCTGATTATTATATAGGTCACTCAATACCATTAGGATATCATACATCATTAAACTTAGTGGTAAAAATTATATGACTATCATGACTGAGCCTAGGGGTCAATGTCTTGTGTCTAACAGAAGAGATTCTACTGATCTAGAGCAAAGCTAACACTATATTAATTGAGGGATCAGTCTTTCTCCTATCAGGAAAGCGTCCCTGATAATATGGCAGCAAACAGTGACTCCTGTGCATTGGGTGTCGAGATCCCATTTGACAGTGAATAGATCTACAGAACATACTTGGATCAGGGAGCCATGATATGTTGATATTTAGTATTAGACCTGATTGTAAACAGGTCAATCGGGGGCTGGCCCAGTACAGCACACCCCCCCCCCCTGCTTGCATAGGTATATCTTTACTTAGAAGTTGGTCCCTATGTAGGGTTTCATAGTTGTACAAGTTGCTGCAATTTTTTTTTTTTTTAGCAACAATTGACTTGTAGGCTATATCACATCACTTCCATTTAATTTCTATGTTAGGAAGCCTAGATTCAATTTCCCATACTGTTTTCTTTGGAACTAATATAAAATGCATAAACCCGTATTTGTCATTCCTTGCACCGTTGCCAAGATTGTTAAGCCAAGCTATTCAGATGAGTAAAATGAGTACCACCCATCTTACTGACACAGGATATGGCCGTTGTGATATCTTTTCTAAGTCCTCACAGTAACTGAGTTTGCTTGCAAATGTTTTGAGCCCCATAAATGCTGCTAATAGTTCAAGGTAAGGTAAGAAACTTTTCAACATTAACTGTCCAGTGCCTGTGGATGTTGATATTATTACATACCAGACCCCAGTCAGTTTGGGACAATATTTCGAGAACAAAATCAAATTGTTTAATTCTATTGTGGTTTGTTGAAATGTAAGGTAACCAACAATCTCTGCAAATAAATGATTTTTAATTTGTTTCTAGTTCTGTTGTATTTGTAAATCAGTGATTTTTAACCTAGTTTGGTATAAAGTTAACCATATTCATATACAGATGCAGCTACTAGAATACCTAGTAATTAGACACACTCTATTATTTATATCTCATTTCAGACTTAATATTCTTTATGGACTACAGGGTAAAGTCTATATTTTCCTGAGGAAGTGAAATGGCAAACTGGACTTAACCCAACTAATATCCTAGACATTGGCAGCACTGTCTGGGCACTCTTTTCAGTTTTAATAATAAATCCTAGATATTTAACACAGTTTGAGTATCAGACATATTTTCTAAACACTGCATATGGATCGGCAGGGCACAGAATATAATTGTCAAGATGTATGACAAAAAGCAACCCTAGTGACCTCCGGTGACAGACAACTGGCTTTATGATGTTTGTGAATACATATGGAGCGGTGCTAAGTCCAAATACGAGGCATGTAAACTGTTATAACTTATAACATATCTTGAAATAGAAACTGGGGATATCTCCTGACATATTTTCATATAGATAATTGATATGAATTTTTTAAATCAATGTAATATTGTAGGCAAAAAACTTATATACCTAGTAACATACTACATATTAAGTTTTTGAAGTGAAACTTCTTTAGGCGCGCTTGACTTGGGGAGTAAACTGGCGAATGCGTTACGAAAACGTGTGATCGGGCGAGTAGGGAAGGTACGTATTTATGCGACCGGGTTTTTACACTAGGTATTTGCTTCCAAGTACGCACACCAGGTACCGACTCAAAATACTTGCAAGACTATAAAGTATCTTATACGGCTACTCAAATCAAATCAAATCAAATCAAATCATTTATTGGTTTGCAAACATGGGTATTTAGTACATAGATGTTTCATTAAAAGAGTCCTCCATGCTCTACCGTCACATGGGCATGCAAAACATATTATTATTTAATTTATACAAAAGTTATTATAATTTTAAATCACAATTACGAGAATTAAATAATACAAAATACAAATTCATGTCAAATCGTTTGAATTACTGTAAAAATGTCACAATAATATAATAATGGCAAATGTCAACTAAGGTTACATACATATAAAAAAAATAATAATAATAATATAAAAAAAATGTTAAATGTCATCAAAGTTACAATAAAAAACAAAATAAAAATTGTCAAACGGTATAATAGCATGTCAATCAGTCAGTGATTCATCATTAAGGAAGTCATCAATTGTGTAATAACTTTTTTCAATCAATATTTCGATTAGTGCCCTTTTAAATTTGAATACAGTCATAGTTTTTATAATATTAGGTACTTTGTTATAAATGCGTGGGGCAATGCCAAAAAAACTTTTTTGCATTAGTGCGGTTTTACATTTAACTTGACACAATTGATGTACATATTGAGTTCGTGTTGGATTGCTTCTGACTGCCGACAATTTTTGAAATAGATGTGGATTATTTTTCACAAATAAAGCCGATTCCAGTATGTACAAAGACGGAAATGTTAATATTTTCAAAGATTTAAAATAAGGAAGACAGCTATCTGTGGTCTTAAGACCGCACATTGACCTTATGCATCGCTTTTGCATCCTAAATACAAGCTCCCTATCAGTAGACTGCCCCCAAAAAATAACACCATACCGCAAAACGGACGCAACTAGTCCATGATATGCCGTTAAAAGAGCCTGACTGTTGACTTTCTTTGACAGTTGAAAAAGGGCATAAGCGGATTTACTCAATTTTTTACACACTTCCTCAACATGAGGTTTCCATGTCAGTTTGTTGTCGATTACTATACCTAAGAACTTCGCTTTATTTGCTTCCTCAATGTCAGAGCCTTGGTAGTTAATACGAACGTTTGGGTTTTCGCAACGTTGATTAAAGTGCATTACTTTAGTCTTACCTAGATTTATTATTAAATTATTATTATGTAGCCAATTTATAATGTCACCTATGCAGGTATTAATGTCATTCTCATAGTTATTTTTATTTGTACACTTTATTACAGCTGTACTGTCATCTGCAAAGAGAACCATTTTGTTTGATGTTACTTTCGGGAGATCGTTAATATATATTAAAAAAAGTGGTGGCCCTAGTACGCTACCCTGTGGGACACCATATCTAACGTGTCTCGGTTTTGATACATAAATGGTTTCTAATTTCGTCTTTGGGCATATTCTAGCAATTTCTGTACATTGAAGCCTATTACTTAAGTACGATTCTATTAGCTGTAGAATGTTCCCTCTTACACCATAACTATATAATTTTTGTAACAGAATTTTATGGTCTACAAAATCAAAAGCTTTTGTCATGTCAGTATAAATTGCACAGACAGGATTCCTCTTATCTACAGATGACATGACATCAGCTAATAGATCAAATAGCGCCATATTAATCGTGGTATTCTTACGAAATCCCTTTTGTTCTTTACAAAATAATTCATACTTTTCGAAATAGGCGTATAAAGAATGATAGATGACTTTCTCAAAAATTTTTGAAAAAATTGAAATTTTTGCAATTGGTCTGTAGTTTTTAAAATCGGTTTTGTCATCTTTTTTAAATAAAGGTTTTATTATAACCTTTTTGAGATTATTTGGAAATATGCCATCAGCAATACACAAGTTAAGTATATGAGCTAACGGTGGTGCTATTACTTCTTTGACAAATTTTATTACTTTTGTAGAAACGCCATCATATCCAACAGTACTTGTATTTTTTAGGCTGCTAATTATTTTTATTATATCGTCAATGGTTACGGGTTGCATGAATAGTGAATTTAATGTCAGATTATTTAAATTAATATTATTTATCGTGATGTCAGTTTTTACGTTATTTTCAATTGCATCAATAAAATAATTGTTAAATTCGTTTGCAATGTCCATTGGGTGTGTAAACGACCGATCATCTCTTTTTACGCACATAATCGGCTCCTGGGGTAAACACATCTTAGATGTATTTATTATTTGCCATGTAGCTTTTGATTTATTTTGGGCGGTATTTATAAAGTGATTATTTTGAGCTTTTTGTGTTAGCTTTATAATTTTCCTATAAAGTTTGGTGTAGTTTTTAAAAACTAATTTATTTTTTAAGTCAGGATTTAACCTATGGACCCAGAGTAACTGCCTTTGCTTCTTACTACATATTTTTATTCCATGAGATATCCATTTCGTTTTCATGCTTGTTTTTATAGTTATCATTTTTTCCGGAAAACATAGTTTATATAAAAGAGAAAAATCTTCCATAAAATTGTCAAAAGCTTCGTTTGCGTCTGTGGCATCGTGTACTTTCATAAAAGATAGACAGCTTAGATGCGTTTTAAAAGTAATTATGTTTGCCATGCATATATCCGGCTTTTTAGTTTTCCAATATTTTAGTGTGCAAGTTTTGTTAATGGGCACTTTAAGTATTTGAGATGTATGATCTGAAAGGGCCAGATCTACAACTTCAGCTTTGCAATCTTTCCGGTAGTTGTGCGCAAAATTGTCAATACATGTGTGACTACTTAACCTAGTGGGCGTATAAAGCGCTAGTTTTAAATTGTAATTCATAAGAAAATATTCCAGATCTAATGTAGTTTTGTTTCTTTTCAAAACGTCAATATTAAAATCTCCACACAAAACGATTTTCTTATTTGAAGGTAGACAAACTTTAGTTAAAATATAATCTAATTTTTCATAGAACACTTCGTAATTATGTTTAGGAATTCTATATATACAAATAATGATAATATTGTAAGCTATTATCTCTACAGCGCAGCATTCAAAGATGCCCGAGACTGATTGTTTTGCTATCTCGGATAATTCTCTAAACTGAAGACCTATCCTAACGAAAATGCATGTTCCTCCTCTCTTTGCATTTCTAGAAAAGAAAGCCGCTGGACAAAAATTTGTGATGTGTAATAAATCCTCATAACCAGTTTGTATAAAATGTTCTGTAACACAAATAACGTCTATAATGGTTCCTTTTTCGAATAATTCTACTAGTTTTATAGTCAGTAAATCAGATTTATTCATTAGTCCTGCTATATTCTGATGTAGAATGTGAAGGTAGTTAAAGAAAAAACTGAGAATTGATCTGGTGCGAATCGGTGGATAGGTGGTTTTGGCTTTGATTTTGAGGGTGGCAGTCAACTTCTGAGTGCGTAGCATTTAGGTCGCTTAAACTAAAAATTAATTCTTGCAAATCTGATACAACAATCTCCAAACCATAGTTATTTAAATTTCCGTGTAGTTTACTGTACGTATCATAGTCATAAGTTAGATTAAGATTTGAGTCTAGCAAATACGCGTAGTCACATGTATTTACATCCAACCAAAGAAGGTTATTAAAATTTTCTATGCGACTGTTATACAGTATGTTAGCATTTGTCATGTATTTAAAAGTTGGTAGACAGATTATAAAGTTTGTGTGATTCAATTTTTGCAATTTTTCTCTAATAAACATAACAAGTTCGATATAATTACGTGTTGTCCGAAAATCTTCCTCGCCAATATAAATAACACAATAGTCTGAGTGCGTAAAGTTTAGCACTTTCGTTTCAATTTTGTCAAGAGTTTGCCGCAATCCACATGTTGGTTTACGATAATGACAGATTTCATAATTGCATAAATTAGTCCTTTCAGCAATAGTGTATAATCTATTCGAAGTTTCACTGCTTATTAGGCATATCTTGTGTTTTGTGGGCGGTTGTCCTACAGCTATTGTGTCTTGTGTATATTGAGATGTGTTGGATGAGTTGACGTTGACATTGCTGACTTTGCTTCTAGTTTCATTTTTATTAGTAGATGAAGATTGTTCTTTTTCTATTGTTGGAGTTGTCTGTGTATGTTTTGATTTCTTATTTTTAATGGGCGACATTATTGGTGTCTTAGTTTTAATTTTTGCTGGACTGTTAACAATTTTTTTGTAGATATCATTCTTCTTATTAAATTCTCCATTTATTTTCTTTAAGGTACTGTTTTCTATAGATAATAACTCAATTTCTTTATGTGCGCTATTTAGTTGCGATGTTAGTTTGGCGATTTCATCTTTTAATGTTTTTATTTGAGAGACGTCTTCGTCTTCGGAAATATCGGGTAGACTACTCGTCGTACAGTTTAATGTTTGTGAAATAATATCACTTTCATCATCATTTGGTTCCGATCGTGTGCGCGTTCGCCGGAATGTTATATTCTCCAAGAAATTCATTTTTATGTTTATTACTAAACTCAAAAATAATTAGACCCGGTGAGATTTGAACTCGAGTCACGGCGTTTCTTAGCACAGGTAGGTAGGTGGTCGCGCCACTATGTCAGACAATATACTTCTAATTAGATGAATTTGGTGGTCGTATTGTGACTGTAGGACGTGGTAATTACTGCTTGATGTTAGTTATTGTACGGCCAAAAGATGTTTCTGAACTCAATATTTTAATTGGTTCTTGAGTCTAACTTAAGATTGCGTTGTCGTCATCCAATTTTAAATAAAAAACGAACTTGTGAAATCCAGTCAATCATTAAGTCCGTGTATATGACTATAGTTACTGAAGTCTATGTCCGTTCCATTGAGTCAAAATGTCATGTTATGCTAAAGTACGTACACAAATAAGCAATAACTTACGAACGTCCAGTTCCATAAATATGCAAGTCACTTTTTGGGTAAACTAATATCACAACTATTTTTGTTAATAATGCACTATAACCGTCGATCACACTGTCACAGTTAGTTTATGTGTTCAGTTTCACTTTAATATGTATTACACGGTCCGTTGGTTAACTTAACTATTTATTTTATTTATTTTAGTAGGAGCACAGTTCAAAGTAATGTTTACATGTCAGCGCCGCCTACCCTCCCTCGCTCAAATACGTAGGTACTCAACCAAAAATTTTGATTGTCTAACTAAATCGAACTAAATCTGACTATTTTTAATCGTGATTTAAAAGGTGTGGAATAAAATTAGTTGTCATGAATAGAAATTCACACCAACACCTCGTCTTCAGGTGCAAAAACAGTACTGTCTGTATCTTTTTTTTTCTTTTGTTTATATCTCGAAAATGGTGCGTCCTATCGCAAAAATAATGAAAATTTCGACCCCCTTTATAAAACCCATAAACTCCTAAAACTCAACATGTAGGTAATCATTTTTCATATTTTCCATACAAAAAGTGAAAAATTCCTTAAAAAACTCGCCAAGGCCGCCCCGTCCGCGCCTGCGGCTCTAAAAAACAATTCACGGGGTAGGGCAAATAAGTATCACGTGTCGACGAGTCGCGATTGTCAAATTCGATTTTTGTTGTGTCAAAATTATTGAAGTGATGCTTCTTTACGCACACTTGACTTGGAGAGTAAGCTGGCGAACGCGTGACGTAAACGTATCTTATACGGCTACTCGCTCAAATACGTAGGTACTCAACCGCGTTAGTTTTCCCAAATACGATCATTCTCCTTATCAGTAAGAGTCTACGGGACAATTTCGTATGCAAGTATTTTTTACTTTAATGGTTTGCAAGTATTTATTTGTAAACGCGATTTTGCTGCTTATTTATAGAAAGTCATTGATCAATTTCCTATGCAAGTAGTTTTACTTCCAACGGGGCTTTTGAAAACGCGATTGTACTTCTTATGTGTATGAAGTTATGGATCAATTTTCTATGCAGATAGAAAATACTTGAAAGTATCTCGCTCCGTCGTGCCTCAGCGCTCGAGTACGTAGGTACTCAAATAGTTCAACAACCGCGTTTGTTTTCGCAAATGCGATCATGCTCCTTATCAGTAAGAGCACAGAATACTTAATAGTACTACGTACAGAAAGGACACTCCCTTCCTCGCCCTCATATCAGATACCGCACCTCACCCCGCACTTCGAGGTATTCGTCGCCGACTCTTTAGCAAGGGCGCTCGCGAACCGCAGCGCTGGTATTGCTGACACGAACACACAATTATGCGATTTAAAAGTTTTATTTGAGTTTTAATCACGATGGTTGGATATTGTGATGCTTTTCCGAATTCGTATTTACATAAACTGTTTGTAAGATTTCGCATTTTTAATAACATGCGATTCAATAACCGATTATTTACAGATAAGTCATTTAAACTAAACTATTTTAGTGTTTTTATTTCATTACGAACCCGACTATATAAATAAACAATTGAACTACATGGTCACTTCATAATAATGCACACGTTCGGGCAGCGCCGCCGCCGTCGTCGTTCGGTTCCCCGACATAAATTGCTTTCCGCGCCATTTTTTTACGCTACTAAATTTCACGCACACATTTGCACGTACACAAACGTCATTTGTTTATGTAGTAGTAATAGGTAATTATTTTGCGAGCGTTGTATAGTGTCCGAGGTGTGGTAAGAGGGATCCCTTCTTTTCGCATAATGTTCTTTGTCCTAATATACTTCGGCATAACGATTTTGGCACAATTTGTTTTGGCATAATAATACTTCGGCATAATTTTTTTAGGCATACATTTTATGTTGGCATAATCATCTTAAAGACTAATTTGTTTTGGCATAAATTTGATTCGCATAACGTTAGTAGGCCTAATGACTATTAGCATAACGTTAGTAGGCCTAATGACTGTTAGCATAATAATATTTAGGCATACAATTAATATAATTTATACATAACATTATGTAACTTAAACGATTTTTCAATCGCGAGATAACTTTTATCTGAAGAATATATTAGATGTTTTGACAGTTTTTGTATAAAAAAATATGTCAATCAGTTAACTTCTATTATGAGAAATAAATATGGCGGTTATTCCTCAGATAGAAGTTAACTGATTGAAACGGGAACACCCAAATACTCCGAAATATTTTATTCCGAATTTCGATGTTCCGATTTTCAAAAGTCCGAATTTCATAATACCTAAGAATCATAATGTCTATTATTAAAAATCACGAAATTTATTTTACCGAAAGTCATAAATGCGACTTGTTTGTTTTCCAATTTTCATATATTCGAAGAATCAAATGCTCCATGGGTTCGCGGTCCGAAAAACGACATTCCGATTTTCAATACTCCGAATTATTTCCGTTACCGTTACCGCACCCGAACTCAACGAACGCAATAGACGACGTAGGATGCAAGAGCGAGCGAAGGGCACCCCGAGGTTCGGTTTGGTTAGGTTACTTTAAACCCTTTACACAGAAATAGGGGCCCCGCGAAGCGGGGCTCCGTCGACATAGGATGCAAGAGCGAGCGATGGGCACCCCGAGGTTCGGTTTGGTTAGGTTACTTTAAACCCTTTACACAGAAATAGGGGCCCCGCGAAGCGGGGCTCCGTCGACATAGCATGCAAGAACGAGCGAAGGGCACCCCGAGGTTCGGTTTGGTTAGGTTACTTTAAACCCTTTACTCAGAAATAGGGGCCCCGCGAAGCGGGGCTCCGTCGACATAGGATGCAAGAGCGAGCGCTTGAATGCTGCATGCTGCATGCTTGCTTGTTTGCTGCATGCTTGCTTGCATGCTGTATGCTTGCTTGCTTCATGCTTCCTACAGCGAAAAAATAAAAATATGTTTTAATATCATTATGCGTAAATAAATTTATGCTTTAGGATATTATGCTTAAAAAAGTTATGCTTTAGAACTTTATGCTTAATAAATTTATGCTTTACAATATTATGCTTAATCATTATTATGGTTAGAGAAATTATGCTTAAAAAATTATGCGTAAGCTGTTATGCGTAATTATATTATGCGAAAATATAATTATGCCAAACAAAGTTATGCTAAGTTATATTAGGTCTTAAAATTTTATGTAAATGGATAGGGAACCGTGGTAAGAGTCTACGGAACAATTTCGTATGCAAGTATTTTTACTTTAATGGTTTGTAAAAGTATTTATTTGTAAACGCGATTGTGCTCCTTATTTATAGGAATTCACGGGTCAATTTCCTATGCACGTAATTTTTACTTCCAACAGGGTTTTTGTTTGATTACGCGATTGTACTTCTTATTTGTATGAAGTTATGGATCAATTTTCGATGCAGATAGAAATACTTGAAAGTATCTCGAGCCCTGGTTTCTTAAGGTGGACGTACTTGGAAGCCCTGGTACTCGATTTTGCAAGTACGACCCGTGTCTACGGGCTACGGGCGAGGCGAACGGGAGTTGAGTGGGGGATATAAGCAAGAAAAAGCAGTGCGCGCGCACATTTTCTTTCTCTCTTCCTCTCATAGCCAAATACGTTTGAAGTTTCACTTCAGTCGTGTGGTCATAAGCACACTCGGTTTTTTATTTAATATGTATCTCCAAGCACCATGCGATTTTGGTACAATTATACCAGATAAAATTACTTATTTGACAGGAGCACATGTTTCTATAGCACCTAATGTAAGAGATTATTCCATGGGGATAGATTGCTTTCTTTCTGAATGAAGTTGTTATTCAGAGGTTTGAATTGGAAACTCAGTAAAAGGTAGTTTATAACCCTTGATCCACTCAGGTATGGTTGGATTAGTAGTAATACCATACTTCAGAGAAATATTGCAATCTACCAGTCTGTACCTGAGCTAGTGATGATGCTGGTTCTGGCAACGGTTGTTGGCATTGGATTTATCTTGAAGCTTATAGATAGCTATTCTGAATTGGTGTGTAGAATAGGTATTTTGATATTGGTGTTTACTCACATCAAATCTTGAATTTCCTCATGGCTAGGTAGATTAAGGATCTCAGATTATTGCAATTTTCATGATAAATTAATGTCACACTCAGTCTAGCTCAGTAACTTAATGTTTCAATTTGATCCGCACTATACAAACGCTTGGGAGGCTATTAGACTGTTATGAACTTTTCCCAATGAATGTAATAGTGCGGCCACTGTAGTTCGCTGCCCCCTGATTGTGTGGTCCCATTTGATTCCACTTCCATTTACTGCTGTCACCCTTCCTTTTTAAATTTTGGTGGGTTCAATAGACTACAAATTATGAATGTTTCATACTTCTTTTAAATGTTTAACTTCATCTCCACATTTAGTCCATTATCATAATTGACCACCGTGTGGCCAGACTGCCATGCAGTTCTACAGGTAAAGTAGCTAACTGTACCCCAGCATCTCACAAGTAGATTTTCAATACTTGAACTTAGGACTTCACGTTGGGTATGTATATCGTTCCACTCTCAGCCTCCTTTCGGCTGTATTTTAGTAGAATTGAAGTACTAACATAGCTTATATAAGTTAAATTGTATATCAACACCCTCACTGAGAGGAGGCCTGTGTCCCAGCAGTGGGAACATTATAGGCCGATTATGTGTTATGTATGTATATTAACATCTAGAATATAAAGTATTTTGGAATTAGATTATAATTAGCGGCATTGAGTATGGGTATTCCCAATCCGGCTGCGTTGGCTTCGGTCACATAACACACAGTCCAACTGTAGTCTTCCATGGAAGAGGGCTCCGTACTCATCTACGAAGACTAATTAGAGTTAGGTCCCAGACTGCTTAGATCTAAATCCATGGCTAACCTCACGTGATAGCTCTAGGAATGCAGGAGGGATGTGTTTTTAACACTGGACGTATAGACTGGTTTATATCTGATCTTATTTGATTTAACCTGAAATAAATGGATTATTATTATAGAACATTGACTAACCTCTCGTGAGTCTGTGTGGAGTTGATGGCACAGTTGAATGTTCTTATGGTTCACCTCGCGTGAGAACACTTAGAGACGGCCAAAGATCCTCAGAACACTGAACGTATATACCATCGGCTACCATCGCGTGATAGCTCATGTGGTGTCGTTCTTATGTAAGTATACAGCACAGTTACGTTCTCATGGTTGACCTCACAGTGAAAACTAGAGACTGCTGTGTGTATTACGGCATCCTATGTCGGCCAAAGATCCTCCGAACACTGAACGTATATACCATCGGCTAGCATCGCGTGGTAGCTCATGTGGTATCGTTCTTGTGTAAGTATACGGCACAGTTACGTTCTCATGGTTGACCTCACAGTGAAAACTCTAGAGACTGCTGTGCGTATAACGGCATCCCTCTAATAGGGAGCATGATTTCAATAGTCTTTGATTTCAATTGCCGACAACTGAGTTTCGATGACGGCTCCGCTTTGCTTTTTCAAGCGATTTTCCAGTTCTCGCAGGCGTACGGTCAGCTCCTACATTCCATCGTCTCGTTTTCTTCTGTTTTCCCATCTTGTTAAAACTTTTCTGAACTTTTATATACGAAAACGTGATCAGTGCGCGGCACAAAAAAGTACAATGATTGACAGATGTCAGGAGACCGCGCCAACGACTGGACCACAGACAACATTTGTTTTTCTTTAGGATGAAAAAATTTGAATTTCATCTTTAAATATTGTGACGTGTGCGCACGAAATGGTGCGACAACATAGTATATACAATGAGGATTAGATTACGAAGCATAATCATGAAGTGTTCGGTCATTTCATGAAATGGTTGTGTATCATGAAATGGCCAGCTAAGATTGACCATATCGTTTAAAAGTCAACGTTTAATGATATATCATTCGACATTTGGCCATATCATGAATTTAGGGTTCGCATAATACTAAACGACGTCAGGGGCACCCCGAGGTTTGGTTTGGTTAGGTTCTTTTAAACCCTGCAGACAGAAACTGACAGACCTGACTTCGTTAGAAATAAAAGGAGCATGCAGAATTTATGATTTAGAATATTATGCTTAATCATTATTATGATTAGAGAAATTATGCGTAAGCTGTTATGCGAAAATATAATTAGGAGAAACAAAAGTATGCCAAGTAAAATTAGATCTTAAAATTTTATGCAAATGGATAGGGAACCCACAGAGGAAACCGACATCAACGCCTCTACCGGCGGATATTCTAATTATTTTACGATATGATCACTAATGTTTGGCCACATCATGAAGTAGTCGTGCGTTTGACTGTTCATATCGTCAAACCAGATCATGATGTGGCCAATAGACAGTGAAACGTTTCATGAAATGCGACCATTTCATGAAATTCTCGAGCATTTCATGAAGTAAGCAAATCTACGATATGGCCACGACATATGCATGACATTTGTAGAAACATGCGGAATGAACACTCGTGATAACATGTAGGTGAAAGCAATCAAATAGGACATCAATGTTTCATTGCTGTCACCTATTATCATCATTACAAGATTAAATTCTTGGAAGAAATTACTTGCATGACATCATTTGTACGATATCTTGTGACACAACCCTTAGGGGGGTTGCCAACAGATAGGTATGTAGGGGGTTATAAATAATAAGAGCTTGAGGATTAGGTGCACTTAATATTTATTGCCTAACTTCCGTGGCCATCACAAGACTTGATTGCAGAGGGTAGTAATGGGGTAGGAACACTGGCCTGAACCGTCTCCAGGTGATGATGGTCCCGTCTTCGGCTTTGCCGCAACTGTCGGTTCCAGTTCCAGGTTCGGTATAAGTTGATAATTTCAGCGTAGGGTAGATGTGAGTCACTCTGCAGCAGAGGAGCTTCGCAAAGTGTCTTCCTTAACACCGGCACCACGCCGCGATGAAAGGGTTGAAGGGTAGACTAGAATCCTGGACATCCAGACAGAAACGGAAGCGTAAGCAAGCTGTCGGAACCACGTTTCGTAGGTCACAGTGGTCACAGTGTCCCAGATAGGAAGGTAGGAAGAAATACAGCAGAAAACTAGTTTTAAGAAGTTCTAAGAACACCTTACAGTTAGCACTTCTAATAAAATACACGGAAACTTACCCTAGTGGGATTTCGCGAAGTATTTAAGAAAATTAATTAGGTACGTTCGGAGCGAGTGACACAGCCTTCACCTCAAGCGCTCTCAATTTGACTAGTCATCATCCTTACCGAACCCAGCCGAATCGCCGCTCCCCGGCGAGGCACGGTAATGATCGTTTTAGAGATGCGCAGGCGTTTATAACAAGGACCCTTTAAGTTAATAAACACTCGAAGGTTCCGTATATTATTATTTAATTTTAATTTTGTATTTAAGTGTTAGGTTTACTTATAAATATTATACTAGGTTATTTTTTAAACTTTTTGTGTAAATGTTATAGTTTCAAGTGTAAATAGGTTAGTTATTATTAAGATTACTTAGACTAAACTCTTTTAAATTTTAACTTGCAAGGTGCAACGTTACAATCTATCCAAGCCTTTTAGTTAATTAGGGGGTTATAATGAAACGTTGTCGCAAGTGTTCCATTCCTAGGGTTCGTACAGTTATTTATAGTTCATGCAAACGATATCAACCCGTACTTGCATCATCCGAATTATTATGCTTTGCTGGTAACATAAAAACCAGTTTTCGTCACACAAAAAAAAGCTAACACGGGCTGACTAAAGATGAACGTCCACTGGTCCGCAACGGCCGCAACATACGAATGGCACGCAACGTATTGATCGGATTTGCCGATGGCATGGGTCCACTGTATCCGGATATTATTTCTTGTTTGCAAAGAATATTGTCGATGTTTCAGATTATACAATTCTTCTTAATTATCTTTATACTTATAGAATTAAAAGGGAGTCATTTATGTATTCTACGGTTCTCAGATCAATTTTAAATGACGTGCGGCAGTGAGCGATGCACCCGGTGAACTAATCCATGTGACGTCACCGGACGTTCACCATTATATCGACTTATTAGTGATGGTGTTAGATGAAATAAGTGAAGTTTAAGTAAAGTAACGTGTAGCTAGTAATCCCGTATATTCAGAACAGCCATGACAGACCAGCGCTGTGACAGTTCGTCACCTTGACAGATCATAAACAATATGAAGTTGCTATACTAAAGTGCACGAAGTTGGCAGTTCACATCTGGGCAATTCAAAAATGTAATTTCTAAGTTTATCTTGAACATCACAGACACCGACATGTTTTTGCGAAGGTAAGTAAGAGTTAGAAAAAAAAAATCTATGCATCCGACATTATCTTTATTGCAATTAGACACAGCCAGAATTAAATACACCCTTAGAATTATTATAGTATATTATGTAGGTAATTCTAATACTATGAGAATATAATTATCTACCTTCTAAAGTGCCTTTCCATGCCTAGGTACTTGAAAAGGAATCATTAATTTACTATAAATTATTATCATTAAATCACAAAGTGTAAACTTAAAATCAAAGATCATTGTATAAAAAGAGAAGTCAGTAGTACAAAGATAGTGACAAATGCGACAGGCGCGCCCATAGCATGTGTGGCGCCGCTGCAGGCGTGTCGGCCGGGCCCCATGCAGGCGGCGTACGCCATGAGGTGCGGCAGCTGGCTCTGCTCGTACAGCCCCGTGAACATGGAGTGGTGCGGCCCGCGCGCGAACACCGCCACGTCGTCGCCACCGTGCGTCTCTGACCCCAGCGGTACGTCCACGTGAGACTCCCAATCCAGTGCTCCTGCAAAATATTTTTTTAAACACATTATGAATATTATCCCATAGGCATATTTTTAACTCCACTGTAGATTTCCTGAAACACGTTCCGTCACGTCGCATACAGCATTGTCATTCTTTTTTCTTAAAATTACCAGTTAATATCTAATTATTCACTACTACTCACACGGGGATAAAGCTACAGTGTTCTATGGGAGCTCCCGAGCGCAGCGATTCAAACTCGCTTAAGACAAAGACACCTTTATTCAGAAGAATAACTCTACTTTTCACATCTTCTGCAAGATTTTTATGACATTTTTTAGCCGGTGGTGTGAAAAAACACTTACGAAAATTGCCCTCAGCAGTAACGTCGGGTCGAACGCCGTTCACATGCGGGCGAAATCCTGGCCCGTTAGTGTAAGACAGCGTCATGTAAGGTATATTGTCATCTCCCAAGTCTCTGGAGGGACCAAGAATGTCGTTGCCACGTTGTGAGTATCCATTAAAAGCCATGACGTGCGCGTGGTCCGCCGTCACCACGATGAGCGAGTCGTCCTCTGACAGCATCTCTGCGGCGCGCGCCACGGCCAGGTCCATCTCCAGTGTCTCGTCAAGTGACAACTGCACGAGGTTGTCGTGGTGCGCGTGGTCGATGCGGCCTCCCTCCACAAATAGGAAGAAACCCTTCTCGTTCCGACTCAACGAGCGAATCGCCACCTCAGTCATCTCTGCCAATGTGGGTTCTGTTTGTAGATTCGACTGCATGTGATATTGCATATGGCTACTCTCGAACAAGCCCAAAATGTACTCCGGCAGGCTGTTGTTGGCTTGCGCTAGCTGCTCACGGTTCCAAACATATTCATGAGTTACGTCGCGATCTACTTTGTCTTGTTTCCACTCTTGTATAAGGTCGCGGTTGTCTGTCCGTATACCAAGTGCTCCTTCTTCATCGCGAACATCGTTTGGTAAAAAGTTACGTCTACCACCACCTAAAATTACCTGAATACACAAAATATTATTGTAAAAAAAAATAATTTAATATGTGAATTTAATTGCCGAATTGATTGCATAATATGGAAGTGCTAGCATGGCAGACTTGCATTAAAGAAAAAGAAGTATGAGAGAAGAGCTCTAAAGAACGTCGCTGCAAGGCGCACCACGTGCTCATGAGCGTCACTTAAGATGGACTTCCAAAACTAAAGTTATTATGCACTTTGTACTGTTTTATTCATACATAATCAGCCTATAACGTTCGCACTGCTGGGACACAGGCCTCCTCTCTGTGAGAGGGAGTGGGCCGTAATCCACCACGCGGGCCCAGTGCGGGTTGGTGGATGTCACATGTCTTCGAATTTTTGGTTCTAGGACATGCCGGTTTCCTCACGATGTTTTCCTTCACCGTTTTGAGAGCAGTGGTGATGAAATAATTTACACAAAGTAAAGCGCCTGTCGGGGTTCGAACCTACGACCTACAACTTGTAAGTCGCGGCTGATACCACTGGGCCACCACTGGGTTTTATTCGATAGTCGGTTATTTTTAACCGACTTTAAAAAAGGAGGTTCTGTATTCGACCCTTATGTATGTATGTATGTATGTATGTATGTATGTATGTATGTATGTATGTATGTTTGTATGTCCGCGATTATCTCAAAAACTACTGAACCGATTTTGATAATTCTTTCATTAGTGTGATCTACATACTTTCAGGAAGGTTTTAGTATATAATACATTAGGTAATTATTCTTATGTACGAAGTTATATGCATAAATGTACTGCATCTCCGGCATTTCTATGCGAATTTTGATGATTCTTCGAGTTGTGTCTTCAATTCTTCAATGCACTAGTGTTAATTGAATTTATGTGGGGTAGGTACAACTAAAAAGTGAAAAATAAAAACTTTTTTTAAAAAAAAAAACAACCGACTTTAAAAAAAAAAAAACTACAAAGTGAAAAATAACTTTAATTTCGGAAGTCGGTGTCAAAAAACGAAAATGCGGAACCAAAGACACCGACTTCCGAAATTAAAGTTATTTTTCACTTTGTAGTTCACACATCTTCTTAATAGCACTTCGTGTATTGGGCTGAATCGATTCGTATAATGGAGCAGCCACAGTGCTTTTCCGAAGCTAGTAATCGAATATACAATACCCACAACACAACAGTAACGGACCTTGAGCTTGTTGCCAGGATGTTTGTGTATCAGCTGCAGCGCGATGTCCGGGCAGCGCTCGGTGTCGAAGCCGTGTTCTTCCACCTGCTCGTTGTACTCCCACGTACGATTTGCCACCTTGGCATACACACCCGCTGGAGACGCATGCGTCACACGCGTCGTAGTAACGATACCTGTGTTACAAATAAAACAGACATGAAAACAACTTACGTTCCTACCTAGAAGTGTCATAATATTCTTATTGCATCCAAACTGCCAAATAGGGTAAAGATCGCTCTTAGGAATATGCTATTTATACAAGGGTACATATTTAAACGTCGAAAAAAACACTACAAAGTGAAAAAAAAAATCAACCGATTTAAAAAAAAAAACTACAAAGTGAAAAAAAACAACCGACTTCAAAAAAAAACTACAAAGTGATAGGCGTCAAAAAGCGAAAATGCGGAACCAAAGACACCGACTTCCGATATTAAAGTTATTTATCACTTTTTCAATTCACACACAAATTCAATTAACACTAGTGCATTGAAGAATTGAAGACACCGACTAGAAGAATCATCAGAATTTGCATAGAAATGCTGGAGATGCAGTACATTTATGCATATAACTTCGTAGTATAAGAATAATTACCTAATGTATTATATACATTCCTGAAAGTATGTAGATCACATTAATGAAAGAATTATCAAAATTGCTTCATTATTTTTTGGGATAATCGCGGACATACATAAATAAGGGTCGAATAAAGAACCTCCTTTTTTGAAGTCGGTTAAAAACAACTTTAATCTTTGAAGTCGGTGTCGTTAGTTCCGCATTATAAACTCTGTATCTCCATCTATATCTATCTCTATATATATAAACTCTGTACTTCGATGTTTAGGTCTTTCGATGTCACTTTTGTCTATAATTAGATTTTAGATAAGTATATTGGACGTAAGCTATCTAACCATTTGACAATATAAACTTACGTTATTTTAGTTTTCGGTTTTATGGTATATTTAACCGTAGATATTTTAATTATTCGACGTTCAAATTTGTAGGTACCCATTTAAAACGATCTAAGCATGTTTTTAGTTTTTCCAGGGAGAGTAGAAATAAATAAAAATGTTCTTAAATACCTGTTAATGATTGAATAATTCGAACGAAGACATAATAAAAACGATGAAGAGATAACTTCAATATGTTTGTCAAATCATTGAGTTGTCTTGAACAATACTCAGGTACTCGTAGGACAACTCAAGGTACAGACATGAACTACAGACGTATAACAGATTATCTGTAGCTAGCGTGAAATGAGTGCGTATCGTTAACTTCGCCAGCTCACCGATGTCGCGGCCGTCTGCCAGAGCCCACTCGGCGATGGACTGCAAGTGCGTGTTGGTGTCCGTAGAAGCCTCGCAGTCGTTGCGTCGCACTGCAGCGTTTACTCCGATTACGCCAGAATTTGTTTTAACCCCACACAAATACGCGGTGGCTGTGCATGCAGAGTCCGCAATCTGTGCGTTCACGCAGTATGTCTGAAACATAGTCCGATTTCATGGGATATTCGGTGGAGGAAAACGAGAAGGAAGACGTGCTTCTTCTTGTTCACCATCAAGACTTTTTCCCATGTATAGAGACTTAATCGATTTTTGATGCTCGTTACTGTCGCTCGATATATTTTGTCCTGTCGCCTGTTACCAATCGATAAACATCAAAGTGAAAATCGAGACTAAAAGATACACTATGGCAATCGACAAAATTTCAATGTCGATCATCTGTTGCTTAAACATTTTCCTGATTTTGTTTGATCTCTATCACACGAGCGTCTAAAATTGAGCAAATCTGTAGACACCCTTAACTTTGGGGCGGCGCAAAACTATTTTTTTTCTTCGACTCTGTCAAAATTCACGCTATCATTTACTGCTTTTGCATTTCTATCATCCCTCAAACAATCCGTCCATCTTATTTCCTTCCTCTCCGTTTCCATCCATCACCATTTAATTCACCACTCTCTTAATAAGATGCGCTTCATCCCTTCTCAGCACATGAATACCATACCAAGACTACCGATTCCCTTATTTTTTTCTGTCACTGGCGCCGGGAGAAGAAATACGCCCATTTTTTTCAATTTACCTTAGCCATCCCAACCGTAGGAAAAGTCTCAAAATGCATCTTGGCCTCCTCGCCGGTAGCGCCACGTCGCTGGCCGAGCAGCGTGCGCGCGGCGGCCAGCGTGGGCACGGACATGCCGTCGCCCAGGAACATCACCACGTTGCGCGCTTTCTTGACACTCTCCTGGTGCGCGAGACGTGCATCGATGGCCGCCTGAGCCTCCTGCGTCCAGAACGCGGAGCTGGTCTCGGCGCGGTTGGCGGCGGCCGCGCGGCTGGCGGGGCCCGCCGGGTGATAGCGGTCGGCGCGCACGCACCCCACGCCCACGGCGACGATCACGAGCAGCGGGAGTAGCGACCTCATAGCGACACTGAATACTGTACAATGACGCTGAACTGCCTTTTATGATTGTCAAGAGTATCTTATCTCCAAAACATTTTAATCGGAAGATAGATAGATTAAGTTAATAAAATATAAATAATTCATAGATATTAGAATTAAGTGAATTATGCATAAAGCCAGAAATATAATTGTGAGTCAGTGTCGTTACATTAATAATGTAAAATAGATGTGAACAGCAGTGGGAAGCAATGGCTTGAAAGATGCTAAAATGTGCTCTTTATGATGTGAAAAAAAAATCAATCAGTTCATCTTTTAAAGGACTTGGTTTGCACACAGCCTCAAACTTGACATGCGTTTGTTAATCGATTTTATGTGTTCTTAGGACCTTTTCTGTATAATAGACTCAACAAGTTACTAAGCTTCTATAATATAGTGAAAGCTATATAAAATGTAGTAGGTACTATGTTATCAGAATACTTAGTGATACTCAATTACACAGACAGAAAATCTTCTAGAAATGTCATGTTCATAATTTATTCCCTTGTACGAGTAAGTATTAATGTAAAGTGCTTTTTCTCAGAGTTGTTAATTAATTATTTTTATACCAGTTTTATTTAAGGACTTAAACATAACTAGCGATATGTGGGTGTAGCATAGGTACATTCAACAAAAGAAACAAGTATGCAGGATCGTCGGATATAGTTGAAGTTTAGTAAGCAACCGGAGAATGTTTTTGAATAAAATTTAATTTAATTAATAGAAAACAAACAGCTCATTTATCAAATTAAATTTTAGTCAACAACATCCATCGGTTTCTTACTAAACTTCAACTATATCCGACGTTCCTGCATACTTATCTCTTTTGTTGACTGTACAACTTTTGTTAACTTTTAAAATTAAATTATTATTATTATTAAAAATACTACCTTTCTAAAGAAACCGGTGAGGGAACATTAATTTTTATTTATTTTATTAATTTTAAGAAAACTTACAGCTCATTCAAGTAGTCAGAAGTAATATTAGAAGAAGGCCAATTACGATTTTCCACTCAAGTATATAAACTAAAAAGTATATAAAATAAAATTGACAATGCGGTACAAACAGCGTGAGAGTTATACATAGAAACAACTGAAGAGAATAAACAAAAATAAAAAACATTACACAACAAAATCATTACTATCTATTGTTTAATCAAATACAATTATCTATACATTTTTATTAGACTTGTAAGAAATTGGTCTATGTGGCTTCCACGGTGATTACATTAGTTGATTATCAAAACGTCAGATAAGAAAAAATGTTGTACTTAGGGCCGATTTTTCAATCTTTCTCTATACCTACGAGTACGTGGGATAAATTAAGTAAGTCTTTGCAAGGAATAAATAATGCTGTTTGACAGCTTTTGTATAGGAAATATTTGAAACTGCCATATTTATTGTTCAGATAAAAGTTATCTGGCTATTGACAAATCAGCCCTATTAAGAATATATTGCTGCTGATATAGTACCTACCGATTTTTTACTTAATATAACGTCGAACATGGTCTTTGGAGCCGGATAACCCAAATGAGTATTTTTAAAGAAGTTCAGTAAGTGAGCAATAAGGAGAAACTTATCATTGAATTGCAAAATTATCAACAGCCCCGTCGCTGAGGTTCTACAAGTTGAGTCGCAACCAACCTTACTGGAATAACTATCAATCGCGTGAATTACCTGATCGCTGGAGTCTTCTCGTATCTCGTACACACGACACATTCTTGAATAATGGTTCATTTTTCTACACTGACTACATCGCTGACCATACGCTGGGCATTTATATTTGTCATGGCTTTTACCACACTTTCCACATACTCGATGCGATCTTCGACGAGCCTCTCCTAGTTGTTCGTGTACGTGTCCTCCTGATCTCTGTCCATCTTTCTGGTCACGATCCTGACGGAAGGTCCTAGCCTCACCACCACTGGAACCGGATGAACGCCGTTTTCTATGACGCGGCGCCGAGCTTCTTGCATAGTGAACATTTTTTTCTTCCTTCTCTTTGTTGGTAACTGCATGTACATTATGAGTTTGTTCCTGATTCTCGTTTTGTATGATACTTCCGCTAATCTACAGATATCTATAGCTTTAGATAAGGATAAATCTGGTTCTCTTAACAGTCTTTCTCTGAGTCCACTGTCTTTAATTCCACAAATCATTTTATCACGCACCGACTCACTGCATTAATCTTTGAACTCGCACTTTGCTGCTATATTTTTCAGTTCGAATACGTATTGTTCAATTGACTCAAATCTCGTTGGTCACGGGTAAAAAAATGTGTGCCTTTCTATGGTTATAATAATAATAATATTCCACAACTATCACACAACGCCATCTAGTCCCAAGCTAAGCAGAGCTTGTGTTATGGGTACTAAACAACTGATAAACATACTTATATATTTCTAAATACGTACATATTATAGATAATGTTAAGTTATATTCTTACGTGGTAAAAAAAAATGAATCGAAGTCAGCGAGCAAGTCTTCTATAGTTTTGTACTCGCGTGTAAATTGTTCATATACCTCCCGACATTTTTCTCCAATGATATGTAGCAAGATGTTGATTTGCACTATTTTTTCTTTACGATGTATATAGTTCACAAGCTTCATAATATATTTTGAACGCCTTTTTCCATTTTTCCCATTCTTTGCTTAAGTTTCCTGATGTTACATTTGTTATGTCATTTTCAAATACGAACGGTTGCGGCGCGGCGGTTGCAAAATGGACTCCATTGTATGCTTCGTTTGTAATATTACTTCTGCTTCTTCGAATGATTCGGAATCACTGCTACTTGTCATCTATGTTTTTATTTTTATTTCAATTCTATCTTGTTTTAGTTTTTAAAACGGCTTACTAACTTATTTAGCTACCGGCTGCGCCATGTTATGTTGGGAGACAAGGACACAGCATTGAAACACGGTGGTTGAGCAAAGACTAGTTTATTGTACTTCGTTCATGTATTTCTCCTGCCTACCTTCACATGCATTATTATATAGTATGGAACAATCATTCATAGTTATTTACTTATACCTACATCTATCAGATTCAGCATATTTTATATCAATGCATATCAGGTACTGAGAATGTCTGGCTTAATCTATATAATGACATGACTGTACATTTATATGTATGTACGTGGTATTTAAATTACATTAATATCATCTGTGGCTTGATTAAAAGGTTTTGGAGATTATATACTATTGACAATCACAAAAGGCAGTTTATCGGCCGTCATTGTACAGTATTCAGTGTCGCTATGAGGTCGCTACTCCCGCTGCTCGTGATCGTCGCCGTAGGCGCGGAGTGCGTGCGCGCTGACCACTACCACCCAGCGGACCCCGCCGGCCGCACGGCCGCCGCCAACCGCGCCGAGGCCGACTCCGCCTTCTGGACGCAGGAGGCGCAGGCGGCCATCGACGCGCGTCTCGCGCACCAGGAAAGCATCAAGAAAGCGCGCAACGTGGTGATGTTCCTGGGCGACGGCATGTCCGTGCCCACGCTGGCCGCGGCGCGCACGCTTCTCGGCCAGCGACACGGCGCCACCGGCGAGGAGGCCAAGTTATATTTTGAGACTTTTCCAACGACTGGGATGGTTAAGGTAAATTGCGGATAGCTTCTTCTCTTCTTCCTTGTAATGATCTCATGTAAAACCATGATCAGGAATTTTGATTACCTATATTTCAGACATACTGCGCGAATGCCCAGATCGCAGACTCTGCGTGCACAGCGACCGCGTATTTGTGTGGAGTTAAAACTACGTATGGTGTTATTGGAGTAAATGCGGACGTGCAGCTCAGTGACTGCGAGGCTTCCACGGACGCCGCCAGCCACGTGCAGTCCATCGCCGAGTGGGCGCTGGAAGACGGCCGTGACGCAGGTCGGTGCTCGTGCCGTCTTCATTACCTATTCAATTTACAGGACCTAACTGCCTGGAATTTGGAAGTTGGCGGTGTGTACCCCCGTGGCGCGACAAGCACGGTAAGCCGTTGATCCTGTGCCTGATATCTCTTCCGTCGTTTCTGAAACTAGTGTATAGTGACTATAGGAACCTTACTTTGACTTGTCGGAGTGGTCAAGAGCAATTGACATGCCATGTCTAATTTACTTTGTTGTGTGTTGTGTGTCTGTCAGGTATCGTCACCACAACACGCATCACGCACGCATCGCCCGCGGGCGTGTACGCCAAGGTGGCCGACCGCGACTGGGAGTACAACCTGCCCGTGGAACAAGAAGGCTTCGACACCGAGCGCTGCCCAGACATCGCGCTGCAGCTGGTACACAAACATCCTGGCAACAAGCTCAAGGTATACCATAACGAATACTGTTGAGGGGATATTCGGTACGGAAACTCATAAACGCAGTCGGTGTGATCGCATCATTTAATTATATTTACGCTTCGTAATCAGAACAATGGTGGTGCACACCCGCAATGGCTTACTACGACGGGTAAGTAATACAAATGGTTCTGACTCTACTGATGATGAAGACTCATTAAGGGATCGTTTTCTTAAAATATTTGTTGTGTTAGTTATCGGCAGTTTTTCTGAAAATAACAGAAGATGCCAAACTGCAGTGGGGACTACATATATCAAGCCTAGCGGGAAGGCTCGGTTTGGCTGCCTACGCCGTCAGGAAAGTAAGACAATACACTGACATTGACACAGCTCGGTTAGTCTATTTTAGTTATTTTCACAGCGTTATGTCCTACGGTTTTCTGCTGTGGGGCAAAGCCGCTGATATACAAAATATATTTGTCCTGCAAAAATGAGCTGTTCTAGTAATTTACCAGCTAGGTGCCAGAGTTTCTCTAAGAGATTTTTTTAAAGATATTGGTATTCTAAAGGTTGCATCACAATTCATCTTCGCCAAAATCTTACATATTAGGGAAAGTATAGGTACACTTATACACTAAAAACAGTGATATTCACAATGTTAGAACACTAGAAATTTTAATAAAGACAAACTACGTGCTTTACACCGGCTTCATAAGGAACTCATTTGTTGGGCTTGATATAACCTTTTATTTATTTATTTTTAGGGTTCCGTACCTCAAAAGGAAAACGGAACCCTTATAAGATCACTACGTTGTCCGTCTGTCTGTCCGTCGGTCAAAATCCTTTTTCTCAGGAACGTGTGAAGTTATCAAGTTGAAATTAATATCAAATACTCAGGGCTGCAATCCCTTGAAGCAGTGAAAAAATTAAACCTGTCGACGCAATCAAAAGATACGGGCGTTTATGTTCCGGAATCAAAACCTATAGGGTACTTCTCGTTGATCTAGAATCATAAAATTTGGCAAGAAGCCATGCCATATAGCACACAAAAAGGAAAAAATCCGAAAACCGTTTGAAGATACATAACAAAAAAAATTCCCATGATAAACTTTTTACATACCTACAAATTTGTACGGAACCCTCCGTGCACGAGTCCGACTCGCACTTGACCGATTTTTTTCTTTTATAACAACTTAACAAGCTACCCTCTTCTTTGTTAAATTTGCCTTTTAATGCGTTTAAAGTTCAAGTAAAATCCAACCTGTTCAAACGCATACTATTCCTTTAACGACTACATAAACGATAAGAATAGGTGGTCCCCTGATTAACTCAAGACACTGACGTTCTATCTCCAGAGTTAGCTTACTGACAGTTTATATGAGTTCATAATAATATAATTGTTTATTTTATTTGACTGTATAAGTCGAGTAGAATACGCAATTTCGACACAAAAAATGTCGATAAATGCTAATAATACGACGCTACAAAATTGCAATGCACGTTACTGCGAAAGACTGTCTCCGCGAAGCCACTACACTTTGATGCACCTTTGATGATCTTCACTGCGGTACTACTTGACTTCGATGCACGTTACCGCGAAAGAGTTTCACTGCGATACTAATTGACTTCGATGTACGGTAAAGGTTGTCATTCGCTCGCTCCTGCATCCTATGTCAACGGAGCCCCACTTCGAAATAGGAGCCCTCCTATTTCTGTGTAAAGGGTTTCAAGTAACCTAACCAAACATAAACTCGGGGTGCCCGTCGCTCACTCTTGCATCCTACGTCGCCCATTGCATTCGTTGCGTTCGATCTATCACGGTAACGTGCATCGAAGAGACTGACTTTCGCAGTAACGTGCATTGCAATTTTGTAGCATCGTATTAGCATTTATCGATATTTTGTGCGTCTAAAATTCCGTATTCTACTGGTATAAGTCAATTCAGTTCATTTTTTTATTTTTATTTGTTATTGACATAATCTACTCATTTTTAACCGACTTTAAAAAAGGAGGTTCTGTATTCGACCCGTATGTATGTATGTATGTATGTATGTATGTATGTATGTATGTATGTATGTATGTATGTATGTATGTTTGTATGTCCGCGATTATCTCAAAAACTACTGAACCGATTTTGATAATTCTTTCATTATTGTGATCTACATACTTTCAGTCCGTGTGGTGCCGGACTTAAAGAATAGCACCACCCCCCTTCTTCCCATGGGTGTCGTAAAAGGCGACTAAGGGACGTACCGGAGAATGGGCAGCAGCGTTCTCTATGCATTTAATATCATACTGCGATCGCCAACCCGCATGCCAAGCGTGGCGATTATGGCAAATCCCCCCCCAAATGACAAGCACGAAAAATACTTGGCCCCTAGTGCCCGGCGGCCCGCCTACCCTTGGCTACGGTAGCGGCCAAGGCCACGGTGAGGCAAGGGGTGCTAAGAATCCCCGGAAGAGATCCGGCTACCAAAATAACCGAAAACTGGACCTGGCAACATACAACACGCGTACACTCCGGACCGACGAGAAGATCTCCGAACTCGAGGAAGAATTGAGCAGGTTGCGATGGGGCATAGTGGGATTATCTGAAGTCCGAAGAGAGGGGGAGGACTCGATAATCCTTAAATCTGGCAACTTGCTCTATTTCCGGGAGGGCGACCAGCAGTCCCAAGGTGGTGTCGGGTTTATCGTCCACAAGTCCCTTGTGAGCAACGTGGTGAAGATCGAGAGTATGTCGACCAGGGTGGCGTACCTTATACTCAGAATATCCGCAAGGTATTCGCTGAAGGTCGTACAGGTTTACGCCCCGACCTCGTCACACCCCGACGATGAGGTGGAGACCATGTATGAGGATATTTCCAGAGCCATGCATGGCTCTAAAACTCACTTCACCGTTGTCATGGGGGACTTTAACGCGAAACTGGGTAAACGAAGCGATGATGAGCTGCGAATGGGGCAATTTGGAGTTGGACGACGGAACCACCGGGGCCACCTACTGGCTAGTTTTATGGAGAAGGAAGGCCTCTTTATGATGAATTCCTTCTTCAGAAAACGTGAGCACAGGAAGTGGACCTGGCAGAGCCCGGATGGTGCAACTAAAAATGAGATTGACTTCATTATGTCGACGAAGAAGCAAATATTCAATGATGTCTCTGTGATCAACGCGGTGAAAACCGGAAGTGATCACCGCATGGTAAGAGGCACATTGAACTTAAATATAAAGCTGGAAAGGTCTCGACTAATGAGGTCTACGCTCCGCCCAGCGCCGATCCAAGTTCAAAACCCCGAGAGCTTTCAGCTCGAACTTCAGAATCGTTTCGAGTGCCTGGGGAGCTCCGTGGACGAATATAACGATGGGTTCGTGGAAGCTGTCCATACGGTCGGGTCTAAGATCTTCAAGACCCGTCGTACGAATACGAAAAAGAAGCTCTCTGATCCTACTTTGCGGCTCATGAAGGAGAGGCGCGAGATGATCCTGCAGTCTTCAGATGATGTTCTAAAGTACCGGCGGCTCAACAGACAGATCTCTAAGTCCTTGAAAAGCGACCTTCGCCGCTTCAATACAGATCGTATTGAGGAAGCGATAGAGCAAAATAGAGGCTCCAAGGTTTTTGCTAGAGATCTGTCTATTGGGCAGAGCCAGCTTATGAAACTGAAGACTGATGATGGCAGGATCGTATCCGCCAAACCTGAGCTGTTGAGAGAGATCGAGAGGTTCTATGGACAGTTATACACGTCAACAAGCAACCCCGTTACGAATCTGGCAAACGACCCAAGAGCTAGATTGACCCGACACTATACCGAAGACATCCCGGACGTCAGCCTGTACGAGATTAGGATGGCTCTGAAGCAGCTTAAAAACAACAAGGCACCGGGTGATGACGGAATTACGGCCGAGCTCCTGAAGGCCGGCGGAAAACCCGTTCTTAAGGCCCTTCAGAGGCTGTTTGATTCCGTCATACTCGAGGGTAAAACACCACAGGCATGGAACAGAGGTGTGGTGATACTTTTCTTTAAGAAGGGTGACAATGCCCTTCTTAAGAATTATAGGCCCATCTCACTTCTGAGCCATGTCTACAAGCTGTTTTCGAGAGTCATCACGAACCGTCTCGCGCGCAGGTTTGACGACTTCCAGCCTCCCGAACAAGCCGGATTCCGTAAAGGCTTTAGCACCGTAGACCACATACATACGCTGCGACAGGTTATACAGAAGACCGAAGAGTATAACCTGCCTCTCTGCTTAGCGTTTGTGGACTACGAGAAAGCCTTTGATTCGATCGAGACATGGGCTGTACTGCAGTCTCTTCAACGGTGCCAGATCGACTATCGGTACATCGAGGTGCTGAAGTGTCTGTACGAAAACGCCACTATGTCAGTTCGACTCCAGGACCAGACCTCGAAACCTATCCTTCTGCAGCGAGGTGTGAGACAGGGAGACGTTATCTCTCCGAAACTGTTCACCGCTGCTCTGGAGGATGTCTTTAAGGTTCTGGACTGGAAAGGAGCTGGCATTAACATCAATGGCGAGTACATAACTCACCTTCGGTTTGCCGACGATATAGTAGTCATGGCTGAGACTATGGAGGACCTCAGTACAATGCTCGATGACCTCAGTAGAGCCTCTGAAAGAGTGGGTCTGAAAATGAACATGGACAAAACGAAGGTCATGTCAAATGCCCATGTAACACCCACTCTCATGAAGATCGGAGACGCTACACTCGAAGTCGTGGACGAGTATATTTACCTAGGACAAACTGTCCAGTTAGGTAGGTCCAACTTCGAGAAAGAGGTCAATCGTCGAATCCGACTCGGCTGGGCAGCGTTCGGGAAGCTACGCAATATCTTCTCGTCCCACATACCGCAGTGTCTCAAGACGAAAGTCTTTGACCAGTGCGTGTTGCCAGTGATGACATATGGCACTGAAACGTGGTCGCTCACAATGGGCCTTATTAGAAGGCTGAAAGTCACCCAAAGGGCAATGGAGAGGGCTATGCTTGGAGTTTCCCTGCGGGATCGAATCAGAAATGAAGAGATCCGCAGGAGAACCAAGGTAACCGACATAGCCCGAAGAATTGCCAAACTTAAGTGGCAGTGGGCAGGGCACATTGCTCGCAGAACAGATGGCCGATGGGGCCGAAAGGTTCTGGAGTGGCGACCGCGTACCGGAAGGCGTAGCGTTGGAAGGCCTCCCACAAGGTGGACCGACGACCTTGTGAAGGCCGCAGGAACTCGTTGGATGCGAGAAGCACAAAACCGGTCGAAGTGGAGGTGCTTGGGGGAGGCCTATGTCCAGCAGTGGACGTCTTTCGGCTGAAATGATGATGATGATGATGACATACTTTCAGGAAGGTTTTAGTATATAATACATTAGGTAATTATTCTTATGTACGAAGTTATATGCATAAATGTACTGCATCTCCGGCATTTCTATGCGAATTTTGATGATTCTTCGAGTTGTGTCTTCAATTCTTCAATGCACTAGTGTTAATTGAATTTATGTGGGGTAGGTACAACTAAAAAGTGAAAAATAAAAACTTTTTTACAAAAAAAGACGGGTTGCACTCCGGGAGTGCCGGCAGAAGTGAAAACTTGAATATTAACGTTGAAATAAATCAACTCTTAATTGAATTAATATAACTCATTTCTTTCGCTATTTCTTCGTCACTTTTTTCATTAATAGATCCACTTTGTTCAATTTACACATTTTAAACACATTTATATACACGAATTTTACGAATACACAGCAGTGTGGCTACTACACAGACGGTCGAGCCATCAGCTGTCCATCCATCCATCCACTTCCACTTTCACTTCCACTTCGACTTCCACTTCGACTTCAACTTCGACTTCCACTTCGACTTCCATTTCGACTTCCACTTCGACTTCCACTTCGACTTCGACTTCCACTTCGACTTCGACTTCGACTTCCACTTCGACTTTGACTTCGACTTCCACTTCCAGTTCCTCTTCCACTTCCACTTCACCTTCCACTTCCACTTCCATCACCATCCATCCATCCATTCATGCATCCATCCATCCATCCATCCATCCATCCATCCATCCATCCATTGTGTCCGTGTGTCACTTCACTTCGGTTGGCGCCGCCGTAGAAAGAGAGGGAGGGAAATCTCTCCTGACGGTCACGTGTCCTGACGCGAGTTTAACATTTTGTACCCATTACAAAAAGTGTGCAACGCCGCTAAAGAAGTTTACACTTCAAAAAAAGACGGGTTGCACTCCGGGAGTGCCGGCAGAAATGAAAACTTGAATATTAACGTTGAAATAAATCAATTATTAATTTAATTAATATTACTCATTTTTTTTCAATATTTCTGCGTCACTTTTTTCATTAATAGATGCACTTTGTTCAATTTCCATATTTTAAACACTTTCGGTCTTATTCATAAAAAAAGCCTATTGAAGGTTTAAACCATTCATTAGTTAAAATGCTCAATAGGCCTTTAAAACATTAGATAAAATTTTGTATTCATAAACGCTTCATAAACGTTCTATAACTAGGATGTCCTACAACTTCTAAATGTTGCCATTATAATGAAGTCATCCAACAAATTGGCCAACACATTAAATCGGCATACGAGAATATCTGTCTACGAACCGAATATTTGTGTCCATAGACATTATTACGTATGAAAAACTAATTTATTGTCTACAGTTTCAACAGTTTTGACGCGACAACGTCATGGTCGTCATGGAAACAATATGAATATGTCAATGAATGAATTTGATATTGTATGTGTCAAACTAAAAAACTTTTGAATATTTTTTTGTATTTAAAATAAATGAAATTAAGACCGGAGACTAGTTGCAATAAAGGGCAAAGTATTGAATATCGGTTGGAGGAGGATAAGGTGTGTACCTACTGTTACAGCTAAAATGTGCTCAAAGTAAGTTATGTTTTGTAAACATTCTCAATTTCTTATACTTATGCTTGCTTTTGCTTCTAATCCTTAGATTTTTTGGAAGAATTGGTCAGGGAGAGGTCTCCATAATAGAAAATAAAAACACTGACACAAGCACTAACGCTAAACAGGGGCAGCCTGGCATGATTTACGAATTAGGTGCCCATCCAATTTACAATTGTACGAAGAACTTCGTTTGCCTGTACAATCATTGTAACAAAAAAAAAACCCGCCATAAGAATAATAATGACTGTTATTTTGATGCCGCTACTGATTAATTAAATCAGTATAAATAAGATAATGAAGAGAAAGAATTTATAACATTAGTTTTGTATTTCAGGTCAATAGGACTAGTAAGGATGGTGCTTCACTACGAATAGCAGAAAATGAAACGGCCTACAGAAGAGATGGCACAGATGGCAAATGAAAAGCAAACATTTTAAAAATGTTGTTCTGCTTGCACAAGTTTTAGAAGCCAAATTAGAGTTTAGAGTATTGTTCAGCCGTGAACAGACAAGAGTTACATACGCCAGCGTCAGCATCAAGAGCGACATACATTCGTTCCACATAAATTAGTAATTAGTAAATCAATAAATTAGTCATCAAGCTGGAGTAGAGTTTGATTCATCTTCCATAATTCCTCTCACTATGGCCAAGACACCTTTAGCCATCACCTGTTCTATGAGTCTGTGGGACCGGCAATGACAAAACTATTTCCTGTGTACACATTGCACGACGTACACAAACCCCTATTCCTACCCAAATTCTGTCTGTTCCCGTGGGACCCGCTGAGGAACAGCGGGTCGAGGCCTGTCGGGGGAGCGGTGAATGCTGTTGCGATTCCCGCACCCCCGGCTATAGGTAGAGGTGGAACACCGCGGTGGTTTTAGCCGGTAAGAGTCCGGCATGCCCCTCTGTCACCCCCACGATAGAGGAAGTCCATGAGGATTTCCACCGCGAGAAAAAAAAAAAAGGTCTCCCGTAGGCTTGTATGATAGGTTAGGGTGTTAGGATAACTAGGGTGTTAAGTAGTTGCTGTAGGTTTATAATCAGTAGGGTGAGGTAACCATAGATACCAGGCTCAATTGTTACAAACTTAGCCACACTGTATGCATTTGGAATAACAGCCGTACTAAGCTGTAAGTCCCGGTGCGTACAAGTATTATAAAAATAAACTGATATTTGTATACAAGCTTTTTATTAATGAACTACTCCCTAAATTTCTTCTCTTTTACTTTAGATCTTGTTGGCTCAAAATATTGCCACTTCCACGTTGTCGTCGGTGGCAGCGCAGAGGTCACTTTGACTGCATGTTTTGGGTAGGACAAATAAGGCAGGATAGGACGTGGAGCATGTTTTGCAACATAGCTTCACAGCCACACCCTACTGGAGCATCTCCCTGCAGGGTGTAAACTTCCGTGGTCGACACGGAAGCATTGTTTTCACACAAAAGCAGCAATGTCCCACAGTATTTCTTGTTGCTATAATATGCTTCGTTATAATTTTCGTCGCTTCTATTTTGTATTGTAGGTAGGTATATAATAATAAACTAAATTGGTTAAACAGAAGTTCAAAATAAATTAAATACAACTGCGGCTCCTCGAAGTACTATTGTTTACGAAACTGACTTTTCAAGCATTTGTACGTCAAATGTCATTTTCTTCGGCCATCTTTGTCGTGTCTCACTTGGTTCACTTCGGTTGGCGCCGCCGTAGAAAGAGATGGGGGGGGGGGGGGAATCTCTCCTGACGGTCACGTGTCCTGACGCGATGCCCTGACGCGAGTTTAACATTTTTTACCCATTACAAAAAGTGTTCAACGCCGCTAAAGAAGTTTTCACTTCAAAAAAACAACCGACTTAAAAAAAAAAACACTACAAAGTGAAAAATAACTTTAATTTCGGAAGTCGGTGTCAAAAAACGAAAATGCGGAACCAAAGACACCGACTTCCGAAATTAAAGTTATTTTTCACTTTGTAGTGTTTTTTTTTTTTAAGTCGGTTGTTTTTTTTGTAAAAAAGTTTTTTAATGTTTTTTAATGAGTTGATTGCAATATGTGGTTGTATTGCAATAGCTAGCGACCACGATATTGATCACATTATTCTTGCCTGAACAACCGGCAAGCTCATCATGCTCCCTTAGATGTCTGCTTGGGGTAGCGTCGGGGGTCGGGTTGCCTCCTTCCCTCAAATATGGTGAGTGTGGTAATGGCTGATCTTTGCGTTATGTTCGTGAGCTGGTACTCCTTGTGGTGACTGGTCGTCTTGCTGACCATGGATTTCTTGTTGGTTTAGGCGCGTTAAGGCGCCTTGTTGACTTTAATGAAACTCGATCCAGTTGTAACAGTTGTGTATTTGTATCACAGCACAGTATACAAGCGACAGCGGAGGAATGCACGTTTACACAAACACAGGATAACAATTGTGTTAGTCATTCACACAGAGTGGAGAGACCGTATTGTTGCCTTTAATATCTAACAGTGGGAACCATTTGGTTCGCCACATTGTTATTAGTAATAACTTGTTTTTTTATTTTACTTCGATGGTCCTAGTATTTATGACTTCGAGTGAAAGCTATGTGAACATAACCCAGCTTAAATATGAAAGCCCTTTATGCCTGGAGGCTTTTATTTAGCTAGTAATACTTTTTGTTTACATTTTTTTATTTTGATTTATTATTATTTTTTGCTTGAGTACTCTCTCGTATAGTTTTTATTGTATTATACCAATATACCCATATTGGCGTGGCTAGCTGGCATTTGGCTAATAATTTAATTCAATGTTCTGTGTCTTGTAATGTTAATTACTTTGCATACCTAGTATTGTATAGAAGCAAGTTTTTTCTAACTGAACAGTCAGCTTTTTTTTTTCAGATTATTTTAGGTGGCGGCAGACGTAGCTTTTTGCCAGTTGACCGTATCGACGAAGAAGGATCCTACGGTAGACGGACAGATAACCGAGATCTTATACAAGAGTGGAAGCAAGACAAAGAAGATCGCGAAGTAACCCATGAATATGTTTGGAACCGTGAGCAGCTAGCGCAAGCCAACAACAGCCTGCCGGAGTACATTTTGGGCTTGTTCGAGAGTAACCATATGCAATATCACATGCAGTCGAATATACAAACAGAACCCACATTGGCAGAGATGACTGAGGTGGCGATTCGTTCGTTGAGTCGGAACGAGAAGGGTTTCTTCCTATTTGTGGAGGGAGGCCGCATCGACCACGCGCACCACGACAACCTCGTTGAGCTGGCACTCGACGAGACACTCGAGATGGACCTGGCCGTGGCGCGCGCCGCAGAGATGCTGTCAGAGGACGACTCGCTCATTGTGGTGACAGCGGACCACGCGCACGTCATGACTTTCAACGGGTACTCGCCACGTGGCAATGACATCCTTGGTCCCTCCAGAGATTTGGGAGATGACCATATGCCTTACATGACGCTGTCATACACCAATGGGCCTGGTTTTCGCCCACATGTGAACGGGGTTCGAACCAACATTACTGCTGAGGACAATTTCCGTAAGTATTCATATATGGTTATCTTAGAAAGAAGGTTTCTTGATGTAATAGACATGTGTAGTAGTGTGCTCGTTAAATCATTTCGCAGGAGCACTACATTGGGAGTCTCACGTGGACGTACCGCTTGAGTGGGAGACGCACGGTGGCGACGACGTGGCGGTGTTCGCGCGCGGGCCGCACCACTCCATGTTCACGGGGCTGTACGAGCAGAGCCAGCTGCCGCACCTCATGGCGTACGCCGCCTGCATGGGGCCCGGCCGACACGCCTGCAGCAGCGCCACATATGCTATGGGCGCGCCTGTCGCATTTGTCACTATCTTTGTACTACTGACTTCTCTTTTTTATACAATGATCTGTAATTTTAGTTTACGCTAACTAGGTAAAGTATAAATTAATAATGCCATCAGAAACATAACTTGTTAAAAAAAGCTAAGTCTCGCAAGTCGCAACTCAGTTCTTCTACCGTAAAAAGTTGTGAGATCCATGCAATACCAACTCGGATAATTTATTCAGTCCCTACTTAAGGGACCTTCTGTTTTAAGTTATTACGTAATGAACTAACCTAACAACATCTTATAGTGAATGATCACTCACAAAATTTTGAATATTGATATGAATCAATATTCAAAATTTTGTGTTTTTTATAAATAGATTGACTTGGCCATCGCATGAAAACACAATGTATCTCACAAATAATACATATTATATTCAATAAGATTTTTTAGTGTATGTATGTATTGTATTTATTGAAATAAAGAATTTAAATATAATTATAATAAACATAACTTGTGTAAAAAAATTGATCACCACGCTGTAAGTCACAATTTTCTCCCGTCATTGCAATTATTTGTTTATACTTCACCATACATGGGAACCGATTGTTATGGTGATATTGAAGGATAAAAATTTTTCAAGACTTTGTATAACGAAGAAAAGTTTTAAACAATAATAACTAAACAGACACGCGTTTTCCACCCCAATCTATAGACAGCTACGAAAGCTCGAAAGCACTGTATTTTGCTTGCGATGTAACGCATTGCAAAATACAGTGCTGCGTAATAATGGTGGTGGCTTATGAAAAAGAATTAACGTTCATTACTTTACAATTAAGTGACAGTAAACAGTATCAGAATAAAAGTCAGTGAAATAATTATTATTAATAGTGAATCATTTGGACGGTTGTAATATTTTAAATATCCGAAAACCTAACGTGCGCATAAACTAGTCAATAACCTACTAATCTTGACTTGTAAATTATAAGATCAATTAACCATAAGTTTGTCTGACGTGATTGAGAAATCTTTGTCCCGATTTCGAATTACGGTCGCATATGAAGTTTCGGTAAATGTCACATGTCTTTGAATTTTTGGTTCTGTGACATCTACCAACCCGCACTGGGCCCGCGTGGTGGATTACGGCCCACTCCCTCTCACAGAGAGGAGGCCTGTGTCCCAGCAGTGGGAACATTATAGGCTGATGATGATGATGAAGTTTCTAGTACTAAAACGACAAGCTCAAGAACGAAATAGAAAAGTAACAAAGCCACCATCATGAAAGTCATACACAATCCGACGATCATTTTTTTTTTTTTTTTTTTTTCCCCGTATAAACGTATTATGTTAGATGAATAGTTACACACCGATTTCTCTTTTTCAGTTGTCAGTAATTTGTTTTAAGAATTCTTTCGAAAGTCAAGTCGTCGTTATACAACGCTATACAACGTTAATTAATAAGGAAATTAGACTTAAAAAAAGTATTGTATACAAAGCGTATACGCATATTTCGTTATATTTCGCTCAGGTTCGCTCAGGTTAGGTTCGCTCAGGTTAGGTTCGCTCAGGTTAGGTTCGCTCAGGTTAGGTTCGCTCAGGTTAGGTTCGCTCAGGTTAGGTTCGCTCAGGTTAGGTTCGCTCAGGTTAGGTTCGCTCAGGTTAGGTTCGCTCAGGTTAGGTTCGCTCAGGTTAGGTTCGCTCAGGTTAGGTTCGCTCAGGTTAGGTTCGCTCAGGTTAGGTTCGCTCAGGTTAGGTTCGCTCAGGTTAGGTTCGCTCAGGTTAGGTTCGCTCAGGTTAGGTTCGCTCAGGTTAGGTTCGCTCAGGTTAGGTTCGCTCAGGTTAGGTTCGCTCAGGTTAGGTTCGCTCAGGTTAGGTTAGGTTAGGTTAGGTTAGGTTAGGTTAGGTTAGGTTTTTTTTTTTTTTTTTTTTTTTTTTTTTTTTTTTTTTTTTTTTTTTTTTTTTTTTTAAACTTATCCCTGTGACTTTATCAAATTTCACAGACCTTATTATTCTACTTAAATCTACGCGTTATACAATTCAAACTCTACCCTTGTAGGGTCCTACACCAATTTTTTACTACTGTGCTATCTCTACGTTAATACATTTTCTTTACAGGCGGTCCTTATTTTGTGAGCATTCTGGAACCGCTTGTGCCTATCCTCTACTCTTCTGTTTTCGTATACATTTTCTTTACAAGGTGTATCTTTTTTAAGGAACATTTAGTACAATCCTTGTGCCTATCTCTACATCTATCGGTTTCCATTTTCTTTACAACTCTAGTTGTGCCTACTTTTTGTTATCTTAATTCTTAACCTACTTATATTTACTTATTTCTATACGTTCATAATTGTTCTTAGTTCTTTTTATTTACTATTTTGCCTTATCTTTACTACAGTGGTATATTTTTACAATATATATTGTAGCAAATGCTTATTCACTTTTTGTTTCTATATATTACAATGCTGATTATTTTTATACAGTACTCTAAGAATTTTTCACGAGTGAGTTTATCACTAAGTAGAGTCTCTAGGTTTTCCATTTTTAACTGTGTATCTATTCTCTGCTGCAAATCGTACCTGTCCTTATGATGCACCGGGCAGTCCAGCAATAAGTGGAATATCGTTTCCGCAGTATCAGGATCACAGACACATGCAGGACTCTCCTTGCACTTGAAACGGTGCAAGTACTGGGAGAGCCCCCCATGTCCCGTGAAAACCTGTGTTAACAAGCCCGCTGGTCTAATACTCCTAACCACTCTGTATGCGTCTATGGCATCCGGGAGGAACACTCTCGTTACGGAGGCCGTGTCACCCGACTTGTACCTCCCATTCCATTCGTCAAGGGAGTCCTTCCGGATTATCCGTTTGACGAATGAGACAGGAACCCGGTCATAGTCGGGTCTCCTCCGGCTCGAGAGTGCTGCCTCTTTCGCAAGCTGATCAGCGCGTTCGTTACCTATTAGACCCACATGCGCCTTCACCCAATAAAAGCTCACAGTTTTCCCTTGGCTGAAGGCCTTTTTCAGGTTTTCGCGCGTCTCTACCGCCAAAGGATGCAGGGCACTGTAGTTCGTAATGGTCTCCAGGGCCGATCTTGAGTCACTGTAAATGCAGCAATCTCTGTCCGCACGCTTCAGGGCCTCCTTTGTGGCTCTGCATATGGCGAGGATTTCTGCTTGGTATACGGTGCAGTACGCGGCTAAACTAAGC
The DNA here is from genome assembly GCA_947508005.1 of Amphipoea lucens. Lineage (NCBI taxonomy): Eukaryota > Metazoa > Arthropoda > Insecta > Lepidoptera > Noctuidae > Amphipoea > Amphipoea lucens. Next base: position 18,593 of record OX382374.1, on the reverse strand, counting down.
TTGATTGTCTTGGTCTCTGTTTCGCCCTCCCATATGGATAACGCGGCGCCGACCTTGCCCTCAAGCTTGCTGCCGTCGGTGTAGATTTTTACCGCCTGCCCGTTGCCATTATCGACCTGTGCTTGAGTGGTCAAGCTTTCGAATTTTATTTCCACATGCAGAGCTGGATGTGGAATCTCCGCAAATTCCACCACACGTTCGGTCTCCCGGTCTCCAAGCACTAGCCGGGATGACCCTCTCCTTGCTTCGTACAGTGCGGCTGCTTCCTGTATTCGGAGGTCGAGAGGCAGTATCCCAGCCAGTACCAGTGCCGAGTTTAGAGAGACCGTGCGGTAGGACTTGCACAGTTTCTGTGCGAAGCCTCTTTGTACTGCATTCAGTGCCTTCTGCGTTCCGATTTTATTGGCTGCCGGTGCCCAAGCGCCTGCAGCGTACAAGATAACCGGCTCTACCACTGCCGTGTAAATTATACGGATGACGTCCGGATGCAGTCCCCAGCTCACTTTTGCGGCCCTGGATAACTGTTTGTACAGGTTTACCGCCTTTTTGCAGACTTTTGCAACATGGGTATTAAAAGTCATCCGGTCGTCCAGAGTCAGCCCCAGAATTTTGATTTCCCTCGACATTCCAATGCCGATCCCCCCCATAGTCAGGAGCGGGGTGTCGTACTTAAGCTTGCGCGTCAGCACCATCGCACAAGTTTTGTGTGGCGCAAACTTCAGCTTGTTCCGGACTCCCCACTCCTGAACATAGGTGAGAGCGGCATTGGCCTGTCTCGAGACCTCCAAACCCGTATCTCCGCTGAACACCATCACCACGTCATCCGCATACGCCTGACAGTATACTCCGTCCTTTTCCAGACCGTGTAATAGGGGATCGAGTAGCAAATTCCACAATATAGGGCCGCCAATGGATCCCTGGACGCAACCTTTCTGGGTGTTTCTGGTGTGTTCCTCCCCGGCATATCTCAGTCGGATTTTTCTGCTGTCGAGATAGCTATCGAGTAGCCTCCTTAAATTGACCGGACACTTTTCCTCAGCCAGTCTGACTTTGATAGCTGGCCACCAGGCGCTATCGAAGGCCCCCTCTATATCCAGTGAGACTAGGGTTACGAGTTTTTTCTGCTCTATATTCCCCTTAATATGGTTCACCAGGTTATAGAGGGCGTCCTCGGTGCTCCTTTGTGGCATAAAGCCGTACTGGCGAGTACTAATCCGCGGTACTAGGTGCCACCTGATCCTTGCTACCACCATCTTCTCCAGGATCTTGCCCAAGACTGGTAGCAGGCCGATCGGCCTATATGCCTTGGGATTCTGATAATCGTCCTTGCCCGGTTTTCTTAATACCACCACCGTGGCCTCCTTCCATATGTCCGGGAAGTGACCTATCTCTAGGCACTTGTTGTACAGGGCAAGGAACGCGTCTAGACTCCTGGAGATTGCTCGACTGCAAATGTCCGCCGTGAAGCCATCCGCTCCAGGTGCCTTCTTTGGATTTAAACTCTCAGTCGCGGTCTTTAGCTCCTTTATCGTAAACGGCGGATCATAAACTTCATCATGACTCGGGGCGTTTACTTGCTTAGCAAGCTGTCTTGTTTGGCGATGATGTGAGTTATCCTTCTCTTCGGAGTCCTCAGGGTAAAATGTTTCTGCTAAAAGGGTTGCCGATTCTTTTGGGTTTAGGAACACACCGTCCTTTTTAAGGGTCAGATCCTCTTGACGTTTGGCGGTCTTACCGATCACTCTGTATATCCCTTCCCATACTCCTTCTTTGTCTTGCTTTTGGCAAAAGGTCTTCCAACCTGCTATTTGGGCTTTCTTGGCTTGGCTTTCGTATTTTTCTTTTGCTTGCAGGTACTCATTGTATACTTTTTCTTTACGGTCGTTTGCTGCGTTGCGTATTCTTCGCTTTTTTGTGGTGACCTCGTTTTTCATGAGTGCGAGCTCCTCTGACCACCATGGCATAGTAAATTCTGTGTTTGTTGCCTTAGGCGGCATACTGTCGCTACAGGCTGAAGTAATGCCTTTTGTAATTGTCTCTGCCATGTTATCCAGTTGTTGTTTAAACTCGACTCTACTTATTTCAGTTGCGTTGATATTTTGTTCCGCTTGGAATTGGTCCATTTTCTCAATGAAAATGTCCCAATTTGCCTTCTTAGTGTTGTAGAGTCGAGTGGTCCTTTGGATGTTGATTCCTTTTCCTTTCTGTAAACGAACCTGAAAAAGAATCGTATTGTGGTCCGAGCTCGTCACTCCCTGGTCTACTCTCCAGTCTTCCACGAGTCCTAGCATGTCAATCGAACAAGCTGTTAAGTCGACGAAGCTGCTATATCTCGTGTTGCCCCTTACCGTATCAAATGTGGGTATATCTCCATTGTTGAGTACCTGCATTTCCGACTCTTCCAGGGTCCCAGACATTTCTACACCCCTGTTGTCGTTTACGATGCTTCCCCACCAGGTATTCTTAGCATTGGCATCGCCTCCAATGAGCAGTTTTCTTGGCCCAAGTTTCCCCATGATCCCTCGTATTTGAGTCATGTATGGCTCTATGGGCTGGTCTGGTTCGAAGTAAAAAGAGACTACAGCAATTTCCCAAGCTTTGGACCGGATCCTCACCACAGCGATGTTGTTTGTAGTGAGTTCTGGGCACTGTATGACGTCCAGGTTGTGATCGAAAACGATCACGGCCGCTTTCACAGTCCCTCTTCCATCGTCCTCGCATTGGTATACTCGCACTCCTCGGTAGCTCTTCATCCTTCGAATCCCGCCGACATACGGTTCCTGGACCAAAGCGAAAGCAATCTTTCGGTCGGTGGCTTCCATCATGAGCTCGTTTGTTGCCAACTCCTTTCTTTGGAGATTGGCTTGTGCTACTGCGTATCCTCTGGTGAGGTTGCCTGCCCTATTATCCGTATCGTTGCCCTTAGCAGTAAGCGACTCTCGCTCTCGCCATTGCATCCCATTTTCTGCGCACAGTACATTCGTTGCTAAATGCATTGTGTTCGGTACTGGCATGTTTTGCTTGCGTGCAGTTCACGCATGATGGGGCTGCTCCAGCGATCCATTCAGGGCACTCTGATCTGATGTGAGGGCCGCCGCAGTGGCTGCACTTATTTATGGTTTCCTTGCAGAAACGCTTGCTATGACCATACGCTAGGCAACATGTGCATTGGACCAGTGGTGACTGGTCTTCGACTTTGATGCGCTGGATGTCAATGTGTATGGCTCCTTTGTGCAGAGTTTTATTCCAGAGTTGCGGCGACACTCTCAGAATGACGTGATTTGTGTGGGGGTTTCTCGTCTTCCTCCTGTAGGCTATTTCTACCCTATCTTCGTCGCTCTTCAGGTCTTTAAAGAGGTCTGTGTTTTGCTTTTTGAAAGCACTTAAGATGTCCTCGTCAGCGTTATAGCTAAAGACATTCCTCAGAGCTATCAGTGGATCTTTATTTTTCATATCCTCCACTAGGAGGTTCCCTCCCACACTCAGCCTTTCTTTGACCTTTTGCCTATCTTCCTGTGTTCTGCACCCCACTATTACTTTTCGGTCTCTGGCCTTTCTGACTCTGTCCACTGTTACAAAGCCATCTTTTGCGTTCACCGCTTTCCTAATTTTCTCGATTACCTCGTCCCCAGTTTCCAGCTGATCGGTCGAGGTTACCGCGATAGAGTGAAGAGCTGTGTGCGCAGGAATAGATATTTTTGGTGCGGTGGCTGCAACATTAGCATAAGTGAGTCTATTCTCTACAATTTGTCTCCCTGTTTCTAGCTCTTTCTTTAATTCCTCCATTTTGAGGTTATTTTCTTGGATTAGCTTTGCGTGTTGCTCTATTACCTGAGTCAGATGGCCTTGCTTTTCTTCTCCATTATCTTCCTGCATTATCTGCTCTGTCTGTCTCCTTTCTATTGCTTTATTGTTATCTGTTCTTAATGTCGATTTCGCGTTTTCAGCCTCCTTCACCAGTTGGAACAATCGTTCCACCGCCTGTGTGACGTCCGTCTTAATGTCAGCCCGTAAGTTGCGGGATTCTCCCAAAGCTGTTTTCGCCTTCCTGATGCAGGCGCGTGCTTCCGTCACTCTGTCGGCGTATTCCCTTTTTTGTTTCGGGGATATATTTACCGCCTCTGCGGACATCCTGCGTACTGGTGGTTTGGCTTCGATTGCGCCAGTCCTTATTTTTAACTTTAACTGTGTTGGTGGTATTGTTTTATGTGGCGAGTTTGAGGATTTTTGCGTGTTTTCCGGCGCCTCACATTCTTCTATACTCTTCCTCACATTTGAGGGTTGCGTCGGTGCCGTCGAGGGACCAGCCCTCTCGTCATCATTGGGAGATCCGTGGGTATCCGTCATTTTCTTAAGCGGAGTTCTAAATCCAAACATTTCAATTGGCCACAGGGACGCGTCGTTATTTCCGTTAATATGCTCTTTACGAACTTATTCGTAAGTGTAAAATAAAGTAAAATTAAATATTTTAAAATAAAACGCTCTATTTAGAGTCCGTCCTTATATTATTATTAAAGTTTTTTTTTTTGTCAAGCTGTACAGAGAAAGTCAGCGTCAGTACTTTTCCATAAAAAACTTACACTTCCCAGAGACTCTACCTAGAGACGCTCTCTCTGTGAAGAGCTTTTGTCTAAAATATCTGTACCGTGGGAAACAGGAGGAGTCAGATAAATAATATGTATATTTGTTAAGTTAACTTGATGAGGGGGCGCTATTCCAGGTTTTCTGTGGGGCCAAAAGAGAGGTCTTTTCCTCCCGATTCTGGGGAGCCCAAACACGGATGGTCTACGATGCCTGGTTCCAAAGTTAGCGCCCGGGGGGGTGAAGTATCCCAAGAGGGGAACGGGGAGGGGGGGGAGGGGGTATAAAAATGGGGGTCACTGGGTAGTCGAAGGTGGGTTTCGTATTATACTTACATACATATACATATAATATATCTTACTATTATGGGGTCTAGAGTATGGGGGTCGAGGGAGTAAATGGGGGTCAAGGAAGTAAATGAGGGTCGAGAGTGGGTTTCGTTTTATACGTATTATAATTTAACATAACATATATGGTATTTCTTAGTAATATGGGGTAAAAATGTATGGGGTCAAAGAGGGGGTCAAGGGGGCTTATCTAAGTATAGGTTCTAGATGAGAGGGGGGTTATAGGGGGGGGGAAAATTTGCTCAAAATTTTGATATTTCCAGCCGTTTCCGAGATAAATGGGGGAAGACTAATTTCAGGCGAGGAAGGAGGGGGGGGGGGTTTGGTGAGCTGGGCTTCAGAGTATATATGTATATCTGTGCAGTCGTGCAGAGATGAAGTTGAGGTCGGGGAGGGATATGGTAGGTGATTTTAGGGGGGTGGTGGGGTGGGGGGGGTATTTGGTGGGTTAGGACATGCACATTGACACCGTGACAGAAAAATTTTGGTTCGCGGAGAATATTTATGCAGGTGAGCGGAGAGGGGAAGGGAATATTATATGATACGTAGGGGGGGGAGGGAAGTGAGGGGGTTTACCTTGAGGGGTTATGAAATATGGATAAATACAGTAGTGGTAACAGTGTTCCACCGTCTCCGCGGAGCTTGTTTATGAGGGGCGAGAGTGGAAGGGGGGAGGGGGGTAAAAATGTATAAAATTAGCAGTTTAATTAAATAAAAAAGGGGGTCCGGTGGGGGGTGGCTAGGACAGTGTTGCTATATATCTATACGATAGTATAGATCTATAGGGTGGTGTTAAAAGTGGGCTAACTCGCTCCGTTTCCGAGATACAGGCGTTCTAAAGTATTTAAAAGTTCCGGGTTCGATTCCCCGTTGGTGAAAAACAATTTTTTAGGGTTATCTGGGGTTCTATAAATGCTAGGTACGCGTGCGAGGTGTCAAAAGACGCGTCTTTATGCGACCTATCTGGCTATTAAACAATTAAAAGTGTTACCAGTTTAAAAATTTAATTATGATAGAAAATAAAAAATTTTAATATTATTATATATTTTAAGTGGGTTTTTCATATGTCACAGGGCAGAGGAAAGAATTCCCTGTCCTGTGACATAAAAATTTTAATTTTTATTATACCCTGAAGGGGTGTATTTTGATTTTTTAAAAGATATCT